>CM073323.1:25809457-26409457 GCA_037043015.1 Bryum argenteum | reverse complement strand
CAGCTACGTCACTGGAGCTCTCTCGGAAGGCAAGCTCGAGGAGTCTATCAAGCATGGCATCACTTCACTTATACCAAAAGGGGGGTCGCAGTCACTCCTCAAAAATCTTCGCCCTATATCTGTGCTAACAGCCTTATACAAGCTCATAGCAAAGGTATTAGCTAATCGGCTGCAGCCAATTCTTCCTGATTGTGTGATGCCTCCCCAACCGGCGTTCGTCAAGAATAGATGCATTTTAGACAACGTTTTCATGGCCCGCGAAGCAGTTGACTGGGCAGCTGAAAGCAGACAAGACGTGGTCATAATGCTCCTCGACTTCGAGAAAGCTTATGACCGCGTCAACTGGACGTTCCTGGAAGAGTCCATGAAGCAACTAGGCTTCTCCGACACTTGGATCAAATGGACATCATCACTGTACCGAGACTCGACTTCATCCATCCTACTGAACGGGAAGCGACTCCAGAAGTTCAGATTGGAGCGCTCGGTGCGCCAGGGCTGCCCCCTGGCGCCGTATCTATATCTCATCATCTCGGACGTATTGGCATACATGATTAACGATCCCAAGTACGGGGTACAGGGAATGAAGCTGCCAGATGGCTTATTCGCGCGAATCCAGTGCTTCGCGGATGATACAGGACTGTACCTCAGAGGAACTCCTGAGAACTTACAACGAGCCTACGTCGTCATAGACAAATTCTGTAAGGCGTCTGGGGCCAAGCTTAATTGGGACAAGAGCCGAGCTATATGGGCCTCGGACAACCCTCGCCCATGGACCTGGGGGGAGGACCTCGGCATAATCTGGCTAGCAGAGGGAACCTCGACGAAGTATCTGGGCTTCCCCTTCGGAAAAAGAGTATCCCAGCAGGAACGGGACGACAAGATCCTCCACCAAGTACGAGGCAAGCTGACCACGTGGTTCACCCGTCACCTTTCGTTGGCCGGGAGAGTTCTTATCGCCAACCAGGTAGTACTAGCGAGTATCTGGTACTTTACATCATGCTGCGATGTCACCAAAGGTACCCTCCTGAAGGTGAGAACGCTCGTTCGCAACTTTTTATGGGCAGGTGACCCCAACCACAAGGCACGAGCCCGAGTGGCCTGGGACACAGTAGTGATTCCCATCAGTCGTGGTGGTCTTAAGGTACTCGACCCGGTGGCACAGACGAAAGCGATGCTCTCGAAAATGATCATCCGAGCGCTCGTCCCAGGTCACGAACCCTGGAAGAGCTTCATCAGACACAGATTATCGAAGTTGGCGCCGAGACGAGACGGGGACTGGGGAAGGTCTGCAGGATGGATATGCTCGATTCCGAAAGCGGTACCCCAAGGCTCAAGCCTCTGGCAGACCATCTGGCACGCCTGGGAGCCCACTCGTAAGGGCCTCCTCAAGACAGCTCCAGCACTCCACGGAGAGAAGCTTCGCCAGCGACTTTTCTTCAACCCCCATATCACCAACGAAAATGGGAGGCCTCTGGGTGTCGAGCGAAAATCGAAATACCGCAATTGGACACGCAAAGGAGTCTTGGCAGTAGGCGACATTTGGTTCAAGGACGACTATACATTCTTATCAGAGAGGGAGCTTTACAACAAGACCCGCTCTCACCACATCGCCGCGTTACACGAGGAAGTCACAACGGCATGCAACTCTGCCCTCACGCTGGGTCTGCAGCTCCTACGCAAGTCAGGCGACTGGCTAGTCTCCGAAGCAGACGAGGCCACTACAGGTTTCTACCAACTCAGCACACTCCACGAGGGTGCCTGGTCGGCCTGGACTTACCAACGAGTGCAAGGCACTGACCGCCTAGAACTAGTCTCAGATGAACCGATCCAACTTCCCATGCGGCATCTCACTGATGCTCGTGTCATCCGCATGAGTACCACCGGCAAAGTGGAAGGGTATAACCCGACAGCCTTTGACAAGAAAAGCATAATGTGGGCATTCGAATCAGGGCGAACACGGGAGCTCCCATTCGACCCCAAGGAGTGGGAATGGAAAAGATTAGGATCTCTTAACAGGACCCATTTCTTTGATTATTCGACCAAGCGCGGGTACCGCATCCTTAATAAGCAACAGGGCAAACAACATCGCCTTGACGCTCGGCTGGAACAGGAAGGATATTCGCTGCAACAGCGAAATGAGGCGTTCCAAGGCCTATGGCATCATTGGATCCCCCGGAAGATTAGCGCTACGGTTTGGCTCGCTGCAGCAGAGGGCCTCCCGGTGGGAGCGTGGCGTAGAAGGATGGGCCATGACGGGACGTGCCCCTTATGCGACAACACTACCATCCAAACGGCAGCACATGCACTATTTGAATGCCCCGCAGTCACCCCCGCATGGCAACAGATGTGCCACCTCAGGGAACTAGCCGATGCGCCTCCCAGCTTCCAGGACTGGAGATCGATCATTCTCGGCGACATTGGAGCGCAAAGGGATGAAACAAGCGACCCAGACACTATGTGGAATGCAGGAGTGAAGAGAACATCGATTAATCGCGAGACCCCATGGGTCGTGATGCGTTATGCACTTATATGGAACTTGTGGTGCCAGCTTTGTGAGTACGACCTTCGATCGGGAATCTTTCACCTCGGGGTAGCCATGTTCAAGACTTGGAAGACAACGGTGCAGGTTGGCATGGGTGCATGGCGCGAACTCCAACGGTACCGAAAGAAACGCAAGTCCTCACATCATGCAGCGATGGAGATCAAGTTCCTTGACATTTGGTCCCAAGGCAACTTATTTTGCAGTAATGAAGGGCGTCCGCGATGGCACCCTGCGCCCAGCCCGGAATTCCTTCCACAAGAATTCAGCAAGCACATGGCTTCTACACGCATCGATCGCAACACCAATCACGGAGCTGCTTCGACCGCCCAGCATACAGCACACTCTGACTCGGCCAGGGATGGATCCGGAATCTCCCCGCCACCCACTCCACGCGAGTGGGCCTTACCGGCCACCCCCATGGCAGTTAGACAACCAGATGAAGTAGAATTGCTCGCAGATGAGATTCTAAATCAGCTAGTGATGACAATCTTTCAGGAAGAGGATCGTAGCCTTCACCTCCCGGAGGACCTCCAGACTCCAGAAGATCTGGAAGCCCAAGCCGCCCTATGGGCAACCTCCAGTTAGGCAGTCCCTTGTGCTTAACTTTATGTGTAACTTCTTTACTTATTAACCTCCCAGAAAGGGTCTTCAAAGCAGTAGTTCCGTTTCGTAGCAATCCTCCCTGTGGACTGCCAGCTAGAGGATTGAAAATTAAATCATGCTGGTTCTGCATCTGTATTTCCAATAGGGCCAGTAATTCCTTGATATAGGGATACCTGCAAGTAGTCCAAGGAGAAGTCAAACAAATCCGCTGTTGTCTGACACCAGTCTTGAAATAGGTTTTGAAGTTCTTCTTCTAGGGTCAGTCATAATTCACTTGTTGTATGGTGACACGCACGGTACTTTAAAATGGGAATTTTTCTCAAGAACACGGGTAAAAGAAGCTTCTCGTATGTTTATGGGCCACATTGCAGAAACACAGAGGGGGAAATGTGACCTCTTGGGCTCCCATTTCGAGATCAAGGCTTTGAAGGAATCTTTTGAACGGTTATTCTGTAGCGATGAATGAAGAACCGTAGTCCGACTTGGCCCATACTGTATACTTGCATACGAACAGTGAATCTCAACCTTCCAGATTCATTCGTCACCCCTTGGGTCCAAGTCTCACACCAACTACGTGGCGTGCTCAGTTGAAGTATCAGAAGCAATCTCCTAACACGTGGCCTAGGAACACTCCTTTTAAATAAGCTCTAAGCTTGAATGCCGACACCATCATCTCCACTCACACGCTTTCATCCTCTTTGTCATTCTCTCCCGCTCGATCTGCTTTCAAATTTCATCTACTCGATCTTGCAGCACACATAGTGATGGACGCATTGCGATCTGCCGATGCTCATGTTGCCGCTGCCACTCACCCCCGAGGGAACGCGAGGTGGCGCTTGCAGAGGTCACTATGCATCCCCTCATCATGGCTTCTGTGCATTGTCTATGGAACTGGTACTGATCGAGATTCAATGGTTGCATTTGGGTTTGAGTGCTGATGGTGGTGGAGTGCAATGGTGTGCAGGTACAACCCTCTGGCTCGGCTGCGATGGCAGAAGAACAAGATGACGCACCCCGTGGCGCACCAGAGAGCGCACACTCGGGCGCGCATGAACAGCATGAATCCGCTGTACTACCTGCGCCGCATCAAGAACAACCTCACCGGTGTGGGCAGGCGCCGCCACACCACCACCGTCATCTGAACTGACGGTCTGATTGTTGTATAGTGTAGAGATTTTTGAGCGCAATTTGTGTTAGAGGTTCGGGTTCAATTTGTATCATATGATGAGGTATGCTACTTCGCTTTTTGTTCAATCAATGAAGCAATTTTTCACTGAGATCCGGCTGAGCGTTTTCATTTGAGTAACAATCAGTTGATTCCTGATACCACGTACAAGGTGATCATATTCTGTTCTGCGTCATTGAGATTATTTTCCCCGATGGGTGGAAATATGAAGTATTTATTGAACGGGTTGCACCAAGTAGTGAGGATTCCGGGGGTTTGGATTTAGCTGATCTATGAAGGCTTGTTGTCGCGTTCATTTTGTATTTGATGAATCGCAGTGCAAGAATGCACTGAACAAGTTACTACACTTGGAAATCATGTGCATGAAGTTATTCCGTCTCAATAAAGCTTTTTCATGGAAGTGAACATAACCAACGATGCGGCAGAGCAGTAGACTTTTTAGAAAACACTTAGTACTCGAATTATAAGCCTTCAGTTGAAGCATGTATCTGAGTCTTCATTATGCCAAATGCAGAACCATGTGAAAAGTGAACTTACATCAGTCCAAATACGAAAGTAACTGCAACAGTTGTCTGTCGTTGCGCTGAAGTTACACACTCTTGGGTCTTCTACATCGTTATTACTGTGGATGGAAAGAAATCTTACAGGCTTGTAGTTACAGCTATGTGAGTTCTGGCAATAACCAGATCACTCCACATATTCTTGGTTGGTATCTGTTTTTTTATAATAAACTGCATGTTGGTTTCACGAGTTGCTCAGTTTGAATCGGAATTTGCCAAAACCTCTCAAGGCTGGAAACCTCTGCGAATTTGATTTAGTAAGAGTTGTCCTCAAGTTTTGAGAAACCCAAAGTGATCATTTCGCACTTGAGCAGGCTAACTTCTTGGATCTATGAATTATAGATATTTCAGTTCAAACTTTAAAATGGTTGATATATCACAACCAACCTTCTTCATAACTTTGTCATGCAATATTTCACTAAATTTTATTATGCACAAATAGAAAGTTCTTTCATTGAAGCTCGAATGAATACATGTTCTCATTAGAATATTCAAGGCAAGAAGTAGAATATTCAAGGCAAGAAGGACTTCATATTTCTACTTGATGACTGGATCGTTACCTCCTCCTCCAAGAACATGGGCTTCGGAAGTTTATGAACTAGAAGTTCAATTTCAGATCATAGGCCCAAGGTCTGAATTAGGAGATGATCTGAATGAAGCAGAGCGTTTGAATCGGCGCAGGAGATTCTTGCTCAATTAGAAAATTGTCAAACGTAGTGAGCTAGATTTTTACAGGCTCATGACTTTCCAAGTTGTAGTAGATCTCCCTCACGATAAGACTTGGCGCCCTAGGCTTTGTATAGATAACTTTTTCATATTCTAATAAAGGGATCTCAAAAAACTTCAGATATATGCTCCACATTACCTACCTTCGCAAACACTAAACTTGGGCAGTTTCTCATGGATAAAGTCTACAATGTGCTCCGACATGGCAACATGGCTCTGTACTAAGAAATGAGTGCACGCCACCTGGCATTTTGAACCTCATTGCAATGCCTATTTCCTATCTTTTTTCGTTGAATCAATCAATGCCTATTTCCGTGTAACTTCAAGGTGTCCACGTGGAATTTATGACAAGCTGTCAAGTACCCGGCAAGTAACACGTGTACAAATCGTTCTCTTATATATAAACCTTTCCCCACCACTTTTGAACCAACACCCTTTTCTCCATTCACTGCATTACACTTCCTCCGATCGATCAGAAACAAGCTGCATTCTTCTCTGCCATGGACGCCTTGCGATCTGCCGATGCTCATGTTGCCGCTGCCACTCACCCCCGAGGAAACGCGAGATGGCGCTTGCAGAGGTAGCTAAGCATCCCCTGATCATGGCTTTTGTGCATTGTCAATGGAACTGGTATTGGTCGGGATGGAATGGTTGCATTTGGATTTGTGTGCTGATGGTGGTGGTGGAGTGCAATGGTGTGTAGGTATAACCCGCTTGCGAGGCTGCGATGGCAGAAGAACAAGATGACGCACCCCGTGGCGCACCAGAGAGCGCATACTCGGGCGCGCATGAACAGCATGAATCCGCTGTACTACCTGCGGCGCATCAAGAACAACCTCACCGGTGTGGGCAGGCGCCGCCACACCACCACCGTCCTCTAGACGACGTTGCATTCTAAGCGAACAAGTAGAATGCACAGTGTATAGTTTCTGAAGTCACGATTTGGCGCACCCTTAGGTCGACCACACTAGGTGTGTGAAATTTTCCCTGTAATATATGAGTTAATTTTGAAGGTGATTCACCATTTTTTTGTGCACAAACTCGTTTCCCCGCAACGGTACACATGTTGTGAAAATTATTCGGCAGTTGTGATTCGTTATTCCTTGAGTGAACATATCAGGTACTTCAGGTTTTGCTTTCTTCGAACATACGTGATCACGTCGTCAATGTCTGCTTCAAAATAAGCTCTGGTGGCTAAGGCCGATGAGGAGCTGTAATACATTCTTGCAATGAGTAAAGCTTCATCCATTTGCGTTCAAAAACAATAATCTTCTCTGGAGCAGATTTGAACGATGTACTCGGCTATCTGCGAGAAACGGAAGTAAAATAGCGGATTTATCACCGCTTTAGCACCCCACACGTTCAAAATCTGCCAGAAGCATGTACTCTTCGTTACAATCAAGTTGTTTCTTGTTGTGAATCACTACCTGAGTGAACACTCCACATAATACAATTGCAGAACCGATTCTTGAGATAAGGTGCCCTAATCTTAAAACACTCATACTGATGAACCAACGTCATGGGACGAATCATGTACGTCCAAGAAAGCCGCATATGGATGCGTTCGGAAAGCGGGGTAGTTACTGATCAACACAATCGTAGTTGATTATCGATAGGTAGAGGGTTAAGATCGACGATTACTCTGGATTTGTACGAACAGTATGATTTTTATGAAAGTACTACACCGCTCTTGTTGATTCGTAAATTGATCAGCTTTATAGATTCAGTGAAAAATTGCAACAGTAGTAAGAGATTGGAAATGGGGAATGTTTCCAAACATATGATATCACGACCATCCACTCGTTTATACTCATGTACAAGCCTCACTACAGAAACGCAGGGTGTGAAATTCTGACCTCATGTACCCTTATTTCACCTCAAAAGAATTCAAATTACAAGTGTCGGAGGATCTGATGAAAAATGAACCAGTCGTCAGACTTGGCAACTCGCTTATTTGGAAAATGAGATACACCGTCCATAGCAGGGAATCTCACTGCTATATTCATTTGAATCCACATCCGTATCGACTCACACCACCCACGTGGCGTGCTCAATATAGTATCAAGAGTAAAACTTCCAACACGTGTCTTGGGAACACTTCGTTTAAATGAGCTCTAAGCTTACTGCCGACACCATCAGCAGCATTCAATCCCACTCACACTCTTCGCACCACTCTTCATTCTCTTTCACATTCTCTTCTACTCCATCTTCAGCAGCTTCAATTATGGACGCTTTGCGATCTGCCGATGCCCATGTCGCCGCTGCCACTCATCCCCGAGGAAACGCGAGATGGCGCTTGCAGAGGTAACCAAGCATCCCCTGATCATGGCTTTTGTGCATTGTCAATAGAACTGGTAGTGATCGGGACGCAATGGTTGCATTTGAGGTTGAATGCTGATGGTGGTGGAGTGCAATGGTGTGCAGGTACAACCCACTGGCTCGGCTGCGATGGCAAAAGAACAAAATGACGCACCCCGTGGCGCACCAGAGAGCGCATACTCGGGCGCGCATGAACAGCATGAATCCGCTGTACTACCTGCGGCGCATCAAGAACAACCTCACCGGCATGGGCAGGCGCCGCCATATCTAAACGACGACCGTTTTTGTATAGTGCAGAGTTTCTTGAAAGCGCAATCCTGTTAGGGTTCGGATTTATTCTGTATCATATGGTATTGGAATTGAAGGTATAAAGGTAGTGTGTTCGTGTACACACTGTTTTGTTCAACCATGCATTTGTCTCAGATATTCGACAAAGATTCCTGAATGTGCGTTGTGATCCATATCTGTGCTAGTGATGTCTTCGGTAGATTGAATTACAGTAGTAGTGATCAAGAACCGAATGAGTCTCATTAGAGAAAGATCGAACTATCTAAGGATGAAGCTCGTAAAAGAAACTTGCTACACTCGTTGGAGGCAAATTAAGTAGTGGTCTTACTCTCCACCTCTCTTTTCATCATTTGTGTAGCAAACCGTTGTTGATGGCAAATGGGGCTATTCATGCAATATGTGTTTTAACCTGAACTACACACTGTCAACATTGGACTCATTGCCCTCGATCGCCTGGGTCAGGGATACCCCACTCCTCTTTCTCTCTTGAATCAATCTTCTTACTGTAAGTTGCGATCGATTTCTGAGATACTGTCCAATGTACCGTATGTAGTTATATATCTGGTCTGCGGCAGATTCATATCCTCCGCACTCACCCTTGATGGCGATTACAGGGCAAAGAACTAACCAAATACCTGGATTGATCGCCCCTTTGTACCTGGAATGCAATGCAGATGCTTGCAATGGTGCAAACACAACCCACTGACGCCGCTCCGGTTCCACATGAAAGAAAATTGGGATTACTGCTGCTTGTGATATCTGCTCTTGCAATGGAGTAGCAGCTGAAAGTCAAAAATTGCAACGCCTCGCAGGTTACTTTTTTGTTCTGAGAGGTCCAGTCCTTAATATTTTACGAAGGTGCATGATTGTTCTGCAATCCTTTCTTTTCTCGTTTTTAAATGTGAAAGTATGAGAGCATTCTGAGTATTCACTACACAAGTTAGAGTTGTTCATCAGTGTTACAAAAGTTAACTCCTAAAGTTGATTGAGACACATTCTATCTGTTTTGGCTTTGGTTAGCCTCTCTTTTTCTAAATTTGGTTTGCATGAATTTGAAACTTTTTGCAGGTTGTAGAGATTTTCTATACCTTTCCGAAAGTCACCTCACCTCACACTTCAAAATTCCTCATACCCTATGAGGTAGTTGCCGTCAAAATTTGAAAACACTATTTGAAATCTTCCTAAAGTGCGGTATATGCTCATTTATTCTCAAATTTTCATTGCCCATAATCAATTAAATTGCAGGAACTTCAAAAATTCACCAAAATTTGAGATTGTACTTTTTTCAATTTTTTTTTAATTACTTGTCGAGAAGGTTGTAAGGGAACAGTTTGGATATTCGATCCGAATATTTTTCAATTGCCAATTTTATTGTCAAAGACCGGCCTTTGTGCTTGAATTTTAGCATACCTCCATGTGAAAATTTAAGCATTTCTTTAGGTTTTACAGGCTGCATGTGGGTAAAACTTGAATAGGCATGATTGTTTCTTACTCTCTAAGGAACAAGAATGTGACAAGCCTCACATCAAATCTTCTACTAAAAATGGTTCTTTTGGCCCTGCAAAAAACTAGTCACTCTTTAAACAAGGGAAAACAACTTTTTCTCCAACTTTGAACTTTATGATCTCACAATTGGTAAGGAATTTGAATGAGAGATTTGGTATGCGTATACAAATACAAGTCAAATACCAGTTACAGTTACATGTCTAAAATATATGAAAATTTGAAAATTTTCACTTTGCAACAAAAGAGAGTAGATTTTGCCAGTTTTGAGACTAGCAATATCGAGGCCAGTCAACTTAAGGGGTTAATTGCAAACCGTAACACTAGATTTCACACGTCACCATAGTGTTACTACACTAATTGTCAAACCATAACACTAAATGTGAGAGCATGCAAACTTTCTTGCAAGTGGAAGAATTTTTTGGAAGTGGTGCAATTAGTGGCTTGAATAAAAGACAAGAGACATTGATTGCAATGGCAATAAACCTGTAAAGGTCCAAGAAAGCGGAAATCGCTTTTTGGAATTTCAGCAGGGAGAAAATTCAGCCAACTTTGACCATTATAATCTCAAAATTGGAGAAACATTAACAGTTCAAATTTGACATTCGAGAAAAGGGTCAAGTTAACTTCAAGATCCTATGGTTGGATTTTCTAATCAATGCTTAGATTGAGTTTCTTTGCACCTGAAGTAGAAGAAGGTTCTTTTTGATAATTTAAACAATTTTGTATCAAGGACCTTTAGGGGTTAATCCAAAGTGAACACTAATAAGAAGAGAGTTGAGAAACATTGTTCTTTACCATCAGTTACACTAATCTCCACATAACACTAATTAACAACTCTTGTGTAGTAGAAATTGGAACTAAAAGTGACGTTTGTAATGAAACAACTTACCTGCTATAACTCCTAAACTTCATTAGGGTAATTTTAGTCAAAAACTTTTTTTTTTTTTTTTTAATAAGTGTCATTGATGATAATTAAGATAAGCTATATAGATCTCAACAGTACAAACTTGTACTATACTTGTTGTAGATCATGTGGACCAAAACTTGACTCATGAGACTTTCTTTTTCCCCAATAATTTCTAAACTTGCCACACATATATCTACAAAAGAATTTGATTACAAGGATGGCCACATACACCAAAGACCTTTTCCTTGTAATAACTCGAGGCAGATTTCCCCATGTACAAGTACTTACATACCAATTCATATAGAATGTGCTGCTTGCTCATCTGGCCCACACTAATTGACGATGGTCGTTTACCAACTTTGTCTGCCTACATGTGCCCTGAAAAGAACACCCTCTTTGAAATGTGAGCTCGAGTAGTAAGCCACTTTGAGAATGATCGAAATTCTCAAGATCTTAACAAACTCAACTACCTTCTTCCAAAAGGGTTGCACAAGTGTTATCATATTAGTTTTATATCTTGGTGTTTGGTTATCTCTAAGCCCTTTTACAAACAACATGTCGGTCATTTGATGCTAATTAAGAACTAGCATGATTTCACTCGCCCTCACACCTTCCTTTAACCCCTAAAGCTTAACCCTTAAACGCCCAAGCAAGCCCGAGGGGCTTGATTCCAACAGAACTTTTCTATAGCTCTCACTGTAATCAACTTTTCACTTATATTTTGATGTCAAACTGGTCACCGTCTTATGATGCATTCAAAAAGTGAAATTTTACAATTCAAATGACGATTTGTATGTATGATTTTATGGTTTGAAAGGATTGTGGTAGGTAGGTTTGGGTTGTACATAATCTTGGAGAAGGTTGCAAGCTCATCATTGATTGGTTCATTCATGGTGCCCAAGTTCAAAAAGTGCACTATTCATGATGCCCAAGTCCAAAAGATGTTGTGATCCAATTTTGGGCTGCTCGTTTTAGACCCCATGAGCGTTTAACCCCTAAAAATCCAAGCGATTTTTGGACTTCCAAAACCAAGAACTGCGATTTTCTACCACCTTGTTCGAAGTGAGACATGGTCAAAACTTTTATTGTTTATCTGTACTTTCAACCGTAAGATCTCAAACCTACCTACTATCACTACTACCATGTGAAATTTCAATCGTTGGATCTTTATCATTTGTGAGATCATAACATTCAAAGTTGGTGCAAATGTTTTTTCGGGCATTGCTTGTGAGACATTGTTTCCATGGAGCAAAGTGAAAATTGAAGATTGTTACCCCAAACATAATTCTCATATTTTTTTTCATATGGGTAATCAAGTTGGGTATGCTCATGCAAAATTTTGGAAACTCATTCCATTTTTGTGACCTTCATGCAAATTATTTCGTAAAAGAAGGTCTAAAAACAACGATATAGTAAAACATGCATTTTATTGTATATATTTGGCTTAATTAAAGATCCCAACGGCGGGTAGGTGCCTTTATGAGTTTTTGAAATTTGAGAAAAAAAAAAAAAAAAAAAAAAAAGGAAAAATTTCAAAACCTTAAATTTTGACAAATTTTGTAAGAGTTAATTCAGAAATTACTAGAAATTGTGAAGATTGTTTTTGGAATTTTTGAGGGCTGCCAAACTTTTTGACTTGCGTCACTTTGGAACTCAAGTAGTGATTTGTTCATGAACACATTTCCAAAAAAAAAAAAAAAATCAAAAAAAGACTAAATTTAAACTGCCCTTTTTGGACTTCAACCCTTAAATTTCTAGATGAAGGTTCTAAAATTGGAATTTGGATTTGCAAATTTTACCACATGCACTTTGCGGTGTAAGGAGCACCCAATAAAAATTTTAGGAAAAAATATTACTTTTAACCCCTTCATCTAGGCTGCCCGAAATAGGAAACCCCCACTTTGGTGGCCGTGGATCTTTAGGGGTTAAGGTTTAAAGGATATTATGGGGTTTCAGATAGGCCTAATGAAGGACTAAATAGTAAAATTTGGGGCTGCATTATTTTATTTTATTTTTTTACTTTTTAAAAAAAATTAATTTATTTTTTTATTTTTTTTTTTTTTTTTTTTTTTTTTTTTTTTAAGGGGTGGGGAATTTAACAAACCAAGTGGTTTGAATTGCAATGTTAGATATGCATTTTTGAAACCTGAGGAGAGTAATTTATTTATTTTTCAAGTTAAAGTGGGCCAGTTTAAATTTAACTTTTTTCTTAAAAAAATATTGAAGAATATGTTCATAGTTGAATCAACAAGTCAAGTGTCCAAATTGCCCAAGTTGAAACCCTTATCAGTTCTACAATGAGGGGCAACCTCCAAAATTTACAAGAGCAAGAGCAAAGATGGACAATAAAATTAAATAATATCAAATGTGAATGTTATGATCTCACAAATGGTGAAAATCCAACAGTTGAAACCTAAGCCACTACCTCTTGATGGTACATATAAAAAGGTGGTAGAAAATCACAATTTTGGGGTTTGGATCTCCCAAAACACCACGGTCATTCAGGGGTCAAAAGACCTCCGTCCATAAAATACGTTGGACAAATACTCTGTTTACACCATCCTTAAGATAGGTTAGGAACTCTCTTCTTCATTTTATATCTAGCTCGACCAAAGATTTCCTCAGTGGAATTATTTACCGATTTCTAATTGAGATGAACCCATGTTGATGAATGGAACATCTCATGTGGAACACTTTGGACCATGGCCAGAAGAAGAGAAACTCCAACCTATGTAGAGGCCGGCGTGAATAGGGTGTTAGTTTGACCTATCCTTGGATGTATGCCTGGAGGTCATCACACCAATGGTGGGACTACTAACCCCTCTAAGGGTAAACACTATACTAGTTCCTAGCCAACCACTAGTCCCTCAGGGATAATCAACATAGCATTCTCCCAAAGAGCTTTGAGGTACCCATACAATAAGGTTCAAGAAGCCCACTCTATAGTTGGGTGAACTATGGTGGTGAGCACCACATCGGCATGGGAATAGAACCCAGGACCTCCTCACTGTGGGGCCATGAGCCCAAACCACCAAGCTAAGGCTTGTGGTGCTTTGACCATGACCACAATAATGGGCATCTCTTTTTCGCCACGAAAAACCTCGAATCCCCTTTTGGTTGGGCGCCACAACTTTCCACAGCAGCAATCAACCACTCACAGTTGCCATCAATCCGCATATTTGTACTCCACTCCGCGACCATAGCATTGTCTCGTACTATAACTTCGTACTCCATGCCTCATGCACACATACCCCTTATCAAAATGAGTTATCTTCGTTTGGGGATATGCGATGAAGCCGACATGTTTCAGTTGAATGAAGGTACGTAGCTGAAGTTATGTCAGACCCGTATGCGACACAAGACCGACCATCAAAATCAAGCTCTATTTCGCAATCTCCTATGCAACATCTCCACAATCACAATCCTTTCGGTAACCTAACACAAATTTAGTCGTCTTTTTCCAAAAGTTGTACGAGCTTCGTTCAGAATCATCTTCCTCCCATCCATACTCTTCATCCTCGTACAAATAATTCATAGATGTTGTTTTATTATGATTTCATCAGCGGAATGAGCCTGAGGCTGATACAAATGCAGCTTATGAAAGTACAAATACAAATGCAAATCTTAGTGATTCTAAGAATAAGTTTGGAAGCTCATTTCAAATTTGGAATTGAAAATGTACTTGTAAGGGTAGTCAATGGTAGATGGTGTGTGAAGTACTTGGAACTTGTTAGATAGTATACCAAAAAAAGAATTTGATCATTTATCATGACATTGTAGAACACCCCAATATGATTCCAAAACACTTTACAATCTTCAAATCACAATGAATTTTCAAACTTTTGAAAATTAATCCTTCTGAGTTTGTTATCGGTCGGTACCCGATTATACACTCTATTCACGCGACCTCTAAAGAGGTTGGAGTTCTTCTTCGGATCCAAAACATTCTCACTTTGAATATTATAGAAGTTAGGGTGGGTGTCAAGACGAACAAACACTCTATTCGCGCCCGCCTCGAAAAAGGACCGGAGTTCATATCTATCTATCTATGGATGACATTATAAAGTTACATGCCTACCACATGTTTGGCAAATGAATATAATACATTCCACTTTTGAGGGGACGAATATATGTACAAGAAATCCCATAATAAGCTTTGACTTTTTTATATTGCTTATCCAGCCATGAATTCAGAAACGTTCCCACGATGCTCTCCCACGAATAAGGGACACAATGGATGAATGTCATCATTCATCCATTTGGTCTAACTACCGAGACTGGGAGAGGTCGTCTCTTCTTTGCAAGTCGTCAGCCCTGCTACTGCTGGTGTGTTTTGGTGTCGCCTTTTTCGACCCCTTCACGCCATCGCCACACGCGCTCGTGGTCTCGAACTCCGCCCCTGGTCGAGAGCTTTCCAACAAACCAACGGGCGTCAAAAACTGTTACGATTTGGGCCAGTTTCGAGGCGGGGTTCCCCAGGCGCGTCTTCTCTACTACAGGTCGCAATTCCTCACTCTTTTCTTGTGGTGGAGTTTATTTTATCTTCAAGATCTGTCCTGTTTCTTCTCTTATTATAAAGAATGAACCGCGTTCGAGCTCTCAGTCTAGATTGAATCCTGGAGCTTGAATTTGCTCTTGCGTGATTAATTTATCTTTTTCGAAGTGATCTAGGTTTCATTACTGTTTCTCTGTTTTTCTTCTTCCTATCAGGTGCTGTGGAAGAGGCGCAATGGGACTCCTTGAGGTAGGTGTATTCGTTTGAGCATTTTGAATACCAGGAAGTCGTTTTTGGATTGATTTTGATTTTGGAATCGACCTAAGGTTTTGCAAGGAAGAGCCTCGTGATTTCGATTGCAGTTGTGTATTTGACGGTGTTCTTGTGTGATCAGTGGACAATTGTGTGTGTTTAGAACCTACATTATTGTGTTTGAGTTTATTCGACTTGTTTGGAGTGCAGGGATTCATCAAGTCGACTTCTATGATTCTTGTCTCCGAAATAGGAGATAAAACTTTCTTTGTAGCAGCGGTAAGAAGTCCAACTTGAATGATGATCTCCGTTCTGTTTCTTGTGATCAGTCGCTGCTGTCTATATCTATCGATTGATGTGTTGCTGTTGATTGCCTTGTGCAGCTTATGGCCATGCGCTATTCTCGTGGCACTGTCTTCCTTGGCGCTCATGGTGCTCTTACGGTAAGCGACTGTTCAATTTTCAATCCTTGAGCTGTCGAAAGTGCTTCTGAATCACTTCTCTTTAGCACTTAAGATGAAAGATTGTTGTGCGTGAAATCGAGATATATTAGTTTATTGAATCATCAATAGGGTTTTGATCGACGTTTTGAGCCTCTATTTTGTTGCTACTTCGAAAGAAGACGGTTCGAGAATTGCAGCTGAGTTTTATCTTTTATCGTTGTGCAGGTGATGACTGTGTTTTCCGCCTTCTTCGGTTGGGCAGCTCCAAATCTGGTAGAGTCCAGTTTCCTGGAACCTTGGCATTGCTTGTTCAATCTGATTATTAGCGACTAGACCACTCAATGTTGTTGGTTTTGATAGTTCTAGATGCATATTGTTCGTAGAACTTAGTTACGACTTTATTTATTACCGACACTCAGCATTATGTCCAAATTGAGAAAATATATTTATTGTTATCTTCGTGACAGATTCCCCGGCATTGGACACATTATGCAGCCACTGCATTGTTCTTCATATTTGGTTTGCGGTCGCTCTATGATGGATTCACGCACGAAGGAGGGTGAGATTCTTAATAGCTGCAGAGATGTTTTTTCTGGTAATTCGATTGCTTGGAGATACTGTGCTTTTTACTCTATTATCAGGAATGATGTGTGCTTTCTGGAACGTGTTGCTTTTCATCTCTGTTGTGGTCTAAAATGGCAACCTGGGGTGGGGATCTTTCACTCTCGCCTCTAGATTTCTCTACTGCTCATGTTCACGTTACTCTAACAATTCCACTCTCTGCTGCAGCGAGTCTTCAGAACTTGCGGAAGTCGAAGCTCACTTAGAAGCCGAGGATAAGCGCGATGATGATGCCACATCCAAGTCTCAAAAGGTATCGTACGGTTCAACCAATTACCAGTATTCTGTTCAGTGTGAATTGATGATTGTTTTCTGGCCTCTCATTATCTCAGGGACGTTGACATAGTTGTGGTGTCCGGTCTCTAATTGCTCAATGGCTGTCAGTTTACTAGAGTATACACTTCGTCAATGGAAATCGTATTAACAATCAAAATTCTTGCTTAATTGAATTGCAGGGAAAAGCTGGAAAGAAGCATCCCAAAGGGGGTCTTTACAGCATGTTCTCACCTGTTCTGTTGGAGGTATGAAGTTGCACTGACGTTCCTGTACCATCTTCGGGAATGAACAGACCGCCGAGTATCTAAGATGATATCTTTTATTCATGTTTTGTTCGTGTGCATGTAGGCATTCACTCTCACTTTTCTGGGAGAATGGGGAGACCGAAGTCAGGTACTGTGAGCCTCTTGATCCGTTTGCATAATCTTGGTTCTTGTCTGTGCTCACTCATATAAATAGTTTATAGAAGTTCGTAGTGATGTTCCTCTTGGCTGCTCAACAATGCACCTTTCTAATGAAACTTCAAACCTGCTATTCAATCAGATTGCAACAATAGGCCTGGCAGCTCAAGAAGACGTCCTTGGAGTAACTCTAGGTGGCATTTTGTGAGTTCCTCTTACTCCCTTTCATTTGCTCCCAGAAAACTTTCTTCGAGCTATAACATAATTTAAGCGACGACCTGGCGAGGCCAGTCAAGATGAAGAGGACCACACCAGTCAAAATGGGCAACTAACGAGTGCTTATAATAATCCCAGGGGTCACGGTATTTGCACTGGAGCTGCAGTTATCGGAGGAAAGCATTTAGCTAGCTCAATCTCGGAGAAAACGGTACGCTGTTCTTTGACTTATATTCATCAGTAGAAAGATGTGATGATTCTATGGAGGCTCAATCTTCTTCGGAATTGTTCCTGTAATGAACTGATCTTATGATTACTTGCAGGTGGCAATCTGTGGAGGAGTTCTCTTCTTACTCTTCGGTGTTCACGCGGTCATGACTGGTGCTGGAGCGTAGATATATAAGACATAATTATTTCATCTTCACCCATTTCTTCTATAAAGTAGCTCTCCTCTGGATGTGGCGAGGATATTTAACAAAAGTACGAAAGCCTCTGGGTGCATTCTTTCCTCCTCCCCCAAGTTCAACATGCCTTGTCTACACTTCCTGATGAAGTTGTCTATGCGAAGCTTAGTGTTACAGCAACCAAGTTGAAAGTGGCAGGTGTATGATCACTCACCGGAGCCTGCGATGGTTTAGAAACCATCCAAGTGAGATGTTTCGGAGGTTTATGTGATGGCCTTGTTGTGTATGTGGTGGTCTGAAACTATTACAAGCTTATTTATGAAGGCTATTTTCTCAGAAGGGTGGCCGTGGAAATCTAAGTAAGGAGTGTCATGGGCTCCACATGATCTTGTGGACGATCAAGGCCACCCTTTTCCTGATGTTTGGCTCGTCTTATAAGTTAGTTTTGTTTTATCGAATATTATTGTATGGGTACTATTTGAACATTTAGATTGTACCTAAGCGATTGGAAAGCGCAAGGTATCACAACCTTTTAATCATTTGGCCTCTGTTGGAGTAATTTGAATTTTTGTCCGTATGTAGAACAAAAGGGAGTTTTGGCAACTACATACAAACTCATAGTTGGGGGGGGTATCTGTACAAGTTTCATAATGTCAAAAGTTTGTTTAAGATTCTAAAAGGTCAAATTTTGTTTAGCTTGGATATATTGTGCCGGCTATGAGTTTGTAGTTCAAGTTCATAAACGTCATGAATACCATGGCTAATTTAGACTATAAGTAAGTTTAAATCAATGAATAAATGATCACAATTACAATCATCATCAAACTCTACTCCCACAACACATTAAAGAGATTGATATTTTTTTGACATTGCAACAATGAATTAAAAGTAATAAGTCTTCTATTCGATGAAAAATTGTATCTATAATCTGCACCTATGTTTTGTGCAAAAGAGCTTTCCTCCCACAATTCCATGTGGAACATCATGGTAATTGATGCCTCATGCAAGGGCACTGCTACAAGAGCCCTACGGATTACGGAATCCACTCCTTGAAAATCAATGAGGCCCAGCACTTAGAGATAGACTTGATTAAGAAGGCAATCCCTAAAGAGTAGCACAATTGAGTGTAATCTAGATTATGTCAAAATAGTGCTATCGTATGTTTCCTTTTGGTAAATGAGATGTGTCATTTTGGCAAAGCAAATGTGCAATTTAAGCGGATGGGCCACTTTAGAGGCATCTCTAGATATGCCCCTAAAATGGCACATCTACTTTACTCCTAAATGTATCTGCCTATATTTAGCCAAAAAACACACTCTTAAAAAAGTGTCATAGATGAAATAGAAGGAAATATATTCAGACCTCAACAGTACATAATTATAGTAGACTTATTGTAAATCATGTGGACCAAATTTTAAGTCACGAACTCTCATAGATTAGGAGATCATAACGTATTAGTACTAAAAAATAAAATAAAAATAAATAATAAATAATGAAATTTAAAAAATGAAATTTCATCATTATCACTTTAGAGTAACAAATCTACTAATCAACAAATTGCAATCAAAAAGTCACCAACTCGAAAGTTGTTTGCCTCCATATAAATAACACAAATGCACCAAAAAAATTCATTGGCTCCTACAGTAGCCTTGCAATGGTGAAGATTGCCAAAAAAGTTACAAAGGAAAAGTAGTCAAAAACTACACCTCTTGCACTCAAACTGACGTCTTATCTACAAAACATCTTCGATTTAGTAAATATTTGTATCACTAAAAGTAGACTTTAATTGGAATCCATCTCAAAAAATGTAGTTGAAATTCAACGGTAGATGGAGGAGACGTAGATCCTCAAACTTCACCCATTTTTTCACTTTTTTCATTGAAGGAACATTTTGGCAAATCCAATATCAAAATATTTGGATCAAAAAGCCTCCAACTAGAAAGTTATTAGGAACTATCTTAAGATAATACTTATGTAAGAAAACTCATAATTTTATTTTTATTTTTTTAATTTCTCATCATTAGCTTGCAATGGTAAACATGCCCCATGTTTGAAATCTCATAAACAGAAGCTGCAGTCACTAAAATGCATGCCATTATTTTTAAAATTTAATATCTGGGTCAGGAATTTTAACCACACAAACTAGACTTAATTTGAGACCCAAACGAAGTGATTTTGTCAAAATCGGACTTCAGATGAAGAACTTATGGCTCTTTAAAGTTTCTGCCCCTCATCCAAATTGTATCAAAACGATCTAAGAGATATCTACAAACTTACATCACTTACGTAAATTTCTCTCTCACACACTTTATGTGCTTTGTTTCACACACTCTAAGTTGTTGTTGTACTTTAGGCACCACAAGCCTTGGGTTGGTGGTTAGGGCTTAGGCCCCCAATGAGGAGGTCGTGGGTTCTATTCCCCATGCCGGCGTGGTGCTCACCACTATAGTCCACCCAACTATTGTGGGGGGTCCTTGGACCTTGTTGTATGGGTACCTCAAAGCCCTTTGGGGGGATACTATGTCAAGTATCTTCAAGGCACTAGTAACTAGGCTAGAAACTAGCGTAGTTATAGTGTCCACCCTCGAGAGGGGGAAGTAGTATTGTTCCAATTTCCCCTTGTCCGGTGGCCATCGGGATATTAGCATTACGAACGGACACTTCATTCACGCCGGCCCCCTTAGAAAGGGACCGGAGTTTCTATCTATCTATCTTGTAGTTCATTCTATGTTGTGCTACTTATCTTAGCCTTGACATTTTAACCTTGTTGTTTATTAATTTTTGAAATTTTGTGGTTTTGAGCTTCCGTAAAATTCTTATTTATTACTCTCTTAACATAGAATCGAAAATACACAGAGTTGAGTTCTGTAATACCTTGTTAACCCCTGAACGTCCCAGCCTATTTTTAGCCCAAAAACACATTCTCAAAGGAAGATACGTGTCAGTAAACTTGGTCCTAAACTTGGGCACTCGCACCTTTCGTCGCTCTGTTCGCAGCCTGAGCACTCCCGCGCTCCGTGAGCCAAAATCTTCATGCTCTCATAGAATCTCGAAAAGCATATTTTCGGCATCGCGATACTTGCATTTTAAGCCTCGCATTCGAGTTTCTTCCGAGGATTCTCTTTTTTCTCGAAAATTGAATGATACAGGGTCGGCGATTGTGATGTTCGAAGGGGTTAGTTAGGGTTTTGCGGTTCTTTTTGGAGCCAGAGGGTTTAGACATGGGAGGTGGAGAGAGCGAGGACTTGCCGCTGGCGAATGTGAAGCGCGTGGTGAAGACGAAGCTGCAGGAGCTCACGTTGGCGCATTACGGGGAAGAGCGGGACGTAGCGATCAACAAGGACGCGTTGCTTGCGTTTTCGGAAAGCGCTAAGATCTTTATCCACTTCCTTTCCGCTACGTACGCCCGCTCTCTTTTTCCTCTTTTACACCTCCACACACTTTTGTGTTGATGTTGAGTTCTTGGAAGTTGAATCGTTGTTTTTTTCAAGAGGAAGAGTTTGCTTGTTTTCGGTGATCGCAATGTTACATTGTCGATCGCACTCTGAATTGCCATGGAAAGATATTACCTCACACAATTTGAACAAGTGCGTACTCGCTTTAGAAATGACTATATTAGGGTTTTAATCCACTCTGGAATGTTGCTGAATATCATTCAGTCCATTAATTACAATCGTAGGCTCTTGGTCTTGACTTTTACAAGATCAAGAGTAAGAGTTTGCGCATTGTAACATCGTCAAGTACCCCCGGAGATAGCATGAAAAGAATCCCCTTAGTGGGGGATGCTTCACAATCGGCTTTTCAAGGGTTACGAATTTTTCTGAGAGCCTAGTAGATGCCACAACCATCTGGAATGATGCTGAATCTCATCGACGAAAAACGGTGGCAATGTGTGCAGAGCAAATGAACTATGTCGGGAATCGAAGCGGCAAACTATGAGTGCGGACGATGTGCTCAAGGCAGTAGAAGAGTTGGATTTTCCGGAGTTTTCTGAGCATCTGATACGCTGTCTTGCAGGTCAGTCTTCGATTTCTACCGATCGTGGCTTCTTCCTTCGTAAGCATATTGTGTAACTTCATAATAATTCTGATCGAGCTACTTAGACATACAGTCGAACCTCTTTAGTATGACGAGTCTGGAAATTCCTAACCCTTTATCACTATGACACTACTTTACACAAGCAAGAGATTTTTTTTCATATTATGGAGACTAAAAATCAGTGAGGTTTAAGTGTATCTCCCAATTAAGGAGCTTGTGACAGCAAATTCCTCCTATAGTTTCCAGGGCTGGTATGTGTGCTGACATTTTGGACTTTTTGAGAATTCTGTAGCTTTCCGGGAGGATCAAGATGCGAAGAAAGTCGACAAGCGCAGGAGCACGGGTACGCCGGCGCCAAGAAAACGGAAGTCTGGAGCAAAAGTTGCCAACGGTGAGAGTGCAAATGGAGAGTACGACGATGAACCGACAATGGACACGGCAGACACTTGAAAACAAGCGACAGTTCATGCTGCCAGAATATTTTGTTCATGGTTCGCCAACCAACACGTACTTGAATTCAAGGAATCCTGTGAAATGAGTCTGTTCGATCACGAGCAAGCGTACTCTGAAGCACGAGCTCAGCATGGGTCGGTATCGTTGCTTGCAGGATCTAGTTGGTTGTGTATATTTCAGACACGGGCAGATAGGCCCCTTCTTATAGGAATTATTTTCCGCTGCGTACCTCACTGTGCGGAGTCCTTTGGAGGTTGTTGCTATCTCTCTCACTCAGGTGTTTCCTTGACCTCAAAATGTTCTTTACACTCAGACTTCAATGATAGATGTTGCTGAAATTTTTACTCAAAAACTGTCCGTTCGTTCTGTATGCATCGGAATGTGCTTGTAAATTAGAATATATCTAAATTCAAGTCCTCTGCGAAAAGTGGCTTGAGTGTAAAACCCCCAAGGAGGGGTGTACTTGTGTGTTATACTCAAGTCGTGCATTCAAGCATACTTTATAGCATACGTTTAGGTGCCCTTGTTACTTTGCAAAGTGGCTTGAGTGTAACTCACCACTTTGGGGTGTACTTGTGTGCATTCATACGTTTTAGTATATGTTTGGGTGCTCTTGTGACTCATTTCCAACATTGATAGCTAATATTCAGAACTGATCCAAGATAGGTCTAAATTTTATGATTCTAAATGTTGCAGATTCTACTTTGCCCAATTTCAAGAATTGTTCCCTCCCCCAGTGACCATATCATTGTGAAATTTCAAAAAAATTGTGACATTATTGAGCATGTCTGGGGTCTTCGACCTTATCTCATTACATACCTCGACAATGAGATCGACTATAGCTGCTCTAGACATTATTTGATGCGTCAAAAAGCGTTCACTCTCCAACAAAGCCCAAAACGATGATATGACAGGAACGAAAACGTAGAGAGAATTCAAATCTTACGATTCAACAGTAGCTCAACTGAGAGGCAAATATTCACATTTTTCAAGTCACATCATTCCTGAACCTAAATGCGAAATCGCAAGAGGCATTCCTTGTAGTAGATATGAACAAAGTGAATGATCTGAGATTCGAGGGCTACAGTTGCCTGATTCTGGGGCGGCCACCAACTCTTCGCCTCCGAATCAATCATCATAACAATAGCACGAAATCTGCCCATGGCACCGATTCAGTCAGTCATCGCCCCAAGCTTCATCACGCAGCTGTTGCCGATTCAGCAAGCGTTGCTTCCTTTCGTGTTCTTGCTGCAACATCTGCGCCGCGTTCGCACTCGTCTTCGCCCGCAAGTTCTGACTACTAATCCCTTGCCTGCTCAACGCTCCCGCTATCATCCGCTGCGCCACTCGCGCTGTGGTCGCCGGCCTCGGCGCTGGTGGCTCCAAATCTGCACAGCCCCGCCCACAATCCTTAGAACTAAGCATCCAGTATACTCTCTCCTGGGCCACCCAATACACTCTCTTCAGCACCCACCTGTTGCAGACAACGAGATTGAGTGTCCACCAGGACCTGCACCCGCTTCGGTATACTTGTGCACCTTGAAGCGTGGGTCACGTATCCCTGCTAGAGCTTTTCGCGCTGTCAACAAGCACACACGGGTATATCTCAGAATATTTGCTCAGTAGCTCTAATGGAGATGTTTGAGAATCAGCTGGGAGGGAGATGGTTACCGAGGGCAGGTGTGCGGAAAACGGCTGCAACACTCGTATCGTCAATCCAACGAATACTCACTCCTTGAGCAGCGTAAGGTCGAAGCAGATCCTCCAGATCCTTCGTCTTCATCGTCGGCGAAAACTCATTGATCAACAAAACATGCTCCGCACCTCCTTCCCCTGCAGCAACAACAACGCCCATGAGACCCATCAAGAACATGAACTCCCACAGTGGTTAATAATCTTCGGCATATCCTAGTCTTCGCTTCCGAATCCAGTGTTAATCGCAGATCTTGTATGCGAATTTACACCTTCAGAAGAGGTTAATTTATAATGTAAGGCAATCACTGAGGTCCATCATCGAAACAAATCGCTTGCGTAGGAATCGTTTGATAGATTGGTATATTGAATGATGAACTGATTGATTGATTAGAACCCTAGTATTCTTAAGGCTTGCCTGGTGCAGTGGTAGTGTGAGGCACCTACAATGGTCGTCGTTAGCAGCGCCGGTGCTGCTCGTCTGGTTGAGCCGTTCGTTGCGAGCGTCGTCCTCGTGAGACATGTCACTGTACAAGTTCCCAGGGCCGCCGTATGTAAAAGCGCCACGCCCTCGTAGCTGCTTCTTCTTCGGCACCTCCTTCTCCTTCTCTTTCACCACCGCCTGGTGCACCACTGGTGATGGTGATGCTAGCAGGGTCGGCCCCGCCGCTTCCCAATCTGCTACAATACCAGTTAATCCTGATTGTATGATGCACAAAGCTTTAATGTCATAAGAAAAAGATAAGAAAAAACGTGAACGAGGTTATACCATCTTCATCACCAGCGCTGGTTGTTGTGCTCGGAGCGCCGGCACCGTATCTCCTGTCGTATTCTATGTCCCTATCCTCCGAGGCTCCGAGCTTCTTCTTCGGCAAGGGCTTAGCACCTACTTCGCTAGTGGTGATCTCCTCAGCTGCGTCTTCCCTGCAAAACGGAGAAACCCATGTAATCAGAGCTCAGAATCGATACGCTAACTGCAACATGCGATTTCTAAAGTGAGCTGCTGATTTTTCACCGCAGTGCCAACAAGACCTCTGGAAGATCCTCTGATGGAAAATGCATTCATCGCGAATTTCGACCAAGGTTAGACGAAACAGAGAATTCCAAAGCGAAGCTGCTAGATCTTCGTTCGTTGTGGACAACGAGGTGCATACGAATACAGTTCAAAATGTGAAACATAGACTGTGCCCTAAACATGTGAAAAGCAAGATTGAAAACTTAAACAGGCGAACTGCAATTAGAGCACGGAATGGTCAATCAATACGCTAACTGCAACATGTGATTCCTCACTTCGGTGCCTCTCTCGAAAATTTAATCGGAAGACCCTCTGATGGAAAGTGCATTCTCGGAGGATACGTTGAACGCGAATTCTGACCTAGATAGAAGAGATACAGAATTTCAAACCGAACCTAGATCTTTGTTTCGTTGTGAACAACGAGGTGCAGTTCAAAATGTAAACATAGCCTGTGACCTAAACATGTAAAAAGCAAGATTGGAAACCTAAACAAATGAATTGCGATAGAATGTGAGCCCTGGAGTGATCGGAGTTCACAACTGTGGCCCTAACGAGCTGGAGTGGCGGAATCTTGCGCTCAGAGTGGAGGATTGGTACCAGGAGAGGTGATCGGTCGCGGGGGAGTCTTCGGCTTTCTTCTTGATGAGCAATGAGTCGCTTAGGATCTTGTCAGCTTTGAGCGAAAAGCCGCGGGATTCATACAACTTTCCCAAGTCGCTCATGGCAGCGGCCAAGGTCAAGTTTGAGGAGGCATTCTCCGCGACTGTGAGCTTGGCGATGACGCCCTCCAGGAGCTTCACGGCGCCATCCTCGTCGTCCTTGTCGATCAGATCCTCCACTCGCGTCGACCATCCTTCCAAGCTCACCTCCGCTGCTGGCGTGCTCAGCGTCGGCTCCTTGCATGCTTGCTTCTCCTCCGCCATAGCTTACGGTTCTTACAGAACCCAATTCGAATTTTAAGCTTGGCTTCGGAATCTACTGCTTCTGCTTCTGGCCTCTGGTTTGATCCACGGGCCTTCGTCCCCGTCTCGTCCTCGACGCCATAGCCAGGGATTCTGCTGCAAGCTCACGCGACCACGTTCCCTTCACGTTCCTCTTGTTCGCAGGTTCTGTTCCCATGGTTCTCCTAAAATACTGCCCAAAGTGTAAGGAAGAAAATTATTTCAAAAAATTATTATAGCAAATTCATATTGATCTTAAAAGGTCAATCTCAAGTCTGCTTCACACTAGGGGCAAGAAGCCAAGGGGAAAAAAAGAAAAGATTCATTGAGCCAATGGGAAGCCCAGGAAGTGAGAAGCCAAAAAAGTCACGCTCTCGATTTACAAATTTGAGTTCAAGGCTTCTATCGATCACCCATCCTCTTATATTATACAAGGAGTTATATTGATCATGGCTTTTTGTTTTGCAATTGCATCTAGTGTATTTTATACATGCATTTTTTCTTGGAAGATGAATGGACGACGCTTAATGTATCAAGTAATGTTGGCGAACTCTTGATTGCTATACTAGGTAACTACGTGTTTGAAAGGTGCATGTGTTTGAGAGGAGCATTCAGTAGTCCCTTGAGTTTACCTTGTTTAAGCATTTTCTCTTCAAGAGCAATCACCTACATATATGCTCATGATTTCCCGTCTTGATGACTATGGTACAATTCGGAGAGGCTAGACACTACGTCATTCATTACATTTGTGAGGATGAAGACTTTTACATCGGTCACACTTATTTTAGTCTAAGTGGAAGGTGGTCATAGTACTCTTATCGAAGATATGAGTTGAGCAGCTTAGAGGACATAGGTTTTCAAGCTAGCTTTGCTTACTTTGCGATTTTTGAGAACCATCATCAAGATGGTATTGCACTATTTGATCGCCCATAAGCATTCACTATTCAATATAGTCCAATATCTTGTGAGAGGTATGAGTTTCCCTGCTTGATCACCAATCGTCTTATATTATGCTCGAACTGAGACCAAGAGGTCAATACACCTTGTAGGATTATTACTACAATCGCACAAGACTTTCTGTTTTTCTATTCACTTCACCATTGAGGCGTTTATGTGGCCCGACATCCCATTCGACCTTTGTCTTGGTTGGTCGCACTTTAATTTTGGTGATACATGTTCGCCGCTCACTACTAGACTCTCTCCACAATATCATACAGGTTTGTTTAATGACATGAGACCATCAGGAGATGCTTCCTTCGCCACCGGAGGAGTTGCGATTTAGTGAATAAAATCTACGCTCTACATTCATGGCCGAGGTAACGGCGGCGGAAGCAAACAAAATCAAGGCCCCCTTAGTGCAAGCGAGACCCAAGGGTGTGCGTTGGTAATGGGTAATAAAATTTGATGGCAAATTCAATACCATTGGGTATCGGCAATGCAACCTCATAGGGTCCGACTTACATGTTGTAATTCTACATATACATATAGATCAAATTTTATTCATCATCGTGGGTGCTTAGAGGTTTCAGTATTAAAGTTGGATACAAAGTTAATGTATTCTATCATACTTGTGATGTCACAATGGATAAGGAAACTATATAGAGAAAACTTATGGAAAATCGGCATCATGTAATGTGTTGCAAACACAAATCCTATAAATATTGGACCAGAGCATCTTTTGGACTTGGGCATCATGAATAGTGCACTTTTTGAACTTGGGCATCATGAATGACCCAATCAATGATGAGCTTGCAACCTCCTACAAGGTTATGTACCACCCCAACCTACCTACCACAATCCTTTCAAAGCACAAAATCACTCATACAAATTGTGATTTTGAATTCTAAAATTTCACTTTTTGAATGTGACGAGTTTGACATCAAAATATAAGTGAAAAGTTGAGTGCATTGAGAGCTACAGAGGAGATTCTGTTGGGATATGACCCCTCGGGTCACCTTGGGCGTTTAAGGGTTAAGGGTTTAACCCTTAATCGTCACCGGTGACCAAACTGGTCACCAAGGTCATTGTTTTTGCTTTTGGGGTCCGACACAGTGGTAGGGTGCAAATCTTGTCCAAAGGCACCCCTATTCTTTTGTTTTTCCGAATCCAATGCTCCTTCCCGATCGCCTTCTTGAGGTTTGTGTGATTCGCGCGCAATTGTAGGGGCCACGTGATCCCATGGTCAATGCTCTTTGACTTGGCCTTTTTTTTAATTTTTTTGAAGATTTTTTTTCAAAATAATAAAAAATCTTGATCTTCATCCCTATACCATGCTCTATGATGCCAATTTTCAGAAAAAATGATCCAAGGGGGGAAAAACCAAAAAAGCAATATGATATTTCTCACTCATGATCAACAACCAAAACATTTTTTTCTCAACGGTGTCATTTTTTGAGATTTTACCCGATGTGATCAATCTTTTTTGCATTGGTCACATCACCAAGTTACCTTGATAACCACCGTTTCCGATTCTCAAAAGTTTTTTACCTTAGTGCAGAAATAAGGCCAGAAGACAATGAGGTTGCATTTCTCTCCAATTTGTGGAAAACAAGGATGTCAATTAAGGGTTAAAATGGGGAAAGTTGAAGAAAATCACAGTAGCAGCAGTATGTTGAAATGGCTCAACAAGGAGGAGAAGGAGGGTCTATCAATGGTTAACTCCAATTTTTTTTATTTTATTTTTAATTTTTTTTTTTAATCCTCAATACTCAATTTCAAACCATTTCCTTCAAATCCTGATAACTTTTGCACTATATGCAGAATGACACATTCTTTTGTGCGAAGAAGTCCTCCTGATGAACAAAACTCACCCGACAATTTTACGGATAAATGTACACAATGGGATAGTGACCATTTTCCGTGGCCGTATTGTCTCTGCCTCATCATATGGTACATTCAAGTGGTCTCATCATCTCCATATTTTGTTATATGACACCCATTGACCTGCAAAGAAAGAAAGGACATGCAATTGAGTACCTTCTCCTTCCCCTCCAACATGCCATTGCTTCATTAATAATGAGAGGTGATGCATTCCAAATACATGCCATGATAATCTCCACTCTGCCATCAAATTTCTTGCAGATGATATTTTTACTTGATGATGAATTTGACATGTTTCGTGATGTAACAAGTACCATTGAGTGTCTTGCGGGTTTGAATTAACCCTTAAAGGTCCAAGAAAGCGGAAATCGCTTTTTGGAATTTCCGCAGGGAGAAAATTCAGCCAACTTTGACCATTATAATCTCAAAATTGGAGAAAAATTAGCGGTTCAAATTTGACATTCGAGAACAGGGTCAAGTTAACTTGAAGATCCTACGGTTGGATCTTCTAATCAATGCTTAGATTGAAGTAAAAGAAGGTTCTTTTTGATAATTTAAAAAATTTTGTATCAAGGATCTTTAGGGGTTAACCTCCTGGCAGGTGGCTAAAACTAGTTCGCAGAGGTCACCTTTTGAGTACGGAGGTAAAAAGAAAGCGTGCACAAGGTAACGACACAGTTGATGGAATTTACATATGATCGATTTGGGGGGAAAATCAAGCAAATGGGAGCCATAAATGCGTGGAAATGTATTGTGATATGTGTATGCAAATATAAAAACTACGTACAGTGGTACCTGGATAAGATCAACCTCGTTAAGATCAACGTCTAGTTAAGAACGTTGTCCCTGTCTCTTTATTATGCAAAGAGGTATTGTTTCGTTATCGATAAGATCAGCGTTTTTTTTTTTTTTTTTTTTTTTGGTCTGAAAACGTTTATCTAATCCAAGCACCATTGTAGTTGTATGGAAAGAAATAGAATGAAACTGCCACAGGTTTGCATAAATTTTCCAATCAGAAAAAAAATATATGCTCCTCGTGTGGATGTGTCAAACGGATGCTCCATGTGTTCTTATCAAACTCCTACTCTGTCAAGTGTGAATACAAAATTGGTATAATGTAAAATCGACGAGCATCCCCAAAGCAAGATGTGTACAACAAGAGGTATTACTCTACTTTATCTTGTTATCTATCGAATCTGATTTTTCATTCACACGCTCACTCGAACAGGAGTATGTTTGCATATGCAATTCCGTATCATCTTTGCTATGTGTAAATGCACCTCAGTAACCTTCTCTGCATTGATTAGCTACGGCTTACCTCAATGTCTCCAAGAGTTTCACATGATTGCCTTTTGTACAGTGGTATTTGTATCAACATGATCCCCATCGCTCCAAATACAAGCAATAAAATGTTCATCTATCATGGTTGCACAATGAATACAAATATTACATGTTGGTTTGTTCATCGCTTGCCCTTGGAAGTGTACGATTAGATTTGCTAGATCTTGCTAAAAATTACCAATAACCCCAATTCCGTTAAAATGGCATTATTCCGGTAAAATGGCACACCTCAACTTTTTGAACTGTAGTTCAAAAACCATGTGATATAACAGAATTTTAAGGTGATATTAGGGAAAATGAGTGACAATGTATATAAAGAAGTGATATTACAAAAAAATTTGTGATATTACAGAATATACCATTTTATATGAGCACAAATGTAAGATCTAGTGTGACAAAATGGCACATGGCATAGTGCCATTTTAACGGAATTGGGGTTCAGTCTGTCAGTTTTCATCCATTCAGTGCAAAAAAATTTGGTTGGGACCTCACCGAGCTTGAGAATCACTTGAAAGGTAGAGTGTTAAATGAAGTTGTAGCATGTTTTCATGTTGATTATTAGCTTTGCACACTCTGAGATATACTTTTGGAATGGATCAATATATTATACTTTATTTTTAAGTTTTGTTTACAAATCTCTTTGAATTTTTCATAATTATTGAATCTAACATGTTATCAATGGTAAAGATATTTCTCTCTCTTAGATTCAAGTTTGAAGATAAATAGGAAAAAACAATTTTGGGTCTAAAAGAGCAAACATTTCATAATTAGTGAAGGAATTATGATACAAAATGCTCAACATTATAAATCTTCATTCTTACATCAAGGCATTAAACATGAACAAGGACAACGAAAGTCTCAAAATATCTCAAGATCCGTTCAGTAAAATTTGGTAAACATTGGTGGGTAGACTAATAAGACAATTATAAATCAAGACCCAAAATCAAGTTCAAAGACTATGTTCACGGATTTCAGGTATAGCCGTGTAGAGCTTCTCCTCTAAGGGCCAAAGGTCAAAGGCCCTGACAATGCCCTGAAATGTCCAATGCATGAACATTTGGCTGTCCCACGTGGACCGTGCTGGCGGTGGTAAAGGATTCCAGGACGATGAACCAAGTGCATGAGTTCATGATGACAGAAACAAAAAGACGAGTGAACCAAAAAGTGAACAGGTTCAAGTGACTGCATTGATAGAGACAGCCATTACAGAGACAGATTCTAGTTACACAGCTTGGTTTGTCGATACACTCTAGGTTACTGTAGGATGGACATTCTTTATAAAGCAAAGCACACTTTGTTGACCCAAATTCAGGTCAATGAACAATCTCTAGAACTTGACATACACAGGACCTCTACACGACATCACAATAGGCTTGTGTAATTGTCAGGGTACCTTCACTCTAACGATGCGAACCTCACTAGATGACAAAAAGCGAACAAGACGCACATGATCACGTCTCAAGTACTCGTCCGATTCGAGAGTACCAGAGCCTTCGACTTCGGACCAGCAGCGAATGGAGTGCGAGTGCCAGATATTTTCTGCAGACACCTGATTCTAAATGCAGCATTAGAGTCAGAGCAATGAACGGCTGCATCACGCAGTGCCAGTAACTGTGAAAAATTTCCATAATTAAGTGCTACAGACTGTGGACGCACTTCAAGCGAGCCAGACCACATGGACTTGCCGTGTATCCTGGCATGATGCTGTTTTGCCAGGCATTCATTCACGCAGAGCCATGTGGTCGAGTACGGTACCTGTGAGCAAGTTGCTTCTCATGATTCACAGACCGAAGAGTTCAAGAAATTCAGGATTGCTGAGAGTTCGGTATAAAATTCGATCTTCACAGAACAGAATGGCATTGCTGGTTCTGCGGCAAAACACCAAAAAAAGGCTACAACTATCATGAACATGCGACCACTGATACGGGAGCAGTTTGGTTGGGCTAGTCTACTTTTCTACATCAGCGTATCCGGTCTCGGTCACCTTGGCCTCTTCTTCGGCAACCTCCTTCTCCGACTTCTTGCCCTTCTTGCACTTGTAATACACGCTCATGAAGGTGCCCACGGCTTTGTACTTGTCGCGGCACCTGTTGTACAACGATGGGTCGAACATGCGCCAGAAGTCGCGCTCGTTGAGCTCGGACACCGCGTACTGAGGCTGGAAGCAGTGATTCTCAATCATCCACGCCTCCATCTTCTTCACTGCCGCCACGCCATCGAACTCCTCGCCCTTGAACACGCACCGGGGCGTGTAGTACACGCCGACGTCCGTGTACATCTGTGCGTAGGGCGTGTCACCCGGGCGCCCTGCGTACTCGAATCCTGGCTCCGGGTTGATCTGCGTCCTCATCGGGTGCTTGAACAGTCGGTGCGGGCATAGCCACACTGGGTAGACCTGCAAACGGAGGAGAAACCACTTTTTTAGTTCTCAGAGACAATGATTTGACAATGCTTGTGTTGAAATGTGCGCAAGGAGTACCTCGAACTCGCGGTCACTGAACTCGAGCGCGTCTCCAACCTTGTACGACGGCACGAGCATGTCCTGGATCACGTGACGCTCGTGGTAGTAGTTGCGAATGGCATCACCCTGCGTGCAGATTGTAGTGTTAGAAACTCGTGACGGATTGGATTGTTAGGAGCTTCAAGAGGTGCTTTAGTTACCTGGGTGGCTTTCAAAAAGGAGACCTTCGGGGGCATCATCCAGCCGAGCAGGTAGCGGAACCAGAACTGATCAGCGAACGGAAGGATGAGCTTGCCCTCCCAGTAAAGACAGCGAGTGTGACGATGGTAGTAGTCTCGTGTCGGAATGTACTCAACAAATTCGCCTCTCTTCAGGGCCGTCTCCGCGTGCTGGTAAAACCAAGGCTTGAACCACCAGCCAATCTGCGAAAGCCCAAAACGAAATCAGTATTCGATCGGAACAATGCAAGAAACTGATCGAACAATGCAGGTGAAGGGGCGTACCTCGTTGATTTTGTTGCCCTTGCGTTTGGCTTCTTCCTTGGATGCATATCGTCCAAACATCATCACGCCTTCGGTTTCGCTGTACACCATGCCTTCCACGAAGTCCGGCACCTTCGCGGGATTGTCTTGGTCGCCATCACGAGGACAGTAAGTGTCATTGTAAGCCTGGGCGATCTCCTGGAGGGTACCGCGCACGGGCTGATACGTCACCCTCATGTATGGACCCACGTCGATGAGCTTGATCTCGGCGGCCACGAGGAGTCCCAGCGTGCCCTGCGACCACGGGATGGCGTAAAACAAGTCCTTGTATTCGTTCTCCGCCGTCGCGCGCACGAGTCGACCATCAGCAAGAATAATCTCGTACGCGACGCATGTGTCGGCGAACAATCCGTAGATGTGCGAGCTTCCTTCAATTCCGTAGCCGTTGATGAGCCCTCCAACTGTCAAGTCGTCCAACTCCGCAACAACAGCAAGAGAAAGTCCCATCGGCACCGTGTACCTCGTGATCTGGCCCATGTTCACCAATGGCTCCACACGGGCTATCATATTCTCCCTGTCGACCTCTAGAATCTGGAGAGAATATACAGTTAGAACCCAATGCCATTGAAGAGGAAACAAGCGAGGCAGCCTAGGCAGTAGGCTAGAACCTGGTTGAAGTCGTTGAGATCAACTTCAAAGTGGCGGGCGCGCTTGTAATCCACATTGCGCATGCCGACGGCGATCCAGGGGCGACGGGCAGTGCACACGAGACCGTCTTTCGACGCATCGCGCGCCTTCAAGCGCTTGATAACTTTCTCCACATTCTCGTCGTGCTCCTTCTGGCGCTTCTTCTCGGACTTCCATGCAGACCAAGTCTCACGGAACCACGCAACGGTGTCGAAGCTCTTGGAGATCGGGAGCACTACGAGGATGACTAGAATCCAGCGAAACTGCACAGCCCAGTCCACCCAGCTCCGCGCCCGCTTGGGCCTCAGGGGCCGCTCCAAGTCCGACATCGCTACGAGCCTGCCAAAAACACCATAAACCCTACACCCCAATCAGCAGAGAGCAAGCAATGACCAAATGGGGCATTGATAGTTCCAATGAGGCAACCCAACGGAAGAGTGCGTGCTGAGGAACAGACCGTAAGCGATGAAATTTGCACCAGAAGGAGCCACGGGAGAACGAGGGAGCGACTGTGGCGCTGCCCTCGCGTGCATGCGAGTGGGTAGCAAATGATCCAATGCCCGTCTCAATGCTTCTTCATCGCTGACTGTGGTGCGCTTTGCGAATCCGGAGCCGCTCTGAGTCGCGGGTTGGTGGTGGTGGCCCAGCCAGGACGCCGGGTCGGGCTGGGTGTTTCACGCCCGGCCCGGCCTGGCGCTGCCAACGAGGCTACGCTATTTAATTTGAAAAATAACTAGGGTACCTGAATGGTACTCTGGCTGGATTGGGATAAAGTAAATTTGGAGTAACCAAAAATTGATTTCAAAGCATCTTGCAGGAAATGCAGGGTTACTCTTTTTGGATACTACCTGGCTAGGATAGTAAATTAAACGTTCACAACTCTAAAATATTGGACGTAATATTCTTGCACATGGAGTATGGGAGTCCGTCCCCAATTATGAGGAACTATTCTTCCTTGACAACAACAAGAAGAGAAACTTCAACCTATTTAGAGGCCGTGAATATAGTGTTAGTTCGACTTATTCTTGGATGTACGCCCAGAGAGCATCACACCAATGCTAGGAATTCCTATAGGAGTGAACTCTATGCTAGTTTTTAGCTAGCCAACACTATGCTAGTTTATCACACCAATGGTAGGAACCCCTCGAGGGGAGTGAACTCTATGCTAGTTTCTAGCTAGCCAACACTATGCTAGTTTATAGCTAGGAGTGAAAACTATGCTAGTTTCTAATTTGCTCGGAGGGCATCACACCAATGGTAGGAACCCCTTTGGGAGTGAACTCTATGCTAGTATTTAGCTAGCCACTAGTGCCTTAGAGATACCAGACATAGTATCCCTCCAAAGGGCTTTGAGGTATCCATACAACAAGGTCCAAGAATCCCCCACCATAGTTGAGTGGACTACGGTGGTGAGCACTAGGCCGGCATAGGGAGTACAACCCACGACTTCCTCATTGGAGGCCTTGAACTCTAACAACCAAGCCAAAGCTTGTGGTACCTTGACGAGGACAGATAGAGCTGTTTCGATGTGTCCCACATATGGGAGAGAAAATCAAATGAGCAAAGACTTTGAGTTGTTCAGCTTTATCGTCTTGTACAAAAGAAATAAATGCCAAATAGAAATCCACCAGTTCGTTGGTTTAACACTACACATTAGTAGAAATAGGTTTAGAATTTTTTTATTGAAAAGTGTTTTAAACGATGGGATGTCACTTAGATGTCCAACATGACGACGTTTGTAACAAGAGATGAAAATATTCAATTAGCTAAGACCACCTCTTACACATAAGCTACACTGAGGTAACACACATGACACGAATGACAAGAGTTCTTTTATCATTTGGGACACTTCTTGTACACCCTTTCATAAATTGTCGTAATTTCAGTCGTCATTTTTTTGTCCTTTTCAAGAAGCAAAAGTGAAAAGCCCTCATTTAGATAGCTAATTTATGAATCGTTTTGTATGTAAACAACTTCTTTTTCCACTGATACTTGGATGGATGCAAAGAAACTAAATATTGTAAGTGACAATAGACATAAGGGACGATAGGTATGAGTTGATGTAGATAGGCATTACAAAAAAATGATAGAACTCAATCCAAGGAGCACAAAATGGATAGAATATTGAAAACTATTCGATGTACAATTCCATTGAACATGTTAACAATGAGGGTCTCTTTACACTATGGACCGAGAGCCATAACCAAGAAAGTTAATATCATTTTCATGGTCATGGCTCTTGGCCAAGAGCCATGATCATGATAAATCAAAAATGGATTTTTGAGTGGCTTGGTCTCTCTTTGTGTAAAGTGAATCTAGACCGAGAATTTTCTAGTATAATTCCTCATCATTCTCTCTTTCTCCTTCCATTTTTCCTTCTTTCAATTTAAGTAATTAAACACTACACTAAATAGGTAGATTAGTGTTAGATTTTTATAAGATTTGAAAATGCTACAAGTTTTTACTTTTGGTACAAAAAATTTACCAAGAGTATTGATTCCAATACTATGTAAGGATCCCCATCTTGACCATTGTAGAGGGTAAAAATATTGACTAACAGTAAAAACTTATAGCTTGTTTATGTAAATTAGTGTATCTAACACTAATCTACCTATTTAGTGTAGCCAATCAATGATTTTTGAGAGTTATGGTCTCCTTGATTGTAGTTGAGTTGAGGCATTTGCTTCGACTCAACTATAATCAAGGAGATTATGAAAACATTATACACTCTAAGAAATTTAGCATACTTTGGGGACCTCAGAGTTAGTGGTCATTCTCCTTTTCCCAAGGTAGTGTAAAACAAAACAGGACCAAGGGCATTTCACTCTCCAATCGCAAACTCTAAAAGATCGTGGTCAATTTTCATGGTCCATAGTGTAAAGCGACCCTCACTTCAATGTGGCATATTTCAAGTGACTTTCGCATGAGGATTTTGAGAAGGACTACCCATGCAAAAGTACCAAATTCTCATGTCACATGAATCTCATGATGTCGATGCTACAAAAGTTGGAGAACAAGAAATATTAGATAAAAAATTCTTGGAAGTTGATGTGTGCCATGACATAGATTCTGCCTTTTGAAGTTTCTAAAGTGCAGATGCATCAACTTCTGATATTACATGATGTTACGAGTGCAAGCAATTTTTGTGCATGGGGAAAATTAGTAGAAAGTCAGAGTAAGTGGAATCATTATTTCCGAACTCTTCTCCAATGAGTTATGAACTTCTGAAGATGGAAGTATAGGTGTTCCTAAAACGACCCTTTGAGAGGGGGGGTACTATGTCAAGTATCTTCAAGGCACTAGTAACTAGCTAGAAACTAACGTAGCTATAGAGTCCACCCTCGAGAGGGGAAAGTAGTATTGTTCCAATTTTTCCTTGTCCGGTGCCCATTGGGATATTCGCATTACGAACGTACACTTCATTCACGCCAACCCCTTAGAAAGGGACTGGAGTTTCTATCTTCTATCAATTGGGGTAAGCACATTAGCGTCTTTTAGCCAAGTCTTCGGCCTCAGAGGATGAGGACAACGTTGTGGACGTGACAATGAGGAGGCTTTTTGGCATGGCCTACAATAGCCTAGTTTTTTAATTGGAAAATTTTCATATAGGAGAGTGCATGGTTAGATATTCTCAAATAGGGCAACATTTTACAAATTATTTGCTTTGACGCACAATAGCATTTCAATTAGTATTATTGGTAGACAAATCTAAATTAACCCTTAAACGTCATATGCTTTCCTGATACCACACCCAAAATCTCTTTTAAACTCCAAATTTTGGCATTATTCTATTTTTAATTTGCTTAAGCTCTATTCTAAGAAAGTATAGATCTCTGTAAGGTGCTCACTTTAAAATTCTAAAAATTCCATTTTGGTACAATGGAGTGTAAGTTATGAGCAAGATTCTCTAAAAAAAAAACCCAACCCCTCGGGCTGGGTATGACATTTAGGGTTAACATGAAGATTGGCATCTCAATAGACTGAAGCTCATATTAGGTTTCTTCGTCTTCCTGTTTTTAAAGTGCCATTGAGATGTTACTACTTCCCCTCCTTGTGATTATTTTACATATCTAAAAATATTTTATTCATGCAATTGCTTGTGTGAATGTTCCCCTTCACAATTTAATTATTTCTTCACATTTTATGTAGGATGGTATTTGATTAATTGTTAACGCCAAAAATTAGATTATCCGTAGATTTGAGTATAACAAGGAGTTTTGGGCAAGGTTACCAGAGTAAAAAATTATTCGTATATTTCCAAATTTTGGCTCCGTTCAAATTTTGGCTACATACGTCTGGCTATATGTTATGCTTACAGAATATTCGTACTTGTGATACAGAATTCTTGAAAGATTCTTGAACAAATACAGAATGTTTTCTGTACTGCGTTGAGCTGAGGTTGTGAGCTTCAGAACAAACGACCAGGGAATTTGAAGATACAAAATACCAAATACTAGGTACTCTCACACATTCCAATCTCTAAATAGGAGTCTCCATTTTCAACTCCCGTCTTTTATATTCACTACAACAAGTTTCCATCCATCTTGATAAGTGAAATCTATCAAAACTTATATTCACAATACGAAGAGAAATCATCCCAACCACCACCCAACTTCTTGACCCACGAAACTGAACCCAGTTCTCCATCTTTTCTTATCGAGTTATCAAGTCTTTTAATGTCTACTTGAACGATTCATATCGAAGTATCAACAATTTTCTTCGGCGAAAACCAAGACTAGTATCAACAAGCACAGGCACTACTCTCAACCATGATGATAGAAAAAGAATGAAAAGAACAAGAGTTTACAGCATGTATTACCACCGATTTGGAGGTAAATGGCTCGGCAATGAGATCGAACCACAAAAACACTTCAAGTGTGACAATTCAAATCTAGCAGTAAGTAGCACGTTTTCCAACTACCTTCGCGAGACCAATCAATCTGCAAAAGGAAAAAAAGAAAAGAAAGAGACAGAGAACTAGCACAATTGAATGAGCTTCAAGGACCGCCCAGCACTGCATTCTCCACATCCTCTCTGCTCAATGCGTAACTGAACTTCCGCTCCACATCCCGCTCCAAATTACCAGGCCCCGATTTCAAGTACCTGCACCCCAAAACCACAATATAAGAAATGCATACTCCCCAGTCACTATTCAATTACCAAGTGCAACTTAATCTAGTCATATGCTTGACTAGACTGATTAGCAAGTGGTGTGATCGCCGATCTATGAAGGTTCAATACCGTCGATTCCGTGTTTTAACTCTGGTACTCAAGGAGTTTTATCTAATGATGTATGAGGACTGCAAGAGATTGTTACATAAGAAGGTGTGCTTCCAGTTATAAGTTAGTCATCACCTCTTGTTACGGACAAAAACTCCTACATACGATTAGATACACTAATTAGCAATGGCCGATGATTTGTAAATTTGAGTTAAGGATTGCTCCGGTACTCAGGAATCTATCTCGAGGTTTTATTCAATGCGAAAATAATATGGAAGCTGCAAGAGATGGGTAGCACGTTCAAATATCTATTACTGCAACTCATCTACTCATACGCTTAGCTATACTTGTAGCTGTACATAAGGAGAAATTCCAGTTATGAGTTGCTTATCAACTCTTATTACAAGAAGTACTCGTAGAATCACAACTACGAGTCATCTAGATTCACTTATTAGCAAGTGGTGTGAGTAGATTCAATGGTGGATGATTCATTTCTAGAGTTGAGATCCGCTCTACTTCCGTACTCAAGGATCTATCTAGAAGTTTCATCCTCTAGCGAAGATGGTATGAAAGCTGTAAAAGATGAGTAGCAGCAGCTCAGAGATCCATTACTGCAGCTCACTATTCATACGCTTAACTGACTTCTTCTTGACTCACTATTCATACTTTGCGAGTAGTGTGATCGATGATATGTAAATTCAGTTTAGTTTCACTCTGATACTCAAGGATCTGTAAGGAATACAAATGGTATGGGAGCTCCAAGAGGTCACCACCTCAAATACCACGACATAACAAGGCGGACGTTCAATTATAAGTTAGCTACCCATGCCTGCTACCGGCAACACTGTTACTCACAAGCTTAGCTAGAATGATCAGCAAGCGGTGACAATAGTCAACAATGATAAAATATCCATTACTGCAACTCATCTGTTCATACACTTAGCTAGCTAGACTGTGAATCAATGTCTTTGATCGATGGTATGTGATTCGTTCTGGACTTTCGATTGTATGTTAGTTTCCCACGCTACCGACAACACTTACGCTTAGCGGTGTCAATGGTAAACGATGCATGGATAGAATTGAGGTACTAAAAGATCAGTTCAGAAGTGAGAACTTGCGGTGGTGAGTGGTTTGAAAGATGAGGTGAGGCACCTGATGTAGAGCTCGGTGCTGTCGAGCGAGAGATGGGCGTGCCAGTCAGGGCGCTCGATCACCCACGAAGCGCGATCGTCTTTGTTCTGCACGAAACCGAGGCTCTGCAACCACGCTTCAATGCCCGGCAGGCTGTGAGAGTACAGTGGCACCTTCTTGTCCGGGAGAAAATTCTCTCTGTCCATGGTGGCCACTGCCGACGCCATGAACGATGAGAATCGCGGCTTCATGCTCCCAATCCATACATGATGATTACCTGCACTCCAAAGCAAATGCCCCTCTCAATCCACCACCACAATCTAGCTCCTCTCTCGTAATCGTCAGCAACAGCATGTTACAGTATTTCACCTCTCTGATGCCGGAACCCTGACTGCAGGAAAGCTTGGCATTCACCATTGCCGCCGAACGAGCGCAAAGATCCCTGGCATTGTACTAAAGTCGATGTCGGCAATACCAATGCTGTCGAGAGCAGCGCCATCATAGCAATCGTCCTCTCTCAGGCAGCTTCCATGCTTTCAACCTAACCTAATTCTGAAGAACCCTAAAAGTCAGTAACAACCGAGAAATCAAAATGAGAATGAGAACTGACACACATTCTAAAAACCTACACTCGTCCAATCGAAACCCAAAAAATTGAACACAACCACGAGGTGACTCATTGTCATTCGAACTACAACGTGGGTGCGGATGAAATTCAATCAGGCTTCAAAGTAGGATTCAAGCAGGTGGGTGAGAGTGGATTCAAGGAGGATTGAGCAATTGAAACCTGGATTTGATTGCGGGGGGCGAGTTGTGGGTCGTGATTGCAGTATATTAATGATTGGTGATTGCAGGCGAGAGCAATGATATGAATGAAAGGGGGAAGGGTGGTGGTGAGAGATTTTTGAGAATAAGAATGTGTGGCCCCGCCTTATCTTGAGAGAAGGAGAACAAGTGGCTGAGTGCGAGGCAGGAAGTGCCATGTGGTGGCCGCGCGGCGATGGTGAGCCCACCGTGGCTTCCTGCTCTGCCGGCCCTCCGTCTCAAAAATCTTCGTCCAAAAAGTGCAAGTCAAACGGGCGACGACTCCGGACGAAGCAGCCGAAGTGGAGTGGTCGGTGTGCACCCAAAATCGTCACTCATCGACGCAATTATGTTGGTGAATCTCCGTTTTCTTAGAGGCTGCATGCATGGACCTTTTTGCATGTATGGATTCTTAGAGAATGGCCTGAAGAACAAATCCCTACACAAGAGTTGTTGAATAGTGTTGTTTTTGTAAATTGGGAACCCTTAAACGCCCATGGGATCTGAAACGAGCATCCCAAAATTGAATCACAACATCTTTTGGACTTGGGCATCATGAATAGTGCACTTTTTGAACTTGGGCATCATGAATGAACCAATCAATGATGAGCTTGCAACCTCCTCCAAGGTTATGTACAACCTCAACCTATTTACCACAATCCTTTCAAACCACACAAAATCACTCATACAAATTGTGATTTGAATTGTAATACTTCACTTTTTGAATTTATCAGAAGAAGATGACCAGTTTGACATCAAAATATAAATAAAAAGTTGAGTACATTGAGAGCTACGAAGGAGATTCTATTGAAAAAATAGCCCCTAGGGCTTTCTTGGGTGTTTAACCCCTAGACGTCCTTGGGGTATTTTTAGCCAAAAACTCATTTTCAAGAAAAGTGATATAGATGAAAATAAAGATAAGCTATTCAGATCTCAACCATACAAACTTGTAATAGACTTGTAGTAGATCATGTGGACCAAAACTTGACTCATGGGACCTCATAGATTGCGAGATCATAACATATTAGTGCGCAAAACAAGCTACAAAATACCATCATTTCCACTTTGAAGTGAAAATACTACCAACATGAAATTTGCAATCAAAAAATCAGCAACTAGAAAGTTGTTCATTTTCATCTCAAAGACACTCTTGTACCAAAAAAATTCATCAAAAAAAAATCTTGGCTCAAATAGTAGCCTTGTAGTCGTGAAAACTGCCAAAAATTTTACAAAGGAAAAATAGTCCAAAACTAGACCCCTCGCACTCAAATCCATGCCTTTTCTTCAATAGACTGGGTCAAGGTTTCTACTACTAAAAATAGACTATAATTGGAATCCATCCCAAAAATAAAGTCAAAATCTAACGGTGGATGAAGAAGATCTAGCTCTTCAAAAATCATCCATTTTTTTACTTTTTTCATCGTAGCAACATCTTTGCAAAGCCAATACCAAAGTTATCTAGATCAAAAAACTTCCAACTACAAAGTTGTTGGGATGCATCTAAATATCAAACCTATGAAAAAAAATTCATGAAAAACTATTTTAGATTTCACATAATTGGCTTGCAATGGTAAAACATGCCAAATGTTTGAAAACCCAAAAACAAAAGCTGCCTTCACTAAAATCCATGCCATTTATTCATACTTTATTTTATGAGTCTGCAATTTTTACCACATAAACTAGACTTGATTTTTGACCTAAGCCAAGTGATTTTGTCAAAAACAGAGTTTGGATGAAGAAGTTATGGCTCTTCAAAGTTTCTGCCCTTCATCCAAAATGTCGTTTTTCGACACCAGGGACGTTTAGGGGTTAAGGGCTAAATGTCATATTTCACCTTAGTGTTATAACAATCATGTCATGTGACCTTGCTATGTTGACATTAATACTTAGGAGTTGTGATTCCTTCTTTGTTTTTGATACTACCTGGAAAGGGATCTTGAAGATATTGGAATTTCTTGCTCATGTCCATGTTCTCATCCCATCCCTAGGTGAGTCCTAAACCTCATCCATGTACTTGTCCTTATCCTCGTCCCGAATCCCATCCTTTTGTCCTCATCTTTCTCCTATTTGAGGCCACTTCTACTTGTTTGTTCTTCAAGTTCGCTTTGATATTTGATAACAAGTTTTTTGTAGGTCTTGAAGTCAATAATTGGGATAAGTGCAGCATATCAATTTGGAAGTTCTAAGCACATTGTAATTTAACATAAGCAAGAGGCTTCTCAGTTCACTTTTTTACTTGGGGTAACTTTTAAAAATTAAGTCATTTTTGCAATTTTTGGAATTTTGCGGTCCATAAACACTTCAAAAGTTCATATCTTGTGATTTGCAATTTTGGAACAATAATCCGAGCGTTGTCAATACTTCAACAAAAACGTGCCCTTGCAAGAACACCTCTTGTGCCACAATCCATCCAGTGGCCCCCAATAGCTCTTTTGTATGACAAACAAAATAATAAACAAGCATATGATTTAAGTATATATAGATATATATAAAAGATGGGTAGACACTAAATATCAAGACAAAACACTCAATGAGAACTTATGTAAATTTAAAGGAGAGGGAAAATACCATTGAAATTAGTTGCTCTTAGAAAATAAACAAAGCATTAAGTGCAATGGCAGCTGAAACTGAGCATAAATTTCAGAACTCTCAAGAAATAGTGTAATGTTTGACTTTTAGTACATATCACCAATTCTCCCACCACACCATTCAACTATGGGGTAGTAGGAAAGTATGTTGTTTCTACCAAGCTCTTCATCAGTATTTCTACTAAGAATGTTTCATTCCACTAAATCTTACCAAGATGAGGCACTTGAACTTGGTAGAAAATGCACACTTTTCCGATAGAAAATTAATTATTTTATAGGGTCTAATGTAACAATGTCGAAACCCACACATGCTCAAGAACCAACCCTTACTGTCAAGCCCAGAGGGCTCAAATACCAACCAAATCAATTTGCTAAATAGATAAACTTCATATACTTGTACTGAAAATTTCCATTCAACATGCACTCTATGTGTGGAAAGAGGCACATCTAGGAGCCTCCCCTTTTTTTATTCATATTGAATCTACCCCTTGCACAATAATAATAGCAATGTTGTTTGGATCACCCTCCTAATTACTTTGCTCATGCACAAGAAAAATTCTCCAACATTCAATGCTTGTCTTTGGATCAAAGTTTCCAATTTGGAATTCACGTGGTTATTGAGCATATTACTCTAGTCTCTAACATTAATAACCCTTAAGTGTGAATTTTACTTGGTACGTACAAGTTCAAGATCTCAACACCAAAATTTACCCTTGAAACTACCCTCTTTCAAAACAAGGTGTGGAAACAAATTTAAGGTGCAAAATTGAAGTACGTGATTATAAGAGCATCCTCAACAAACTGACCAAGAGATTAGCTAAATGTAACTAAAGAATTTGCCAGGTAGATATATCCAACACCCGTTTAAATCTACACCCTATGCCAAACAATCTCACAAACTGTCCACACTATATTCCACCACTTCATTACACCAAGACAAGAAATTTAAAGTGATTATGTGAAAAAGCAACAAGACCCCAATTTCACCCACAGTTCTCAAGAAACTCTATCTTTTCTCATACATAAACTGACTACTGTGAGCCTTACTTTAAAAACCTCTCTTTGAATTCCTCAATCTTGCACCACAAAAGTCAAACACAAACACATCTTTGTTGCTCCTAATGCAATAACATAAGAAAGGCATACAAAAACACCACGAATCTTAAATTCAACAAAATTGCAGGATCAACAGACCCAGCAATAAAGTGATAGTGCCGGCAGACACAAATCGTGCCATGAATAAACAGTCAAGTAGAGAATGTCCATGGAATTAGGATAAACTCCAACCTAGAATTACTATGTATACTAAGGTGCCGACGAACTACTGAAACGCCAGATAACAAACTACTGCCGTCCGAGTTCAAAAAGAGTCCAACAATATACAAGAAAAATGGGCAGGAATGATCACATCACAACACCCCACGCGCCAGAAACTTGGAATACCACTTCGCTGAGTCTTTGAGCTGCCTCTCTTGTGTAGTGTAGTCCACATACACCAAGCCAAAGCGCCGGGTGTAGCCCATCGCCCACTCGAAGTTGTCCAGAAATGACCACGCGAAGTAGCCTCGCACATCTGACCCATTCCTGCACACGACACCCCAAGAGAAAGCTCCATCATTGAAGGATCATGTACTTTTTCAGGATCTTGTAACAAGTGGAAGATTGTTGTTGATTCGCAAAACATGAAGAATAGAGGAGTTGGAGCTTCGCTTCACATTCTCTTTCAGAAGTAGCTTCTAGGTTCGTGATTTGAGTTTGTTTCGATTCACGCAACACATTCAACGATTGGTATTTTGATTTGCAAAATGTGAGTGAAGAGGAAGAGTGATAGGCTTACTCGATGGCATCGAGAACGGAGGACAGGTACTCTTCGTAGAAGGATACGCGTTTGGCATCGTTTAAAAACTCTGCTACGGGCTTCGTTGTGCTATCAAGATCATCCATACCTGATCATCAAAAAATTCATCAGTATTCAAAAACTGTGCAGAATTCAGTGCAGAAAGCTGTGTGTTTTCTTACCATTTTCTGTGACGAGGATGGGCGGGTTTTGGTATCGTTGAGTGATCCACAGCAATGTCTTTCCAATACCCCAGGGCACTACGTAAAGCCACTCCGAAGCTGCCTGCAGAGTTGAAGGATGGAGTTATCAGAACAATGGAGCTATCCCAATGAAGCTATGACAAGCAGCTTTCTGTGTTCTTTGATACACAAGTGAAATTGATATGTACCTGGGGTCCAATTTGGGTTCCGTTGCGCTCGACTGCAAGCAACAGAAAGGAAGTTAGAGAATTGCCGACAGAGACAACGATGAGGGACAGACGTGAGCATGTTGAAGGAGATTCTCGTACCGAAAGCTTGAAGGCCTTGGTCCTGCCAATTGTCACTGGCGAGAGAATTCTCAGGAAGATGGCCGGTGGAGATGAAGCGCGTGGTGTAGTGATTCAGGCCGATGAAGTCCAATGAGTTTTTCAGTAACGCCTGCTCACTCGGAGTGAACACCGGCAAGCGAGTGCCGACGTTCTTGCGCATGATCGCTGGGTAATCACCACTGTAAATTGGATCCAAATACCTAAAAGATCACATACGATGTTAAAAGGTGCCTTTCAAGTGGTTGTCACTTTATATCCCCATGCTAGCATGAAGCCTTCATGAATCGTCATAGCCTCTTGACGGATGGTAACGACAAATGATGAGGTTCATGGACCATGTTGTATGGGTAATCGCAAAGCCTTAAAGGAATGATATGTATGTTGTCTCTTAGGCACTGATGATTACCGATGAAAATGTTTATTATCTTGTGACTAACACGTGCACTTGGTTCATGAACGGTGTTAAAGTAGGCTACGAGTATACTGTGATTCATGTTCTTTCTACAGTTCAAACATGTCTCATTTCTTCATACGTTTGTCTACCTTAGGCCTCATTGTTTCATTCTTTCAGGCAGAGGGTGATGCATACCAGCCCAATTGGAAGAGCATGTGCTGCTCAGCGGCAACTTTGTCAGCATCAGAGGAAGTAAGAGGCTCAGCCCACTCGGCGTCGATGGTGATCCCGATCACGCCGTTCTGCGCGGTCTTGTATTTCTTGCGGTACACATCCACGGCGGTGGCGTGCGCCAGCAGCACGTTGTGAGCCGCCAGGTAAGGCTCCGTAGCCGAGTTCCCCGCGGGGCACGTCGTGCGGTCGCTGCACCGCCCCGGCGCGTGGATGCCAATCCCGTATCCCAGCACCGTGAACGTCTTCGGCTCGTTGAACGTGATCCAGTGCTTCACTCGATCCCCGAACGCCACGAAACATGCCTCCGCGTACAGCGCGTAATCATCCCTGCCCACCCCCCGCACCCCGGTCAGATTACCCACCATCTCACCACCCCCACAGCCCAAAATACTCTCAGAGCACTGTCACCAGGAAGAGACGATGACCACTTACACGACTCTGCGGTCGATCCAGCCATTGTACGTGTCGTAAAGAGACTGTGGCAGGTCCCAGTGGTACAGCGTCACGTAAGGTTGAATTCCTGCAAGTCCATGGCCATCGTAAATCTCAGCTTACGGTCAAGAGTGCACTGCAAAAGAGTTGGAGTCCATAGTTATGACGAGGCTTAGCTTACGGGCAAGAGTGTACTGCAACGGTGACAAAGAATTAGATTTCTGTGAGTTCATGGCTTTGGTGAATCTTAGCTTACGGGCAAGAGTGTACTGCAACGGTGACAAAGAATTAGATTTCTGTGAGTTCATGGCCTTGGTGAATCTTAGCTTACGGACAAGAGTACGGGTTGGGTTCTTGTGAGTTCATGGCCATGGCGAAGCTTAGATTACGGACAAGAGAACGGTGACAAGAGTCGGAGGGAGGGACCTTTGCTGAGCAGGCCATTGATGAGGTTGTTGTAGTAGGCCACTCCTTCGGCGTTCACCTCCGGCTTTGCTCCCCCTACACACACACAAGGCACGTTAGGGCGCTTAGTGGCATGTTGTAGTTCGGAAGGAAGGTAAGGAAAGTGTGTGCTCACCAAGTTTCATGATCCTCGACCAGGAGATGGAGAAGCGGTACGCGTCCACATTCATTGACGACATCAAGTCGATGTCCGCCGCGTAACGATGGTATTGGTCGCTTGCGACATCGCCCGTCGTACCGTGCGCGTGATTCACAACCTTCCCTGCAGCACATCACACATCGTTGAACAAGGCACGCGATGGCAAACATCAGCTCGTGCTACGACGGCATTCTGGCGCTGATTCGATAGACAATTGTAACAGGACAAATCGGTTCTTGTTTGTCCTGTTACAATTTCTTGTGTCTTGGACAATGTAGCCCAATCACAAGCTCCGTCAGGATACGATGTGATGTAAACATGAATCTGAGATTTGCTCACGAGGGTTGTCAAGCGTGCAATAACGTTCTCGCTCGATTTCTTAATCAAGTGACACTAACGGCAACTCGTCCCGTTAAGCTTCACCTTGGCTGGCTAACAATCTAGAACAGAAATCGAGTAATCTCTCGCGATCTAGAGCTCTGCATTGTGGACAACTGCACTTGAGAAACTCCCCCATCGAACAAAGAGACTGAACCCTAAAACAGAGAGAGAGGACTGTGAGTTACCTGGGGTGCGAGAGAATGTGTCCCAAATGCTGGGCTCTCGTCCACCTTCTGCAGCAGCGCCTTCCACCTGTTCGATCATCAACGCTCAGCTCGAGAAACGTGAAAGAGAATGTGGAAAGCCAAGGGAATGTGAGAAGGACCTGGAAAGCGGCAGTAGCGGTGCCGAAAACGAAGTTTTGGGGGAAGAGCGATCGGTGAAACGGGACGCATTGGGTGGAGGTGGCATTGGGGGGTTGAATCTTGCACGGGAGAACAAACGCAGGGTCAGCGATACCCTGCGGGGAGCTAGCGCGGGGGAGCTGGAGGAAGAGCATGACGATGGGGACGCCGAGGAGGAAGAATGCGGCAGCTTGGAGTGCCAGACCGAGAGCATTTCGGCGGCTCATCACCATGGGCGCCATGGGCGCCATAAGGGGGAGCGTGGGGGACTGTCGATACAGAATCTCTCGCCCTCCTCCTCCTCCCGGAGCTCCTCCTCCTCCAGACTCGACCGCCGGGGTGGTCGTCGTCGTCATCTCCATGGCGGCACCACGAGATGCGCCGGAGTGCGCGCGAGGGCGCCGAAGGTTCCGCATTTGTAGGCTCGTGTCGGCAGTCACAGAGCTTAGGACAGGAGACTGCCCCTGATCAGTGACAGTGGCCTTTTAAGGATTTTTGAGGCTCCCATCCACATTTGCTTCAACAGGATGGTGCCAAAACAGGGGGTGCGAGAATCAGTGGCATGCGATGCCGTGTTGATGAGCATGGACATCTTCAGCCCCGGCAGTGAGCATCTCGAGTAGGAATCGTCAGTGCGCCATCCTCATCCACCTCTGCTTTCCATTACATTCTTTCGCAAGACACCAACATTCCATTGAAACTGGGAATGTTGAGACCCGGTGCTTGGTGCCAAATTGTTGCAGCTGCGATCCCATCTGGTATATGGTAGTCGTGATCATCTTTATGGATTGCGCTGCACTGCCCAGATTTCTGTTGGGGCATGCAGATTCTGTGTGCAGTAGTACGTAGGATTTCAACCATGCGAGGAGTGTATTATCTGGAAATTGTATTCACGTTTGAAGTTTTTGATGTTCACTCCTTTTGAAAGGTCAAGAGATAGGCTTTGTTGGCTTTGTAACAGGGAAAGTCACCTAGGCTGAAATGGTCATGTATGAAATATAAGGGATGGTTTACATGGAGAGTCAAGTTGAGCATGGGGTCGAAGGAGGGCAGAAGTTCCCTCAATGTGATTGGTTTGTTACTTGCAATTCACAAAATGGACTAATCACTTTCAGAGGATTGTCGCTCTCCATCAGCTCCATGTATGGCTTGACTTCCCATGTAAAGCCTCCATCAGCTCCATGTATGGCTTGACTTCCCATGTAAAGCGTCCCTAAGTGTGGGTTTATATAAGAGGTAAGAGCTAACTTTTTCCTCTCCTCCTCCTTCACATGGATAGGTCAAAAAGTCACACATGAGTATCAAGTTATGTTGGAGGTCCAAGTGATTGGAAATTGTTATAAGAGGTTCAAGTTGGAATTTGAAATGTCTCTTTCTCATTTAGGATACAAGAACAAGTCAAATTATAGCATCTCAAATGGTTTCATTGAGACTATTTCTCACTTCACAATCATGATTCTTTTGAGTTGTAAGGTGACAAGAAGGCACATAAGGGAACAAGCAGTAGGTCACAACAAGTTGTATTGTCACGCTTGGTGTGCATTTCACTTTAAGTGCGACTTCATGTGGGAGGAAACAAGAGGTACTCGTTTCTTCTTTAAGGCATTTTATTAGATTCATCTTCATCCCTTTTTCACATATGTTGCAAGTGAATACGTGTGTGAGGAACCAAGTCTTGTAGGCATTACCAATAGCAAAAATCTCTCCTCAAGGTTTTTAAGCAAGAATTTGAGAATTTTCTTAGTTGTTTAGTTGAAATGGACCAAAAAATAACTAAACTGTATATATTAAACAAAGTAAAGACTCCTACTTGCAACTCCTCTCTTTACATGGTTTTGTGCAACTCTTTGTGTGGATTTTGCCTTACTCTGAATGCTTGTCCACTTGAATATTCATTGTCAATACATGCATCCGAAATTTGATAAACAATGTAGCGAGGAGCTACCAAAAGAAACCATTTTGAAACACTATTTGGAATTTTTTTGTCTAATCATGGTGAATGACAAAACAATTCCTTAGTTCCACTTGAAAACCTCTAATAGCAATTCCTTGCCTCTAGTGACGCCAAATAATGTAGTTTGTGACATCGATAGTTACTCCAATTGCTCATGTGAGATGCATAGAATCAAATACAGTAAGAAAGAAGGAGCTAGATATTCTCTAAGTCTTGAAATAGTCCTATGAGATTAAACAAAGTGATTAAACAAAGTATAAAAAATGATTGTCGGATGTTTATCATTAACAAGATTATATTTTCCAAAGTTTGTGCAAATGCTTTTAATGAAATTCCTAAAAACTTTGAAGCTTGCTCTTATAAATTTTGAAGGTTGTCTTTGTAAAATTGGTCAACTTTCTTACATATGGCCCTTTAGAACTCGAATACGGTAGTGATTTGATTATGAACATATTCCCAAAAATAAATTCAAAAAATCTTAGAAATAAAAAGTTTTATTTTGCTCGCCTAGGATGTGAAAACTTAAATTTGGGTTAAAGACTCTAATATTGGAATATTACTTTGCAATTTGTTACACACACCTTGTAGTATAAGGAACACTCTATGAAAATCTATAAAAAAAAATTGATTTTAACACCGGTCCTTCATTTAGCCTCTCCAAAACAACAAAAAGCATATTTGGTCTTGAAGGATAGATAGGGGTTAATACATGTAGTTGCCAGCATGGTACTCCAAAACTCACTGAAGCCGGATGATAGGGTCCTACAGTCATGATTACACGACATGAAGAGTTTTGCTTACTTATATTTTATTATTGCTAAGAGTTGATTAAATCCAATTAATATGGCGAGATGAGATGTTCAATGAGACAAGATGCACACAAGGAGATAAGTAAATGAGGAAAAGAAAATTGTCAAAAAAGGGAAAGGAACAACGTTGGAGTGAGGGAAGGAAAAATGTTGGAATGAGCGAAATGAAGAACGTTGAAATGAGGGAAAATGAGGACGGGAGATGGGGGACGGAGAAGGGGTTGTGAGAAATTGTGAATGAGCTACGAGAGATGAAAACTCAAGAAAAATGGATGGGAAATTGGGAAAAACAATGAGAAATTGGGAACAATGATGGAAATCAGTAACAATGGATGGGAGACCGAAAAAAGGGAATTGGAGAGAGGGGACCAATCACCCAAATTAGTGTATCGTTCTCAAATTAAAGCTCATTCCATGCTATTAGTCCTCAATATCACAATGGTGTGATGTTACGTAAGTGTAACATTACGAAGGAAGTAGGGGATGGAAACATTCACAACTCCTCAATACTTTTGAAACTTGGTGTGAAGGTATATTATAATTCAAAAAGTAGCATGCCCATATAGAGTAGCTACACACATATAGATATTTGATGATCAGTAACTTATAATCCGCAAGCCCAAATCAAGATCTCATTGTTGCCTCCACCTGATGAGAATACTCGCTCTTTTAAAGTCCCCGTTTCCATACTTTTCCATGTCCTTGTCCCTATTCCTATCCCAATCCATGTCTTTGTGTGGTTTAAGGAGTTTTTTTGGTTGTTTCACGCTTCAAATTTGCTTTATGATGTTTTTAGTTTTGTATGTCCAAATACAAATAGTCAACCCAAAATAGCCTTTACCTTGGCCTCCAATTTGTTCATAAGAAAACCTTTTTTTGCCTTTGTTTGAAGGTTTATAACTATGAATACAAAGCCAATGAACTTATGATAAACTGCAAACCAAAATAAACACATTAAACTTTACTCAAATGTTAAAATAAAATTCCAAAAAATCATAACCTTGGCACCGCTCAAAATTTCTACACCGATCTAAAATTGGTCATTTGGACATTTAGTGGTTAATTATATCACTCGGAGGTAACTCGTATGCATTTCCTCCTCCAACAAGGAGACCCATCTAGACATGTTCTAAACTACAACATGGTAGAAGCATCTATTACATGACACCCCCTCCCCTCCCCTCTCTTTCATCAAATAACCTTTTTTCATAGAATTTCTCACTTGTATCTTAGATTAGCCGACCTTGCATGTACCCCATGCATACATATATAGAGTATTCGGTTATAGGTAAAGCTACACTAGGCTGTTATAAAATTTGCATTTAAATATCTTAATGCTTAAAAATACCACAAAAAATTGGAAAGGCTATCATTTCTATTTTCTACTTACTGAAGAGTAGTAAATTACACATGTCATTATCCAAGTATGGTGATTGGCCGAAATGTCCGATAATAGGTGTCCTTACCCTAGAGGTTTTGGTTTAAAATAAGAAAAAAAAAGGAAAAAAAAAGGAAATGAGTTACAATGAAACAACAATTCAGAAATTTCAGAGTCAAAGAGTCACTTTTCATTTTCAATTTCATGATCAAACAGTTCGGTCTTCTGAAATTATTTCAGAGAAATTAATAAATGCAGATTGCATAGACAAGACCAGTTTTCAAAAAGAATGAGTGGCATGTCTTTAATAGGCCCAGGTACTTATGACAAGTCCATTTCCCAGGTAAATATGGGCCTGATCAAAAAAGATCACACCGTAACCATAATGGGAAATGGATGTTAGAAAAAATAGGGTACAAAGTACATATCCCCAAAAACATCCACTTCGTATATCTCATAATCAAAAATTTAAATAGGAGCAACGAAGACTATTATGCTAGACCACACTAAATTTACTAGGATGATATCACTCATCACGTATATAACTGATTTGGCAACATAACATGTCAATTAATGAAGTTGTACATTCTAGCAACACGTCCAAATTAAGAGACTCCCATTGTACAATTTGGCAACTCATGATTCAAAATGTATTAAGACCACCTGATTTTCAAAACCTTAGAATTCGGTTACACACTCATAATAAGAATGGATAGGGCCAAACCATATTTTACATCCAAAAGCTAGTATTGCAAAAAGTTCCAAATGTTTGTCATTGCATTTTAGATATTGATTCGTTCCAAGTACTCATCCTACTGAAGAAACCAAACAAAGAGGTCCCTTTCTAAGAGGTTCATGTTTTCCAAACCAGAGTACAGTCCTTAAGTGGACCAAATTTCTGAAATGTACGTGTCATGCAGATTTTTGATATCCTGTGTACACATTGCAAACACATTTTAGATGGTGCAGTGTACACACTGCAAAACCTCTTCTTTTCAGAAAGCATAGGCCAGATGACCAGATCTCCCTTAGGGTACTACCCTGATAATGTTGATTACTGTTAGGGTACACTAATTTACATAAATATGTTATGGGTTTTTACTGTTGACCAATATTTTTACCCTCTATATTGCCCAAGATGGGGATACTGTAGGCATCATTACTTTTCATAAAAAGTTATGTCAAGAGTAAAAATGTATGGCATTTTCAAACCTTCAAAAAGAAGGCAACATTTTTTTCTCTTCTACTTAACCCGAAGTGTACCCACTGCAGAAAACATCAATCTTGCTTTCAATCAACTTGAACATGTGATGAAGAAAGAAAACTACTAGTTGAATTGTTCTAGGAATTACTAAGTTACTCATGTTATGGCTACTAGTATACTCAAGCATCCCGGAAGAGGAAAATGACTGTACCCAGAATAAAAGAATTTCAAATTTATATATAAGAATGAAAATGGGGATGAAACACAAATGGCTGCATTATTTGATGCACCTTTAAGATAATTATGATGAGGACGACATTAATCAAGACAGACTAATTAGCTTTGAATACTAATTATGGACGTCATGGATGATGATGGACGTCATGGATGATTTTGATCATACGGAGGACGCCATAAGTGATGGCCATGGCGAGCCAGCCACCAGCCAGGACGCGGAATGCCGCTTTGAGCATGTTGGCGCCGCCGAGACGGGCGCCGATGGCGCCGAAGCAAGCGAGTGCCAGTGACGCCGACGCCACTATGGACGAAAGCCTGTAAATGTAGTTGGAGATGAAGGCGCCGGCCAGGAGCGGCACTGCCCCGCCGGACGCAAACGCTATCGCGGACGCGAACGCCGCTTGCGTTGGATTCGATAACTCTTCTAAGTCGATGCCCAATTCGTCTCGCGCGTGAGCTTTCACTGCATCCACTCTTGACAATTCCTCGGCAACCTGCATGCCAAATGATCATGACGACTCATCAACATCGTATTGAGCTATCATTCAGAATCTCCAGCTGCATGTGTATACAGGACTTTACCTGCTTTGCAAGATAGTATGTGAGGCCGCGGTTGACGTAGATTTGGGTGAGCTCTTCAAGCTCGACTTCTGGTGACATGAGATGCTCCTGCACATGAGTCAAGGAATGCATGAGGTACGTATTGGAAGATTTATGAATCTGATCTAATGTGAAGGACAGGTCAAGTACACGCAGTTTCACGTTTCCCAACCGACACTCCAGGCAGTATGTTGAATCCCATGTTTCTGTAACCGACAAGTCTGTAATGATCACTGCGTGACGCTCTGTTTCTGTCATGGGTAGACTGCAGAGTAAGAGTTCAGCAAACTGATCTCGGAAAATGCACGAGAAACATATGGTTTCGATCGATTATGAAACACTCGTGTTGGATCCTATGTGGACGAGATGTGTGTGATGTGAACGAGGCTTACCTTGCGTTCGATTTCGAGGTCAGCGAGTTCACTGTCCCGTTGCGAGAACACAGACACAAACTCCCCAATGGCCATACTACAAGCGCCAGCAATTAGACCCGCGACGCCACTGATGATAGTAGCTCGCCCTCCTTCGTTACCCATGATCACGGCGTCCACGCCGAGCATGAGCGACGTGATGGACACGAGACCATCGTTCGCGCCTAGAACAAGCGCTCGCAGCCACGGCGCGCGGTGGGAGTAATGCGGGCTGGGCTTGCTGCTCTCCAACTCACTCCCGCGCAGCTGGTGCTGCTCCTGATGAGGCGCCTTCGTAGCGAACATCGGCCGCTCCTCGATGTCGAAATCCGACGCTCGCCCCTGCAAATACGTAATGCGACGTGACGCTGACAGCTCCGTCGCCTGGTCGGCAATCGGAACACCCATGGCTCCAACTCCAAATACTAGCACCTCAAGCAGTGGCAGACCGAACACTCTATTTAACCTTGCAGCTGATGATCAGCGAGCTGCTGTTAGCTAGTACGCTTCAGTTTGAAACAAACTGATTACGATCCTTTGTCAACCTGGGCAGCATCGTGGGCAGCAGAGGCGAGCTAAAACCTTCGGAAAACCCGAAACTCTCAATACAAGCTAACATGCATCGACATATGCACTATCGTATCGCACACATACAAACCGAGTTCCTTCATCAATCGAGCAATCCAAACTTTGCATCGATCGTCTAGCGAACAATGGGGTGCAGGGGTCTGTCCATCAAGCAGCTTGAGCTGCAGGGAGGAACTGCAGTAGTGATACGAGTTTTGCAGCAGAGGTTAGTATCGCTACCAAGGGGCTGATTGCCTGGCCGATCACAGAGGAGTATGAAACTCTGCGGTCATTGAGCCTGGGGCGACATGAGAGTAGCAAGTGAAGGGCAGGGTGGAACATGGGAAGGCGGCGAGCAGTTTGTATGCAAAAGGGCAGTGCGAGGGCGGGACTGAGGGGGAGCGTGTTGAGCACATGGGCGTTGCTGCGCCGTCCGATGGAGATCCACGGCTGACGCGCCCCGGAATGGGCCCCCCAAGCGCGTGCTGCGCACTCGCCCTGGCTCTTTGGGGCGGCATTTCGTGGGCTGCTCGCGTCAGAAGGCGTCACAGCGACTGCCGCGGAAGTTATTGTGCCTGGCTTAATGCAGGCCAGGTGGGAGAGTGGCGGTGCACTTCTACCGCTCCATTTAAACTGGAATTTCAGGACCATGTAATATCAACCCTAGAACGTGGGAGCCCATTACCGTGTACGATGAGGAAGTTGGGGAGATGATTTTGTATTAAAAAATGTTGTCTATCTCAAATTCATTCATCGGACACTTTGTGTCTGCTTTCACGTTCTAGGGTTAAGTTCAAGTTTGCGCATAACAACAACATCTTCATACTAGCCTCTACTAGTGGTGATCGTAGACTAAGGGCATTCTTGCTAGTGTCCCTCAAAAGACTGCCGGAAATGGGGGGCCTCGGCGGAGTGTTTTACAAGGAGCTCGGGTATTCAGCGTGAGGGAGGACCATAGGACCCCTTGCAGGAGTGAGAGCATTTGTAAAGGAGGCATGGTAGGATTTTCTATGAATATATTGACAAAATTCTCAGTGTCCCTTCATCCTTCAATTGAAAGTTCCTCTCTTTTCCTCCCTTTTTCGCGTTTCGGTGTGCCATCATCACGTTTCTCGAGGAGGTGAACATGGAGCTTGGGTCTTACGAAAAATGAAAAACTAAAAAAGCCGAGAATGGGTCATGTTTTGGAGAATGGGGGGGGGGGAGTTGGAGGGCGCTACCCAAGTGCTATTGGGGCGGCGCATAAGCCTCTTGCCCGCTCGGTGCTGTTGGCAAGGTTGGGTAATGGGCCGATTGAGGATGGCCTAAGATAAGCACTAGTAGGAATTAGTATGCCTAAACGACGTTGCCACTCCCACATGAATACTGTAACCATGCCCCTCATACTTTTCTACTAGATTTAGATCTTGGGATATGTCGACCTAATATGCAATTCAATTGTTGCCCACACCTCCAACAGAAAATGAATCCGCTTCCAACAACACCTCATGCGCTCTATCTGACCGATTGTTCCTAAGATTATTATGTCGCACAAAAAAAAATAAAATAAAAAAAATAAAAAAATAAATAAAAATATATCTCTTTTATGATAGATCATGCCTTTGTTAAAATATTTTTGTGACATAAGTCTTTTATGTCATATCAGACAAGCGATTCTTTTCAACATTTTAGGACACAATTCCTATTAGTAATATCATATAAACCTCTCATGTACATGTTTTCTTTTGTTCAACATGTTTTTAAAATTCATCTCACAGGAAGCAATGATTGCAATACGACTTTTGAAGTCATTTTTGACAAGTTGTACTATACAGTTGTCTTCAAGTGTATTTCAAAAGAATGCAAGCTTGAAATATTAATTTTGTGAATTCAACACTTCCTAAACTTGAGCGTAGGTATCAAATGAATACATAACCAAAAATGTTGTATATCAATTTTAACTCTATCTTAATATTCTCATAACTATCGGCAGTTGATGTATACATAAACACATAGATATAGATACATAGTAAGTTGCTCAAAATCCACACAATATCACAATCCAATCACTAGGTCGATCCAAGCACAAGGAATACTAGCTTCCAACTTCAAGTATCAATTTACCCATAACATACATTTTAGACTAAGTGGTTTCAAGTACACACTCCACAAGTTCCACTTCCAACGTTTATAACTAATTCAATTGTAATCCAAAATTCATGATCTCCATCAGTCCAGATTTCTACATACTTTGCACATTTTCCATAATTGATTCCTTGAGCACTCTCCAATGAGCTTACCAAACTAAGACTTGAACACTTTTTGAGCCACTTACCTCATTCACTTACAGAAAACCAAATCACATTTTGCCACATGCACTATCGTAGAGAATGCAATTCAATTCTCAATTGGAAATAAGTTCCATGCATGATCCACTAGGTGGTTCATGAATTTTCTCATTAACCCTTGTAGATTCCTAAAACCCGAAACAAATTTTGAGAGTTTCTACAGTTGGCGACCAAAGACACCGAGGCGACCGTTATTCTTTCTATTATTCTCTTTTTCTCTGATGGGGGCGCAACGAACAAAATTTAGCCAACTTTGACCTCTGTACTCATACAAATAGAGAAAAATTGGCGATTCAAATTTTGCAAACAAACAGTTTGTCAAGTTAAATATGAGATCCTATAGCTCGATTTTCTCCATTATTCTATTTCGAGCTTTTTTTGATCTCAAAGTAGAAAAAGATTTATTTTATTTTATTTTTTTGTAATTTAAACAATTTTTCACCAAAAATCTTTAGGAGTTAACTACTCACCATGCTTTTCATGCAATATAACATGCTCTTAAATAGTGTACCTAAGTTTTAGTGCATTGATGTCCACCCAACTATGGTGGGGGGTCCTTGGACCTTGTTGTCTAGGTACCTTAGAGCCCTTTGAGAAATACGATGTCAAGTATCTTCAAGCCATTAGTAACTGCAATAAATTTGATGATTAGTGTTAGATTATTTATCACTAAAACTGCTAATAAGTTTTTACTTTTGTTTAAAAAAAATTACCAAGAGCATTGATTCTGATACTATATAAGGAGCTCCATCTTGGCCAATATAGTGGGTAAAATTATTGAACAACAGGTAAAAACTTAGAACATGTTTATGTAAATTAGTGTATCGAACACTAATTATCAAATTTAGTGTAGCTAGAAACCGGTGTAGTTATAGTGTCCACCATCGAAAGGGGGAAGGAGTATTGTTCCAATTTCCTCTTGTCCGGTGGGCATCCAGTCATTAGCATTACGAATAGACACTTCATTCACGCCGGCTCCTTAGAAAGGGACCGGAGTTTCTATCTATCTACATTGATGGTTCAAGTTGATTTCTAATGAGTTTGTGTAAAAGCGGTGAGGCGATTAGGCAAAGGAGATTTACGTGTCCGAGTTCCCCAATCGTAGCAATCCAAAATTGATGACTGTGGTCAAAAGTTGAGAGCATTTACCGTCCTGGTTACTTTTTTGTGTAAACGAGTGTGTGAGAGCAGGATTTTGTTAGGGCTCACGTAATTGTTCCCCTGTAAGAATTAAAGGAGTGTCAGTGGGTGTGGGATTGTGGGGGATGCTTAACTTAATTCCCGGGAGGGGGCTCACCAACTTAACAGACATGAATGGTGAAGGAGTGGTAATAATCATGCCCTTCATTGCAGGACTCTAACCGTGGACCCCCATCGGGATATTAGCATTACGAACGGACACTTCATTCACGCCGGCCCCTTAGAAAGGGACCGGAGTTTCTATCTATCTATCTATCTGGACCCCCTGTACGTTTGGGCCCCTGTTTACACCAAATTCCTGTAGTCAGACTACTGGACTTGGAAGGACAATGTGGATGAATAGTTAACTTTTTCCATCCAGGTGGTTGAAGATTGGCGAATGAAGGTTGCTTTATAGTAAGGTGGCGAAATAGTGGCCAAGAAATCTATAGGGATGTTACCGGTGCAAGTAATTTTTGTGCACGGGAAAAACGGGAAAAAATAACTCAGCTAGAAAGTTAGATCAAGTGGAATCATCATATTTGAGCTCTTCTACAATGAGTTACGAGTTTATGAAATTGGAGATACAGGTGTCCCTAAAATGGTGTCCAAGATTGGCATGTTTGCAATGAGTACATGGCAAAAGAAGAAGAGAAACTCCAACCTATTTAGAGGCCGGCGTGAATAGAGTGTTCGTTCGACCTATCCTTGGATGTATTCCAATATATCATGACTCTAATAGCGGACTAGTAACCCCTCTCAGGGTGAACATTATGCTAATTACTACCTCGCCACTAGTGCCTGAGAGACACCTGACATTGTATCCCCTCCAAAGGGCATTGAGGTACCCATACAACGAGGTCCAAGAACCCTCACACCATTGTTGAGTGGACATGGTGGTGAGCACCACGTCGACATGGGGAATGGAACCCAAGACCTCCTCATTGGGGGCCATGAGCCATAACCACCAAGCCAAGGCTTGTGATGCTTGAGTACATGGTAATATTCTATAGAGAAGCTATTACTTTGCGAGTGAAAATTAGTAGAGCTCCATTATCAACAGTGCACCATTATTGACCGTTCTACGGTAGCATTGGTTCTCATCTACCGTCAATCATCGATAGAAAATTATTGTTTGTATTGCTTCGCATACGCATACTCAAATTATGATAGAATTCTTAGTCCAATCCAAGATAAAGAAAATAATTGTGATACACTGTAGTTTACATCTATTCAAGTCATTACAAAACGCTTGTGATAATCGGTTTTGCTACTAGTGAAGACCATAATTGTGAACACTAGTATCCATATATTTTATGATTTTTATTTTTCTGGGTTAAAAAACTTATAATATTATTGGGCTTGATATTAATTAGTGTGCAAGTTCTTTCAAGTCTATGACAACAAAATTAAAAAGGTGTAACCGTTTGTGTGAGCGCCGCTTGAAAGAAAGAATACCCATAAATTCCTCTCTGCACTCAAGTTCTGTTAGAGATCTGCAAAGACTTTTGTTGGATTATTTGTTTTTAGGGTATAAAAGAACAAATGCAGCTGCAGAGAAGGTTAGGCTTCATGACAGAAGGCACCTGGGGCACCTACCAGCTGAGAGACCATAAAGGGCCCTACTTTAATTTGCAATCTTACCAACCAATCCAGCCAAAGAGTGTGACATGTTCATTATGCTCACGTGACAGCTTATTTTCCTCTTTTTTTTCCTTAAAAAAAAAAAAAGAAGCATTTTATATGTTTTTTAATTTTCCAAATTTTTATATAAAATTATTGAATTAAATTATGTATAGGGTAAAAACATTTTAATCCGGATGCCTCACTTTAATTCGAGAACCTTTTTTCTAGAATTTCTCACTTGTTTCTTAGATTGAGTGTGTACCCCATACGTACATGTTTAGACACCCCAATTTAATCAGAAAAACGTCTTTCCTAAATTTTCTTAAGTGTTTCTTAGATTGATTGTGTACCCGATGCATACATGTTTAGAGGCACCACTTTAATCCGACAACCTCTTTCTTAGGTTTTTCACTCGTTTCTTAGATTGACTATGTACGCCATGCATACATGTTTAGACACCCTGATTTGATTAGACAACGTCTTTCTTAGATTTTCTCAACTCATTCTTAGACTGATTGTGTACTCCATGCATAAATGTTTAGTGTGTTCGGTCATAGACAATGCTATACTAGGTAAAGTTTCATTCATTTGATCTTAGTGCTTAAAAATATCACAAAAACGTGGAAAGATTGTTTCATCTATTTGCTAGTTACTGAAAATCAGTATATCATTTGTATCATTACTGCAAGTATGATGAAGTGTTCAATATTAGGTGTTCTTACCCTACCCCTCTCCGAAACAAACAATTGTATTTGCTCAAAAGGGGAAGTAGTAAGTTTTTCCGTGACAAATTCATTCTATAAAAAAAAATCTTGGTAATATGGTTTTTTTGCAAGATGTTATAGTTTATTACTTCAATCGTGCTTTTATTATAAAGGATTTGTATAAATGTAAACATACAAGTCATGTAAAAATAAGAATTTGAAGTAATAAGAAATAAAAAAAATTCAAGTCATACTAATTACTCAAAATGGTTATTCTTGGACTCAAGGTAATACATTCTTTTCTACAACAAGATATCAACACTTTTTCCCAACTTTAGCCCCTAAAGATCCTTGGTACAAAATTGTTTAAATCATCAAAAAGAACCTTCTTCTACTCAAGACCCAAAGAAACGCAATCTAAGCATTAATTAGAAGATCCAACCGTAGGATCTTGAAGCTAACTTGACCCTTTACTCTAGAAACAAATTTGAACCGTTAATTTTTCTCCAATTTTGAGATTTTAATGGTAAAAGTTGGCTGAAATTTTTCCCTGCGGAAATCCCAAAAAGCCATTTCGGCTTTCTTGGATCTTTAGGGGTTAGACATGCCGAATTCACAAACTGCTAGAATTTGAGCATGTACATATTAGGTACTACATCCTATAATTACATAACTTAGAGTACATCAACAAACCAAAATATTCACCATTGAAAGAGGCCAATTTTGAGGGTTGAGGCCCCAATATTAAGCAGGTCAAACTGTTTCTAGGTTTGAACAAATTCTACCTCGCACGCAGTGAAGCATGTTTTTCAACACCTTTTGTACTTGATTTCCTCCCCCAAAAAAAAAAAAAAAAAAAAAAAAAACCAGAATATTATTGCCGAACATATCAACGTCAATCAACATATCGTCTCTCTCACTCCTCAAAGACTCAACTCGACTATATGTGGCATCTCTATAGCCCCAGCTTCGTATGGTTCCAAATGCAACATGTAGTTCAAGTCGTTTTCCATGTCAAATTGATGCCGACAAACTAAATCCAAAATAATGGCACGCATAGGAAATTAGCTTGAGTATACCACATGAATACATGACCCTAATTGAATACAACCGTGGCGATTTATACCTACCTCGGGTGTATGTAAATCGCCACATGTGGTGTACTCGTTGCTATATTGCGTGGTGCTCACATACATTGACAAGTTAGGTATCAAATACTACAATTGCATTAAAAATTTGAGAATTTTCACATTGCATTGAAACAAGAGACTTTTTTTAAGGTTTTGAGCAATTTTAACCCCTAACTTTCCTTGAAGCCCGAAAATGGGTTTTTCCAATTCCGGGCAGCCTAGATGAAGGGGTTAAAAGTAATATTTTTGCCTTAGAATTTTATCGGGTCCTCCTTATACTGGAAAGTGTATGTGGTAAAAGTTGCAAAGTCAAATTCCAATTTTTGAGTCTTCTAGGACGATCCTTGGGTTGCGAGCCGAGATGGGGCAGCTCTAAAAAGTAACTTTTTTGATTTATTCTTATTTTTTTGAAACATGATCATTACTAAATCACTACTCAAATTTCAAAGTGACTCAAGTCAAAAAGTTTACCAATTTTACAAGGGCAGCCTCCAAAATTTTAAAAAAACGCGGGTAGCACTAGTTTACGGGCAACCCAATTTTTAAGACCTTTTGACCTTCAGGGTTATCATGCATATCTTGCCACGAAATGCCTCCTCGGTAGAGGACGGGCATGTGAGAAAATTTTCAGCGTACCCATCATTGATGAAGCTCGGGCAGTGCAGAACAGACTGCAATGCAGAATAGTGGGCAGGGGGAGCACATGAGTCTGAGTGGCGGTCAGATAATTCCCATGATTCCAATTGAAACAGCTTTGACTGGTCTCTCCTCGACATCAAATGCAATGTATGAGTGCCTTGTAAGTAGCTGCCACCACAAAACAATGTGAATGTAGATGTACTTGCTGTGAACATTTTGGACAGGAGATGCCCATGCTGGTTGTTGTTCCGATAACGCAACTCTTAGAGAACTAGAATGTATCGAGATTGGTCCGATCCTTGTATTGTCATCCCTTTTACGTAAATCATAATATTACAACCAAACTTTTACAATATCACACCTTTGATCATATAACCCAAAGATCATGGCATCCCCATGGCCATGTCACTATGCTTGTGCATTATCGTGGCCTCCTTACCACTCAAAAATTATTTGCACGAAGGTTCAAAAAGCATAATGAGGGGCGCTTTACACTATGGAGCAAGAGCTCTGACCAGGAAAAGTAACCCCTACATGTCCTTGTATGTTTTTGGGAGCTTGAAATCTCAAAACTATAAATTTCTACCTCAATGCACTTCTAACTATCCTTGTATGTAAAACATGGCCGTCTAATCCCGAAAGGGATGAGTAGTCTTGTACCAGTGTCCTTCTGTCCGATGGGCTTTAGGTCGTTGGCTTGACGATCAAACACTCTAATCACGCTGGCCCTTGGAAAAGGACCGGACTTTTTATCTATCTATCTATATATCTATCTAAAACATGGCCCATGTTTGAGAACTCAAAAACAAGAGTTGTCTTCACTAGATTGCATGCCATTTATTCATACTTCATTGTATAGGTCTTCACTTTTTCCCACATAAAACTAGACTTGATTTGATTCACAACCCAAGTTATTTCATCCAAACGGATTTTAAATAAAGAAGTACAGTCTAGTTAAAATTTCTGCACTCCATCCAAAATGTTGTTTGTCAACATTCGGCACATTTAGGGGTTAAATGAGACTTCTATATATTCAACCACCTACATCCACCTACATAATATCACAACCAAACTTTTATAATATCGTCCGCACCTTTTACCCTATAATCGAAAGACCATGTTCTTTTGGTTCTCGACCATTGTGCAATTTGCATCATTGTGGTCTCCTTACCACTAGAAAATAAACTGCTCGAAGGTTCAAAAAGCGTATGAAGGGCGCTTTACACTATGGAGCAAGTGTTGTGACCGAGAAAAGTAACCTTAAAAGTAACCGAGAAAAGTAACCTTAAAAGTAACCAAGAAAAGTATGTTTCTGGGAGCTTGAAATCTCAAAACTGTAAATTTCTACCTCTATGCACTTCTAGGGGTGTTAAACTCTTTTTTTTTTTTTTTTTTTTTTTTTTTTTTTTTTTTCTCTTTTTTGACACTTCGAACAGTAAGATCTTGTACCTAAGAGTGTTTCTAGTGACAAATTCAAAAAATTGATTGTTGGATGTTTACCAATTGAGAGATCATAACATCCAAAGTTTGTCTCCAAAGTTTTTGGGCACTGTGAAGATTGTTTATAAAAATTTTGGAGGCTTCTCTTGTAAAATTGGTAAAATATTTTGACTTGGATTAGGTTGGATATGAGTACACCGATTTGGTTATAAACATATTCTCAAAATCAATCTTATAAAGAGACTGAATGTAAATGAGCCTGAACTACCCTTTTAAAATTTGAAAGTAACCTAACATTTCCATGTAAAGGACTTAAAATTGAAATTTTGCTTTGTAAATATTACCACATACACTTTGTGGTATAAGAAGCACCCAAGTAAAAATCTTTGGCAAAAATATTATCCCTTTATGTAGGTTTCCCAGCTTGGTTACCTACATGGAAGAAAATATAACCAAGTGAAAATGCTACCAATAGACTTATAAGCATGCCATTTATTCACATTTCATTGTATACTTCTGCATTTTTTACCATACAAACAAGACTTGATTTAAGACCCAACACAAGTGACTTCATCCAAAACAAACTTTAGATGAAGGAGTTAGAGCTCCTCAAAATTTCTGCCCTCCATCCAAAATGTCGTTTTTCAACATCCGGTGTAAAATGAGACTTCTATATATCTAATATAAAAGCCTTAAGTTTTTGAAAAAATGGCTAAACTTTCATTGTTTGATTTCATAGTTCCAACATGTTTCAACAATTATGAAGTATGAAAAACATGATCTTCTATGTCACGTTTGGCAAGTAACACACCACGATGCAAGGCGTGGTCATGATCGAGGACCACGTTTCCCTCTTAACAAGATCCCCGTGTCGTGTTTTAAGTGGGGACATACACGCGGATTACTCACGAATGGACGCTGGTGTTGATTTCATTACCTGCGACCAACAAATCAAAACAAAACGAGGGCAATGTTTTCATCACAAGATGCATGCATGGTTTTGAATGATGGGCATGTTTCACCACCGCCTCTAACCAATATTTTTGAAAGTACAATTCTTTAAAATATCTCTTTTAAGAACCAGTAAGCAGCATGGCTGGATGTACTTACACCACAAATGAAGGTAGAACTAGCTCCATGTACCATGAGGGTACTCATTTGCGAGCTTGTAATTAATTTGATCATTAAAACTTTCAAAATGGATGTATGAAATTATCATTGCAAATTATTAGAGTGAGTGTTGCTAAGACATTGTAATCAACTAACTTATGAAGTGGCCAAATCTCGTAATTTGTAGTTCATTATTTATGACGAGAAAATTGGGAAATACACTTAGGACTTGGGATTAGAGCAAGGATCAGCTTATATGGGTATCCCTCCAAAATAGTGTGATTTTTTTGAAACTAAAAAAAATTAATGTACAAATATTATAATATATATATATATGCGCCAATATAGGGCACCATTAAATAACGCATATATTGTAAAACTAAAAATATACATAAATCATCAAAAAAGAGTCCAATATGATCATTCCACTTGTTTTATCTTTCCACTTACTTTCCTCATGCGGAAAAATTGCTTGCACTATCAATTTGCTATAGATTTTATGTGCTCAGAATTGAGTCATTATTTAGCACCTTACTATACTCCCCCTCTTGATTCTCCCAACATACATGCTGAAACTCTTGAATTCTACTTAGCAACTACTTATTACAATTCAAAAAGCACAACTTGCTACTTACACCCCCCTGAGCAAGAAATTGACGTGGTTGTTAACCCTTAAACGTCTAAGGAGCCCCGAGGGGCGCTTTTCCAACAGAATCTGCTCTGTAACTCTCAATGTACTCAACTTTTCACTTATATTTTGATGTCAAACTGGTCACCTTCTTGTGATGTATTCAAGAAGTGAAATTTTAGAATTCAAATCACAATTTTTATGAGTGATTTTGTGTGCTTTGAAAGGATTGTGGTAGTTAGGGTTGGGGTTGTACATAACCTTGTAGGAGGTTGCAAGCTCATCATCGATTGGATCATTTCTGATGCCCAAGTTCAAAAAGTGCAGTATTCATGATGCCCAAGTCCAAAAGATGGTGTGATCCAATTTGGGCTGCCCCAATCCGTATAGCTAGACGTTAAAGGTTTAATGTATTTCTCAAAAGATTAATACATTGTTTGGTTAGAAAAGGAACAAAAAACATACTGCTTGCGTCAACCATTACAGCGGACTTCACTACACCCGTGATGTTTTGAGACAACTTTTTCTAGCAGACGACAAGAAAGTCAAGAACGAAGGAAGCTCATGGCTAGTTATGATGTTACCACTTGCCATATCATGACCAAACCTGAAGATGGTGTGCGCAGTACACTACGGGGCGAAAGACAAAGAGTCACGTTCAATGTTGTGAACAGACTTGGAGATAATCACAGATGGAAAATTGCATTGGAAAGGTAACAAAGTGTACTTTAATGTAAGAAGATATTTCTGCAACAAAATGTCTTGCAAAATCACATAACAATATAGTATGGTAAGATGAACTACCACCTTTAGCATCAATTACGGCCCTCATACGTTAGGCATGCTAGCAGCGAGGATCTCAATAATCTCCTCAGAGATGTCTTCCCATGCTTGTTCAATCAATTCTTCTTGAGGTTTTGTGGTATCAATCCATTTCGTACAAAGTCCTTTACAATCTTCCATAGGTTTTCCATAGGCACTCTCTAAAAATCTCGAATTTGTAACCGTGACACAACCACGCCACAAAGTCTCATAGCCACGAGTTTAAAATTCTCGTCAAATTCTCATTCCGAAGTCACCCTTCCTCCGGAAAACTTGCTGCACCACAAACGAACGTAACCCATTTGCTGGGTACTGTACACGGCGTTCAGGGTTCACTTGCCCGGGAGTAAATTAATTCATGTCAGTAACTGTAAATCAAAAAAGTATCAGGTCTGTAAATTTTCGCACCCCATGGGAAAATTAATGGCTTTCACTTTCTCAACGAAGCATCTGTCACATGAGTATGAATACGGTGATCGCATTCTAGCACCGCATCCCTCATAACTGCAGTATACGCATAAAGTCGAGACTTTTATTCGCGCTTGACGTTTAGAGCAGCCATAGCCGAGCATCAAGAAAATTCCATTTTGGTACTAGGAATCTTTTGTAAACACATGTTTTTCATCATATCTAAATTATTACAATTATGGGTATTTTGGAAGTATTTTCATGTGGATGGACGACAAGATAAGGACAAAGAATGTTGTGGACGCAAGAAAAATGTTGCGATGACTAAATTGCGAGTTTGTTACAATCATTTGGAGACGAAAAAAAGTGTCGAAAATCTTGACTCGTTCTGAATTTCAATGAATTTGGTTGTCATAGTTGACATATTATCCATGTACTCATGTCACATGCTTTATGTTGTTCCAAATTGTATGGAATTTATGTGTTGGATTTGAAATGATGTTCTTATCTTGAAAAATTGACAAAAATATGTAGTTTTGAGGAGATTTTTCTCATTCATTTAGTGTTGGATTTCAGTTTTGTTTGTTGGGTTGGAATCCAATTTGAATTTAGTGTTTGTAGTGAAAATCTTAGCCTTACATCTTGGATGGGATTATGGCATTCATTTTTGTGCACGAGGCGTGGTTTTGGACTTTGTAAATTGCAATAAGTGTATTGGTAGCAATTTCACTAGGAAGTGAACATGTTGAAGTATATTTGCTCCCTTGTTGCAAATGGTGATTTAGTTAGTTGGTCACTGCTAATTGTTTCTACTTGATAGAAATAATTTAGAACTTAATGTTGGTAACTATATAATAAGATGAATTTCATGTCAAAGTAAGTGTTCAAAGTCAAATAATCATAACAACACTAGAGGATCATTGCTACCTTCCCTACCCTACATGAAGCACAAAGAATGTTGAGATATTCTTTAAGTTATCTCAACGCTTGCTATCTCTTGTTGCCTCTGAAGTGAAGGCAATGAGAGGTGCAACTATCTCTAATTGTGTCTCAAGTGGAGGTGAAGAGAGGCGCTACAATTATATGTCCTCTGCCTAGGTGCAACTAGTAACATCACAACAACTAAAGTATCTTAACTACCCGATACGAAACACAAACGAGGCTTCAATAATTATCTTTGTTACCTCCGCTACCCCATACATAACACAAGCAAGGCTTCCCTAGGTATCTTTTAGTACCTTAGCTACCTTAGCTACCTTACAAAAAACACCAACATGACTTGAACTACTTACAAATATGTATTAAGAGTTGTTAGCCGAGATTGTGATGACAAGTTTTTGACACAATATTATGTTTCATTGATCTAAAGTTTTACTATGAAGTATTTTTACTCTCTATTCATGAACGATCATTTGGAATGTTGGTCACTTCGAGTTTTATCTTCCAAATCAAACCCTAATTTAAAATTGATTGTTGGTAATAACTCACTCAAAGAAGTTTTACGTCGAAAGAATTGTTGATAGCAAAATAAACATAACAATCTAGAGTGATAGTTACTTGAGAGATCGTTCACTTCATGATTCTTTGCCCATAATTAGCAAGGAAGTTGGAACTATGGGACAATGTTGAGGAACACTATATACATGCTGTCATCTCCATATATAAAAGAACACGATTAGGATTTTGTCTTGTCCGTCCTTGGCGATCCTTCTCGGTGGTAGGGTGGTTGGGGGTGAGAGTCTCGTTTGCTTATGTATACACGGTATGAAGAGTTTTAAAGATTTTGAAGCACACCCGTTGGTGATATTTAATTGTTATTAAGAATTTATTAGATCTTATTAATATGAGAAGGAGTCGAAGGGACAAGGAATGTGGAACATGTAAAATGGGAGCAAAGTAAGGAGTGAAGAGGAGATCAAGGGAACATGGGACAAGAACTGGAAACTGAGAACGAAGGATGGGAACTAGGAACAAATAATGAGAACCGTGAATGATTGATAGGAACTAGGAACAAATTATGCGAATGAAAAACGAATGATGGAACCCAAGAAGGGGAATTGGGGGATGGAGAACCAGGAACCGGAAACAAAAGATGGAAACTGGGAATGGGATTTTAGAGATAGGGAACGATTAATAAAGAAAAAGAGAATGGGGAACCTAAAGAGAGGAGAAAGAATCGGGAACAAGGGATCCATGGAATGAGGAATGTGCTATAAATCTTTAAAAGCACAAGGAACAAAGCCAAAGGGAAGGGAGGATATGCTATAATTCTCATAAAGCAAGGGGACACAATCAACAAGAGAATCAAGGATAGGGGGTAGTTCTTGAAGAGCGTCAAATAAAGAGCTCACCTATTGGAATGAGGGGGATCTTAGTCACAAATTAATCAAATTCATGCATGGTCATGGTCATGGTCATAATCATTTGGTCATGTATACACGACATGAAGAGTTTTAAAGATTTTGAATAGTTTATGTAAATGGTATTTGATTGTTATTGAGAGTTTATTATATCCCAATAATAAGAATACAAGGAGTTAAAGGGACAAGGAATTTGGAAGATACGAATGGGAGCAAAGAAAGAGTGAAGGGGAGATTAAGGGAACATCGGAGGGGAACTAGGGATTGGAATTAAAGGATAAGAATTACTAAAGGAGGATGGGAACTACTAACAAATAATGAGAACCGGGAATGAATGGCAAAAATGACCAAAAAGGAAAGTTGTGGGAACTCAAAAGAAATGATAGGAATGTGGAACAGGCCAAAGGATGGGTAAACGAGAAAAAGGGAACGGAGGACATGCTATAAAACCTTAAAAAGTAGGAGGACCATCTACGGGGGAATTGAGGAAAGGGGGTAGTTTTTGAAGAACACCAAATAAAGAGCTTCCCTATGGGGACGAAGGGGACCTTCCTCACAAATAAATTAAATAATATATGTTTTTTTTTTTTTTTTTTTTTCTTTCAAGAGGACATCAATATATAGAAGTTCTAACCTTTGTCGTTCGGACTCGGACATCAAAAAGGTCAAATCGAAATTTTTAAAAAACATGTAAAAAATCCACAAGTAGGTATATATAAAAAAAAAAACGTAGTTGGAGGATTCTCAACAAGGTATAATTATTTTTTATACCTAAGTAAAGATTTTTTTGAATGTTTTCATAAATTTTGATCTTACCTTCCTGATGTCCATCCAAACACGGGTTAGGACTTGTGCTTATATAAATCTGAAAGCATTCTCTTGTCCATCTATGAATTCCAACTCAAGAATTGAAAAACTATAGAAATACAAGAAAGGTTTATACAAATAGAAAGAAATAAAATTTAACTAAATATGTGCCAAGAATCACCACATAATTTGCCAACTAAAAGAGGAAACAATCAAATTTGTTAATTGTATCCCATTTTAATTAATTATCATACGCTCTCCACAATCAAAAATTTGTAGGTCTTGAAATTAAGAAAAAAGTAGGTATACCTCATCAATTGTTGATAAAAAAGTAGTTTAGTCATGAACATGTAAACTAATAGCAAATAGTTTTGTGTAATGATCTATATGCGTATCAATTTGGAACTTGAATGAAAAATGTGTTAACTTTGAGTCAAGTATAGAGCGTCAACAATTCAAATACTTGAACATGAAAAGGTCAATCATAAGGTATATGTGATTTTTTGTAAAAATTCAAAGCTTGCCATCACTCATCTAAGTAACTTACAAAATGAAAGTTATATATTACACTATTAAAGAAGCAATAAAGTAGCCTACTTGAGAATAAAGCTATACCAGAAATGGCTCACTGTCAAGAACATGGAAATATCCAAGGATATTCAGAACAGAAACTAACAAGAACTTGGATTAACAGAACGAGAACACGAAACAACACCAAGAAAGGTAAGTTAGAAACTCCAAGAGATGTGTTGTCGAGACTCGACTCTCATACTACCAGATAGGAAGCGTCTCAAGCGACTTCCTACTAATTAGGGCACTTCTCAATCTCAATCTTTTAGAAGTTTCTAATGTATGTCCGTGACATCTCTTCAAGGAATCTTCTAGAAGTTTCTAATGTATGTCTGTGACACTCACAAGGGTGATCTTAGTAGTAACATTGAAGGTAAATTTTTAATTTACTAAATTTGAATATTCACTACTATAATTTGAGGAGGTTTGCAACGTTTTCTTCTCAAACATTGCTAAAGTTTGGGAGCAATTTAGGATTTAGAACTTGCTTGAGCATCGTTCTCAAGAATATAAGCAACGTTACCGGATCAACAAGCAACATAATTTATAATTTAGTTCAAAACCTTGTTTATTTTCATGAGAACGTTGCACAAGCAAGTTCCAAAACGTTGCTAGACCTGAGCAAGAAAAGCAACGTCTGCAGCGTTGCAAACCCCCCTCTTTTCTAGTAGTGATTCTATACTAAGCCATATAGGAACATGTACAAGTCTAATTTCAAAAGCAATCAACAAATTTTACAAGGATTCAAAATTAATGATTCCAATAGGTTCATTCTTCTCCTTATGATTTGATTTGGTTGCACAAACCTGCTTCACCAAAATCTCCGATGCTGAATCCCTAACCTTCTTTGAAGCCCAAAGTGCGTTTTTGCAATTTTGGGCAGCTTAGATGAAGGGGGTTAAGTATTATTTTTGCCTAAGATTTTTACCGGGTGCTCCTTATACTACAAAGTGTATGTGGTAAAGTTTGCAAAGTGTAATTCCAATTCTTGAGTCTTCGAGGACAATCCTTTGGTTGCAAGTCGAGATGGGGCAACGTCATTACATTTGAAATATGTTCGATTCTAAATCAGTAGTCAAAATTTTGAATTGACGTAGACTAAGAAGTTTACCTATTTTATAAGAACAACCTCTAAGAAATTTCAAAAGTAATCTTTACAATGCCCAAAAACTTTACTGAATGTTATGATCTCTCAAATAATAAGCATCCAACGTTCAATTTTTGAGACAAAAACTAAAGATAGTCTTAACTACAAGCTCTTACGATTGGAAGTTTAATATAAAGAAGAAAAAAATCAGTTCACACCCTGCGTAAGCACAGAGGTAGTTAATTCACAAGTTTGCACTGGAAGATTTTGTCACTTTAGCCCCAAGGGCTAAAGTCCAGTTGGGGGCTAATGTGCCCTATTTTAGACCCTATTTTAGACTTTTAGCCCGGGCAATGTGGGAAATTTTGGAAGGCTAAAACAAGGTTTACAAAGAAATCTCCAATTGTTTGAATCCTTTGTAAAGGGGGGCTAAACGGGGGGGGGGGGGGGGGCAATCTTTTTCATGAGGTTTTATATTCCCAAAAAACACCAAGGAAGTTTAGGAGTTAACCCTCTTTACGCCCGAGACAATTAAGACACGGTAAAGGGGCATAGTAAGAGATGTCCCAAGCATTTGTTTGAATAATGATGTCTTGTAGACATATCATCAAGGATAGGTCAAATAGACACTATATTCACGCCTACCCATAAGTGTCTGGTGTACTCTAACCTCCTATTTCCTTTACCTTCCGAATCAATTGAATGTCCGCACGTAAAATATCTATGACCCTTGACAACTACCTAATCCAAACAAAATAATGAAAATGGTTGATGATGGACTTACCTCGTAAAATGCAGATATAAGAGAGCGAGGGAGTTGACAGGAGTGTTGGGCCATCGAGATCAGCTCCAACCTTCTAATCTTTATTACTTCCAATTCAACTTAAAGCTACGCACGTAAAATCTCTCTGATCCCGACAGCTACCTAATCTAAACGAATGAAAAAAAAGATTGATGATAGACTTTCCTCGTAAAATGCAGATATAGGAGGGCGATGGAGTGTACAGAAGTGTTGAGCCATCTTGATCGGCTCTAACCTCCTGCTTGATATTACTTTCAATTCAATAGATTGATGCACACGTAAAATCTTTCTATCCTCGACAGCTACCTAATCCAGAGAAAAGAAAGAGATTGATAATAGACCAACCTCGTAAAATGCAGATACGGAGAGCTAGGGAGTGCATCGGAATGTTAAGTTGAGCCACCTTGATCAGCTCCATCCTTCTATTTGTTATTATTTCCTAATCAATTGAATGTGCGCAAGTAATATCTCTCTGACCCTGAGAGCTACCTAATTTAAACAAAAGAAAGACATTGATGATAGATTTACCTTCTAAAATGCAAATATATGAGAGTGAGGATGTATACAGGAGTGTTGAGCTATATTGATCGGCTTCAACCTCCTATTTGATATTACTTCCAATTTAACTCAGTATTGCGCATGTAAAATCTTTTGGGGTGTGTATCCTCCACTATACACACTAATAGAAAAAAGAGAGGAGTTTGCAATGTTACAAACATTGCAATGTTACAAACATTGCAATGTGTAAACGTTGCCCAAGCAACGTTTGGAACTTGCTTGAGCAATGTTCTCAAGAAAACAAGTTACATTTTCAACTAGATTATAAATACGTTGCTTAGTGTTGCTTGGTGATTCAATATTGCTGCTAATTTGCTTGAGAACGTTGCTCAAGCAAGTTTGAAAACATTGCTTAACTTGAGCAACGTTTGAGATGAAAACGTTGCAAACCCCTCAAATTGGAGTAAAGGGAGAAACAAGGAGGATACTGCTGGAGATTTATGATAACTAAGGCTCCTGCAACATAGTCTGCTACTGCGGCTTTGACTGATCGTAAGCATCCTCGCCATAGACATCCTGCAATCAGGTTCCGTGTCGGTGGCCAAAGAGCTACCTTTGTCCTTGGCTTTGTTGTGATCGATGAGCATGCATGCATACATCGATCGATCAGATCCCAAGTACTTGTGAAGACTGTGTTTCAAGCACACTGACGTTTCGACATGCAAGGGGGTGATTCGAACAGTTGACATGATTTCAACAAGGTTGTGACATCATTCAGATTGTGGTAAAGTTGCACTAGTGAATATTGGCAGGTTTGAGAGCTTTGATTGTTGTGTGCACACCAGGGCTCTTTTGACAGCTTTCAGTGGTGCTGTTATGCTTGGTGCCAGTTTGGAGAGGCCGAAGTCGTTGGCAATGTGTGTCTCTTTCAAGAGCAAGATGTTGGCGATCGGTGGGGTTCGCCAACTCGTACAGGTAGGTATGCTCGCTGGATCGATTTTCAGTCACTTGATGCTTCTGATGAGTCTAGACTCATTGAGCTGAATTTTCTTGGTCTTGTTTCTTTCCGTTCCTCAGAGTTTGGATTCTTTGGATTGATCAGAGCTATGTCGATGGCACCTACCTCGCACGCTTCATGGAGTCCCTTGCGACAACAACGGAAGGTAAGTAACGTCCACACTTTCTATTGTTGTATGATGTGATTGTTGATGATTAGGGTTTTACTGATTACGCAAGAGCCGATTACGTACTGTGTCAATGCTGCTACTGATACGAGATTGTCCACCGGGTTCAGCAATTCAACTCGTGATCACTCAAAGATTCATCAGATGTGAGTGTGCTAATCAAGAATATGCTTTAAATAGCGTTTCTTCGCATACTACTCGTTTAATGTTCTTGGTGGTCTGGACATCAAAGGTGTGCAGTTCCTTCCTACTGGATTGAAGGAACTTGAACCAGGGTGATAGTCTGGTTGGGGTACCCAAAAAGGTTGTCCCATGAACAATTGCACTCTATGCTGGTGTGACAAGCATATCCATTTTTAAACTGTAATACAATAAGACTTCATTAGATGTGGTTTTAGTTGTCTATACTTATAATGTATCAAGAAAAAAAATTAAAAATTAAAAAAATATTTTGAAGTAATTTTATTTGATTTTTTAGTTGAAAAAGTAAGTCATGTCCCAATAACCTAAAATCCATAGAATCAAGCAAATGGAATATCAACCATTTTTATTTTAATATGATTTTTGAATATGACCTACATCTTCTTGTATAGAATACAAAAAAATTTATTTAATAATAAAAAAATTAATTCATTGTGCACTATAATGCCTGCAAATCCCCAAATTCAACACTTTTTCCCTCATCTATGAATGGATCCAAAAAAAATAAAAAATCTAAAAGAAAATCTATAGGCATATATACTTTGATTTCAGTGAGGTGCATGATATTTTATTTTCTATTTTAGGGTCTTTTTACTTGATTAAAATGACTAAATTAGACAAACTTTGGAGGCTTTCAATAAAAATAACCTAATTAGTGTGTCCAAAAAGTGATACCCCAAGCTTACCATTGCCCACCACGTTTCTGGTTACTTCGGTATTGAATATCGTTTTCTGGGTTAAGCAGGTGAAAGGCTGTGTCTACACTTACCAGGCCTGTCCTTGAAGTCTACACACCCTTTTGTCCTACCAAAACAGGTGAGTTTTAACACGAAGCCTAAACTCAGTCAAATTGTAGATACTGTCAGTTGAATGGCTCTAATGTTTGATGTAATATTCTTGTGTAGGATTCATCGACTCCTCCTGCAAGTACTATTTGTTAACATGGATTTCCCTACCATGTTCTTCGTTCAAGTTGCTTGTTGATCAAGTCTGACCGTCATTCTTCCCTTTGAATGACATCGTGGTTATTACGGGATTCGAACGGTGCCCTGTTTTCTTCGTGTTGTAGCATGCCAAAGAGCCTTTGCCCTGTGATTCCGTCTTCGCTGGCCAATTGATTAATACCTCCTCCAGATTGTCACTTCGTGCTTGTAATCATTTCTTGTCCTGATTGGTATCTGATGCAAAGGAGTTGCAGTGATGAACTGCTCCATCTTCATGTGTTCTACGGATATGTGAAGGAGGTGGTGAGACACAGTGCTTGCCGCATGTTTATTGGCATTCGTTCACTTCAATTGTTAAGATCGAAGAGGCTTCCTTGTCGCAACTGGGTCAAGTGAATCATATTGTCGCAACTCGGATAAGTGAATCATATTGTCTCAATCAACTATGTTGTTTTCTCAAAAACCGAAAGTGTGATCAACTCAAGATTCTGCAATTGTCCACGAAGTATATGCTAGTTTCTCAAAAAATTAAAACTATGATTGAATACGGCTGAAGGTCAGCACGTGAAACTTAGTGGGTATACTAATCGGTCAATTAGAAACAAGATCCTATGGTCGGATCTGCCAGAATCAACCATAGAACAACTTTGTTCACACATTTGAGGCCGTCCACTTGTCCATCTAGAGCTTCTCCTTTTTGTGGTTAACTGTACATCAAAATTTTGGTGTAAATTCATGAAAGAGTAAGTTTCTATTTAACTTCATCTATGTTTCATATACCAAAACATGACGTGAACGAGGTAAGGTTACGTCATGTTTTGGGCATATAAATTGTGCTCCAAAATTGCAAATTATTCCGAAAGTGACCACTCTTGTCTATTGAGATTATATTCAATGGTGGCATAGTTTGATGGAAGGCTTTATGCAAGCTACTTCAAAGTGGGAAATTGTTATTCGACATGCCACAACATCATTGACTTTCATGCGGCTTTCTTTGCACTATAGATAATCAAAGAATGAAATGTATACACGTAGTCTTTTTGAACTCAATCTTTATCATTGATGCAAAAGATTCTTGACGCCACAATACACTCAATTTTTTAGTTTTAAAGTCAATGATGTTGTGGCATATCAAATTAGAGTTTCCCACTTTAAAGTAGCTAGATCTTCGAGTCTTAGCTTGTATGAAGGTTTAAATCATCTCAACATGTATTTTTCGATCTTGTTTTGTTATAAAATGAAATTACAATATGATAATATCTTAAAGAGCTTGAGGTCATTGTTTGGCCTTATAGTGGATGTGGCTTTCAAATGACAATAGTATTCTAAGTAATGAGAATTATTGGTTCACATCCATGGGAGTACATTAAGGTAGAAAATGAGATTTTTGTGGTTTCAAGCTCTCACAAAGTACAAGGATTTTTAGGGGTTAAATACTACACGCAAGACTCTCATCACGGGTCACACGGTTATGAGAGCTTTACCAATTGGTAAATCATAGCACCCCTAGCTATTTTAGAAGATAGAGATTCATAAAAACTATAACTTGGGCAACTCGAATGTAGAGTGCTAGGATTTTCTCAATAAGTGTATTGGTATTATTGGATTTTGAGGAACTTTATAGTGCTTCAAGCCCCTCTACTTTGCTAGGCTTGTGTTTCTCGACTTGAAACCTAAGATTTCTAATTGAACGTTTTAATATTAGATATTTCATTTTGTAAATTTCACAACATACACTTTGTAGAGAATGGGTACTTAGTAAACAAATTAGAAAAAAACGATAATTATAACTCATTTATCTAGGTTGCCCACAAGTACTATATTCCATTTTAAACTTCAAGGAAAGTTAGGAGTTAGTTCCAACAAACTAATAGAAAGTAGTATTTATTTATTTTGGTAATTCAATATACAATTGAATATTTTGAGGTCAACGTAGGAAGTGTCGAAAACGAAAATTTGGAAGACAAGCTCAAATAATTTATAGAATGATAACTAATCTTTCTTTTATCATAACAATTTATATTGTGATAACTAATTTTTCTTATATCATTTCTTGACAAAATCATTTGATTTTGTGTAGTAATATTTGCCCATGCATTGTCCATATTAAAGTGCATAGAAGTTAATCGATGATGTGGATTGAAGTAATTTTACATCAACAAAATAGTCTACATTTATTGAAAATAGGTAAGTCAAGTGTTTTTAAGTATGATAATTCGAAGGATTTAATGAATGATTTTATTTGCTCGTAAAGGTTCAAAATCGATTGAAGATATATACCCTATGCTCTGAAGTGATTGTTCAATAAGTTTCTTGATTGTTATGAAATTAATAAGAAGAATAGCAGTTTTACAAGAGTAAACCCAATAAGGTTGAGAAAATCACTTGGGTTGGGTCCAAAATCAAGTTTAGTTTGTGCGCAAAAAAATTGCGTAATCATACAATAAAGTATGAATTAATGGCATGCATTTTAGTGATAATTGATTTGAGATTTTGAGATTTCAAACATTTGGCATGCTTTACCATTGCAAATCAATTATGAGAAATCAAAAATTTCCTGATAATTTTGTAGACATGAGTATGATCTTAAAATGACTCCTATCAACCTTCTAGTTGGAAGCTTTTTGATTCAAATAAGTTAAGTTTTAGATTTGCCATGAAGTTTCTTCAATGAATAAAGTGAAAAGAATGGATGAAGTTTGAGGGCTATATCTCCTTCATCCACCGTTGCATTTCAACTTTACGTTTGGGATGAATTTCAAATTAAGTCTAGTTTTGGCGGTAGAAATCTTGACCAAATCGAAGATGTTTTGAAGATAAGCCATAGGTTTGAGTGCAAGAGGTGTATATTTGGACTACTTTTCCTTTGTAAATTTTTTTGCGTTTTTACCATTGCAAGGCTACTATAAGAGCCACCAAATTTTTTGATGAATATTTTTGGTACAAGTGTGTTATTTTGATGGAAACGAACAACTTTCTAGTTAGTGAATTTTTGATTGCAATTTGTTAGTCGAAGATTTTCCACTCTATAGTGAAAATGATGAAATTTCTGACTTGTTTTTGGTACTAATATGTTATGATCTCCCCATCTATGACGGTTCATAGCTTAAATTTTGGTCCACATGACTGCAATATTTCTACAACAAGTTTGTATAGTTGAAGTCCCAATACATTATGTTTGTTTTTATCTATAACTTTTTTTTTTTGAAAAATGTGCTTTTTGGCTAAAAGTAGGCAAGGATGTTTAGGAATTTAGGTCATTCCGGACCATTGATAACCAATGTTGAGTCTATCATGAAGTTCAAAAAAGATTTTGACAAGCCAAAAGCGAAAAATAGTGGGTGTTTTTAGGGCACCCCACGGTTATGAGAGAGAACTCGTCATGATTGGACGGAAGCCCTCCTTTCTAGGTTGAGGACATGTGGATCTCTCAAATTGCAATAAATGCTCATTTATTCTCAAAATCTGCCCACATCTAGTAAAATCCTAGAAACTTCAAAAATTCACCATAAATTGAGATTTTTAAAATTATTTTCAAGTTTTGTATTTTGTACTCTGGAAATAATGTTTTAAGGCATGATCTTACCGCTCGGATCAACAATCCATGTATTTTTCACATGCCATTTTTATCGTCAAAGACCAACCTTTGTATTTGAATTTCAGCATACCTCCATGTGAATAATCAAGCATTTCTTTAGGTTTGATAGGTGGCATGAAGGTAAAAATTGCATAGACAAAAACTATTTGAGAACAAAAATGTGAAGAGCCTCAATTTAAATTCACTCTTAAAATAAATTGTTTTAGCTCAGAAAAAACTTCGAACTCATTTTACAACAGGGGTTATGATGGATGCTATGATGACTTGCAATATCATGACCAAACCTGAAAGTGGTGCGCGCAGTACAGTACCCCACAAATGAGAAACGTTCAATGTAGAAAACAATCTTGGAGATGTATTTTTGAATTGGTATTACAGATTCAGTTTTGGCCCAAAACTGTACTTTTAGGTAAGAAAAGGAATGGTAACAAAGTGTATTTCAATGTAAGAAGAAAATTTTACAACAAACTTGCAAAATCATACAATAATATAGTATCTGAGGATACACTACCTTCCAACGTACACTACCACCTTCACCATCAATTACAACCCCCCATACGTTTAGGCATGCTAGCACTTAGGATCTCAATTATCTCCTTAGATATGTCTTCCCATGCTTGTTCAATGAATTAAATCAATTCTTCTTGGTAATGTGTTATCGTTGTACACGGTCCTTTACAATCTTCCATAGGCACTCTCTAAAAATCCCAAGTTTGTAACCATTGACATTTTGGAACGTCTCAAATTGAGCAACTAGTGAGCAACATATAGATAGAAACTCCGGTCCATTTCTATGAGGCCAGTGCGAATGAAGTGTCCGTTTGTAATGCTAATAACCCGATGGCCACTAGACAAGGGGAAATTGGGAAACCTCGTGAGTCACAGCCATGCCATTCATGTATCCACAAACTCTCATAACCAGGTCTTTGAAATTCTCGTCAAATTCTCATTCCAAAGTCGCCCTACTCCGGAAAACTTGCTGCGCAGCAGAAAATAAACGTAACCCATTTGCTGGGTACTGTACACGGCGTTCAGGGTTCACTTGCCCGGGAGTAAATTAACTCGTGTCAGTAACTGTAAATCAAAAAAGTATCAGGTCTGTAAATTTTCGCACCCCATGGGAAAATTAATGGCTTTCACTTTCTCAACTAAGCATTTGTCACATAAGTACGGTGATCGCATTCTAGCACCGCATCCCTCATAACTGCAGTATACTCATAAAGACGAGACTTTTATTCGCGCTTGACGTTTAGAGCAGCCGTTGCCGAGCATCAAGAATACACTTTTTTGGTAATTAGTAATCTTTTGTAAACATATGTTTTTCATCGTATCTACATTATCACAATTATGGGTCTTTTGGAAGTATTTTCATGTGGATGTACGACAAGATAAGGACAAACTATGTTGTGGAGGCAAGAAAATCTTGCGATGACTAAATTGCGAGTTTGTTACAATCATTTGCAGACGACCAAAAGTGTCGAAATCTTGAATTTCAATGAATTCGGTTGTCATAGTTGACAAGGTATTCTATGTACTCATGTCACATGCTTTATGTTGTTCCGAATTGTATGGAATTTATGTGTTGGATTTGAAATGATGTTTTTATCTTGAAAATTTGACAATAATATTGTAGTTTTGAGGAGAAATTTCTCATTCATTTAGTGTTGGATTTGGGTTCTGTTTGTTGGGTTGGAATCCAATTTGAATTTAGTGTTTGTAGTGAAAATCTTAACCTTACATCTTGGATGGGATTATGGCATTCATTTTTGTGCACGAGGCGTGGTTTTGGACTTTGTAAATTGCAATAAGTGTATTGGTAGCAATTTCACTAGGAAGTGAACATGTTGAAGTATATTTGCTCCCTTGTTGCAAATGGTGATTTAGTTAGTTGGTCGCTGCTAATTGTTTCTACTTGATAAAAATAATTTAGAACTTAATGTTGGTAACTATATAATAAGATGAATTTCATGTCAAAGTAAGTGTTCAAAGTCAAATAATCATAACAACACTAGAGGATCATTGCTACCTTCCCTACCCTACATGAAGCACAAAGAAGGTTGAGATATTCTTTAAGTTATCTCAACGCTTGCTATCTCTTGTTGCCTCTCAAGTGAAGGCAAGGAGAGGTGCAACTAGCTCTAATTGTGTCTCAAGTGGAGGTGAAGAGAGGCGCTACAATTATATATCCTCTGCCTAGGTGCAACTAGTAACATCACAACAACTAAAGAATCTTTACTACCCGATACGAAACACAAACGAGGCTTCAATAATTATCTTTGTTACCTCCGCTACCCCATACATAACACAAGCAAGGCTTCCCTAGGTATCTTTTAGTACCTTAGCTACCTTAGCTACCTTACAGAAAACACCAACATGGCTTGAACTACTTATAAATATGTATTAAGAGTTGTGAGCCGAGATTGTGATGACAAGTTTTTGACACAATTTTATGTTTCATTAATCTAAAGTTTTACTATGAAATATTTTTCTCTCTCTATTCATGAATGATCATTTGGAATGTTGGTCACTTCGAGTTTTATCTACCATATCAAACTCTAATTTAAAATTGATTGTTGGTAATAACTCACTGAGAGAAGTTTTACGTCAAGAGAAATGTTGATAGCTAAACCCACATAACAATCTAGAGTGATAGTTACTTAAGAGATCGTTCACTTCATGATTCTTGCCGATAATTAGCAAGGAAGTTGGAACTATGGGACAATGTTGAAAAACACAATATACATGTTGTCATCTCTATACATAAAAGAACACAATCACGGTTTTGTCTTGTCCGCCCTTGGCAATCCTTCCAGGTGGTAGGGGTAGGGCGGTTGCTGGTGAGAGTCTGGTTTGCTTGTATACACAGTATGAAGAGTTTTAAAGATTTTGAAGGACATCCGTGGGTGATATTTGATTATTATTGAGAACTTATTAGATCTTATCAATGTAACAAGGAGTTGAAGGGACAAGGAATGTGGAACATGTAAAATGGGAGCAAAGTAAGGAGTGAAGAGGAGATCAAGGGAACATGGGACAAGAACTGGAAAATGAGAACGGAGGATGGGAACTAGGAACAAATAATGAGAACCGTGAATGATTGATAGGAACTAGGAACAAATTATGGGAATTAAAAACAAATGATGGAACCCAAGAAGGGAAATTGGGGGATGGAGAACCAGGAACCGGAAACAAAGATGGAAAATGGGAACGGGATTTTAGAGATAGGGAACGATTAATAAAGAAAAAGAGAATGGGGAATCTAAAGAGAGGACAGAGAATCGGGAACAAGGGATCCATGGAATGAGGAATATGCTATAAATCTTTAAAAGCACAAGGAACAAAGACAAAGGGAGGGGAGGATATGCTATTATTCTTACAAAGCAAGGGGACACAATCAACAAGAGAATCAAGGATAGGGGGTAGTTCTTGAAGAGCGTCAAATAAAGAGCTCACCTATTGGAATGAGGGGGATCTTAGTCACAAATTAATCAAATTCATACATGGTCATGGCTATAATCATTTGGTCATGTATACACGACATGAAGAGTTTTAAAGATTTTGAATAGTTTCTGTAAATGGTATTTGATTGTTATTAAGAGTTTATATCCCAATAATAAGAATACAAGGAGTTAAAGGGACAAGGAATTTGGAACATACAAATGGGAGCAAAGAAAGAGTAAAGGGGAGATTAAGAGAACATCAGAGGGGAACTAGGAATTGGAATTAAAGGATAAGAATTACTAAAGGAGGATGGGAACTACTAACAAATAATGAGAACCGGGAATGAATGGCGAAAATGACTAAAAAGGAAAGTTGTGGGAACTCAAAAGAAATGATAGGAATGTGGAACAGGCCAAAGCATGGGTAAACGAGAAAAAGGGAACGGAGGACATATGCTATAAAACCTTAAAAAGTAGGAGGACCATCTACGAGAGAATTGAGGAAAGGGGGTAGTTTTTGAAGAACACCAAATAAAGAGCTTCCCTATGGGGACGAAGGGGACCTTCCTCACAAATAAATTAAATAATATATGTCTTTTTTTTTCTTTTTCAAGAGGACATCAATATATAGAAGTTCTAACCTTTAACATTGAATTCGTTAATTTTGCACCCAAGGAGTGCAATGTACATTTCCAATCCGTTTTGAGCAAAATCCCTAATTTTTTCAAATTGGTATACCAGATCACTATCAATGTAGATACCCTATTTTCTTCATGACAATGTACACCTTCACAAATGTCATTGCAACATGCATAATTTCTATACAAGAATTATTGAAACACTCATGATATTTTATCAACATTTTAGTAATGAATAGTCTACATGAAAACATGCATTTATCACAGCTTAAAACTTAAATACATTCATGATAAAAGAAAGTTTTGTTTACTTTACTGCAAATAAAACATCAAATGCTTTATTGTTAAAAAACAAATATACATCTGATACCATCCAAACGTGCATTGCACTCTTTATAATATGTATTGTATAAAAACCTATCACTGCAAGTCTCGAGAAGCTTCTGCTATTAATCCAACACTTTCCGATTGCGGTTGCTCCTCCCCGATGGTAGGTATAATTCCTTGTCCTTTACCTAGCCGCAATTCCCATGCAATCAAGGGGTCTGCATAATCCATTACGCATTCGACCACCATAGTATCTATGACTCCAGATGGCACTTTGTCCAACCCTGAATTTTTGTCCAAAATAGACGATGCCTTCACAAACGTATGGTTGCCCTCTTCACCTACGCGACGAAGCCTCACCCCTTCGCGAATGAAGAAAAGACCCTCATCTCCTAGGATGACTGCATGCTCGGTGTTTTAGAAGGTGCCATTTAAAATATTTATTATTTTAAAACTAAATAAGATGAAAATATAAAATTTTGTACTTCTACATTAGTTTTATCTAAAAGTTAAAATTCTAAAATTAAATTTTGTAAGAACGAATTCAACAATATTGTAAAAAAATGATGATTTTACGAATACATATGACTTTTGAATTAACAAGAAAAAAATTGTAAGTTTTTGGAAAATGAAATATTTAAACCACAAAAAACCCAAAAGAAATCTATACCCACAAAAAACCACAAATTACAAAATCCTTAAGGGTACAAATTAAAATAAATAAATTCAAAACTGGTTCTGCAATGAAACTCTTGGGTTACACAAGGCTTTAATTTAATAAAAACTAAAATTTGAGACAAACTTTGAACCTCAAAATACAACAATTAATACCAAAAGGACAAAAACCCGCAAACAAACAAAAAACCTAGATTTTGAAAATACTGTTGGAATACAATTCTAAAATCACAAAAGAAAAACTAGGAAAGTAGTAAAAGGTCCAAAAACTACAAACGACAAAAAATCTTACAACTACATAAAAGCATTGCAATGAAATCCTAAAACTTCAAAATAAACTACAATAACCTATAAAACCAAATAACGGTATGGAACAACAAAATTATTTCAAGCCATATAAATCCTTAAAGCTACAAAATAAATGTGCAATGAAACCCTAGTATCCCATGAAAAATTTATATGAACACAAAAAAACCATGAAACAACTCAAAAAATATTATATATATATATATATAGCCCTAAAGCTACAAAACATTAAACCCTAGTATTTGCAATGAAACCCTAGTATTGCAAAAGAAAATTTACAAGAACTTGTGAAATGATGAAAAAAAATTCGATTCTCAACAATGAAACCCTATTTTATTTGGTATAAAAGGTTGGAGTGATCGTCATTTCTTGTTGTTCCAAGAAAAATCTACTTTCAACGTATTTGTAAATCTGCAAATAATGAAAATAAAATGTGGGGAGGGTACTTATACCCTCCCCATGCCGCCTCGCCGTTGCGGCAAGGCTGGTGACTTGGGAGAGCGGGAGGCGACCCAGGCGCACAAAGAGCCCGGCGGCCAGGTTGCCCGGTAGCCACGAGACCAACCAGCGGCTAGGCGGCATGCCAAGCCCGGCTATTAGGCGGCTAGCTAGCGCCTAGCCAAGCCCAGCTGCAAAGCAGTCAGCCACCCCCGTTGGGGGATTGCTGCTGGCAGGCCTTACCCTCCGCGCATGCGGAGGTCTGGGCTGCCGCTGGGCGGCCAACTTGGCTGTTCGGCGGCATGGTTTTTTTTTTTTTTTTTTTTTTTTTTTTTTGTTTTTTAAAATCTTGAACTAACACAACTTTTAAGAATTCATTTGAAAATTTGGTTGCTTATTACTCATTGAGAGCTTTTTTCATTTTTGTTTAGTACATGATCATGATTTCTTTCTTTCTTTGTTTTCTTTTTTCTAGCTTTTGTTGTTATCTTTTCCTTTTCTATTTATTTTTACTTTCTATTGTTTTTCTCTCGTTTTTGGGTGGGGAAGTTGCATCTCTATGTAATATAGTATGGATAAATAACATGCATGTAATACATAAAAAATAATCAGAGCGGCAGTTTATTTCAAATTTTAGTTTACCTAATGTGTTGTAAGATTCTCAAGTCTGTGTGGCTCTAATTTACTCAAATTTGATAAGATTGACTTGAAATTTTTTGGGAGCGCCTGTGGCACAATATTAATAGCACCCTCGACAATTTTTGGTTTTTTGGAAATAAAATAGAATTTTCATGAACATGACATTTTGTAATGAATGAAAATCATGGAGACAACCTTATATTATAATCAACTCTCATTTGTATTATCAAACCAAAATATACACTTTTGTAATTTTATGTAATTTTATGTAAGATGTAATTTTATCTCTTACCACATAATTATTTTTTCATATGCGAGACATACAGAGTGTGTGTCATACATTATAAATAGTTTAGTAGTTTTATTTTCAAAGATTGTGGCATGTGTAACACCCTAATCGGATATTTACAATTTAATTGGCTTCCAGTTGTAAAACATACCTTACATTTTAAGTCTCTCAAAATAGAGCTACCTTCATATTATTACATGCTATACATTCATATGATCTTCTTCAAATGTGTAACTTAACCCCTAAAGGTCCAGGAAAGCGAAAACTGCTTTTTGGAGTCCAAAAGTCAGCCAACTTTGACCATTGTAATCTAACAAATGAAGAAGAATCGACGGTTCAATTTTGGCAAGTGAGTGGAAGGTTAAGTTAATTCCAAGATCCTACGGTTGGATCTTCCAAATAATTCTTAGATTGAGAGTTTTTAGGCCTGAAGTAAGGGAATGTCCATTTTTACAATTTTGCATCAAGAACCTTTAGGGGTTAAGTTATGAATGACATTATGAATGACATAGTGTTGGTCAGTGGGTTTCTTGTAGGTTGATAAAGATGAAGAATTTGGGTTCTGGAAGTCCGGTTGTTGGATTTCAAAATGTAGCACCTCCCAAAGCAAGAACAAATACAGTGGGCAGAAGACTTCTACTTAGTGTTGCAACAGATTTTGATAAACAAATCTTTGAGGAGCAACAGAACTTGAGTAGGCCCGTTGGAGTTGTAGAGCTTCTTATAGAGGACGACGTATTGGTGGGGAAACACAGCATGCAAGAACCAAAGAACCGCAACAACTTTGTATTTCAATATATGGTGTTTGACCCGAGCAAACATCAAAATTCCAACTTTTGCAAAACCACACCTTTTAGCATACATTGCAATGCATGTTGAATAGATAAATAACAAACGCCTTCAATATGATATAGACCATTATTAGTATAAAAATTAGGAAGGAATAAATATTTAGGGAAGAGAAGGTTTATTTTTAGCAGTGTAAATTTATTTTAGTAGTAATCATAATTATGATTGCTAATTGAAGGAGTTTGTAGAAGTATTGGATTTCTTATACAAAACATGTTTTCTTTGTTACAAAAATGCGATAAATTTTTGGATATCTTGGCCATTTAAGCCACTTGAAGGGGTCTAAAATTTGAGGAATGAATGGTAAACATAAAATTGCCAAAATACATTCATCTAGTTATGAGGTTCAATAGTTCTTAGAAATAAATATTTCATTAGAATTTTGATATTAAAATAAGATACCACATTTAAGGATGAAATGGTCCACCTAATTTCTCTATATGCGATTTTTTGAACCATCCATTTGCAAGTGCATGATTCTACCCCCAAGTGCAAAAATTCCTAATTTTGTGTTCTTTGTCGTTCGGACTCGGACATCAAAAAGGTCAAATCGGAATTTTTAAAAAACATGTAAAAAATCCACAAGTAGGTATATATAAAAAAAAACGTAGTTGGAGGATTCTCAACAAGGTATAATTATTTTTTATACCTAAGTAAAGATTTTTTGAATTTTTTCATAAATTTTGATCTTACCTTTTTGATGTCCATCCGAACACAGGTTAGGACTTGTGCTTATATAAATCTGAAAGCATTCTCTTGTCCATCTATGAATTCCAACTCAAGAATTGAAAAACTATAGAAATACAAGAAAGGTTTATACAAATAGAAAGAAATAAAATTTAACTAAATATGTGCCAAGAATCACCACATAATTTGCCAACTAAAAGAGGAAACAATCAAATTTGTTAATTGTATCCCATTTTAATTAATTATCATACGCTCTCCACAATCAAAAATTTGTAGGTCTTGAAATTAAGAAAAAAGTAGGTATACCTCATCAATTGTTGATAAAAAAGTAGTTTAGTCATGAACATGTAAACTAATAGCAAATAGTTTTGTGTAATGATCTATATGCGTATCAATTTGGAACTTGAATGAAAAATGTGTTAACTTTGAGTCAAGTATAGAGCGTCAACAATTCAAATACTTGAACATGAAAAGGTCAATCATAAGGTATATGTGATTTTTTGTAAAAATTCAAAGCTTGCCATCACTCATCTAAGTAACTTACAAAATGAAAGTTATATATTACACTATTAAAGAAGCAATAAAGTAGCCTACTTGAGAATAAAGCTATACCAGAAATGGCTCACTGTCAAGAACATGGAAATATCCAAGGATATTCAGAACAGAAACTAACAAGAACTTGGATTAACAGAACGAGAACACGAAACAACACCAAGAAAGGTAAGTTAGAAACTCCAAGAGATGTGTTGTCGAGACTCGACTCTCATACTACCAGATAGGAAGCGTCTCAAGCGACTTCCTACTAATTAGGGCACTTCTCAATCTTTTAGAAGTTTCTAATGTTTGTCCGTGACATCTCTTCAAGGAATCTTCTAGAAGTTTCTAATGTATGTCTGTGACACTCACAAGGGTGATCTTAGCAGTAACACTAGCGGTTGGCGCTTGCGTTGCAACGCATTAGTCCAACCATTTTAATGTGGTTTTTATATTACACAAAAGGAAAGTAAAAAAATAAAGAAGGTAACAAAAGAATGTTTGCATTGGAAAATATACATTCATTGAATTGTAAAATCAAAAGTATAACCTTTTTCAATTGAATGATACATTGCTTCATGGGAGACAATATAATTGAACACCAAAAGAATGCAATATGACCAAAGCAGACATTCCTCAAACAAAATCTTAACATTTTCAAGTATGATGCAACAAACGGCGCTTCATTTCGATCATTTTTGAGCAAAATGTGAGTGGTAAAAGAATTGAAGTGGGGAGCGAGGTTGCAACAACTTTCATCCATAACCTATTTTTCATCCATTGCATCCCAACATTTTTTCCATTCAATGCGCGATTTTCATCCACTGTGAGATTTGTCATCCCTTCGCGATTTTTCATCTATCGCACATATTTTCATCCAGTGTGGATGAAACTGTATTTTGAGCAGAATTAATTTAACAGTGAGTTATTATCTCCCAAAATACATATTTTTTTGAATTCTGACTTGGATTTGAATTTATTAGGTGCCTTTTCATCTTGAAGAATAGAAAAAGATTGTGACAATTTTTTCAAAAATCGACATTTTATAGCGTCTTCAAAAAAAAGAATTTAGAGTCTAAACTTTGAAGGCTTGAGAATATGTTCATCACATTTGTTTTTATGCATGTTTTTTGTGTGTTACATGTCAATTGTGGTTCTTGACCGGTTATGTATAGCAATCTTCATTTACACAACTTGTAAGATGTCTCATTTGAAACAATTTGAAACAATAACATGATAATGATAAACACCAAAAGAATACAATTGGATGGAAGGGACGTCGCCGAAGCGTGCATGAACCCTAAACATGCAGAGTTTGAAACAAACTCTTAACTTTTCCATCCACTTGTTTCAGGTGTAAAAATTAAGAGGAATTAATAATATATTATACATGACAATGTCATGTAAAAACCTCATGATAAACAACATTTTTCACCGTTCTTACGGCTTCATTGTTGTCATTGGCAACCTTAATGTTTGCAGGATGTCTACCACGAGACAATGCCACATATAATTGACCATGGCTAAATACTTCATTACGAAGATAAATGCCGACTCGATCATATGATTGGCCCTGCGATTTGTTAATTGTCATGGCAAAAGCACCAGTGACAGGAAATTGTTTCCGGCAAAGTGTGAATGGCAAGCGGCTATCATTGCAATGATGGGTGATTCTAGGAATCAACACCTCTTGGCTACGATAGCGTCCTTCTACAATTTTGCACAACAACACACTGGAAGACACTTGCAAAAGACGCAAACGACTACCATTGCACAAACCTTTTGCCGGATTCAAGTTCCTTAGCAACATCAAATATTGACCACATTTAAGATCTAATTGGTGAGGAGGCAAACCGCTCAATTGTAAAGAATTCAAAAACTCTACGGGATAATGATGAGCATGTTCATCATTCTCGTGAACAAAGTCAGCACTAAAACATTGATGCACATCACCGGGTAAACGATCGGTAATTTTTCGGTTGATTTCTTGAGCATCATCATTTTGAATGCGACCAAAATGACACGTTCGGAAAAATCAACCGGATCATCAAAAATAGCATCAATGAGACCATCTAAAGAATTTCCAGGAGCAACTAATTGGGCGGTAAATCTACCTTTGGACCGGTTTTGCCTTCACCAATATCTAGCAAAAATCGTTGAAAGTCCGGTTGACTTTGCAAACGCATGTTAGTGGTCAGATGAAAATGTTGCATTAGTGGAAATAAATATGAATGTCGCAAGCAAGCCTCAACAGTTTGCTTGCGACCTCCACGTACAACTACAGGCAAAGTTTGGCGAAAATCACCACCATATAAAACTACAACACCACCATTTGGACTGTCTATACCGCGTATATCTCGCAAAGATCTATCTATAGCTTCATACATAAAACGATGTCCAGCACAAGCTTCATCAAGTACAATCAATTGTACTTCACGTAAGCTTTGACCTAATGTAGATTGGGCACTAATGTTGCAAATTGATGCATCGTGCAACTGTAAAGGAATAGCAAGAGATGAATGTGCCGTTCGCCCTTCATTCAAAAGGCATGCGGCAATTCCACTTGTTGCCATTGCCATACACTTGACATTACGACCACGAAGATAACCTAATATGGTGTTATACAAAAAAGTCTTACCTGTACCACCAGGACCATCTAAAAAGAAAAGCCTATTTGAAGAATCAGAATTTAAAACAGCAGAGGTCACTGCATTAAAAACAATGTTTTGTTCTTCGTTGAGTCTACCTACATCCTCTTCTAGAAAAGTAATGTTTTGGTTATCAAAATCAATATTGTCATTGGTATCACTACCAACATCAACAATGTTTGGATAACCAAACTCATTCAATTCTTCGATATTAAAAAAATCTGTAAGATGTTTATCCGATGATGACAAATATTCTTCAATGGACAAAATCGCTTTGCAATAGCGATTTTGATCATTGCGCCAATCATCAGACATAACATCAAGATGACTCCTTAATAAACTAAGAGGATCTAGTGGTTGTCCAAACACAAGAAGTGTTGCAAACAACCGCCGAATTTGCTTAGGCAACGCAATGAGAGTTGCCTCTTGTAGACAATTTTCCCACTCAATATCATCATGTAAAAGTCCTCTTGCAATACAAGCGGCTTTGTACGTTAAATGCACAATACCATTAAAACAAAGTAGGTCATCAAATGAAGTTGGTGCCTCAACATGAGTCAACAACAAACGTAAGTAAAATACTTCGGTACCCATGGGAACCATATTTATCCTACCAAAAACTTTAATATTACGTAGTCTTCTTTCCCACATGTTTTTCTTCACATCCCACTTGTAATGGAGTGGAAGATCCATGTAACGAAGAAGCATATGATTGCCTTGATTGCCAGAAGCAATCAAGGCACGAATGTGGCAATTGAGCTCAAAAAACTTAGTGAGTTTAGTCTCAAAGATTTTGATCAATCACCGTTTGCAAAGATGTTGCCTCCTCAAAAGTAACATATTGTTGACCAGGAAAGTGAACGGGTAAACGACAAATATTATGACTCTTATTGTTAGTTTCAAAACCAAAAAGTCTCCAACATGCTTCTTGGGCAGCCACATAACGACCTTCCAAGAAATCTTTAATCTCATCTACAACTTCATCTGTTTCTACAACACCACGATCTGGACCTTTAAAAATATACTTGTGGAGGTATTTGATTGTTTTTACCGAACTACAAATTTCCACATTAATGTGACAATTAAATCGACCTATCAAATATGGATTGTATGGTACAACCCATCGATTGTCTAAGCGAACAATTTGTCCATGTACACGTTTCTCGACATATCGACCTTGGTTTCGACGACGGTATAAAACATGACCATCACCATCTACCTCAGTAGTATCTCGAACTTGCATAGGATAGTTTTTTGTACATCTACTATTGTCTTCCATGCATGGACAATTGGGATTGTCCAAACCACAAGGTCCATGCATCATATGTTTGGCAACTGCGGCATACAATTGAGGTTGTCTATCTAAATCGGGAATCTCAGCACATACTATTCTATCTATAAGGTGACAGTCATTGACCTTGTCTTTTAACCAAAGAAGAATGTGTGCATGAGGAAGACCACGTTTTTGAAACTCAATAGTGTAACAAAAAGCAATTGTCTCTCCCATGACATTCTTCTTGGTAATCTCATCCATCAAAGTTTTTAATTTAAGTTCAAAAACACGTACAACAACATCTGGACGATCTGGAGGACTTTGACCTGGTTCAAGCTCATTAAGAATCTCAGGCCAGGTCGGATTACACGTCATTGTCACAAACAAATCGGGTTTTCCTAAAACTCTAACCAAAACCATACTATCATGAAAAAGTTTTTGCATGTATCGAGGGGAGCCAATAAATGTTGCGGGTAAGACAATGCGACGCCCAATGCGTGCTCTATTGTCCTCCTGCAAAGCATCTACAATCCCCTGATAGCATTCTGCACGAAGTTCATTTTGATGTTGTCTAATGAATAACAAATTTTCATGTTCTACACGTAAATATTGATCTACCACATATTCTTTGGAATAATCTACCAGCCCTATGTAGTACATTAGATTCCGGTCGCTTTTGAAGCAAATATTGGACATATGACTTTAAAGTCACTCCAGTATTTGCTTTAAAAGTTGGTGACCATCCACATTGTCCCTCTGGAAATAACAAAGGATAGGATAAAGCATCGTACGTTGGGTGAATTTCTTTTATTCGTAGTAACTTTCCACCATGTTGGTGAAGAATAATATCTCTACCTAAATTCATGTATTGTTCGTCAAGAACAATAGCAACAACTTCTGGAACTACTTGGCGATTATATCGACGGGGATGTTCTCCAGAAAGAACTTCACCGGAGATACGAAGTCCCATGTTTGATCCCCTTTGAAGAACATCAAGCGAAGACTTAAAACCTCGAACTAATGCATTTACGGATTCTAAAAGTTCTTGAATGTTATTAAGAGTATCACGATGAAGATCATCAAAAATCTCCATACGACGATTCGTTTGTAAACCATCATCCAAGAAATAAATTTGTGCAAATTTAGCACCTTGGTCTAAATCGGGTTGTAAATTTCCAATGTGGTGGCATAATTCTCCGTTTGCACGAAAAGTATATACCCCTCTACCTTCAACTTGGCTAGATTGAAACTTACTTCTCATACTCGTAAATGCAAAAGCTTGATTATACTTTCGAATATATTTAATAAACTCTCGAGATTTAGGTGTAGTGCCCATATAAAGCTCATTGAGCATTGGATGGACGATTGGGTGATTAACATGTTCATTGGCAATTTTGCCATTGTAACAACAAATGGTATTTTTTTCTTTTTTAAAACGAAATGCCAAACATTTTGGACATTGGATGCACATTGATCCAACACTATCAACATTGACATCTAGAAAATTATCAATGGTAGACAAAGCACGTGCCATTGTCTAAAAAGACACTAAAAAAAAGTAGGATTTATGATAGGATGATGAAGATCCTATCATAAATCATATAAAGTTTACAAAATTTCAAGGAAGGTTATCAAAAATATAAGATTTATTATAGGATAACAAAGATCCTATTCTAAACCCTATAAATCCAACAAAGATTTCAAAAATTATTATAAAGTAGGATTTAGTGTAGGAAAAAAAATCCTACTATAAATCCTAAATTCAATCTTTTTAAAATCACAAGAGTAAAGTCAATGATAATACCTTTTAGACTTGTGCTCCAAGAGATTCCACTCCAAGAAGTTTACCACCACTTGCTCCACTCCAAGAAGTTTACCTCCAATGCATTGTGCTTCACCAATCATCATTCCAAAAGAATAATAAATTTAGGTTTTAAATTTTGAAAAAAAAAAAGAAAAAAAAAAGAAAGAAAAAAGAAAAGGAACATCAATCGGCACAATTCTGCGTTTCACAGAACTGCGCCCGCGCGAACGAACCGCGCGCGCAACTGCGTGCAGTCGCGCGGTTCTGCGCGAACTGCGCAACTCACGCAGAACCACGCAACTGCGCGCAGTTGCGCGCGCGGTTCGTTCGCGCGGGCGGAGTTCTGTGAAACGCAGAACTGCGCCAACTGCTGTCTCGCGCACCAGCTGAACTTCAATTTGTGAAATTTCAACTTCAAAACTTGCAATCTCACCTCAAAACTCGCAATTTCAACTTGAAAACTTGCAATTTCAATCTCCACAACTTGAACTTGCAATTTTGCAACTCCAAGTTTGTAAATTCCAACGTCCAAGATCACAACCTCACAACTTCACAATTTGTCATAAATCTTCAAGTGTTGAACTCAAATGTGTCAAAAAAGTTTGCAATGTGTTGTGTGTAAGCTCAAATTGCAACATACAAGTGCATTTTCACAAACCCACAAACTCAACGTTCAAAAACACTGTGGAGAAGTAGAAGTACAGTTAAGAAGTAAACATGTATAGAAGTAAAAAGTAACATAAAATGTAAAAGGTAATAGTAATAGTAATAGTAAAAGTAAAAGTAAAAGGTAAAGGTAAAGGTAAAGGTAAAGTTAAAGTAAAAGGTAAAGTAAAAGGTAAAGTACACGTCCAGCTGGGTGTTGTGATTTTAGTAGTATGATTGAAGGCAAATTTTTAATTTACTAAATTTGAATATTCACTACTATAATTTGAGGAGGTTTGCAACGTTTTCTTCTCAAACATTGCTGAAGTTTGGGAGCAATTTAGGATTTAGAACTTGCTTGAGCATCGTTCTCAAGAATATAAGCAACGTTACCGGATCAACAAGCAACATAATTTATAATTTAGTTCAAAACGTTGTTTATTTTCATGAGAACGTTGCACAAGCAAGTTCCAAAACGTTGCTAGACCTGAGCAAGAAAAGCAACGTTTGCAGCGTTTGTGAAAGTGGTATTCTTCATACCCCTCCAAATACCTTACCTATGATGTTGTAACTCTCTGAAACCCTAAAAATTCAATATACTGTCACCCAACACTGCTCTCAATACTGCTCTCAATACTGCTCCCAATACTGCTCCCAATACTGCTCCCAATACTGCTCTCAATACTGTTCTCCACACTAACACGGAAATCTCCACACTTAATGTTTAACACCTTTACATACAAATCCATTCATAATGCCATTGAAAAAAATGATAGTGGTACAAACATTTTCTGCCTTAGCAATGCTACATGGTCCCTCCAGGTACCATGAACTGACCTAAGCAGTAGTTCCTGTCACTATCCAACACACCACACACACGCTCCTAGCTCCAGCACGAGAGAGACAGAGAGAGCTGCAAAAAAAACTCCTCCAAACCCTGGCCGCCAAACCCTAATCTCCAACCCTAGCTGCCTTCATCCATCCACAGGATTTCATCCTAGGACAGGATTTCATCCTAGGACAGGATTTCATCCTAGGACAGGATTGCATCCCAGGACAGGATTCCATCCCAGAACAGGATTTCATCCCAGGACTCTAAAGTCTAGTGGTCTTAATAGGCTACTAGCAGATTTACTCTTTTACTGACTAGGTAAATCCCCGGTTAACAGCGTTGCAAACCCCCCTCTTTTCTAGTAGTCATTCTATACTAAGCCATATAGGAACATGTACAAGTCTAATTTCAAAAGAAATCAACAAATTTTACAAGGATTCAAAATTAATGATTCCAATAGGTTCATTCTTCTCCTTATGATTTGATTTGGTTGCACAAACCTGCTTCACCGAAATCTCCCATGCTGAATCCCTAACCTTCCTTGAAGCCCAAAGTGCGTTTTTGCAATTTTGGGCAGCTTAGATGAAAGGGGTTAAGTATTATTTTTGCCTAAGATTTTTACCGGGTGCTCTTTATACTACAAAGTGTATGTGGTAAAGTTTGCAAAGTGTAATTCCAATTCTTGAGTCTTCGAGGACAATCCTTTGGTTGCAAGTCGAGATGGGGCAACGTCATTACATTTGAAATATGTTTGATACTAAATCAGTAGTCAAAATTTTGAATTGACGTAGACTAAGAAGTTTACCTATTTTATAAGAACAACCTCTAAGAAATTTCAAAAGTAATCTTTACAATGCCCAAAAACTTTACTGAATGTTATGATCTCTCAAATAATAAGCATCCAACGTTCAATTTTTGAGACAAAAACTAAAGATAGTCTTAACTACAAGCTCTTACGATTGGAAGTTTAATATAAAGAAGAAAAAATATCAGTTCACACCCCGCAGAAGCACAGAGGTAGTTAATTCACAAGTTTGCACTGGAAGATTTTGTCACTTTAGCCCCAAGGGCTAAAGTCCAGTTGGGGGCTAATGTGCCCTATTTTAGACCCTATTTTAGACTTTTAGCCCGGGCAATGTGGGAAATTTTGGAAGGCTAAAACAAGGTTCACAAAGAAATCTCCAATTGTTTGAATCCTTTGTAAAGGGGGGCTAAACGGGGGGGGGGGGGGGCAATCTTTTTCATGAGGTTTTATATTCCCAAAAAACACCAAGGAAGTTTAGGAGTTAACCCTCTTTACGCCCGAGACAATTAAGACACGGTAAAGGGGCATAGTAAGAGATGTCCCAAGCATTTGTTTGAATAATGATGTCTTGTAGACATATCATCAAGGATAGGTCAAATAGACACTAAATTCACGCCTACCCATAAGTGTCTAGTGTACTCTAACCTCCTATTTCATATAACTTCCGAATCAATTGAATGTCCGCACGTAAAATATCTCTGACCCTCGACAACTACCTAATCCAAACAAAATAATGAAAAAGGTTGATGATGGACTTACCTCGTAAAATGCAGATATAAGAAATCGAGGGAGTTGACAGGAGTGTTGGGCCATCGAGATCAGCTCCAACCTCCTAATCTTTATCACTTCCAATTCAACTGAAAGCTGCACACGTAAAATCTCTCTGATTCCGACAGCTACCTAATCTAAACGAATGAAAAAAAAGATTGATGATAGACTTTCCTCGTAAAATGCAGATATAGGAGGGCGGTGGAGTGATCAGAAGTGTTGAGCCATCTTGATCGGCTCTAACCTCCTGCTTGATATTACTTCCAATTCAATAGATGAATGCACACGTAAAATCTTTATATCCTCAACAACTACCTAATCCAGAGAAAAGAAAGAGATTGATAATAGACCAACCTCCTAAAATGCAGATACGGAGAGCTAGGGAGTGCATCAGAATGTTGAGCCATCTTGATCAGCTCCATCCTTCTATTTGTTATTACTTCCAAATCAATTGAATGTGCGCAAGTAATATCTCTTTGACCCTAAGAGCTACCTAATTTAAACAAAAGAAAGACATTGATGATAGATTTACCTTCTAAAATGCAAATATATGAGAGTGAGGATGTATACAGGAGTGTTGAGCTATATTGATCGGCTTCAACCTCCTATTTGATATTACTTCCAATTTAACTCAGTATTGCGCATGTAAAATCTTTTGGGGTGTGTATCCTCCACTATACACACTAATAGAAAAAAGAGAGGAGTTTGCAATGTTACAAACATTGCAATGTTACAAACATTGCAATGTGTAAACGTTGCCCAAGCAACGTTTGGAACTTGCTTGAGCAATGTTCTCAAGAAAACAAGTTACATTTTCAACTAGATTATAAATACGTTGCTTAGTGTTGCTTGGTGATTCAATATTGCTGCTAATTTGCTTGAGAACGTTGCTCAAGCAAGTTTGAAAACATTGCTTAACTTGAGCAACGTTTGAGATGAAAACGTTGCAAACCCCCTCAAATTGGAGTAAAGGGAGAAACAAGGAGGATACTGCTGGAGATTTATGATAACTAAGGCTCCTGCAACATAGTCTGCTACTGCGGCTTTGACTGATCGTAAGCATCCTCGCCATAGACATCCTGCAATCAGGTTCCGTGTCGGTGGCCAAAGAGCTACCTTTGTCCTTGGCTTTGTTGTGATCGATGAGCATGCATGCATACATCGATCGATCAGATCCCAAGTACTTGTGAAGACTGTGTTTCAAGCACACTGACGTTTCGACATGCAAGGGGGTGATTCGAACAGTTGACATGATTTCAACAAGGTTGTGACATCATTCAGATTGTGGTAAAGTTGCACTAGTGAATATTGGCAGGTTTGAGAGCTTTGATTGTTGTGTGCACACCAGGGCTCTTTTGACAGCTTTCAGTGGTGCTGTTATGCTTGGTGCCAGTTTGGAGAGGCCGAAGTCGTTGGCAATGTGTGTCTCTTTCAAGAGCAAGATGTTGGCGATCGGTGGGGTTCGCCAACTCGTACAGGTAGGTATGCTCGCTGGATCGATTTTCAGTCACTTGATGCTTCTGATGAGTCTAGACTCATTGAGCTGAATTTTCTTGGTCTTGTTTCTTTCCGTTCCTCAGAGTTTGGATTCTTTGGATTGATCAGAGCTATGTCGATGGCACCTACCTCGCACGCTTCATGGAGTCCCTTGCGACAACAACGGAAGGTAAGTAACGTCCACACTTTCTATTGTTGTATGATGTGATTGTTGATGATTAGGGTTTTACTGATTACGCAAGAGCCGATTACGTACTGTGTCAATGCTGCTACTGATACGAGATTGTCCACCGGGTTCAGCAATTCAACTCGTGATCACTCAAAGATTCATCAGATGTGAGTGTGCTAATCAAGAATATGCTTTAAATAGCGTTTCTTCGCATACTACTCGTTTAATGTTCTTGGTGGTCTGGACATCAAAGGTGTGCAGTTCCTTCCTACTGGATTGAAGGAACTTGAACCAGGGTGATAGTCTGGTTGGGGTACCCAAAAAGGTTGTCCCATGAACAATTGCACTCTATGCTGGTGTGACAAGCATATCCATTTTTAAACTGTAATACAATAAGACTTCATTAGATGTGGTTTTAGTTGTCTATACTTATAATGTATCAAGAAAAAAAATTAAAAATTAAAAAAAATATTTTGAAGTAATTTTATTTGATTTTTTAGTTGAAAAAGTAAGTCATGTCCCAATAACCTAAAATCCATAGAATCAAGCAAATGGAATATCAACCATTTTTATTTTAATATGATTTTTGAATATGACCTACATCTTCTTGTATAGAATACAAAAAAATTTATTTAATAATAAAAAAATTAATTCATTGTGCACTATAATGCCTGCAAATCCCCAAATTCAACACTTTTTCCCTCATCTATGAATGGATCCAAAAAAAATAAAAAATCTAAAAGAAAATCTATAGGCATATATACTTTGATTTCAGTGAGGTGCATGATATTTTATTTTCTATTTTAGGGTCTTTTTACTTGATTAAAATGACTAAATTAGACAAACTTTGGAGGCTTTCAATAAAAATAACCTAATTAGTGTGTCCAAAAAGTGATACCCCAAGCTTACCATTGCCCACCACGTTTCTGGTTACTTCGGTATTGAATATCGTTTTCTGGGTTAAGCAGGTGAAAGGCTGTGTCTACACTTACCAGGCCTGTCCTTGAAGTCTACACACCCTTTTGTCCTACCAAAACAGGTGAGTTTTAACACGAAGCCTAAACTCAGTCAAATTGTAGATACTGTCAGTTGAATGGCTCTAATGTTTGATGTAATATTCTTGTGTAGGATTCATCGACTCCTCCTGCAAGTACTATTTGTTAACATGGATTTCCCTACCATGTTCTTCGTTCAAGTTGCTTGTTGATCAAGTCTGACCGTCATTCTTCCCTTTGAATGACATCGTGGTTATTACGGGATTCGAACGGTGCCCTGTTTTCTTCGTGTTGTAGCATGCCAAAGAGCCTTTGCCCTGTGATTCCGTCTTCGCTGGCCAATTGATTAATACCTCCTCCAGATTGTCACTTCGTGCTTGTAATCATTTCTTGTCCTGATTGGTATCTGATGCAAAGGAGTTGCAGTGATGAACTGCTCCATCTTCATGTGTTCTACGGATATGTGAAGGAGGTGGTGAGACACAGTGCTTGCCGCATGTTTATTGGCATTCGTTCACTTCAATTGTTAAGATCGAAGAGGCTTCCTTGTCGCAACTGGGTCAAGTGAATCATATTGTCGCAACTCGGATAAGTGAATCATATTGTCTCAATCAACTATGTTGTTTTCTCAAAAACCGAAAGTGTGATCAACTCAAGATTCTGCAATTGTCCACGAAGTATATGCTAGTTTCTCAAAAAATTAAAACTATGATTGAATACGGCTGAAGGTCAGCACGTGAAACTTAGTGGGTATACTAATCGGTCAATTAGAAACAAGATCCTATGGTCGGATCTGCCAGAATCAACCATAGAACAACTTTGTTCACACATTTGAGGCCGTCCACTTGTCCATCTAGAGCTTCTCCTTTTTGTGGTTAACTGTACATCAAAATTTTGGTGTAAATTCATGAAAGAGTAAGTTTCTATTTAACTTCATCTATGTTTCATATACCAAAACATGACGTGAACGAGGTAAGGTTACGTCATGTTTTGGGCATATAAATTGTGCTCCAAAATTGCAAATTATTCCGAAAGTGACCACTCTTGTCTATTGAGATTATATTCAATGGTGGCATAGTTTGATGGAAGGCTTTATGCAAGCTACTTCAAAGTGGGAAATTGTTATTCGACATGCCACAACATCATTGACTTTCATGCGGCTTTCTTTGCACTATAGATAATCAAAGAATGAAATGTATACACGTAGTCTTTTTGAACTCAATCTTTATCATTGATGCAAAAGATTCTTGACGCCACAATACACTCAATTTTTTAGTTTTAAAGTCAATGATGTTGTGGCATATCAAATTAGAGTTTCCCACTTTAAAGTAGCTAGATACTGAGTCTTAGCTTGTATGAAGGTTTAAATCATCTCAACATGTATTTTTCGATCTTGTTTTGTTATAAAATGAAATTACAATATGATAATATCTTAAAGAGCTTGAGGTCATTGTTTGGCCTTATAGTGGATGTGGCTTTCAAATGACAATAGTATTCTAAGTAACAGAATTATTGGTTCACATCCATGGGAGTACATTAAGGTAGAAAATGAGATTTTTGTGGTTTCAAGCTCTCACAAAGTACAAGGATTTTTAGGGGTTAAATACTACACGCAAGACTCTCATCACGGGTCACACGGTTATGAGAGCTACCAATTGGTAAATCATAGCACCCCTAGCTATTTTAGAAGATAGAGATTCATAAAAACTATAACTTGGGCAACTCGAATGTAGAGTGCTAGGATTTTCTCAATAAGTGTATTGGTATTATTGGATTTTGAGGAACTTTATAGTGCTTCGAAGCCCCTCTACTTTGCTAGGCTTGTGTTTCTCGACTTGAAACCTAAGATTTCTAATTGAACGTTTTAATATTAGATATTTCATTTTGTAAATTTCACAACATACACTTTGTAGCAGAATGGGTACTTAGTAAACAAATTAGAAAAAAACAGTAATTATAACTCATTTATCTAGGTTGCCCACAAGTACTATATTCCATTTTAAACTTCAAGGAAAGTTAGGAGTTAGTTCCAACAAACTAATAGAAAGTAGTATTTATTTATTTTGGTAATTCAATATACAATTGAATATTTTGAGGTCAACGCCGGAAGTGTCAGAAAACGAAAATTTGGAAGACAAGCTCAAATAATTTATAGAATGATAACTAATCTTTCTTTTATCATAACAATTTATATTGTGATAACTAATTTTTCTTATATCATTTCTTGACAAAATCATTTGATTTTGTGTAGTAATATTTGCCCATGCATTGTCCATATTAAAGTGCATAGAAGTTAATCGATGATGTGGATTGAAGTAATTTTACATCAACAAAATAGTCTACATTTATTGAAAATAGGTAAGTCAAGTGTTTTTAAGTATGATAATTCGAAGGATTTAATGAATGATTTTATTTGCTCGTAAAGGTTCAAAATCGATTGAAGATATATACCCTATGCTCTGAAGTGATTGTTCAATAAGTTTCTTGATTGTTATGAAATTAATAAGAAGAATAGCAGTTTTACAAGAGTAAACCCAATAAGGTTGAGAAAATCACTTGGGTTGGGTCCAAAATCAAGTTTAGTTTGTGCAGTAAAAATTGCAGAATCATACAATAAAGTATGAATTAATGGCATGCATTTTAGTGATAACAGTTTTGAGATTTTGAGATTTCAAACATTTGGCATGCTTTACCATTGCAAATCAATTATGAGAAATCAAAAATTTCCTGATAATTTTGTAGACATGAGTATGATCTTAAAATGACTCCTATCAACCTTCTAGTTGGAAGCTTTTTGATTCAAATAAGTTAAGTTTTAGATTTGCCATGAAGTTTCTTCAATGAATAAAGTGAAAAGAATGGATGAAGTTTGAGGGGCTATATCTCCTTCATCCACCGTTGCATTTCAACTTTACGTTTGGGATGAATTTCAAATTAAGTCTAGTTTTGGCGGTAGAAATCTTGACCAAATCGAAGATGTTTTGAAGATAAGCCATAGGTTTGAGTGCAAGAGGTGTATATTTGGACTACTTTTCCTTTGTAAATTTTTTGGCAGTTTTTACCATTGCAAGGCTACTATAAGAGCCACCAAATTTTTTTGATGAATATTTTTGGTACAAGTGTGTTATTTTGATGGAAACGAACAACTTTCTAGTTAGTGAATTTTTGATTGCAATTTGTTAGTCAGAAGATTTTCCACTCTATAGTGAAAATGATGAAATTTCACAGCTTGTTTTTGGTACTAATATGTTATGATCTCCCCATCTATGACGGTTCATAGCTTAAATTTTGGTCCACATGACCTGCAATATTTCTACAACAAGTTTGTATAGTTGAAGTCCCAATACATTATGTTTGTTTTTATCTATAACTTTTTTTTTGAAAAATGTGCTTTTTTGGCTAAAAGTAGGCAAGGATGTTTAGGAATTTAGGTCATTCCGGACCATTGATAACCAATGTTGAGTCTATCATGAAGTTCAAAAAAGATTTTGACAAGCCAAAAGCGAAAAATAGTGGGTGTTTTTAGGGCACCCCACGGTTATGAGAGAGAACTCGTCATGATTGGACGGAAGCCCTCCTTTCTAGGTTGAGGACATGTGGATCTCTCAAATTGCAATAAATGCTCATTTATTCTCAAAATCTGCCCACATCTAGTAAAATCCTAGAAACTTCAAAAATTCACCATAAATTGAGATTTTTAAAATTATTTTCAAGTTTTGTATTTTGTACTCTGGAAATAATGTTTTAAGGCATGATCTTACCGCTCGGATCAACAATCCATGTATTTTTCACATGCCATTTTTATCGTCAAAGACCAACCTTTGTATTTGAATTTCAGCATACCTCCATGTGAATAATCAAGCATTTCTTTAGGTTTGATAGGTGGCATGAAGGTAAAAATTGCATAGACAAAAACTATTTGAGAACAAAAATGTGAAGAGCCTCAATTTAAATTCACTCTTAAAATAAATTGTTTTAGCTCAGAAAAAACTTCGAACTCATTTTACAACAGGGGTGGGAAACCTTTTTTTCCAGCTTTGAGTTTTACGATCCCACAATTGGTAAGAAATCATGTTCTAAGTATTGGTACACATATACATGGGCAAGTTAGGTATAAGATCTGACGGTTACATACTTTAGATTACATCTAAAGCTGAAAACTTTCATCTAGCATTGAAAGAGGGTGGTTTTGAGGAGTTTTGGCAGTTTCCGGGGCTTTCGACTTCAGGGTTAAGCTCAAAATTTGAGTGAAAGTGCAGGGCAATTTGTTGGCTTGGACTCTTCATGTAACAAATGCTTAATGCATGTTAAAAATGGCTATGATTGTGATCCACTTTTACATCTGATTGTTTTCCCCTTGTCCGGTGGCCATCGGGATATTAGCATTACGAACAGACACTTCATTCACACCGGCCCCTTAGAAAGGGACCGGAGTTTCTACCCATCTATCTTATTGATTATAAGTAAAATGTTCCAATTGGGTATTCCTAACTTAGTGATCATATGATTTTCCAAAGGGAATTCAAGCTGCCAGGCTCAAGAGCTTGAAGATGACTGCAATGAAAAAGAGAGAGACAATCAAAATGCCATGAAAACCTCATAAAAGCATTTACACAACAACTCCGGATCGCTGTAACTCAGTGCTACGAGTGTTTCTCGTGGGCAAGGGAGGGGGAGGGGTAAAGAGTCCCCTAATTTTTCAATGTATAGGCTTAAAATGGCAAAGTGTCCATAAGTAATTTGGGTCTGTAGGCTACACTTTTGAATTCAAAATTATCAAAGTCGGCGGTGGGGGGGTACAAATTGAAAATTCCAGGGATTCCGAAGAAAAAAATCCCATTGACTGATGGGGCTCCGTGAAACGCTGGAATTTAAAGGCGCCCAACAACTCCTCCAACATCTAGTTACCCACATGACTGATGACTCATAGTGAGATGTTGCTGCATAGTGACCTTCACTATGCAGCAACATTAATTAATTAGTTAGAAGCTTTTTTTTGCCACATGGACCCCCTTGAGGGGATGCCACATGGACCCATAAGTGATATTACATAGTATTCACATTTTAATCCATGCGTGAGCCCCCAGCCCCAGCCCTAATGTACTTTCCATGGAACGTAGCAATTACAAACAATAGGGGATAAATCTCCTCCCCCTAAGACCCTTGCTCCCAAGTCCCCGCCCTAAGACCCTTGCTCCCAAGACCCCGCACCAAGACCCCACCCAAGACCCACTGCCCCAAGACCCCAGCTGGACCCTCTTCTCCGTATTTTCCAGCGTGAAATGCGGACCGCATTTTTGGAGCATAAGTGAGATTTTGGGAGATAGTCAGAGTCCTATTGTACCTATAGACAGCTCACAAATATTGATAGAAACAGATGCATTCATATGCATCACATGCATCACATGCTCACATGCATCACATGCAAAACTTTCATGCCAGAAGTGAACACAATCGAAAGCCAACATTTAGCGTGCGCATATGAGGCCATACGGAGCCGTGCGAAGGCATATAAGTGCCTCGGACCTTGTGGGGCTTTGCTCGAACGGAGGTAGTAGGAGTCCGACCTTGCTGAGCAATTGTTGTTTGTTTACTGTGAGTTTACCACTCCCCAACTTGTGTAACCAATCACGCGCACATCGCCACCCTTGCTCACTATTGTGAATCGAGACCTTTTGCTTCCGAGGAGTAAACGCATCAATGAGGTGTGTCAAGAGAGATGGGAGCTTATGATCATATACCTTAGGCACTCAAATTGCCTACCCCTTTCACTTAACAGTGGATTTCTCCTTGCCATATGCCCCCATTTGAAGGCCCACCATGCCTATCGAGCCAAGCAGATTGCCTGCCCATATGCCTCATGTGCTTGGGGTAATTGAGAGCATTATCCAAAACACCGAAATATTATAGAAAATGTAGAATCTACAGAATTTTGAAAAAAATATGTTAACCCTAATGGCAAAAAGAGCCCAAAACGGGTCGTTTGGGCTATGGTTAATCCCTTATTAACTTCGATTAGCTCGTATGAAATCGAAACCTTTTGCGAGTTGTACGGTATTTCTATACCTTTCCAAAATGTCATTTCATGCTTCAAAATTCTTCATACCTAGGATATATTTACGGTCAAAGTTTGAAAACATTATTTAAAATCTACCCAAACTGCGGTATGTGCTTGTTTATTCTCAAAATTTGCCCAAAATAAATAAGATCTCAGGAACTTCAAAAATTCACCAAAAATGGAGGTTTCACTTTTTTTTCAAGATTTTTTTTTTTTTTTTTTGGGTACTTGGTAATAAGATTTTAAGACATGATCTCATTGTTTGGATTTTTCATCCAATCATTCTTCACATGCCATTTTGTTTATTGAAGAGGGGCCTTTGAAGTCTAATTTCAGCATACCTCCATGTGTAAAATCAAGCATTCAGGTCGCATGAGGGTAAAAATTGCACATGCATGTTCCTAACTTCCTAAAGAACAAGAATTTGAAGAGCCACGGTTCAAATTTACTCTTAAACTTGGTTCTTTATGCTCACAAAAAACTTCAAACCCATTTTGCAACAACGGAAAAAAAACTTTTTTCTCAACTATGAATGTTTCAATCTTATAATTAGTAAGGAATTTGAAACTAATTTTGATGCACACATACATGCACAAATCAGGTGTAAGATCTTACGGTGACATACTCAAGATCATGTCAAAAGTCAAAAATCTTCATCTTGCATTGAAAGAGGGTGATTTAGAGGAATTTTGGCAGTTTTTAGGGCTTTCGACTTCAGGGGTTAAAAGATACTAATTCTTTAGAACACTATTCAAATTCCTTTTGGCATCGGGAAGTGTTAAGCTACGGCACGGAGGGAATGGCGGAGGAATGGAAGGCTCTGGACAGTCGTCAGTCAAGTTCCCCCCCCGCCCGCCCGCCTCCACTACCAGTCCACGTGGACGGACAGCATTCACCATGAGACCCTTCAACCCTCCCCGCCCCCCGTTCCCCCTCGTTCACTTCTCCCACTGTCCACCTCGGATGTTTACAAGGTTCGACCTATGGGAGACACGCCAACTCATCACCCACCCGTTGACCGCGCATTCCCTCGGTTCCATCGTCCAGCTGTTCCCAAGCAAGAATCGGTCATGGGATCGAATCCGGGTCGGTGCCCAACCAGAGAGAACGCGGGGATCTGTCGGCGTCTGCATCCCACCTTCCACCACCTGCCTCTATTAAGGCTGCTCTTGCTCTTGCTTCTCTCTCGCAGGATGCTGGAATAGAATTTGTGTTGCGATCATCCTGCATTCTTTGTTGTAGGAACAGGCGTGTGATCGGAAATTTTTAGGAATAGAGGTGACAGGGAGGGATTGAGCGTTTTTTCGATGGAAGCGAGCGGCAATATGGGATGCGGTGCAGGTCAATTTATGTCGTCGATGATGACGGGATGCAGCGCATGTTCCTCCTCGTCAAGCGCCAAGCATCCTTATCACCGTTACTGCAGATGCGCCATTCATCTTGTCACGAACGGTTTCAAGGGTGCCGGTCATGGCGGCTCGCAGCTTAAGGTGCAGCAGCAGCAAGGCAAAGTGTTTCGCAGTGCCTTGTCCGTGTCCTCATCGGGCGACCGAGGGATGTCGAAGCTTAGCGCATGGTCAAGTGACTGATGCATGTTGCGGTTCAAGATTTTTGCAAGCTTAGGAGCGATTTTGCAAGCTTGGGAGCAATTTCGCCTTTCCTGGTGCAGGCTGCTGCTTTCTTTGTGTATATGAAGACAGTGAAGATTGTATAGCTTGGTACAGTAGGAGGAGAGATCTCCCGGTAGGTTTGGGCTCACATTGTGCCCGTCTCTGACTTTGTTCAGAGATTCTTGTAGAGACTACTGTTTTCTTTACCATGAGGCTCGGAAATGGAACTTATTTGGTCGGTTTTGTATATTGAAACCAAGCAACATTGTCAATATTCTGTTCTTGTACAACAATGTTTGCCTTGCTTGAAAGTAAATCTCTAACTGGTACCTGTGCAAGATTGTCTTAAGGAGTTCTGCTTCTTCCTTAGATCTTGTGGAGAAGTGCTACTTGAATTTACTTTTTTGTGGTTACTGATAGTTCAATGAAGAGATTTCAAAGGTTGCTTGTGTTTCATGGGTAAGGTGAACTTAACCCCTAAAGGTCTCAGCGTGCCGTGGCGACCAATAGAATATGGTGTATTTTGAAGTGAATGCACACCTTTAATGGGTTTGAGTTCAAAGAAGAAGTTGACATTTGAATTAATGTGGTTCTAGTGAGCTATTACAATTCCAATTTAGAGTTTCTTGTTGGTAGCAAATCCTAATTATACGACAGCGTACATACTATCTCCAAGGGACTTTTAAGGGTTAACATTTCTCCTTGGTTACTTCGAAATTGCCCTTCATGAATGTATTGAAATTTTTGTTGAAAGTGCACATTATCATGCTTCTTATTTAACCTCTGAAGGCATGAGGGGTTTGGAGAAAAACTTAGATGTGTTCAAAATATGCGCAGATAAATTTTACAATGAATCACTAGAAGAACTTAAAACTTTCAAAATCACTAGAAAATACACTTTTTATTATTAGTAGTTGGAAATTGATATGATTGGCTAAAATACCATATTATATGGTAATATAGAAGGCTACTAATAACCTAAGAGAAACACTATTGATTTTCCAAAATAGTAAGTTTTTCAACACCAAGGAAACCTTGCCTTGTTTGTGTTTGAAGGCTCATTGTGAACAATCTATGAATCCAAATGAGGTTCTCCAAGTTGGATGTTGATCTCAACTCACCAAACTTCTCAAAAGTAGAAAAAAATTCCAAAAAACCTTTCTTAGTATGCTACAAACTTCTCGAAATTCGGGAGTGGCCGTAAAATGGTTGATTGGGCTCTTAGGGGTTAAATGATGTCAAAACTATAATATAAGTAAAGATCAAAGAACATACATGGTGAAAAGATAGGAAGATATTATTCAAGAATTTCACATATCAAAAACAATGCTTTGTCAAAAACACAATCATTTGATGTTTGATGTTTGTAGATGAAGTTTCACTTAGAGGGTCTAAAAAACTTGAGTTTACAAGTGTCTAAAATGTGACATAAAGAAGGAGAGATTCTAACGCGTATAGAAATTGAAAGAACTTTGAAAAGAAAAGAAGAAAATAAAAAAATGCACCAAATCTTGATGTACAAGTGTTCATTGCTTTGAAATCAAATGATTATTGATTTCAATATCAACATCCAACTCATATTGGTGTGAGTGACTAGACACCAATATGAGTTGGATAGGTGGGTAGGGCTCATGACCCCAATGACGAGATCCTGGATTCTATTCCCCATGCTGATTTGGTACTCACCACCATAGTCTACTCTAATATGGTGAGAGATTCTTGAACCTCGTTGTATGGGTACCTCAAGGTCCATTGGAGGGATACTATGTTAAGTAGGGTTGTCATATTGGTCGTGTTAAGGTAATGCGGTGGGCAAACCAAGCGGATGAGTTGTCCCGCATGCCGCCTTGATTTTAGGAGGCATGTAATTTTCTGAGGGTAAGATCTTTTGTAGGAAAAAATTACGTAGGATGTAATGTGTAAGTCCACCGTGGCGTCAAGGCGGGTGGCAGGGGTAGGGCGGGTGTCGGTGGTGTACGGGCGGGTGCCAGAAATGCAAGCGGGTACCCTTTGGGTAGGACGGATTCCTGTAGGGTGGGTGCCATTTTGGCGGGGAAGGGGGTGCAGCGGGGCGGACGCATCGGAAGAGAGGGGAGGAGAGGAGAGTGCACAAACTCTCCCTTCTCTTCTCCTCCCTTCTCTTCTCCTCCCTTCTCTTCTCCTCCCTTCTCTTCTCCTCCCTTTTCTTCTCCTCCCTTCTCTTCTCCTCCCTTCTCTTCTCCTCCCTTCTCTTCTCCTCCCTTTTCTTCTCCTCCCTTCTCTTCTCCTCCCTTCTCTTCTCCTCCCTTCTTCATGAACTTGGAATTGTTTTAAAATAACAAGGACCCTCTGTATAGCAAGTGCAAATCCATACATTCTCTTAAATCAAAATAAATCAAAATCATAAATCAAAATTCCAGTTTTTGTAGAAGTATGTTTGGATTTGCTCATTCTAAAAAATACCCGGAGTAGGTGGAGAAGGGGGGAGGATCCAAGGAGAGGGAGATCCAAATCTTCCTACTTCCAAATCCCCCTCTTTTTCAATTTTGAGCCACTACATCCCAATCCCCCCCCCCCCTTATTCAAAATTTTAGCTACCACACTCCAATCCCCTCCCCTCTCTTATTCAATCTAAGGTGGCCCGAGAGGCTCTTTTCCAACAGCATCTCCTCTGTAGCTCTCAATGTACTCAACTTTTCACTTGTATTTTGATGTCAAACTGGTCACCTTCTTCTGATGCATTCAAAAAGTGAAATTTTAAAATTCAAATCACAATTTGTATGAGTGATTTTGTGCTTTGAAAGGATTATGGTAGGTAGGTTGGGGTTGTACATAACCTTGTAGGAGGTTGCAGGAACATCATTGATTGGATCATTCATGATGCCCAAGTTCAAAAAATGCACTATTCATGATGCTCAAGTCCAAAAGATGTTGTGATCCAATTTTGAATTGCCCCAATCTGCATAGCTAGACGTTTAAGGGTTAAGCAATTCAATTGAGGTTTCACATCACATTCATGTGGTGCTTAAACTTTTAGAATGAATGTAACACAATGTGTTAACATGCATTTTTTGATCCAGAGCTTAACCCCTAAACGCCTGAGCCTATTTTTAGCAGGAAAGCACATTTCCATAGAAATCGTCATAGATGAAAATCAAAAGAAGCTATTAAGATCTCAACCGTACAAACTTGTAATAGACTTATCGAAGATCATCTGGACCAAAATTTGAGTCATGAGGCCTTATAGATCGGGAGTTCATAACATATTAATATCAAAAACAAACTGCAAAATTTCATCATTTTCACTTTGAGGTGGAAATGCTACCAATATACCTATTGCAATGAAAAAATCAGCAACTAGAAAGAACCCCAATTCCGTTAAAATGACACTATGCCATGTGCCATTTTGTCACACTAGATCTTACATTTGTGCTCATACAAAATGGTGTATTCTGTAATATCACAATTTTTTTGGTAATATCACTTCTTTATATACATTGTCACTCATTTTCCCTAATATCACCTTAAATTTCTGTTATATCACATGGTTTTTGAACCGCAGTTTAGAAAGTTGAGGTGTGCCATTTTACCGGAATAATGCCATTTTAACGGAATTGGGGATAAAGATGTTCATCGGAATTGGGGATAAGTCCTTTACCCAACAAAAATTCATCACAAAAAATTCTTGGCTCAAATAAAAGCCATGCAATGGTAAAAACTACCGAACATTTTACAAAGGAAAAATAGTCCAAAACTAGACCCTTTGTATTCAATTTCATGCCATATCTTCAAAACATCTTCGATCTTGTTAAGGTTTCTACCACTTAGACTAGACTCTAATTGGAGGTCATTCCAAAATATTAAGTTGAAATCCAACGGTGGATGAGGGAGATATAGCTCCTCAAATATCATCCATTTTCTCACTTTTTCTGTTGACAAAGCATCATTGCAAATCCAATAGCAAAATCATTTGGATCAAAAATCTTCTCACTACAAAGTTTTTAAGAATCACCTTAAGATCATGACCATGAAAAAAAAAATCATGAAAAACTATTTTTAATTTCACATAATTGGCTTGCAATGGTAATACATGCCCCATGCTTGGAAACCCAAAAACAAGAGTTGTCTTCACTAAAGTGCATTCCATTAATTCATACTTTATTTTATGGGCTTGAAAGCTTCACAACACAAACTAGACTTAATTTGGAACCTAATCCAAGTGATTTCATCCAAAACAGACCTCGGATGAAGAAAATATGGCTCTTCAAAGTTTCTGATGTACATCCAAAATGTCATTTTTCGACATCGTGGACATTTAAGGGTTAATACTCCCTTTGTTCCATTATAATTGTTGAAAAGGTTCTCTCCAATCTACCTCTAGAAGTAGATTTGATAAAAGGTACCGGACAATTATTATGGGATACATGAAGTATATTTTCTTGGTTTTATAGCATCCATTTTAATCTTATGGTGGTCGTAATATGAAGGCACCTTTTGAATTTGAATCTGTGAATCTTATAAAATGAAGACTTTGTAGCGATCAAATAAGCTCCTCCCCAACATCCTTAATATCTCCCTCATTCAAGAATGCATTCTTTGCCTTACAAAAATCCATTATTTCACATTTTTTATTGCGGAAACATCATTGCAAATCCAATACCAAAAATAATTCAAATGAGAAACCTTCCAACTAGAAAGGTATTAGATTCCATCTTAAGATCATGATTATGCAAAACAAAAAATACACAAAAATCTAGTATTGATTTCACTTGATTGGCTTGCAATCGTGAACATGGGCCATGTTCGAAAACCCCAAAACAAAAAAGTGCCTTTACTAAAATGCATGCCATAAATTCACACTCTCTTGTAAGAGTCCTTGATTTAAAAGCCTTTAGCCAACCTAGTGGAGATGCTTTAAGGCTTAGTTGCCTCAAGGCTGCTAATATGATCCTTGTTGTAAAACCTCCTACCACTTGATGCAAACCCACACCATGTGTTCTTCTTCTAGTTTGTGTCTTAGATAGTTGGGTATCTCTAAGGCACTACAGTACTGGTTAGGTAGGAATTAGCGTAGTGTTCACCCCGAGAGGGGTTAGTAGTCCCGCCATTAGTGTGATGACATCCGACCATACATGCAAGGTTAGGACGAACGAACACTCTATTCACGTTGACCTCTAAAGAACTTCTCTTTTTCTTATGTCTTAGAAAATAAAAATTTCAAAGCCAACATGTTAAAAACTAAGGGTCAAATCTTTTACCCCTCCCCCAAAAGGAAAAAGCTCATGGGGTAAATTACATCACATCGCATCACGCAAAGCTGCATTCAAGTATTGTACCGCAATAAAGTAGAAAACTTTCGAAGCCGCCTCGTGCGCAACAATCTAGATATCTCGCTCTTGCTCTTGCTCCCTCCGCAACATCTTCAATTGCAAGCGCGATACAATCAGATCGGCGAGCAAGAAACGACGATTTTCAGAGGGATTTGAAGAATTTGGGGGGCTCTCACTCACCGAATTCAACATTGTTGCAATCGAGCCCTCGATCGGTAGTCCTGCAGCCACCAATACATACTCGATACCTGTATTCTCACTATTAGGAAGCAAATGCTTGCTTTGAATATTTGCCTGTTGCACCCACACCCTGAAATTACTGAGTCTCGCTGATTCGTTTATCCTGCTTCGGAGGTAATCACACATCCCATTTGTGATTCATCTTCCTTAATTGTCGCAACGAATGTGCGGAGGTTCTTGGACTCCCCAGTCAAAAGTTTAGATCCTAGGGTTTGTGGAGCAATTCTGATCAGGTTAGGACGCATTTCATTACTGCCACGATCCTCCCATACTTACTAAAACAGTAGTTTAGGTCTTTATTCGGATTCAATCGCTGAATTCCGCGGTAGCCTGCAATAGATTTTGTGGAGGAGAAGGTGCACTTGATGCAGGGCTTTCTTGATTTAGCCAGGGACGAAAATTTGAGTTCCTTATTGCTAGACGATGACAGAAAGTGGAGTCCCTTCCAAGACAAGTGTATTAGAGCTGGAGTATTAGGACATCGATGAACTCGGACCTTAATTTGTTTGTTATTATAGCAAAAATATGTTCAATGGCTGTTTTTCTTATGTTTGTCGTAGGATTTTGTAAGCAGGAATTGTTGGCGATGGCGTTGGAGTGCATCGACATGTCCGCCGCGGACAAGCACACGCAGGCTGCGCAAATTCGCGAGGTAAGTTGCTCCCCCATCTCTCTCAACTTTTCAAATTCTGATGGGGCAAATATATTGGGTTCATTTTGAAATTCAAGAAGTGGGTTAAAATTGTTCCGCCTGCAGGCATGTCTGAGTTCGGGTTTCTTTTACATTGTCAACCACGGCATCGATCGGAAGCTTGTGGAGGAGGTTTTCGCCAAAAGCAAGGCGTTCTTCGCCCTTCCCGAGGCGGAGAAGATGAAGGTGTTTCGTGATAAGAATCAGCGTGGTTACACGCCTTTCGATTATGAAGTGATCGGGGACGCTTGTTCCAAAGGTACGCTGGACTTGATTCGAAAAAAGAAGAGAGATTCTGAAGCTTGCAATTTCCACACATGGAAGATCCTTTTGATTGTGCCTTGGTATTGTAAGTTAAAATTTGAAATTTAAACCATTACATGTGGTTGGAATTACAGCGGATACGAAGGAGAGCTACTATATTGGCTCTACAATTCCTGGAAGCGACATTCCTTTCTATTCACCCAACCAATTTCCTTCTTCAGGTTAGTGTCTTCAGCATTAATATGAGATTCTATTGTGTATGCATCATGCATGAATTTGGTGCAAAATCTATTGTGCTAGAGGGGTTAGTAGTTTCACCATTGGTGTGATTATCTAAGAAGAAGAGAAACTTCAATCTAGTTAGCGGCTGGCGTGAATAGAGTGTTTGTTCAATGTATGCCCGGAGGTCATCACACTAATGGCAGGACTTCTAACCCCTTTCGGGATGAACACTATGCTAGTTCCTACCTAGCCATTAGTGCTTTAGAGATACCCCACATGGTATCCTCCGAAGGACTTTGAAGTACCCATACAACGAGGTCCAAGAACCCCTGACCATGGTTGGATGGACTATGGTGGTGAGTGTGATTAGTTACTTTTATAAAGATCAAGAATAGGTTGAAGAAATACTTTATTCATGCTAATCTCGTAAGACCTCGTAAGAACCTTGTAAGGACCTCTTTCAAGGTTGTTTGTCGAATTTGAGGGCACCTTCTTGCATTAGAAATTGAGGCACCTCATTTATGTAAGGTACTTCAATCTTGTGCCTTTCTAAAAGTAATGTGCCCTCTACCTTTAGGCTAGGCTCTCAAGGTCGAGACACGTTATTTCTAGGAAGGCACTTGATAAGATCCCTCACCTTATACAAATGGTTTGGAGTTTTTATTTTCCGCATTTAACTCAATTTTTTTTGGTAAGTAAACTCTATGTTGTGAACAATAAGATAATAGGTTGTATGAATATCATTCAAATCATGTAGGATGTTATTAATGGGGGCCAAGAATTTTTTCAAGATGGTGGTGCACATGGTATGCAGAGGATATGCCCGGATGGAAAGAAACCATGGAACAATACTACAAGGAACTAGTGTAAGTTGTTTCTTTGCAATAGTGTATGCAAATTCCTTGTCAATATTTTGTACTTCAAACATAAACATTGTGAAAAATGTGTTGGTATTACTTTGTGGATGACATATTATCAACAATTGACCTAATAATTTATGCTTGGTGCTTTGAGGAACAAAGATTGTATATTTTTTTAAAAAGTTTTCATAGATACAGTGGTGCTTGGATTAGATAAACATTTCGGACAGACAAAGACGTTGATCTTATCCAAGCGTTGACCTCTTCGCATAATAAAGGGACAGGGACAACGTTCTTAACTAAATGTTGATCTTATCCAGGTACCAGTGTATATAAATTTTGATCGTATTTTGCAGATCCTTGTGTAAACGATTGGCTTCGTTGTTTGCATTAGCACTCAACTTGGACGAGTCTTTCTTTGACCAGAAAGGGATCATAGACAAGGCTGCAAGCATGATGCGACTTATTCATTACAATGGTAGTTTCTCTATTCTATTTTCTTAGATCATGTTAACTTCAAAGATTTGGTAATATTACTAGGAAAATATTTTCAAGCTAATGAAAAATCACAAAATATTTGTAAAGAGGGGAACAAAAGTATAACTTTATCAAATAAAATCAATGATTGTATATATAGTATGATCGTCTTTCTTTGCAATAAGTGCTTTAGTTGATGAGTTTATCCTTTTTTTTTTAAAATTTTGTGGTAGATTGTTGAAGGCTTCTTACAATGCATCGATGATTTTGGGTGCTTCTTGATGGATTGCAATTTTGAAGTTGTATTTGTAATGAAGAGCATGATAATTTTGGTGTAGAGGTAGTACTTTTGATTTAGTTAATAACTAAAGGTTTTAATGACATTCTATTGTTTATGTAGCGGAGAAATCTAGTGAAGAAGAGGGGATCTATGGAGTTGGAGCTCATTGTGATTGGGGCTTTTTGACCCTTCTTGTCACTGACGATGTACCTGGGCTTCAGGTTTTTGCATAATCTTGCCTTATCCAAATCATTCGTAAATGTGAACACCCTTTCGTTTTGACTATATTTATTTTTTTAGTTTATACAGGTTTTTTACTTTATACAGGTTCAATAGATCTTTCAATACCAGTTATATATTGATTCCTCTTTTATGTTGTGAGCAAGAAGAAAGAGGAAGCAATATATAACTGGTATTGAAAGATCTATTGAACCTGTATATGGTTCACATATATATACCCCAGTTAAGGCAGTAATTTTAGATACTTTTACTTTAGACTTTTACTTAACTCGAACTAACCGGAGAGTAAGATCTGCTAGAAGGTTGTAGAAGGTTCCGAGGTCGCTTATCACAACTGATTGCAAAACTTCAATGTGCAAAACTTCTACTCTTCTACCTTTGCATAGTCTTTAAAGTCATTTGAAGTCTTTGATAGGAAAGTTGTGAAATGCTAGATATGCAGAGACCAAGATGGAGTGCCGCAAGTGTGGGAGGATGTTCCACCTATGGAAGGGTGAGGCTCATTTACTCCAATGAAACTAGTTTTGAGCTTTTGCAACAAAAAAACTAATTGACTATAATAATCTTTGCACATTACTTGTTTATGTTACATGTCTTTAGCTTTAGTAATATCCCTAGATAAGAAACTCATACAATGTACGTTAAATTTTGCAATCACTTTGAAGAAGTATGTCTATGAGTGTAAGGTAGGGACACCTAAAGAGGCATCGTTTGTAGATGCGCCTATTTCTTGGTATAAAAATAGTGGTTATTGAGTAATCTCGAAGGAATCTAAGACACCAAAGATTGTGTGATTTGGATTTTATTTATAAAAGAGACAAATTAGGAAACACTTTGAGATTCCTATCTACATCATTATTTATGTTGCAGACCTATCATTTATAACGGGTTAAAAATTAAATTAGTTACTCCACCAAACTAGGTGTGCATAGCATATGAATAAGAGATTAGTTAAAAAATAACTTGACAATGTGGTTACTTTTATCAACATAATGAGACATGCATTACACTTAATATGATGTTTAATTATCTTGTGGGCTTGTTTCTAGGGCTTTCATTGTGAACCTTGGCCAAATGCTTGAGAGATGGACTAATGGCCTTTTCAGGTGAAAACCATAGCCCTAATGTCTACTTAAAAATATTCTCATTTCGTTTTGGTACAAACTTATTTCAAATGTTTTTATTGGATTCATAGAAAGTTCATGTAGAACATCTTCATATTGTTGAATGCATATTCTTAAGCTAAGATGCATTGTCAATCAAATTTGCCCTTAAACAACCTCTATTCAATGAGAGATTTATATGGAAAAATCGGCTCAATCTTTGGTATTTTTGACCAATCTCTAAGTTTAGATGATCATCAACTTTAAAATTTTACACTCCATCGCTTAGGGGATCCTCACACTCAAGAAGAAAGTTTAAGTGACCTCCCATATGTCCCTACACCATATTTTGGCGTGATTTTCTTGTAGAGTTTAATGTAGTTTTTTTTGTGCAGAGCAACCCTTCATCGAGTGATGAGCAATGGAACTGATCGATACTCCGTAAGTCTTCTGACATCTATTGTACTCTCTTCTTCTAGGGATTTAGTTTGGCATACCCTTTTATGCAATTGAAGTAACTACTCTCTTGCTTATATGTAGTGGTTATATTGCAAAACTCATGCTCCATTTATGTTGGCCTATCCAAGACATTCTTATTAGCAGATTCAAGCACCATGAGGCTTCTATACGTTGTTGTTTAGTAAATGACCAACTTTTTATTGAACTTTGTTAATTGACGAAAGTGTGGTGAATTGTAGATACCGTTTTTCTTCAACTTGAATTATGATTGTGTGGTGGAGTGCTTCCCAACTTGTTGTTCAGAAGACAATCCTCCAAAGTAAGTGCCAACAAACCAATACATCATTATTTGACCTCTCTCAAATCAACATACTCAATCTTGGTTATTAAATCCTAAACCCTCAAAAAAACAACCCCTATTGATCACAAGGTGGATTGTGAGTTTACTTTTTCAAAGATTGTGATAATAAGGTCTTTTATTGAACTTGAATGTTTATCTCTCCTCATAATCAAACTATCATACCATGTTTTAATCATATCATGCAAAAAGTTAAATGTGCAATTAGAGTTAGTTTGTTTAGTCAAAACATTCTAATGCTTGTTAAGTTGGAAATAGAACGTGTTTGTTTGAGATGTCGAGATGTGTAGTGGAAAACTTCAGTTTTGTTAAGTTGGCATTATTCCATGTTCCATTTAGTGATAAGGTGTAAGTATCAGTGACATACTATGATAACTACCACTTTGTTGTAGTAACAAAATTGAGGTTTCTAAGGTATGAGTACCCAAGTAAAGGGGATGTTCCTTACTTGTGTCAGGATTCTTCTACATACATATGTTTTTCTTTGTACTTCTCACATCTCTAAACTATTTTGATTATGGGTTTTTGTAAGTACAAGAAAAAAATTCAAGTATGTATAAATTATTCGAGTAGAATTTCATACATGAAATTTGAAAGTACAAGAATGTTGTTCTCATACTTTGGTGACCTTATTCTAAAGTGTGACATTCTTCATGGTATAGGTACCCTCCAATTTCAAGTGGTGAATACCTCACAAGCCGCTACAAGGCGACCCATAAGCACGCTTTTGTAGAAGTGGTTTGATTAATCTAATTGCTTAAAACGTGTGGTTTTTGTATAAAAATTAGCAAGCAACTAGATTCAACTTTTGAGAGCCTTGCTATTGTATTGGTGTTATAATATCCTCGTTGAGGTGATGTATAATTAACCCCTAAAATTCCTAGTATGTTGAAATGGCTTTTTGCTATTTCAAGCAGCCTAGATGAGGGGATTTAATGTAATATCTTTACCTAAGATTTTCACTAGGAGCTCCCCTATATTGTAAGGTGTATGTGGTAAAATCTGCAAGTCCAAATTCCAACATTTGAATGTTCACTTAAAAATTTTGATTTTTGAGTCCAAGAAGAACAATTTGAACTTAGTTTCTTCTTGAAATTCTTTTGGGATAGGTTCATAACCAAATTTGCATAAATATATCAAACTCATAAAGGTAACTACTCATTGGTCACTTTTTTCCTAGCCCAATTTTTAATTTTGTGATGTATGTTTACTATAATGATTTTTCAATGTCTTTTTTAAGTAAAAAATTGTATGAACATCCAAAAAGAGCGATGAGTCCTAAAATTTTGCATGAGCTATAGGGAAAACAAAGATCACCATTGTTTTCATGTTTTTCAATGTAATAGCTTTGTTGGTAGAATTTCTTAATCATTAAAGTGAAAATGATGTAATTTATTGTTTTTTTTTAGTACTAATAAGTTATATTCTTGGAATCTACAAGGTTTTATGAATCGATGAATTGCCAGAGCATATAGTGCATGCATTTTCTCTATGAAAATCCTAACAATCAAACTCGAAACACCAAGAAATTTTGTAAAAAATACATTGTTTTTAGGAAAAATAAACACATTTGCTACACACTATGCCATGCCTATAATATTACATGAAATAAAAATAGATAACAAAGAGCCACTACTGACAGATGTACAAGCGCCATTATTCGAAATATTCAGAAAAGTAATGATATAATAATCACTTTCATTTATGGTAGTTAGCTTGTGACAACATAGGGTCCCAGGTTGTTGATATCTCTTACTCTACTAGCTTGATTGCGTCAGAGGCTTGTAACGATGCTCAAATGAGATGAACGGGAATCAAACAACCCAGACCATTGCTACAACGCAACAATTTATTTCTCTAAACAACAATGTGACAACGAACGATACCAACCCTTCGACTTTCTCTGCGGCATTTCATTCCACATGATTCGCATGATAGTATTTTGGACTTTAGATTGCACGTTGGAAGCTATGGAATTGAAGTGGTCAAGAGCAATGGTGGCGTAGATATCCTCATCCCTACATATTTGAACGTATCCATGGCAGTTTCAAAAAGATAGGAGACACGTATAATCTCAAAGACAAAGCACGTGACGGATTGAGAAGAAATAAGACTTACGCGGATTTTGGTTTCATGCCTTCTAGGTTCTATGTATTACAAGTAAAGAGTGTTGGGTTGCCTTTCGAACAAACACTCCTAAAATTTGCACCACCCTTCATTAGTGGGATATGGACGAGACATAATCTAAGTAGAATTCCTAGTCAGTACTCAAAGAGTAGGAGTTGGTATCAAGGGAGAGGATGGCGAACTGTAATAAGTACTGTCGTAGATCAGTGTCTTCTAAGGTGTCTTCATCAGTGGTGTAACAACAACTTAAAAGATACCAAATTCTTTTCTATCTTGCATGGTTACAGCCGGCTGTGTCCTACAAGCCTAGCTTATGGAGAAAACCATAGTGAACTTTACAAGGCTATATTTGTTAAATCGACACAATATGAGGCTCTTGAGACTTATAATACTACTTTGTGCACATAACATTTTGTTGTGTTTTGCCTTCACTTCTTTTGTACTTGCAACAATTCCAAGATAAAGTGAGACTTGCAAAAGTGCCGATTTAACGAATATCGCCTTTTACAAAAGATGCTCCAATTCTACAACGCTCATAGATGTTATAGACTAGCAAGGAATTTCCAACCTCCATAGCAATGCGGACATCTTATGTACATCTAGTACTCCGGGGCGGAGTCCGCTTTTGAGCTTTCAGAGCTTTTTTGATCATCCCGAAAATGGGCATACACAGACCACCGTGATATTCAAGTCACAAGTAACACTCATACAACTCAAATATCATCTCAATAACTCAAATATCACCTTAATAACTCAGATATCATCTTAATAACTCAAATATCATCTTAATGACTGTACAGAACTTGAACGCTACAAAATTTATACAAGATGTAGGTACCCAATATGTACTACGATCCTTGTGTGAATCCACCCTTTATCTTCGATGATGCTCAGGCAGCAAGCAAACTCCATAACCCAGCGAGCGAGGAGGTGGGATCCAGAGCATCGGATGAGCGCCGGATGGGTCCATTTTTTGCGCCTTGGTTGCTGGAAGGAAGTGCAGTAGGAACAGCGAGGCGCCCGTGACGACGGCGTCGTTAATGAAGCAGTGCGCGGCCAGGTAGAGTATCACCATTGCCCACGCCACGCTCACCAGCCTCGCCACTTTGCCCATTCGACATGCATTCACTGGCCACCGACAGCACTTGCACCCCATCGCTAGCTAGCTAGCTCTCCCTGGCTGGATCGATTCTAGAATTTCTAGCTTTTCTTCACGACTCACCCCTGCCACTCACTCCAACGCAGAACTCCTGCATCACATCATCTTTCATTCAGAACTCGCCATTTCGGTTTCCCCCAACAAGGCTAGCTAATGTATAAACTTCACCAAATTCAAAAATAGACACGAAACGCGTCGATTCTTCCGTCCAGCTACATACTCACATCATGGTCCTTAGTGCATATCTCCTCCCGAAACTAGAGATTCACGAGAACTCAGATGTCGTGTACCCTCATAGATCTCACTAAACTGGAATCACGAACAGACAGTGGAAAAACGAAAGTTCACTCACATACTCTGTCACTTCTAAGATGATCTAATCGCACAATCACGTACTCTCAAGAACCAGAGGTTCAAATAACCATCAAAACGGAAGGAATGAATCGAACTCAGACAGTTTGTCGGTTACACATAGTCACAGAATGGAAAGTGAGATTACGGTATCAAGCTAGTAGTCACCAGATTGGATTGATACTTAGTCAGTAAGCTACACGAGTGACTCACCTGATATCGACGATTGTCGGATTATGCAGAGCTAGAGCTAGCACATGCACCTGCAGTCAAGCATCGATCAATAATTGCAAGGTCGCAGTTTCAATACAGATGTATTGATCGGTATGTAATAAGAATATTTTGTAATAGAAAAATGGGAGTCTTTGAGGAGGAGGAAGTATTCAAAGATCTCGCAATCCAGGTTGATGGAATGGCGCTTTGTTTTGAAGAATCTGGTTCCCACTTTGTCGCGCGAGGCGGTGGTGGCCGAAAGAGAAAGACAAAAGCATGATGCGGATGAGACTTGTGTCGGATGGATGATAATGTGTCGGATGGATGATAATGTGTCGGATGGATGAATATCTGTAACGAGTTGAAGGCGAATTGGATGGATGAAGAGTATACAAATTCGGTGCTGGAAACGTGGGAGGGCGTTGAAGATGCCTTCGGCGGTTGATTGTTTGACTGGAATCAAAAAGTGGATTTGGTTGTGTCGTTTTTGTGACTATTTCGAGAGGTTCATTTGTTCCTTGACTCGGTATTTTATGGAACTTTTGTCAATTTAACAAGAATATTCTTGTACTTTCAAAGTTCGTATAAAGACTTGTGCTTGAAATAATACATACTAAAGGAGAAGCTCTACAGTGACTCTCCAAACACTTTTTCTGAAATCAATGAACAATTTTATTTTTGAAATCGATTTTTGGAAAACGGACATTAGGGTTTTGTTTATAACCATCCATTTAGTCTACCCAACAAGTTTTATCGAATTTCACCGTTGGAATCATGAGGTATATTGAGTCAAAGTTTCAGTTTTTGTAAAAATAGGGTATTCATTTAAAGCCAATGAATCTGATTTGGGCTTCTCTCCTTTAGAGGGTAAATAAATTAAGAATAAAAATAGAAGATGACTAGAAAGACATCATTCAATAGTACAAAGAAAAAATTTATATGTGTATATTCATGTCATAAGTACAAAGTAATATCTTGTACTTGTTCAAAACACATCACTCCATGGAGTTGTCCTTCCTTTTCCAATCATCATGTTTCGTTTTCTTTTTCTATCTTGTAAGTGTTTAGCTTTTCTTCACCAAGAGTGGTCTATGGGGAAACCACCTATCGTTGTGCACTTAAAGGATGTTTCAAGGAATCTATATATTTGGAGTTATGAATGAGTGGGTTACTATTCAACACGTATAAGAAATAGGAAAAGACAAAAATTCCCTATTATGGTGATATTTTAAAGCACAAACATAATTTAGAAGTACGAACCTAAAGCCCTGCACTCTAATTATGTCCGCATGAGGTACAAGCAAGGGAGGTTAAATTTTTATAAATGCAAGAATCTTGTGCACCCACTTTTAAATAGGTGTCCCCCTTTAGGTGGTTTTCACAATATGCATCTCACGAAAAGGTGGGCTGGATTTAATAAAGACTCCACTATAGAAGGGGAGAAGCTTAGAAACGCAATCGGAGAAAGACCTTCGTGCTCAAGCCAATTTTTGGATGTCTCATGATATACCTTCACGATTCATGAACTAAACTTATGCGATCAGCTCTCGTATCTCAACGAACTAAATTTATTTAGCTCAGGTTTTGCAAGTGTAAGCATATCTCCTTCAGTTGAAAACTTGGTGCACTCCGCTCTGCATTGGTTTTTCTTGTTATAACTCTAAGGTCGAGGCACCTAAAACTGACCGCTCAAGAGAATTCCCACCAAAAGGGGAATTGTAGCACAAGAGGGTGATTTTTCCTTCAGAGAGAAATGAATGTTATGAGGAATGCAAATTTCAATTTTTATGTTCACTCCAATATGTGAAAGACAATGAATTTTGAACGCCAAAATATTAATAATACACTTAACCGATATGTAGGTTCACCCAAAACTAATAATGAAGAAACTAACATTTGAGATATTTAATTCTTTAATTAACCCCTAAACGTCCTTGGGGTATTTTTAGCCAAAAACTCATTTTCAAAAAAAGTGATATAGATGAAAATAAAGATAAGCTATTCAGATCTTAACCGTACAAACTTGTAATAGACTTGTAGTAGATCATGTGGGCGAAAACTTGACTCATGGGACCTCATAGATTGGGAGATCGTAACGTATTAGTGCGCAAAACAGGCTACAAAATACCATCATTTCCACTTTGAAGTGAAAATACTACCAACATGAAATTTGCAATCAAAAAATCACCAACTAGAAAGTTGTTCATCTTCATCTCAAAAACACTTTTGTACCAAAAAAATTCATCAAAAAAATATCTTGGCTCAAATAGTAGCCTTCCATTGGTGAAAACTGCCTCAAAATTTACAAAGGAAAAATAGTCCAAAACTAGACCCTTTGCACTCAAATCCATGCCCTATCTTCAATACATCTTCAATTAGGTTAAGGTTTCTACCACTTAAAATAGACTATGATTGGAATCTATCCCAAAGAATAAAGTCGAAATCTAACGGTGGATGAAGGAGATCTAGCTCCTCAAAAATCATCCATTTTTTCACTTTTTTCATTGTAGAAACATCATTGCAAATCCACTAGCAAAGTTATTTGGATCAAAAAACTTGCAACTAGAAAGTTGTTAGAATACATCTAAAGATCATACTTATGTAAAAAAAATTCATGAAAAACTATTTTTGGTTTTGCATAATTGGCTTGCAATGGTGAAACATGCCCAATGTTTGAAATCTCAAAACCAAAAGCTGCTGTCACTAAAATGCATGCCATTAATTCATACTTCATTGTATGGGTCTGCAATTTGTACCACAAAAACTAGACTTAATTTGGGACCCAACCCAAGTGATTTCGTCAAAAACGGAGTCCGGATGAAGAAGTTATGGCTCTTCAAAGTTTCTGCCCTTCATCCAAAATGTCGTTTTTCGACACTAGGGACGTTTAGGGGTTAAATTTCTGAACCAATCAATGTATTATGTCAATTGAGAGACATACAATCATGAACCTAAGTAAAAAGGCTACTTGACACTGAGATTTTCTCTGAGCTGATTTGGAATACTCTACTAGTTGGTTATGGGTATGGGTGCTTGGTCGGGTATGGGTGTGTCATAGCTATGGCCGCCACATACATTTAAGTTTTGACTAAGTGAATTTAATATTTGATACTTAAAAAAGGTTAAAATCTTGCCTAGATATGATGTTGCAAATCTGGTGCTCACTAAGAATAACTATTTTGTCTGTAAAATTTCCAAATTAATATGGATTGAATTTGAGGAGAGATTGTGCATGGGCTCCTGGAAGTGGGTGAGTACGTCTGAGAATAAGAATTCTGGAATTCTGTGCTGAAATCGATGCAATTATTGCGGTGGTGTTCACTTTTCCCAAAGTATTCTTTGTTGGTTTTGAACCATATGGGCGGCTTGGGCAGAAATTATATCATCTCCGAAATTGCTCAAATTTTTGGAAAGTATTTTTGGGGAGTATATTGATTATATGTATAATACTGATATTTATTGGACATCATTAAATAAGTAGGTTAATCATATACATAATCTAAAAGGTTACTGCATTGGACTGCAATCATAATTGGGAAATACACTTGGTTCTAAGAGTAGGTAAATGATTAACCCCTTAACAAAAACAAAGAAAAGTACTGGCAGGAATCCAGCACACTTGGTAGACAAAGAATGTACGAATGAAGTGAATCTCTCAAATTGACTATCATCATCAAATTTCATTTTCTGGAATTCTCAAATTGACTATCATCATCAAAATTCATTTCTGGAATTGTATGATGAAATTAACATAACCGCTTCTGTATCAACAAGTAAGCTCTAACGATGGTAGTTCAGTATGTGATTAAATTGAGGTCCATATGGGTCATTCTAATATGAATGATTCCTACACGTTTTGTGTCATCGTCAATAATGGCAAAATTGCATCTCCAGGGGAGCAGCAATCAAGGACCAGTGTCTCGAGTGAACCTGACACGATACTTGTACAACGTCACAGGCTTGTCCATTCCCATCACATCTGCCAAATCAATGCTGCCATCTTTTGGAAGTGGAAACATGGCTACCCTCTGGAATGCCTGCAATAACAAACAAACAAAATCATCATCCACTTCTCCTCCGTAACATGACGAATCACTTTATAGAGCAGAGAAATAGTTCATACCTCGATTTCGTTCACTGGCGTTTCTGTTGGATCCCATCGATATCGTGTTAGGTTCTGACTAGCCTGCAAGAAGATGAAGATATCAAAGTGCCCATGAGCATCATGCCAGATAACTTCAGAAAGAAGGCATCAAAATAATGGCCTGCCTGGGAAAGAATATGAATATGAATACCCTAGCAGGCAAGAAAATAAGGGTTACTTCACCCATGTTGAGGAGAGGCTTCAAGCTAATCTTCAACCTCAGTTTAATTCGCGGGATTGCCAATATCATATGTAGACATTGTAAAGTGAGATTGATTCCACATTCCGGAATCTCTTTTGCGATATGGTACAAAGTTGCAATTTACTTTCCTTTCTACTCCAAATTTCACCGTTTTCTCTTTATTGCGTAATGAAACGTTGGGTTTCAAAAATGAGATTCTTAGAAACTAAAGTTCAAGGGACCAATCAATTGCCCATTCGCTGATATACAGGAAGCTGAATGATTTCTCTCAAAGTCCACACATGGAAGAGACCACTCTAGGCCATTACAGACGAAAGGGAAAAATTGTACCTTCACTGAGGGTGGTCCGTCTCTGATTGCGCTGTTGTCAAAGACCTGTTTCGTGTTTTCTTATCAGTACTTGGTCTCACAATTGAAAAAAAATTCGAACTTCAAAGAACGCATGAAGCAAAAGAGTATCTACCTGCTTGGAAAACTCCGAAGTGTCGAATTGACCAGGTCCTGTAGACTCTGCAGACCGCTTGGTGACAACATTCTCCACCTGCACTCACTCCATCGTCAGCGTAGGTAACCAAAAGCTCACGTGATCCACCTCACAATAAAACTGCAAAGTCATGCTCAAATCTCAACCCAACGTGTGAGTGGTATCTCAGTAAAAAGCTACTGAAGATTGCACTTCCAATCACTACTAGAAAAACTGTGATTTATAACCAGTGCACAATGTTATGACTGGTTGTCATGTATCAGTCCTGAACAAATTTTCATGACATCTTTAAGTAGCTGTGGAGTAGTCATAGTAATTCTATATGTGCCTACACGATAGAGTTCTAAGCAATGCACTGGATTTTGCTAACGAAGGTTTCGATTGCAACTGAGGTGCCAATTAGGCTTGTTACCTTCACTCCACCACTAAGGGTAAGCGCCAGTCGATTAGGCTTTGCGGGATCCCAGAGCGTCTCTCTTATGACGTCCTTCCCCATGGTGGACTCCACAAGGGACTGCCACAATCATCACAAGCATTCAGAGACACGCTTGTGGAGATTGAACTGAATGTGATTCGAATGTGATATACTAACCGCAGTGGTGAAGCTTCTGTCGCCAATGATGTTTCCCTGAAACGGGACGAACCGTGCCTTGTACTCCACCTGGTGCATATCGCCATCCCAATTAGGTCACGGATCGAGAAATCTGTTCCAAAACATTCAAGCTCAGTTTTGCATTCCATCGATTCAAAAGGAGTGATGCAATTAGGGCACAGAAGTAGTAGTCACCGTGAAGCCCAGCTGCTTGCGCGAGAATTCCAAGCTCTTGCGATCCGCTTTCTCTTCGCCCTGAGGCGTTTCCACCGCGGTCAAAGTCGAGTAACATTGCCACACTCCTTCGAAGAAACTGCATGATCATAAAAGATTAGTACCACACACTTCCTGGTTGAAAATTTCGGAAAATTCGGGTGGTATAGTACCTGGGATAATAGATATCAGCTTCGCCGAGGCCGAAGGAGCGAAGAAAAGAGGGTTGAGGCAAAGAAGGGGCAGGGGCGGCGTGTGAAGGAGCAGGAGCAGCAAAGACGAGGGGCGTGAGAAGGAGAAAGGCGCGGCGAGGAACGACGAGCGGCTCCGCGGAATTGGTGATGGTAATGGCTCGGGAAGGCAGCCGCTGCGGCGGGAGAGAAGGCAATGTCGCTCTGCTCATACACGTCGCCATCGCCATGCTTCTGCAGCATCCCGCGCTTCCAACGACTACGATGTGAACCAACTCCGCATTCCCATCATCATCACTTGCGCCATCAGTGGTGACGCCACGTCGCCCCTCCTATCCCCCGCCTCTCGTTTCCGGCATCCCCCATTGGCTCCTCGCTCCAGCTCGTGCTTTAGCCTGTCGATGCTCCAGACTTTCTTTCATTCACGGTATTGTTAAGCATATATGCTGCAGTGCTTATCGAAACATTGCTGATTTTTGATGGTGAGAGAGGGAGAAAGCGATTTCACTGTTGTCTGATTCTTTCGGATATCTGAGAGCTGATGAGTTCCGAACGTCGATCAAGCCATCCTCAATTGCTCACGCCGATTTCTATCATTGCTGATCCTACAGAAGCAGCTGTGTGCCATGCTCCAGATGCTGTCCGACTCCCCTGTAGCTTCTTTTCGAATCTATAATCAAAAGCAACGCATTGACAATCTGAAGCTTCGATCGACCTCAGTTTGTGCTACTTCGAATGATATCATACGCTTCGTGAATTGTGTGCCCAGGCATTGGCTAGTATAGAAAGACCATAAAATCAAATCGAATCAACAGACAGGCCTCGAACCGATCCGGAATTGTGCGCTTTGTTGCAGTTCACTGGTTAGCCTAATCAACAAATTGTGGCATTTGATCACTTGGTCTATCCGCAAACAGGAAACTGAATTGCCAAACAATAGCTTTCAATTTCCCTGACCAACAAAGAACACGCTTCATCATTTGATAGTCGTCTTCAAGTGGCTACATACACCTTTATCAAGAAGAAGAAGCATGTCGACAGAAAATCACCATTCATGATGCCAAAGAGCACCCTTTATTTCATCGTGATAGAGTAAGTGATTCCCATGGGCCATGACAACAAGTCTCAAACTCTCAACCCAAGCTGCCGAAGAGAACTGGTCATGTTTACAACTTCACTACGGTTTCCTATATAAGCAAGGCCTGTAGGACACATCCGGTTGCTGAGTTAACAACCCAGAATATTCTACGACTTGAGTGGTTGTTACACCACTCACGACATCATACTCTAGAAGATACGAACCTACCATGATGTTTATCACGGTCCCCCATCCTCTTGCTCGATACCAGCTGTTCCTTCTTGTTGCGTCAACAGGAGTTTTGTATAACTCAGCGATTGGCTGGATGTATTTTCTATCGTAAAGTTGTGAAAGCTGTATGAGCACCTGTCCAAAAGCCAAACCGTGATCACCATTTACCCGTAGAACATAGAACCTGAAAGGCACGAAACCAAAGTCCGCGTAAGTCTCATCGCGAGCTCCATCCTTCAGATTGTACAGTTTCCGAATGTTTTCAGCAACCATCGCGGAGACATCCAAACTCGCAGGGATGAGGACGTATAAGCTACCCAAGCACTTCACCACTTCGATTCCATAGCTTCCAACCTCAAATCCGAAGGCCAGAATACTGTCATGCTGATGTTGTGCGATGGAACGTTGGAGAGAAAGCCGGACGGCAGGTTTCCATGTGCCTCCATCGTGGTTCACTTCGAACACTCTCACTTCACCCTTGCTTAACATCTCTGCATTCTCTCTGGGAGTGGCGCTTCCATCGACTTCTAGCTCTGCGTAGAAGAGCTTCCCTCCCACGATCGCACATGGAACGTCATAGTAATCACTGGTATGATACGGGGCAGTGTCACGAGAGCCCCACGGGATCCGCTCCTCAAAACCAGAAGAAGTCCAGCACTTGGACGCCGACTTGTACACAAGCACGCGGTCTCTGAAGAGTAGTACAACTGAATATGTGTTAGCATACTCGTCTTCCACAAGGTGGAGTCTGGCGCCATGGTAATCCCACCAAGTTGACTTCGCATTCGCAGGTGCACGGAGCTCTGTATATTCTTCTGTAAGCGGGTTGCTCACAAGGAGCGGTATCCAGGGGCTAGGCTTGCTGGGAACAATGGGATTCCTGTCATTCCAAGCATTCCACGGAGTTGGCCTCCTCGTATGGAGAAGAAAGAGCAGTAATGAACCTGTGGTGCCAATGAGGCACGTGAATCTAAGGTCGCTGAACTTGATTTTGGCGGAAGGGAGATGTTCCAGAGAAGGCAAGGTGTGGACCACTGTAGCTGGGTGATGGACGCCACACCACTTCCACGAACTCCTCGCTCGTTTCCGTTTCCCTGATGCATCCGGTGCCGAGCAAACCATGTGACGATCAAATAGCAGTGGGAAGTACCAATCTTTGGAGTCGTCCTCGCGACGAGCGAACGTTGCAAAGATGCTGTTCTCCACTACCAAAGTTCTGAACTGTTTGCAGACGGGCCGCAGTCGGACAAGATCACGGATGGGGAGGGTGCGACTGAAGGATGCAAACAGTGCATCCGTGAGTGATGGCGTTGACAGAATGTTGGGGAGGAGCTGATCTGAACATCACAACAATTTCAGTCGATGAGAATTCACGTACTAAACATCACAACAATTTCCTTAAATGAGAATTCTACTAGAGAAGCTGCACGGTAGTGCCGATGAGAATTTTACTAGACAAGCTGCAGGGTAGTAACAATTTCCTTCGATGAGAATTCTACTAGAGAAGCTGCAGGGTAGTGCCGTTGAGAATTCTACTAGAGAAGCTGCAGGGTAGTAACAATTTCCTTCGATGAGAATTCTACTGGAGAAGCTGCAGGGTAGTGTCGATGAGAATTCTACTAGAGAAGCTGTAGGGTAGTGCCGATTCGGGAGTAACGTGAGGTCAGTGGCGTTAGTATGTCCAATTCGGCCATACGGTCTAGATCCTACGGCCATACAGCCTTTAAGGTTATAAAATCAAATGCATTGGTATGGATAATGTGACATTCCACACTTCTGAGTTTGGAAACTTTTAAAATCTATCGTTTTAGTATTAGTATCGTAGTGTTTGACGAATCTAAGTTCGAAAGGCTGTAAAATGAATTGACTCCATATTAGTATCGTGAAAGTGATGAGGGAGAATGATTTTTCATGTTTCAAGACAAATACTCGCATAAGGAAGACAACGAAGAATATGGTTGTCATGTGATAGTACCTCCAGATGTTACATCCATCAAAATGTCCACCCGATTTGATTCGGAAGAAACATCGCCATTTGGTTGGCTTGTCATCTTGATAGTCGAGATTGAATCTGTAAAACACATAAAAAAGGGAACAAGCATTAGTCTTGTTTTCAATCTAGATATCAATTGACAGAGAAATTTAAATTAATGAACAAAATTCAAGGTTTGTAAGCTTACCTGTAGATTGATGGTCAATGCGTATCTAGGTTGAGGGTTAGGAGCACGGAAACCAATATACGCAATGTGCCCCTGATGCTCGCTCCCCTGATGCTCGCTCGAGATGTATTGGCAGGCATCTAATACTTGTGCGTCCACCTAATGATTGCTCGCTCCAAGGTGCACCTACTATCGCTCGCTCTCTAAACTTCTAAGTATTCCACGGATCCCTCGTTCTCTTGCTCGGAGCCCTTGCTTATTCCGCTCAACTAAGACAATCAGAAACGTAAACACATAGTGAAGACACGACGACACGACAAGGTAAGGTTTTAGGTCAAAAGATTAGTATCACGACTGTTGATGTTATTTCACAAATGCACGCAAAGGGCACGAGGTTACAAGGGAATCACCATGAGTGCATACAACATTTGCTAAGAACTATGGAAGTGTATTTTCTAACTTCTAATCTGCTTCTTATAGCCGAAACCCTACTGCTACTGTCCGCAGCCCAAGGTTCCCCGTTCCCCCTTCTCCCGTGGCTTCCCCGTTGTCCGCGCTGTAGCCGATTAAAGCTTATTTTCACTTCCGCTTTAGCTTCGAGATTATACTTTTGAAAGAAAATTTATTTTAGGCTTAAAAATAAGGATTATCATTACATTACATTTAGGAATTTAATGTTAATTAACAAGGCTTTATTCTTGGTGGACCTTTAAAGCTCAATGTTGCTAACGACTTTGTGTGACAACTATAGGTCATCTTGTACGATGTATTATTTTCTTTGAGTAGCACAACAAGAGAAATTATGGTAATAACTGCCTCCAAGATCTTATGGTGTGAATAATCATGTTAAGCAATAGTTTTTCAAATCAATGAACCATTGGTTTTCCATATCATTTGTTCTAAGATTTTCAATTAGGGGATTTGTAATTTTTAAAACACATGGATGAATTAAGTTATCATTCAAATTTCTTGTTCTACTTTTAGTCTACAAGCATTATTTTGGGAACTAAGGTATAATAAATAAATTGAAGACAAGATATTCATATCTCAACCAAAGAACTCCATAACAGTCTTATTATAGTTAATACAAATGAAATGTAATCACGCTTACAAATTGCAAGATTATGATGTGTTCATACTAACATTAAATCAATACTTTCATCATTTTTCATCTTGAAGTGGAAATGCTACCACCTAGAGACCTATTGCAATCTCAAACTTACCATATACATTGTTGTTCACATTCATTTTCATCCACCCTCACACAAAAGACGTGAGAGATTTGTAACTTAGGATATTTGCACTTTTATGCTCACTATTAAGGTTTCATGACTCAAATTTTGGTCTACTTGACCGACAATAAGTACATTACAAAATTGTGAAGTTAAGATTTTAATGAGCCTACCTTCATTTCATCCATGTCTTAAATTTTTCTAATGGTATACGTAAGTGAAAATAGGAGTCAAGGGTTGAATAAAAAGTCAATAAAAAGTATAATGCCATAATCACAAGCTAAGAACTTTTGAGTTTAGATTTGAAAACATATCTACCAAATATTGGTACATTCAATATTTAAAGTGACGCAATACATAATTGAAAATGGTTTAGAATTTTTGTGAATTTCTCACACTCAAGATCTGCAACCATAGCTTCCACTCTTCAAGATCTTCTTATCTTAATACTTGCAAGAGTAAATACGATAGAAAGTTTGAAAACTAACTTGAAGATTAGAAAACAAAAATAACGAGTTCTTTTATGATAAAAGTAAGTACTAATTTCATCTTCTCATATTCTAGGTACCGATTCTAGTGAAAACATAATAGCTCTTTCTTGTACTCATGAATTACCTTATATCAATTTTCATTGAAAGCATTTGATAGCTAGATCAACTTCTACATTGCTTAATCACTTTAGGTACACTGAAAAGAATTACATGACCTACTATTACAAAATTATGTGTTAAAAAACTATTACATGATTTTTATCATTCAACCGTATAATTTTCAAGTTTCCTTACTATCTTAGAATACTACTTTTCAATCTTTTGTGAATGTAGAACAGCTACATGGGGTACTATTTGTTAGAGGAGTAATTATGAATTGACAATCCGGAAACATAAATATTCAAGAGCCCATTTTGGGAGCCTATGTAAGATACTTACATAAATTTATGATAAGTATGTTAATTACCATGTTCAAACTTAGATTGCTAAGTGGCTCAAAAACATTGTTTGAACGGTTGCTTAAAAATATTTGCCTTTTGACCAAATATTCCTTAATGGCTGTTCAAAAACAACAATGTTTCTCAAACATTGTCTTCTATTGAATTCAAAAGTCAAAAACCATGAAAAGTGTGATATTATGAGATTATTGATGATATTACATAAATCAGTCCATATTATGGACAACTGCATGGTTTTAAAAACGTGTCATTTTACACGCATAAATACTTAGAACAACAATTGAGAAATGCCTCTAGAATGGCACGTTTTAGAACACGGAAAAAATGGCACATGAAGGATTTGACAAAATGGTACAAAAAATAGCACCATTTTAATGGAATTGAGGTTAAACTTAACTTTCATATTACATCAACTTTGAATATTACAATCCCATAAATAGTACACAACTAATAGTTACAATGTGGTATAGGTCTGTTCTAAGTACATAGTAATTAGATCCTCCCGTATAGAGTACCGAGAAACCATAGAATAATCTTGTCATTCCACAATTCTGAGTTCAAAAGGTTTTGAAAGCAAACGTTTCCGTATAGGTATTGTAGTGTTTCAAGAATCCAAGTTGGAAATGTTATAAAATCAATTGACTCCATATTAATACCGTGACAACGTTGAGGGATATTTGATAAGTTTTGTGGCAAATACTTACAGAAATGATATGAAATAATATTCTGGTTTTTATGTAATAGTTCCTCTAGATGTCACATACATCAAAATGTAAACAGTATTCGATTCGGGAAAATCATTGTCATTTGGTTGGCTTGTCATCTTGATAGTCGAGAGTGAGTCTGTAAAACACATCAAAAAAGAAACAAGCATTAGTCTTGTCTTCAATCTAGATTTCAATTGACAGAAGAAATAAAAGTTAATGAACAAGATCCAAGATTAGTAAGCTTATTTCTAAATTGATGGTCAATGCGTCTCTAGGTTGAGGGTTAGGAGTACGGCAACCAACATACGCGATGTGCTCATGGTGCTTGCTCTAAATGTATTAGGCTCTAAGCCTTTTGCGTTCACCTAATGCTCGCTCGCTCCAAACATGCACCTAATATTCCTCGCTCTCTGAACTTCTAATTTCTAATGTTGCCGTCAATGATACCTATTGATCATGAAGTTGGCTTTAATGCTAAGTCAACCACACATCCCTGGCCCTAATGTTTGCTCTCGTACCGCTCGTCAAGGTTGCCCTAATGCTCGCCATAATGCTCGCTTAACCGCACACTTTTGGTGGTAAGGCTGACACAACCCGCTCTCACAACCCGCACCAACCGTAATACTCGTTTGTCCACCCAGCCATCACGTTAACCTTCATGCTTAAGCAATATGTCTACCACTATTATTTCCTACATTCAAAAGATCCGCGTCTACGTAGAAGTAAGTAATTCCGCACACCCCTGGCCTTAATGCTCGTTGGACATCACCCCTTATCCCCATAACCTCAATTCCGTTAAAATGGCGTTATTCCGCTAGAATGGCGCTTTTTGGGGTGCTTACAATGAAAAAAAAAAATGATGTTGGTTTTTGTCAAGTTTTGAAATGATAGGGTAAATATTTCTTAACGGTCGTTCAAAAACAACAATGTTTCTCAAACATTGTTGTTTTTGATGTGTCCAAAGGTCAAAAACCATAAAGGTGTGATATTATGGAAATTTTGGTGATATTATAGAAATCATGTGATACTACGGAGTACATGTGTGATATTAATAAACATGTCATTTTTTAGCATAAATACTTATGAACTTCACTTCAAAAATATGCTTGTAAAATGGCACGTTTGCACAATCTGGCACTTTAGCTCCGCTAAAATGGCACATGGAATAGTGCCATTTTAACGGAATTGAGGTTCCATACTCTCTAAATCACATATGACACTTGTCCTTAAGTACGCTTTGAGTCCTTAAGTACGCTTTGAGTGCACACTCGTGTTGACTCTTGCCCTAATGATTACTTAGTACACACTCATGACACTCGCCCTTATTTATATTTTACTGCACATATATACTTCATGTGAGGCTTATCCTAATGTTTGATTAATGTCGTCTAAGTGTTGAATTAAGAGAGAGAAGAATAACATTTTGTATATTATTATATAACTAATGAGAACATCTACTTCTTATAAAAAAGAGTTAAAGTGACATTTCCATAATGAAAGTTCACACATTTTCTAATGTATACTATACTACATAATTGTGTATATTAATACTTCCTACACTCCCACGAGTATATTATACTAATGAAAATTAATTTGTTCTAAAATTTTTCATTCATCAAAAATAGTCTTCTTTCAACTTTTGTTGGCTAGGTTAGGGTTCTCTTTCTTCCCGTTGTTTCATGTGAACAACTACGGCGGCTTCGAAGTTGGTGGAAGGCGGCAAGGATGCAAGGTTGTCGCAAATCGCTCATATCTGCGTTTGCTTTTGTTTGGCTTGGCTTGTGATTGGCTTGACTTGTGTTTGGTCATTTTTCTTGTTGCTTTGGTAAGGAAGGGCGGAAGGCGCTTCAACAATGTAGAGCGGTACAATAGAGGCGGCGGCGTAAGCCTGCATTTGCGCGGGAGGCAGAGGCAATGGGAGGTCATCTCGCTACCGAGGCTGGAGCAAAGTCGGCAGTAGAAGGTACCTTGGCTCTGTAGCTTGTCAGTTGGTGTTGATCGTTGAAGGTGATGCCACTGATGCTTTTTTGTATTGGATTGCTCGTTCCGCTATAGCGTTTGCTCTTTACTTGCTGACTCGTTAGCTGCGGCTCCTTGGATAGAGCACAAGGAGCATAACTTCTGGAAATGAAGAAAATCAACAATAAGGAAAGTATGTTCACTTTCAATTTGCTTGAGTTCATTCTTTGTATTGTTGTGTTAAGATCTTGCTTTGATGTTTTGAAATTTTGCTTGATTGTGTTGACTTGAGAGATCTTTGAAATGTCACTTCTGGTTTTACAGAGGCTATTTCTCCTACTGAAGGATTGGTCAAGATGTGAAAAAATCCCATTCAAGCGATAAGCGTAGAGCGGTAACAGCCGGTAAGCGTGGATTTTTTGGCACAAATTTAATTATTTTTTTAATCAAAGACCAAGACTCTATTACCAATGAATGGGTTGTATTAAATTTTTAAATGTTTATTTTTAAGCAATTAAGTACCCACAATCCGTGGTAGATGGTCATGCTCCCGTTTGTATTTGAGGAGGGTTCTAATTCACCACTTCTAAGATAATTAATACTATCAAGTGAATATAACACTTACTACGTATTTAGGGCTGACGTCATCATTTGTAACTTGATTTAATTAGTGCATATACTTGCCAAGGAATTAAATACAAATTTTGATACAAGATGTGGGTTATTTCTACAATTTATCAGAGGCCGCCTAGTTGAGGTACTAGAATATTGATTAAAGCAGATTGTGTATATATATAGAGTGTAAAAAAAATCACATAGATGAATTGTAAGGATATGGCAACTACGGATAGATATTGCTACACAATCAAAGCCGAATAAGGGAAATAAACACATACTACGCTAAAGGTGAAGCACCATCATTAAAGTGTTGGTCACATTGATCGGCCTCAAAATCTATAAACTTAAGCACCTTTTTGCTAAAAGGGTGAATGGCCATACAATTTTTTGCGGATTTGTCTAGTACACAACAATAGTTTTTCGTCATTGTGTACAGTGAGTATACATGGAGGACTACGTGTAGCGATCCGATTACAAGAATAAAAACTCCTGAAGATAAAGGGTTCCGATTGATTGTGTTGGGTGATCCAGTCCGAGCGCGCCACGAAGTCTGACATTGTGCAAAGTTTGAAATCAATTTGGAGAAGATTCATCGTCACGTATTAAATTTGGAAACTAAAGAAAGGAATGTCTTGGTGGCAAGTTCGAGAGAGGGAATGGATCCGATGCAGCTTTTCTGCCACCTGACTAGAGAATGAACTTCATCCTTTAAAGAATGCATATGAATTGTTTGCATAGATAAACATATGCTCCTCACCATGTATAAGTTTAATTTAGATAAATGATGGATGGATTTTTATGACCACTTATTATCATACATAATTGGTAGGAAGGAATACATGAAATACATACATTTACTCTAAAACCGAGAACCTCAATTCCGTTAAAATGGCACTACTCCATGTGCCATTTTAGCGGAGCTAAAGTGCCAGATTGTGCAAACGTGCCATTTTACAAGCATATTTTAGAAGTGAAGTTTAGAAGTATTTATGCTAAAAAAACGGCATGTTTATTAATATCACACATGTACTCCATAATATCACCAAAATTTCTGTAATATCACCAAAATTTCCATAATATCACCAAAATTTCCATAATATCACACATTTTTAATGGATTCTGACCTTTGGACACAGTAAAAGGGCAATATTTCTGAACGGCTGTTCAGAAACATTGTTGTTTTTGAACGGCAAAAAGCACCCCAAAAAGCGCCATATTAGCATAATAAAGCCATTTTAAGGGAATTGAGGTTAGAGGGGTTTGCAACACTACAAACGTTGCTTTTGTGTAAACATTGTTCTTGTGTAAACGTGCTAAAGCCTAGTAACGTTTTAGAACTTGTTTGAGCAACGTTCTCAAGAAAATAAGCAACTTTTTCAACTAGATAATTATTAACGTTGTTTGGTGATCCGATAACCTTGTTCATTTTTTTGAGAACGTTGCTCAAGCAAGTTCCAAAACATTGCTAAACTTGAATAACTTTTGAGAAACAAATGTTGCAAATCCCCCTCAAATTGTACAAGTGACACTCGTGACGGTCGCCCTTATATACACTTGACTGCACAATCACGAGGCTGAGGCTTGCCTTAGTCTTCGAATAATGCCATATAAGTAGGAGCGACATAACAAATGGTCTAGCTCCAAGAAGCTTGGCCATCGATCCCCTAATGAACTGCAACCATCGGATTAGTTCATGGTTTGGTAGAGAAGGCGATGAGAGCCATGAGGAATGTAACGTATGAGTACAAGAGGACTTGTTGGACATGCAAGTTGAAGACATTGAGCTAAGGTACTAAGTTGCCCCAACCGAACAAGTCAACCCCATTCTTGCTCTAAGATTTTGGATATCTTTTTATGTAAATGGATTTTGTGGGAATGATATTTACTTATTGTAAAATTGATGAGTTGTTGAGATGCGTCAGGCCTTCCCAAGCTCAATCCTCCTTGTTCTTTGGTATTGAGAATTTTATCTTGTTAGTATTTCCAAAAAAATTACCAAAGTTTCTTCTAGGTTGATGTAAAGTTCTATTTTAATTGAGAATTTGACAAGTTAGAAAGAGTAGAATACATTGTTGTACCTTCTATATATAATATATAAGAGTCACTTCAAATATTCCTCAAAATTTAATTTTGAGTTAATTTGAGATTTATATTGACAGAGTTGAATAATTGAATACTTATTATACAGTTGATACTTAAATAGTTTGAAGATTAGAAGCTAAACTAGAAATTAGTTTTATCCCAAAATAAATAGAAGTAAGAATTTTATCTTCATTCTTCTAGCTCTCGAAAATATGTCAAATTAAATAATTTAAGTTGATACAGAAGCCTTCTTCTATTCCATAAGCTAACCATATTGCCATTACAAATTATCATGAGAATTATATACCATCCAATTCTCGCTCAACCGCACACCTATGAATCTAATTCAAATACTAGTAGTATGCTTAAGATTGTAACTAAAACAACCCTTTATTTCAAAATTTCCCGAATAATAATAATCAATTTTTTTATGGACGGTCATGCTTTTGCGTACCTTCGCAATTTGTAAGCCTCATAGATTTGTAAGCCTCATTGTATATACCTCGAATCCTTGTACCATAATAGATGGATTGTAGATAACTCTACTGAATAACGTATGTTTAAGAGTTAACTTGTTTTTGACTCCGTATGAAGTTGTAATGCTTGGCCAAGTTTGTTAACATTTTCAAGTGTCTAAATTCCTTTGTGATGTTGGATTTCTCATTAAAAAAATAGAAAAAGTATGTACAACATCTCATATTAATGTTCTCCAAATCCTACAGTCACAATTTTTAATATTTTCTTTGCATTAATCATTACCGTTCTCATTTTGGGGTAAAGTTGAAGGTTGGTACTCACCTAGGGCATGTTTGAATTAGAGTAGGAAGCTATCGTTTAGCAAATGAAACGTCCGATACCCTACTTGCATAAGCTGACGGAGACCATCACACAATCATCCAAAGCGGAATTCATCCAGTCACATCTCGTTCATCCCGCCACATTTGCAAATGGCGCAAACCACTTTCCTGATGGCGCGAACCACTTTCCTGATGGCGCGAAACGGACCGCTGCTGTTCCTTGAGGAGTCCGTTACCTTCTTTCAAACTTCTGCTCCCTGAATCGGCAGCTTTTTTAATCAACCTTTGCTGCTTTGAACGGAGAATGGGACGGAGGAAGAGAGCGCGCGAGGAGGAAGAAGAAGACGAGCAGGAGAGGAAGATGGAGGAACCCAACACCTCAGAGAATCGTAGCTTGTACGAAGTGCTGGGAGTGAGTGCTAATGCGAGCCACGATGAAATTCGGAGGGCGTACCACAAGTCAGCTCTTCGTTTGCATCCCGACAAGAATCCCGGCGACGAGGTGCCTCTTCTCACCAGTGCCTTTGCGCCAATTTCTCTATTTCGTTCCAAAACCCTAACTCTGTTTTTTGTCTGATCGCAGAACGCGAAAGAGAAGTTCCAGCAGCTGCAGAATGTCATGGCCATCTTGGGTGATCCCGAGAAACGGGAGCTCTATGATCAGACTGGATCAATGGATGCGGCCGATATGGACGGTGATGCTGTGAAGAGCTTGTACAAGTTTCTAAGGACTTTGTTCAAACAGGTACACAATTGGAGTACAGGTTTTTCTCTGCAAAGATTCTTTTGTTTTCTTGTGTTAACGAGTTGCTCTCAACAGGTGACAGAGGAAGATATCGACTCCTTCTCAGCATCATATCGAGGTTCGAAAGAGGAGACGAAGGACTTAGTGAATTCGTATACAAAATTCAAGGGTGACTTCAAAAAGTATCTCCTCTTGAAACTCTGCTTGGTTGTTATAGTTGCTTTAGTTGCAGCTTTGACGTGAAAGTGATCAGAATATGCCCAATTTCCAGAACGTAGGTACTTGGCAACTAGGCTTCTTAGATAGTAGGGAATATGCACATTGTATATCGTTCCGTTGAGAATTAACCTTGGCAATGTGCAGAGTGTTCAACCAGATGATGTGCTCCGATCCACAGGTCGACTCCCACCGGTACATGGACATCATCGATGCTGCTATATCCTCCGGAGAGCTGAAAGAGTACAAAACGTATCGAAAATGGGCAACGGAGGTCTCCAAGACTCCACGGCACCCGAATCCTCTTGCTCCTCCAAAGTAAGGCTCTGTGGAAGCTGTAATGTATTTCCAGTTTCTTGGCATCCTTGTGGACCATTGATTGACGAGTTACGTGTTTGATTGCAGGAAAAAGAAGAAGAAGAACGGCGATTCTACCTCAGATCTCGCTGCCTTGATCAATCATCGCGGGAAGCAACAAATGGATTCACTTGCTACAGCTTTAGCTGCCAAGTACGGGAACAAAGGCAAAGGTGTGAAAGGAGGGAAGGCTAGCAAACCGATGGAGGAGCCTTCTGAGGAAGAGTTTTTGGCTGCACAGAAGAGAGTGATGAAATCTGATAAAGCAGTAGAGGAGCCCTCTGAGGAGCAGTTTTTGGCTGCACAGAAAAGGCTCAAGAAGAAAAGCAAGAGATGAGCAGATTCCAAACTGATGATGATGCAGCTCTCTTTGGATCTACTGAAGGAGTGAGAAGCGGTTATTATCCTCTCAATGCTCCGGACACCTTCCGACTTATTAGCTGTGTACAGTTCTTTAAATTTTGACATAGTTCCATAGATAAGTGATCTTCAGTTACAAAAAAAAATCGAGAAAGGATACTAGCTCTGTTAATGCGTGGATCAACTGCCATAAGTGGAGTTGCCCGGCTTGACGACGTGACAACAGCAGATGTGAATCATCTGCCAAGTGTTGTATTTTAAGATGGAAGGCCCTATTTTGTTTGCGGTGAATACTGTTATTCCAGTCACTTGTGTACTTGTCGAATGGCCAGTTTATTTGTGACACTGAGCAGCCTTTCGTACTTTTGACACAAACAACTCGTACCTCTATTTTCACTCACAGATGATTTTGCAAACCTCGAGTATTTCTAAGGTGAACAAGAGAATGGTAGGCATTGTATTGTTGTGTACCGCAGAATTGGTTGTGTATCATATGTATTATGCATTCAAGGTGTATAGTGTAGAGTATTCTTGATATAGGTTGTGATTCTTTCTATGCATGAAGTAGTAATGCTTGGTAGAATTTAGCTGAAATTGGTGTGGAAAACAAATACAATATGGTATAGGTCATTGAGTATGTTACCATATTTGGTACATACAATTTCCAATTGTAATGCAAATGATAAACTTGCTATTGCAAGATGGCTCAATGTAACTCTTATAATCTTGGGATGAGAAGTTTTACAAAAAGATTCAATTTTTAAAGCAAAATTGGAAAATCCACACATTTAATGGAAAATGAGCATTTAAGAATTTGGAATATCTAAAAAACAAGCGAATTGTAACAATTTTTACACCATTTAACATTATAAGTCTCACACTCCCAACTGAATCAAAGACCACTTAGAGGAGCAGACCACTTTTCTACTTCCGGCTGTGTTCTAAGACCACTTTGCTACTTCCGGTCGTGTTCTAAGACCACTTTGCTACTTCCGGTCGTGTTCTAATACATTACTAGAGAGCCTTTTGCATTATGATGTACAAGGAGAAACATAGACGTGGCGCGAGTATCATAGATTCACAGACTTCATCTGCAGGAAACCTAGATCTAAGCCTAAATCAAGTCCTCCCTCCTTTTCCCGCCAGCAGCGTCACTGACAAGTTTGTCGAATCGCTTTTGCATGAACCGTGACTTGCTAGTGTTGCAGCTTGAAATTTAAGGGCGATTTCAATGCATCGCAGTTCTTAAGAAATCGAAGAGTTAGTGTGACGCTTGTTGTTATGAAGTTCCCGTATAATCGAAATTCAAGGACGCGCAAGGGTTTCGAACCAGTACGGTGAAAAAATGGTGTGGAAAACAAATCTAGAGACTGAATGGCTCTGTGAAGAGCATTCTCTAAGTAGCCGCGACGATTGTTCTTTTCTTAAGTAGCTTGGTCAGGGAGAAAGGAAGAATCGATTTTTGTAGGATTTTAGATTTAGTGATCGGGAGCTACGGTTGCGAGGGGCTGGAGTAGGTTGAAGTATCGCGGAGTGAGGTGGAGGCAGAAATGGAGTGCGTGCTGTCTGGAAACCAAATTAAGAGTCTAAATAGGGCGGTGAACTGTCTGTATCGCATCGGCAGCGAGCTTCTTATTGAAGTCCTTCCTGATAAGGTGAGTGTTATTCTGATTGCATTTTGAATTTTGGAAATAGTTGCAATTGGAATACGAGGTGACATCTTTTGTGCTCACCGCAGCTGTCTCTCCGCACACTTAATACGGCATGGTCGGCCTTCTTGTCGGTGACTTTCAAGGGCCAATTCTTCGATGCATTCCGTGTGCATACACCAAACCTTGCGTGCAGTGTCTTGCTGAAGGTGATACATTCTATCCTTTTATGACCATTAGGTGTTTATTCCACATGTCCCCGTATCTATTCGTCATTTTCTTATCGTGAATTATTTGAGTAGCTTTGGAAGGTTCTATGAATGAGACATGGAATTCTTAGTATGACGAACTATGTTTTCCAGTCTGTGTGCACAGTGTTCCGAACACCGCCTGGCAGTATGGAGTCGTTGACCATAACTTTGTCAGATAGAGACCCGAACAAGCTTCAGTGGACCATCCAGTGCTTAAATGGTAATTTTATCTGCTTGATATAAGGTTGATATAGGAATTTAATCCATGTCAGGTGAATTTTACATTTGGATATTAGTGCTGAAACGATAAGGAAGTTAAGCTTTACGATTGCACATTTTTAGAGTAAACTAAACGATTTAAGAAACTGTGTTAATTAGTAGTGGTGCTGGAGTGCTGTATAACATGATAAATGCTTTTACTTTCAGCTTAAAATCATGTGGCAATTTCTGACAGCCTTAATTGGCTTCACCATCAGTTTGTAAACAAAGATTTGCAAGTACTCGCTGAAACTGATCTAAGTGGGCTGGTTATGTATAGTAGATTCAATGACCTTAAAAGCGAAGGTTTGCATGAGACTTTTTAATTTTAATGAGTAACAGTATACATCTATTGCAGGACATGGCTTTGTACATTTTTGTAGTCGAAAAGCATTTGGGTTACATGTTGTTGTTCATGTGGTGTGCAGGAATCAGGAAAATATACTGGATCACCTGTAACAACGACACTGAAATGCAGAATGTGATGGTAGAGCGGAGCTCTTTTCCCAGCCATTTGGTTATAAAGCCCAAGGATCTTGGCAGACTCTTAGGGCATTTCCAGTCTTCTCTCCAAGAGATAACATTGATTGCAACAGAACCCGTATCTAATGACATGGACCCTGATAGTGAAGCAAAAGCAATTGAGTTGAAGAGTTACATTGACCCTGCAAGAGGTGGAGTAGCATCTCTCACCTTCTTGCTTGAGGTCTACGATGTGTCTTTCCACTTGCTTGCTTTTGTTCGATCTTATTTCGGTGATTATTTTAGACACATCCTGAATTGCTTTTTTGAATGAATGTACATCACGCATGGATGTGTTAAAAGTGTGTATCTGACGCTGGTTGTTGCATACATTCTCTTGTGGAAGTGTAGACACGACAGATGGTGCTCTTCATACACAACTTTGGATTGACCCCTCAGAGGAGTTATCAGCTTATAATCACAAAGGACCCCCGGTGGATGTGACTTTTAGCGTTAAAGAATTGAAGGTACGCCACTTTTCCCATCAGTAATATTCGTATTCGTCCTTTTAACTTCTAGCTGTACTCCTGGAGAACGTCAACTTCAATTGACTGTATTTGCTTGCTCTGATAATTTAGATTATATTTAATACATATATTATCTCTTGACTAATATAGCTTCAAAGATTGCATCGATACGTAATTTTTAGTTGATTCACGGTATCCTCACAGGCTTTCATGGCATTTTGCGAGGGGGCAGAAGCTGATATGCATATGTTCTTTGACAAGGCTGGCAAGTACGTCTGCAATCACTCATTTATTGGTTCTTGAGGATTTCTAGAGCACTACGAGGAACTTGTCTTTTACTTCAAATCAACCTTGTTTTTCTGCTACACCATGTTTCTGAGCAAGACTTTTTGTTGACAAACAGGCCTGTTCTAATTGCACCAAGATTTGGCTTAGACGATTCAGCACACAGCGACTTCGATGCAACTTTAGTCCTTGCAACGATGATGAGTTCGCAGTTGCGTGGGGCAGATGAGAGCACTGGTCAAGCTCGGGATGCAGCCAATCAGAACAGTGCAGGTCCTAGTAGCAGGGAGGGCTCTCAAGGCCGCGCCACATCACATGATTCCGCTCGAAGAAGCAACGGACCCGAGCTGACGCCAGGTTCTGCTCATAGGTCAGACGAGACAGCCATCTGGTCCGACTTATCAGGTTCGTCAAAGATTTCTCATTTTTTACATATGATCTTGCGTTCGTTGAAAAGCTCTCTACAACTTTTTTTGGTCTTGCTTGGTTCCCGTTGATTTTTCGTGCGTAGTAATGATGAGAGAACTTCGTAATAAGGTTAAGCAAATCGCATTGATCTCGTCATAGAGGCTGGACCTGCTGTACTGATATTCTGGCATGAAATATCTACAGGAAGTGGAAGAACGAGTGTTACTCAGCGAAGAGCTAGCATCAATCAGCCTACTCCAGTACCTTATGCTCCGAACATCCCACAGGCAAACGAAGATGCACGTCAGGATCTACAAGACAACGAAGATCCACGTCGGGTCCTTCCAGACAGCGAGGATGGAAGTGAAGAAATGCTCGCCTTTCATAGGCATGAGCCTGCAAGCGCGAGGAGGAAGAGACTCAGAAAACGCTCAGAAATAGGCACATCCAATGAAGCGTCACCAGTGCACGTCTTTCAGGAGGCAGGCCTTAAACCTCTCAAAGATCCATCTGTTGTACGCCGCGAGAGTACAAGTCGGCAGGAGCCTCCAAGAGAGATCCATCGACAGAACTTACGAGGTGCGTGAGTTACTTCTGCTATCCTAAGAACTGCTCGATTCGTAAGTGCCTAAATTGTCCATTCCCATATCATTTGGCAGCATTTAGCATGCGTATGTATTAGAAAGACTTGCTCCTCAACACTGGATGAGCTCAATCCAGTGTTGAGAGGTCAATTTAGTCGCTTTCTACTTCCACTTCGTGAAATCAATGTATCTTAAGTGAGAGCTGGTACCGTGTGTAAGACAATTAACCGGGCACAAACTTCACAGGTGGAGGACAGTTGGAGGATGAAGCCCTTCATCCCAGAGGGACGACAACATGGGAAGAGAACTCAAGTGATCCTGAGTATGATGATGATACCGGGGAACCGGACGATGGATTTTGCGTTCCTACCACCCCTCCCGAAAGAAGAGGCCCTTATTGACAGATATAGTAGACGTCAGTGAGATACATTCTAGATGTTCATTGTACTGACGAACAATCATATCGTGAAAAATAGAGTTATGAAGCACATGTGCGATGTCTGTTTCAGTGTATATCTAGTCCTTCGCATGCACGAAAACAATTCCATACTCAGGTAATTTCTTACGAAAGCAAGTAAAAACTGGTCAAATATCTCCTTTGCCTCTGGCAGAGTCACCCTAGTCTCCAACACAATTAAAGAAACGGCAAAGTGTGCCATCTCACATCGAAGTGCGATGGCCCGTTCTACCTCACCCATCCTCAAATTCTGTTCGATGCAGATTCTAAATATATGCACAAGGTCTATGCTGATTGTAACCCAAGTTCAGTAACAATTAATGCCTTCTATCATATACAAAACCAGACGTTAAGTGGGTCAGGAAGATCCATGACTCAACGTAGACATTCCCTGTTCGACAGCCGATATCCAAGACACGAAGTAGTTCGAATGAGAATCGTTCTCTGTGCTGGTACTCCCTCGCTGTTGCTGTAGCTGTGGCTGAGGCGGGACGGGTGGCGGAGGACCCTCACTAATTCGAGCCCGGCAATACGGACATTGCTCGTGGCCTTCCAGCCACGGCGTAAGGCAATTCGGATGAAACTTGTGGTTACACGGCAGAGCTAGAAGCCCCTGCCCAACCAGAAACTTCTCCAGACAAACGGGGCAATCCTCTTGTTCGCGACTGCTCTCGGCTGCTGCCTTCTTCGACCCGTAAGTCTCCCGCTTGATCGCATCGATGGCCGCTTTAGTCATTCCGGTTTCTCTAGGTTTGTGGGGAGGATGGAGGACGCCCATGCCCTCTCCTCCTACTGCCCCTGAGCGGTGATGATGAGGGTGGTTCCCACCAAACAGGTCCGGTTGCCATCGGTCTTCTAGACTGGGAGCCCATGCCGCCAGCCACTCTCGCATGGTCCGCTCCCAGTCCTCATCGTCGCTCCACAGATTCTCCTCGTCATCGGTATCGGAGAACAGCACGCTCATTTCGTAATGTCTTGTTCCCGACGTTTGCCTAAAATTGGAACAGGATCGATTCCAAATTTCAGTGAATCTCTCTGTGGCGAACAATCTCGTACATAAATGAGATAATCTTGTTCTTAAACGGCGAAGAATTGCGAACCTGGGCGGATTTGCAGAGAATCGAGGAGGAAGAGCTGCAGACCGCAAGCGCTCGTCAAGTCGGTCACGAGCTTCCATGGCTGCCCCTTGCAACCTTCGCTCATGCGCTTGGCCTCGTAACAGCATCGCCAATGTAGACAACCTGGATTCCTCTCCTCGGTAACCTCGCAGACCCCGGGATCCTGAGGAAGCTGTTGCTCGAGCATCACGAGAACTGGATGAAGTCAGCAAGCTCAAGTTGCTGTTTTGCTGCTGAGAGGTGGCTGCACGCTGCTCCTGAAGAAGATCTTGCTGCACATTTTGAAGACCCAGACAAAGATCCAGATAAGGAACAGTACTCCACTTGACAAAATTAGAAAAGAAAAATATGCAAAAGTGACGACGTACCAGTCGACGAGCTTGGGTGGACAGAGCAGCTGGATTCCGGCCGGCTGATCTAGATGACGAATGGTGATGGTAGTGGTGGTGATGGTGGTGATGATGATGGTGGTGGTGGTGATGATGGTGAGCTAAATTAGAGGAGCCCATGTTACTACTCCCTCTTGAGCGACGCCCCTCTGTTGCCGAATTGGACGAGGTCTGGTGATGAGTACTGGGCGGATCCAATTCCCTTCGCTGCGCTGGAGCTCGCATCCGGCGCCTCCGCGCCATTTCCACACCGGGCAACATACTTTCTGTCGGTTGCACCTGACGAGTAGCTGAAACGAAGCTCCCGTCACTTACGACGTCGAAATCCCTGCAATTTTCCTTCAGAGAATCAGTACCCTAACCACTGCCCCTTGTCCGGAAACCCTAACTTCCGCCTCGTCTTAACAAAATGTCCTCCTGCAGGTCAAGCTTCAAGACCCCCAATCACTTCTGAACTTACTAGGATGCTCTCACGTAGACGCGGTTTCCCGACTAAGGACTGCATGTGTCGGTGAGAGGAATTTCGTCCCCAACAATCGAAACCCTTCTCCAGGTCAGGTCACTTTCTAACAAGTCGGCTAGTGATAGAGTCGGTAAAAACCCCACTTTCGGACTACGAAGTGTAAAAGAACGCTAGAAAAGAGAAAAAGTGTCGGAGTCCTCACAAGTAGAATATTGTGCCATTCTAGTCTTCGTCTTCGCCATCGCCACTCCCCGCGCTGCAACAGGAGCGGCAATTACCTCCGCGTCCGCCATATCAACACACTGGATACTCTACAGTGCAGAATTCGAAAAACTGACGACAGACAAGCTCAGTGAGGTATCTGTCTCCCTCACTCTTTCACTCTATTCTGACATGCAAGTCTTGAGGCCACCATCGCCACTGAAATTGAGATGCGTTCAAAGATGTTCCTGCAGGAGAGCTGTGTCTCAGCGGGATCAGTCGTACTCCGACGCTTTTTCCAATGAAAGGTTGCCACTTGTAGATGGATGAGGAGACGGATGGCGTAAGTAGCCCATGAGGAGGGGTGATGGATGAACGCTGTACTTGCGCTCCGGTGTGGGCTGGCAATCTAACCTACCAAGTCATCAAACAGGGCTTCAGTCGGTTGGGTGAGTTTATTGAGCACATAAAACGCGTGCTCATGACCTGATTCTTTTTATTTTTGTCAAAATGCACCTGAAGCCGAATCATGTGTTGCATACTTGGATCGATGGTATTTGGGATCTGGATCCCAGTGCATCCCTTTGTACATATCTGATCTAGTATCTCCGTTCGTCGAACAAGAAGAAGCTAGTTGCAAGGATTGTTGTCCCACACAAGAGCTAATTCTTGCCAATTGCAAGGGTTGATGTCCCACATAAGACTTAATTTTTACTAGTTGCAACGGTGGTTGTCCCACAGAGTTCATTTTTGTTGGTTGCCACAATCATTGTCACACACAAGAGTTCATTTTTGTTGTGTTTTATAAAAAGTAATTGATCTCGTATGTTACTAAATACTTCTACTCCCTCCATCTCAAGTAAGTCTTTCGTAAGTTTTCACAAATTTGTTCATTGCACCTAAATCTCCAATATCTTTCCCCACTTAGAAAGGTCATGACTTCTGAGGTGTAATTATGAGTAAGTCATTTAGTTCTTGATTTTAAAATTTTGAACCCTCTTATAATAAGGGTATTGTAAATGATGTGGATCAAATTTAGAATCATAGGGTTGCATGAATCTACATTAATACTCTCAATTATTTCCAATAATAAGTTAGTGTTTTATAGAATTAGCTACTAAATATTATTTTTAAACTCTGACATCAAAAATCTTGCGTAAAATATACACATCGGAAGATAATTATCAATGGGTTCAAGAGATAGCAAATTTGATGATATAATTCTTGAAAATAGCAAGACAACAAAAAAACTTGTCTCTAACATACTATTTTGCAAAAAAAAAAAATTATACTACAAATATCATTGCACAATTATTCAAAAGTATTACAAGTGTTCAATACACACATGAAAATAACAAATTAAAATGCATAATTTAGTTTTACAATATATGCCTTACAAAAACTTTTTTTTGTTCTTATGTTCTTTTGCTTCCTTTTTTTCTTTTTTTTTTTCTTTTTTTTTTTTTTTTTTCTTTTTTTTTCTTTTTTTTTTTTTTCTTTCTTTGTTTCTTTGTCTTTTTGCTTTTTGTCTTTTTGTTTTCTGTTTTTTTGTTCTTTTATTTTCCTTTTTTTGTTTTCCTTTGTTTCTTTATTTTCTTGCTTTTTGTTTTTTGTTTTTTTAATTTTTTTCCTTTTTTTTCTTTTTTTTAAATAAATGGGCAAATGCAATAGAAGAGTTTTATTATGTAACATTTTGTCATAAATGCATTTAAGAAAACTTTTATATTCTCATACTATTTTATAGTACTAAAGTTGAAAGTATTAGAATGCAAATTACATGTTTATATGAGCCTATATTTTCTACTTTTTTTTAGTTTAAATTGATAATTTATAAGATGTGTGATGAAAACCATAAAAACTGGATTTCAACGTGTTCATATTTATAGAATTATTGATTTCTATTTTTTTCTATGAATTTTTCAAACAAAAGTTTGCTCATTTCATATTGACTTTCTTTTTGGGATAATACTTTTTCTTTCTTTAACACAAACACATCTTATCTTTGCATCATGCATAACTAAAGAAAGGAAATCTTCAATTTTTACTGTTTTATGTGTTAAAATTGAAATTTTTTGTCATTGATTTGTTTGCTCTCTTTTATATGGAGTTCTTGATATTATTATAATGTGATTACATCCTTAAGAAATGAAATTTTGTTATTTTCGTGAAATAGAACAAAATATTTAATGGAATACATCATTTGATTTCCATGAATTTTAGTTATATTGATTGCAATGTGAATTTTTTATTTAACTTTGTAATGCAAATGAAGAAATAAAAACATGTTTCTATTTTCATCAGATTCATAAAAGTGTAATAATTGATTTTTATAAAAATTAAAAAATAAATATGGTATCATCCACAAGTACATAATTAAATAACTTCAATGAAAAAACAATGAAAAAACAGAATAAGGTTTGAATTAAAGTCATAATTGGAATTTACTTGATATAACATATTTCATATATAATTCATAAATTTGAAAGTGTACTTTAAATTTGTGAGCATTGTGGTTAATTTATTTTCTTTTGTAGTAGGCAATAGGTTTATATATGTGAATATTTTGATAGGCTTGTGCGTTGAACTTACATTCTCTAATTTTTCAATCCTCTGACAGCGATCCATCAAAATGGATTGTAATTATTGCAACTAGTATGTATGTATTGTCACTTTTATAATATCTTTTAATTCATATGCTAGTTTATAAAAATATATTTACTGTAGATTGTTGTATGAATCATAACACATCAAATTAATAGCATAATTCAATTTGTGTAGTACCCAAACAATTGTTTTTTGACTATCATAACCTTTAATGTATACTTTATGAAGCATACTTGTAAATATATTTACCTAAATATGAGTGAACTAAGTGAATTTTGACTACCATATTTTTATATTTGTGAACATAATTTGTCGTATGTTTTTGATAATTATCACGTGGAATGAGTGCTTTTGAAAGTACATTACAAATTATCAATATAAGACTTTAGGGAATCATTTATAAGTTTTTGAGCATTATTTTTACAAGGAGTTGGTATACGACTCTGCTATCAATGAATAAAGTTATAGAGCTAGTTATGAGTATTAGGTCAGAAGTGCATGATCTAAAATAAACCATAATGCATGCAAAATTTGTGGGTATATGCTAAATTGATATTGTAATAAATTTTAATTATGATGATTTATATAAGCAACAATCTATTAACATAATGGTCTTTATTGTATCAAAATTGAAATTAGAAAAAAAAAACATATAAAGTTGCAAAAAAATAAAAATAAAAATTAATGTTCAAAATAAATAAATCACAATACGTTTTTTCCAAAAAAAAAAAAAAATCAAGATTAAATTTATGAATTTAATTAATTTAAACGAGACCGAGAGTTTCGTACACCCAACGCTTATTGCATGGACTGCATCATCAACACAACAAAGTAAATAACTTAAGAGGTGTACGTCATTAATGGTCTCGTAATCAATCCAAGGTTCATACCTCATGAGGCTACAATTGAGCTCTTGGATGGGGACCACGTCAAAATTCTTTCGTCATACTTATTGAATCTATTTCAAAAATCTAAACTTGAACTTATAATTTAAAATATCTAGAAGCTTAGAGGTTTTTGTTGGAAATTTAGCAATAATAAAAGCTCAATAATGACCTATATGATTAAAAACCATATTTTTCTCAATAAAAAATAAAACTCATGTTTTGATTTATTTTGGTTTTGTGTATGTTAATTGAACAATATATAGTTTGAACCATTTTCTCTGATTTTTATATTAGTTCAATACAAATATTAATTTTACTCACTATAATTTTATTTTACAGTAAATTAATTTAGACTATTGGTATATATTGGAAAAGATTATTTTAGATTTATGGCAAAAAAAATAATATGTGATTATATTGTAGTAACTTTTGTGTGTGTTGTTCTTATAAATAGTCAATCCTTTGATCTACTTCTTTTCAGTCTGTATACATGATAATTGTTATATTTCATCCAATACTGGTAGTGGAATTATTGTTAGCTCGATTATATTTAACGTTTTTAAATTTATAATTATTTCACTTATTCCTATAAGCATTTACTATCACATAAGTAAAACAATTAAAAAAAACTTATAGAAATTCAGAAGATAGTAGTAATTTTTCATATTGATCATGCATATTCATTCTTGTGTTTGATCCATTGTTGCATATATATTATGGATAGGATTAAAATTATTGCAAATATTTTCAAATCTTTATTTCGAGAAGTACAAATATAAGCTTGACAACCTCTAGAAATTCTATATTGCCTTGATGTCATTTTTGAATTGTGTTTTTCTTAAATGAAGTATCAAATTTCACTATCTTATTTTCAATATTTTTGTGAATTCAGAATACTCAAAGAGCTTCATTGAGTATTAAACTAAACCCCATTTGCACAAGGTAGAATATGTTTCTTAAATAATTAAAAGAAAAAATTAATAACATAAGCTTTGACTATTAAAATTTTACTAATGGTGCACAACCAACCATTTACTCCCGACATAGCAAACAACTTCAAGATTTTACAATCCATAACTACCCAAGTACTGATTCATACTTCCATTCATACGAAGAAATAAAAATAAATGATTTTGAGTTCTTTAGCTTCAAAGGAATGCAAGATATTCAGGTTTACTCAGCTTATCATAAAATTCATTCACTAATGAGAATTACTTCAATTGATAATAAAATTTTAATAATTAAAAGTAGATTGCATGTCCTTGAGTGACCATAGAATCAAGAACTGTTCATCCGTAGCACCACACATTCATCCATCGCCATCTACTATTCATCTGCATACGTTTTCATACGTGGCGAAAGACTCCCCCGCCATTCTTCCTCTTGAAGCTCACTCTCCCGCGCGTTTTCGGACGGCGAGGATCTGTCGCCTCTCCAGATCGGACGGTCGATGTCTCTGTTCATTCAAACCTCTCTTGCTCCCTTCCTCACCGATCCAAGCTCTCGAGCAATCTCTCTTCAATCACCGGTTTTGCAATTTTGAGCTCAATCTGAGCATTAGTTTGTCGCCAAAATGCGCCTTTAGCTCGTCTAATACTCGCTTTCTGATCATGGCGGAGGTCACTATGGCGGATTTGATGGAGGACAGTGTTGAGGTTTCGTCATCGCCCGTGAAGAAGATGCGGAGGCTGAGGAAAGTGAAGGAGATTGAGATCGAGGAGGCGGTGATTGGCGATGGCCAAGTCGAGGTTCCGGAGATTGCTGAGAAGGCGGTCAGTGACTGTCAGGTGCGTGAAACAGCGGAGGAGATTCTGAAGCGGTTCGGAAAGGGTGACGATGGAGGCAAGAAGAGGAAAGCAGCTGTGCAGAGAACAATTTTAGCTGCTGTAGTGGATATGTCGAAGCAGACTGCGACAGAGGGTGTGAATATCACTGTTGCAGAGGCGGAAGGAGAAGTTCGCGTGGACACTGTTGAAGAGGACGCTCTGCCGCTTCCAAGCGATGTCGGTGAGGACCTTGGTGAAGGTGAGTGTCTATCAAGCTCAATACTTGTTAGTGCTGAGACCTAATTCTTTGACTACCGTAACATTCTTTATCCAGTACCTTTACATTTCAGGAAAAAACAACATTGTAATAGTTCTTTGAATTCTTATACCAAGGAAATTTCAAGATTCTGTTTAAGAAGTCTACGAGTGCGCAACCTTACAATTCTAATGACAAGTTATTTAGCACAATTCAGAACGTTAGGTGCAGGGCTTTTTGGCTCTGCTATGACATGATTGGCACAAGACGGCTGGTTAAACATTTTGAATTCCTCAATCAGTAATTTCTTCACTTCTGAGAATAGGTTCATGCCACACAATTCGTGCTTAATATTAGGGTTTTAAGAATCAGAATGAAACTCGCTCCATTTACTGATATACTCCAAGTAATCGTCAGTGTGAATCTTAATAACCAACTTGATCGAAGACGGGTTCTAGCGATCTCTATCAAGTACGGTTCTTCGAATGTTCAGTTTTCTGAGAATCTTAATTCCGAATAGAGCGAATTTATGTAACACGTGTAAATTAGCTTGCTATCCTGCCAGTCATCACATGAAATGTGAATTGTACAGTGATATTACGTCGTTGCAATCGTTAACATCCGATTGTTTAATTCCTTGTGAGATCATAAACTTTCTGGTTTATGTATGTCACCATTTTTCTTACTTTGGCGATGCGAGGCTTACTGGTGTTGATATTTTGAACAGAGAGTGCGCCTCTGAGCAAGAAGAAGAGATCAAACACTGTGAAGAGGTGTTCAGCACAAGCGACTGGCATGACTTTTGAGAGTGAGGTAGAGGCAATGGATGGCATAGAAAATGATGGTGAAGTCAAGCAGGACTCAGATACAGATATTGGCAATGCTGAAGAGGGCTCAGATTCTGAAGGTGAAGGAGAAGCATCGGACTCCGAGAAGGGAAATGGTGACTCTAATGCAGGAGGATGGACCGATGGTTGGGCTGAAGAGGAGATGTCTATGGAAAGCATCTTGGCGAAAGCAAGACAGATGGTCGCTGAGATGTCGAAACCAGAACCCAAGCCCACCAAAGAGAAGAAGCAAACGATTCAAATTGATCCTGTCGGCATTGACGATCAGGATGGGAAGAAGAAAAAGGTAACTTAGAGAATCTTGCATTTTGTGTATAGAGGCCTCTTCCTATTACGACATGCATTTGCTAGCTGGATGTTCATCAACCTCCTGTTTTCTTGTACTTGCAAGGTCTCTTATGGAAAATTGATTCCATTGCCCCCATAATCGGAGAGATTATGAATGAAGATCATGATCTGGCAAGACCAATCTGCTCTCAGTAATGGAATAGTAATTTTTTTCTTACATCGATTGGCTATTTGCGCACTTGCAGCCTAAGAAGGAAGAGGAGAGAGCCAAGCGGGAGGAAATATATGCCGAATCTCAAAGACTTCTGCGAGGTAATGACGTTCTGTCTCACTATATCAAGGTTATGAGCTGCTCGTCAGCAATAGAGATTGAACATTTTTTGATGGACCACAGAGTCGAAGGGAGTTGCATTTGTGGCTCCAGCACCGGTCATGAAACCAGTGTCCAGTGTATTGGAAAAGATACGTCAAAGACGGCTTCAGCTAGGATGCAGGTACTCTCAAGCTTCTCATGATTCACCAGCATCATGATTCATGATTTTAGGGCGATGCTGAGATTATTAATTGGTGGTTGTTATCTCAGTGGCTCTGGAGCAGGTCCATCGCAGGAGTCAGAGACGAAATCAGTGTCTCAACCAGGAAGGGAGGAGAAAAGCAACAGTTATGTGGACCTTACAGTAGATGGAGATACAGAGGTCGAGATTGAGATCTTTAGCTCAACTGTTGTGAAGAAGACCGAGGAAGTGAAGACTGTAGAAACCACTGTTGTTGTTGAAGTCACAAGGGTTTGTTTCGTAAAACCCCCAAGAAGTACTCATGTTCCCACTTTTCTACTGTAAACGGTCGATGCCTAGATAAGTACTGAATGTATTGTATGCAGGATACGGAAGATGTGGAAATTGCTGAAGCTGATGGAAGTGCTCAAGATATTTCTGAGAAGAGGATTCCGGAGGGTCACGAAGGCGCCACTCTTGATGATTTGGTAAGAACATTAGCAAGATGTTATAAAATCTTGAAAGTACTAAATGGAGATATGACCGCTAATTTGTTATCTCGATCCTTGTGGCCAGGCATCGGACAAGAAAGACTTCGGCTTGGAGAGGAGTCAATGCATCATGGATACACAGGTTCTACACCTATACTCTGCTTGTACGGTTTGCAACTTTGAATCACTTTGGAAGCTGACAACTTGTCATGTACATTTCTGCAGGAGCTCCTTTGTACATCGCAGCTAAGTGGTGCCACTGAAAGTCTTGAAACTTTACAATTTGAATCTGTGGGTACTACGGACTCGATTACCGTGGGGCTTGATGAGGAATTAACGCCGAGGTTTGTACCTTGAACGATATCGATGTCTTTGATTTCTTCAGTGTCTGTATTTCCTACATTTTTTCTATCATTATCGATTTATCTTTTAATTCGGTATTGTTCAGGCCGGTGCGTGACAAGCTCTTTCAAGAAACAGACTTGAGGCCATCTGAGGTCTTCACAGGAGCTACACATGTCAGAGGTCTGATCGATGATGAGGCAGAAGACGAGGATGAAGACGTTTTAGCCGAGAATGCCGAAGAAGAAGTGATAGGAGATGAGGAAGATCTGAAGGACCTCATTGCAGTCAGTGAAAAGGAGAAGGTGGAAGACAAAGCTCGCCGGGATGCTCTGCACCGCAAGTGGCTCGACCAGCAGGTTGGAATCGAAAAGCAACTACTTCCCCAAGTCATTTCTCAAGGGTGTTGCCATCTTCAGAAACTAAAAGCACTACCGCTTACTGAGTTTTGCAGGACACGGAACAAACCGAAGACATTCTGGAGCGCTTACGAACAGGCCGGAGTACAAGATGGAAGGGTCGAGACCGAGTGGTTAGCTGCTTGGATGAAGATGACGACCTTTTAAATACTAGAGGCTCTGAAATTCATGACAAGAATAGCAGTCAAGATGCCGAAGAGGACCTCATAGAAGAACCTTCAATTGATTTGCGACAAAGAACGAAGAGCCAAGAGCTAGAGATGGACTGTTTGCTCGATGAGTACGAGGACAATGACAGGGAGGAGGAGCCTGATGTGGAAGAAGATGAGGTCATTGAGGACGATGAAGAGCACGAGCAGTCTATCATAAGACAACGCATGTTAGAAGAATCGGTCAGTCACAAAATCCTTGCAATGCGACTTAGTTTACGTTCCACTTGCGATTTTGGATTCTAACAACTGCAGGTTTTGCAACAGGAAGAACAACTGGTTTTCTTATCACCTGCAGACGATGAGAGTTCTCGAGAAGTTTTGAGTCTCATCACTAAAGTCAATGTCGGCAACTTGAAGACCAAATCCACCACGGGTATACAAATATCACTCTTCACTCCTTGTCACTTTCATATCAAATTTGTTACTTCAAGTTTGCATACAATGATCATTGTGTTCGAGTAAACAACGCTTCTGTGTTCTGGTTCAGGTCCCTCAGAGATCCGAGTCGCGACTAGTGCATCCCTTCCTTCCAGGGTAAACATCTTTCGCTACCTTCCAAGCTACTTAAATCCCGAATCTATCTTTAATCCCGATACAGATAGACATTAGTACTCAACACTGCTTTCCACAAAATCTTGAACGATTAATACAAGCTTGTTATCTACCGATGTCTAACCTTGCATATTGTATCCATATGGCACTTTCTCTTAGTGACACAGAATTAGAATTTGATCATTCTAGTGAGTGGAACCATTGCATTTTCATTAACACAGTTTTGTGACATGCAGCCATCATTTCTTGGACGCAGCTCATCCTCATCGTCACTTCCTCCACCTGCTCAAAGGCATGTTGGGTCAAGTGGAAATTCGCGTTCGTTTGTTTTTGGTCGCGATGACAGCAACAGCAACCATGGCTTTCCTTCTAATCCACCTCAAGAAGAGAAGGTACATACTGTCTCTATCGAGTCTTTTTACGTCCATGTGCTGCTAGGTTCAGGGTTTAAGGTGCCTGACTGGTAAATTTGGTTGGCAAAACACAGAAAGCAGGAGTCTCCAAGAGTGTACCTGACAAAGGTATCAGCTCAACAGGAGGAAAGAAACAGCGGCCTGCTGCTCAACCAGCAAGGGGGCCTTCGCTCTTTGACATGCTCAAGAAACAGTCCAAAGAACTGGAACAGGATTTGACGAAGAATTCCGCATCAGCCATCGCCAAGAAGTGGAGCAGTAACACAGAAGCCTTCTCCATGTTCGCCACCAAAAAGTCTGTCACTCCTTCGAAACGCCGCAAATTTTAGAGCGAAAAGCCTGCTCAATTTGCACCCCATTATGGGCTATTATTACTCACATCACACTTGTATTATAAACTATTCATTGTAAATTTACTATTTTTCCTTTGCATATAGTATCACCTGGTGCATTGGAAGGAAATTAGGATTCATAATACTGTACTGGTCGTTATATTTGATGTAAATCATACATCTACATTCTCAATGATCTGTGTTACTCACAAAGTTTAAATCTTTGTGTCTATTTATGATTCAGGTTCGATATGATTTCTCATATGAAAATTAGTTTTAACATCATAATATGCAAAACACATTCCCTACTTTTGTAATCTCTGAAAGTCCTATTACAATAATTTTGTTGACCCCCAAGGCGTAATGAAGCTTAACTTGGGTCGTTTGCGTCGTTTGCGTTTGGATTGGCCACGAATTTCTATTCCTTTGAAGTTTGAAACTTGTAGCAGATTGTGGAGTTTTTACTTTTCTTTGGAACAAGTCGTCATGCTTCGTAATCTCATCGATTGTAGGTCATATTTACTAATAAACCGTTGGCAGCTTGAGCAAGCTTCTAGCCAAAGTCAACAGCCAAGCAACACCGTCCTAAGTGTTAGAACCTCTAATATCGGGAGGCGAAGCACATACAGGGCTCAAAAATGGATCTAAAGATAGTCGTAAGACTTAGAATGGTTGACAGAACATACTTGAGATCGACTGATAAGGAACATTGTTAACAGTGTTAATAAGGAAGAGAAAGCTAGGGAGCCCCAATCGGAACTTACACAGGTTGTTACAGAAGTTTCTATACTCAAAATTTAACCGCACATTGTCCTAACAAAAGAGATAGTCCAGATCCGATTCCTATCCACGACAGTGAAGGAGGGTGGGAAGAGGCCTTCATAAAATTCCACCCACTGATCAATTGCTCAAAACAATCAAAATGGCTAATCATCTCGTCATTGCTTGCGCATGTTGCGACCCGCCCGGATGACCTCGTCGACAAGAAGAAGCTGAGCTGCAATCACTGGCGCAGAGGTGATGATTTGGCGTTTCACGGAGTAATTGTCGAAGATTCCTTGCACGTTGGGGTCAATGGGGTCGCCTGTAGTCTGATCCAAACCAACAACATTGCCAGCATCATGCTCGGACTGCAAATTGATCAGCACATCTTGCGTATCAAGCCCCGAGTTGTCAGCCAATGTCTTTGGAATCACCAAAAGCGCATCAGCGAATGCCTGCACTCCCAGCTGAGCTCTTCCTTGCACTGTCTTCCGAACATTGTTCATCAAATGCTGGCGAGCAGCCACTTCGAACGCACCAGCTCCCAAGATCACAGCCTCATCTTCTATGGTATTCTTCACTGCTCTCAGTCCATCCCGAATGGCATCCTTGATCTGTGCAATCGTGTAATCGTTCGGTCCTGTGATGAGAATTGTGCAAGAGTGGGGGTTCTTCACATTCTCTACGAATGTGTACTTCTCCTCGCCGAGTACGTGTTCGTAGACAACGCCAGCCTCGCCGAGTACATCTGGAGTTAAATCCTCAACAGACTCGACAGCCTCGCCACCGCATGTGAGGATCAGCCGCTCCATGTTCCTGCGCTTGGCCCTCCGAAGACCTACGATTCCTTCGCGGGCCAGTAGGTCGAGGGATACAGGATCGATGCCCTTCTGGTTGATCACGACGAAGTTTTTGTCGGTGCCATCACACACTTGCTTCTTCAGCTTGATGATCTTCAGCACCTTCTCGTCCACTGAACGACGCTCGGCTGCCACCATTCGCTCCCGTTGCTCGGCGTTGTGGTAAAAGAATCCGGCGTTCACCTCGCTCTTCTCGTACTCCAATGAGACATTGCATGTCAGGATATAACAATTTTCTACACGTTTCTTCATGTCAGGGTGACGAGCACCGTGGTCCAGGACCAGACCTTCTACTAGACGGGTGTCGGTATCGAACTTGTGTCGCATGTGCATGATCTCCACCATGAAGAGATCGATGGCTTCATCTGGTTTCTGCACACACAGCACGGCGTTCACCACAATCTCCGTGAGCTTATCGGCAAGCTCTTCGTGCACCTTGGTTCGAAGTGACGTCCGAGCAACCACTTTGAGCAACTCCTTGTCGAGCTGGTCACCAACTGCCACGGGGGTTTTGAAAGTCTCCAGAAATGCCAGCGTCTCTTTCTTCGCGATCTCGAATCCGTCCACCAGCACGCGCGGGTGCATCCCCTCGGCAATGAACCGCTCCGCTTGCTTCATAAGCTCCCCGATCACCAAAACCGTTGAAGTTGTGCCGTCCCCGCTGATGTCGTCCTGCGCAACGGCCGTCCGCGCGATCATGATAGCGGTAGGATTTTGGATTTGCATCTCCTTCAACAATGTGTTACCGTCCTTAGTCAGCTTGATGTCCCCTGACCCGCCCACAAGCATCTTAATCGTTCCTTTCGGCCCTAAGTTCGTCTTCAACACGTCTTGTAACCCCTTCGCGGCACTTATGTTCATGTGCAGAGCTGCTGACTTACTCAGCATCTCCGCATTCGGATTCACCACCCGGATCGCCATTCTTGGTTTATTCTACAAAGCAAGGTCGTTGTCTCCTACATTGCCAAAACCGCGCAACGATCAAAACAATGAAGAACCCTAACCGTTACAACCTAACTGTTCAATAACAAAACAAACAAAAACCCTAACTTCGGCACAGACCTCGAAAACTCAAACAACTGCAACCTTGCTGAACCCTACGCAGACCTCCACAACTTCGCCAAGAACTGAGCAAACAGTAAAATGGAGAGACCGATCAAGCATCTAAACCACGGGAAGGACTCGAGACGAAGATTTTTCCAGCTAAGAAAACACCAATGGCATTGCGATTGAAGTGCTGAAAGAAGTGCGATCAACGCCCGTTACTCGGATGTAAAGCATTTTCAGAGCAGGAAAAATCCACGGCAATGAAAATCCAAACTTACCAGTACAATATTCAAGTCCTTTATCTGAAGAAGACCGATTTGAAATGGCGTGCGAGCGATTGTGCAAACGCCGATCGGGGTGGTGAAGCTCTGCGGAGAAGAAGCTCTGAAGGTTTTTGACGTTTCTAGGGCTTTGGGGAAAGAAGCCGCACTCTGAAAGGAGACCCACAGATGAATGTAATCATTTTGGATGAATAACATGGATGAATAATTACGATTTGGATGACCCATCTCTATCGATTCGTCGAAACTTCGTAGTCCATTGATGATCGAACGGCGTAGAGGCCCCCGCCTGATCGTGCGGCCCACGTACCTGGAGCTCATCCGCATTCTAACTCCAGTGAGGGCATGCCTCGTGAACATAAAATAGTTTCGTGTGCAGGGATGACAGTTTCCGATGTTGCTTGTTTCGCTCTTTACTCTTTAGGATGTGTACTTGTGTTATCGATTTAGTTAATAACTTTGTGTATACCGTAGCGGCATCGGCGAGCGGGGTTGCGGCGTCATGGCCGAGGATATTTGCTCTCTGGTGCGATCAATTTGGTACTCTCGTTGCAGATTTGGAGCATCATGTTCGCGTCAGTCAGTGGTTACGTTCATGATGTGTGCTGGGTTGGAGAAGTTGCTTGGCGGCTGATTCTTGTATGCACACTGCATCTTTCGCGGATGTCATCATGCGCTTTCGAATTTTGCAAGTCTTCACGTGCGTAATCCTGGCTAAATTCGAACGATGTTCCACTTATCACTACCGATGCGATATCGGTAACCCTGCGGGTTCGAATATACTTGTCCTATTGATTCATCAGCAAGGTGGTTCTTTGCTTCTTCCAGTGATTTGGTGTTACCTTGGTGTTGGTGCTGGGTTCAGTAGTCCGTTTCATGATGTGCAAGGAGTTCACAAGGGTTTATTTACTTTAGTAGGTTGAAGTATGCTTATTACAACGCAACAAAGTTCAAGGGGAAGTGACAAGTATAATATTATATTTTGATGTTATTAAAAGCACAACTAAAAAAGGTACTTTGTGTCACTACGGCAATCACTTTCAGTGCCATTTTCTACAAGTGTAAGTATTGCAATAATCATGTACAAGAGTCGTAATTCCTAAGTAGAGCACTTCAACTTCATACACTTGCAATATATAGTAATCTATGAATAATGTGTTCATGTAAACTGTTAATTCAAGTGCGAGGTATTCCGATTTCTAATCTCATGTATTTCACAAGGAACCCCAATTTTGTTACACCAGTGGTGTTAGCACATGTGCGATTTTGGCAAAACATGTGCCACTCTGGTCCGTGTTCTAAATAGTGTCATTTTAGAGGCATATTCTAGGAGCAAAGAAGGAGTGAACAAGAGATCAAGGGAACATGGGAGAGGAACTAGGAACCAACAACCAGGAACGGATGATGAAGTGAAAAAATGGTAGGAACAAGGAATGATTGATGGAAACTGGGAACAAATGATGGAGTGCTATGGGGAATGCACTTTTTAGTTCGGCAACTTGTCTCCCCGGAGCAGAGTAATACCGCCGCCTGGATTTATGAACAACTTGCAAAACACCTTCAAGCAGCTATTCGCCATGTGAAATTGCTAACCATTAAATCTCACCACTTTAATATGAATCATTCACCTCCCAGTTTTGTGAAAGAATCAATAGAGTAACTTAATCGTGTAAAGGTAACCACAATAACTGAACCTGCTAAGCTGGCTCATTCGTGGTTGTAGAGGAGGCCGCTGTGTTGCTGACTGTTGCATATGTGGTTGCTTTCCCAGATACGTAATCCTACAATGAGTTAGTTTCGGCATCGTAATTGAATATTCGTGGTCACACATATCCAATTTAACACAAACGAACACAATAACAATTCTAGAGATACAAGCTAGCTCCAGATACAAACGGACCTGGCAGAGAGTATGAACATCAACCTGGTCATTTTATACAGTCCAATCAATCTGTATGTACAGCTTAACCAGCCTAAGTTCTTTCAGAAGTTCTTGTAGTTGCGTAACTCGCCCTGACTTCTGTGTACGAAGCTAGCAATTTCAAGAAATATACTGAGCAGTCTGGATTGTACGATCAAGTGGACATCTCCCAGTACCGGCAGGTTTGTAAGGCCTGTGTTGGACGCAACTGAAGAGCTTAGCAAAGGTCTTCAAAGAGTGAAATAGACTTGATGAAATCAAAACATGAAGGTGAGGGGAAGAATACAACTGCTCACAGTAATTACTCACTAGCACTACAAGCTAGTATCGCCTACGCCGTATCGCCTACGCCGTATCGCCTACGCCGTATCGCCTACGCCGTATCGCCTACGCCGTATCGCCTACGCCGTATCGCCTACGCCGTATCGCCTACGCCGTATCGCCTACGCCGTATCGCCTACGCCGTAGGAGTCCTACACGCGAGCTAGATCGTACACCAGGAAACACTCGATAGAACACACTTTTGCGTGGTTTGCATTCCACTCCTCCACAGCGCGTTGAGTCGATACATCTTTCTGACAGCCATGACACCACAGCCGAGGGGCTCTTGGTGCTTTATCACTCTTACGCAGGTAGTGCACATCGCCGACGTTACAGTCTTTGTACAACATTACTTCCTTCGTGTCACCGGGCATTCTTTTTAAACCCTTAAGCGCCACTGCGTCTCTTCCATGGATACCATGGACACGCAGAAAGTCATGTGGGACGTCGAACTGGCTGTAGGATTTGACAACCTGATTGTTCGAGTCGAGAGCGTTGACAACCTTACGATTGAAGGCCTTGCAGACGCCGCCTTCCTTGCAAGTCACACAGAAGAATTGCTTGCACAAATTATCATGGTGCCCGAAGCACTCATCGACAGCATCTTGCCTATATAGAGCCTGGACGCAGGCTTCCCATGTGGCCCTGGCATCGGCAGTGAGCGGTACATGGCGAGCAGATGGAGCAGTAGTTCCACTCGTGTGCATGTGTACAGGCACAGATGAATTCATCGGCAAGCTCATAGCAGATTTCACGACGCTCAAAAACTGCTCAGAGATGCGAGGATCGATCGTAAAAATTGCTTAAAGATGCGCGGATCGATCGGACAGTATACTTCTGTGGTCGAATTGAAAGCTACAATGAGTGTGATAGAATCCTGGTGATGCTAAATGGGAGGTTAAAGCAACCGTTGAGCAGAAGTTAGGTGTCGAACTACTGGAGGCGGGAGAGTGAGAGCTGTCGCCATCGCCAGGGAACTGCTGCCGCCTAAAATTTTGAACATGTCATGGCCATGTTATGCAACCCCGTTTCAAGCCTTTTTTTGAGAATCTGCAAGTCGCCATGAACGTAAGGGAGAGTGCTCAATAATGGCTCAAAAATTTCATCATGGGAAAATCTGTAGTGAAGTTAAAAGTGTAAGAAATTTTTGTGTACGGGAAAGTAAGTGGAAAGACAATCCAAGTGGATTCATCATTTTTGAACTCTCCGACAAGTTACGAATCTGCGAAGGTGGATTTACAGGTAAGGGGTAAAAGAATACCTACATCTTAAAGTCATTAAACAATAGCCAATTAATGATTGTTGACCCCTCTAGTCTCTTAGATTATAATTGAGGCAAAGCATTTGTCGAAGCTTAAATAATAATTCAAAAGACCATGAAACATTATGCATTTTAAATAATTTAGCTTACTTTCGGGACCTCGAACTTATTAGTCAATCCCCTTCTTTCAAGGTAGTGTAATGCGAAATTGGACCAAAAGTTTTTTCTTGGCCAATGGTAGATCTTGGAAGAATGTGGTCAATCTTCATGGTCTTGAGTGTAATGCGCCCTTAAGCCTTAAAATAGAAACAAGGCAATTATTTCTCTATGGAAAATTTGGAGGCCAGGTGAGAACCAATGAGATTGCAACATTGGCATGAGGTGGGCAACTTGTTGAAATGCCCAACTTCAAAAATATTTGGAGAAGAGCAAAGAGGGTGTGGGAGATACTTATTACTCGCTTTGTCCCATAATGTCAGATCGATAGGTTCTCTCAAATCTACCATCAAGGAGATTTGAGAGAACGTATTGATCTGACATTATAGGATAGATGGAATATTCTCTTAGTCAATTCCCATTATATGATTGACTCGAAGTCCAAAAGGAGTTTCTATCTCAACCTCATCCACCCTATTCAATCACCCTCAAAGCGCCTTCCTCCACATTTCCTTCTATTCTCCTACGGGTGCTTTTTCAATGAACTTGTTGTTAGACTTGAAGTAAAACAATGTATCCATCCTATGATTCATTTGTTTCAAAAATTGCCCAAATGATTATGGTTATTTGTCTTGCAAAATTCTACCAATTTTCTATAAACTGTGTAAATTCTGCAAAATAAGAATGTACAAATTGAGACATTCTCGGACTAGAAATCCTCATTGCATTCTTTCCTTTGCAGCACTTCATGCCAGATGTCAACAATTGATAGGCCCGAACATTGTTGGACTGAAAATAATCACATACAATTGCATGTTTGTGTTAAATCCTCATTGGCTAAACGCGATCTTCAAGTGATAGAATTTTCTCACACCGTTCCAAAATATTTGACCCCTAAACGCGCTGAATGTAGAAAAACTACATTTTAGATGGAAGGCTGCAACTTTGAAGAGCCATAACTTCTTAGTTTTGTTCTGGATGGAAGCACTTGGATTAGGTCCCAAACCAAGTCTAGTTTGTGTGATAAAAAATTGCAATCCCACACAATGAAGTTTGAATTAATAGTGTGCATTTTAGTGAAAACAACTCTTGTTTTTGGGTTTCCAAGAATGGGGCATGCTTTACCATTGTAAGCCAATTTTGTGATATCAAAAATAATTTTCCATGCTTCTTTTTTTCATTATCATGATTTTAAGGTGATCATTAACAAATTTCTAGTTGGTAGGTTTTTGAACAAAATACTTTTCCTAATGGATTTGCAATAATGTTTCTACAATATTGCTCCGATATCTACAAGCCGAGCAACAAATTTAAGTCATCTTCCATGCACCAACAGATAAAAGATGAGAAGCAAATCAGTTCCAGAACAATGTTAGATAAATTTTCGGTGTTCAACAACTCAATCCTCTTGCAGGCTATGCCACTTTCCATCAATCACAAGAGAAATTGTGGCGAGCTTCAACAAACACGATGGTCCGCTTTTCATAAATACACATCTCTTCAACCAAGATGATGTGAAGAATCGAATGGCCTAATCCAATCTTACTACTACCTCAATACAAAAGCATGGTCAATCCTGTCTGGGCTGTTGATCCTCGTCGAGCCCTGGTGGTTCTTGTGGAGCCTCTTCTTCTTCTGCTTTCTTCTGCTGCATCTGTTGCTGGTCTCTCGGAGTGGGTTCTACACTCGGGAAGGTGCCGGGAGGTCGTTCTAAAGGTTCTATGCTCAGCAGCTGCACTGAGTTGCCTATTGCATCGGCCCATCCGTAATGAGGCTCGGCCCTGATAAACAGCAAATCAATACATCAAGCTACCACCCCTCAAAAAGCATTATACAAAGCAACAAGGCCATATTCGTTAAATCAGCTACTTTGTGCACATAACGCTTTGTTGTTGTGGTGAGTACCAGACTTCTCCACTCCTTTCGAGCTTGCAGCAACTCCACACTAAAATGAGATTTGCAATAATTTCAATTAAACGAGTGATTCGCTGGTTAGACTTACTGATAGTATGTGCCCTCTTCAACAACGCTATCCCAATTCTCGCCGCTTGTACTTCTTCCGTATTTGTGCACTTTCCTGATATTGTCACAGCACTATTAGCAGAGACTAGCAACACATATGTTGGATCATAAATACAGGCATTCAGCTCAGTGAAAGTTTTCAATCTTCATGACAAAAGTGATTCATTTCCTTCAAGTCTTTTGGCAGCTGCTCGAGCTGTAACAAAGTAATTAATGAAATTGTGTAGTTCGATTTCAATGCTGCAAGTCTGCATCGATGGTGATTCTTTCTAGAAATGGACCAACGATTTATACTGGATACTGAAAGTAATGTTCATGGGGCCAGAAGTTACCCATTTCCGAAATGCTCTTCTCCCCATGTTCTCGACCAGCCTGAAATTCACAAACACCAATAGTGAAAGAACGTTCATATGATCTCTCAAGGCTTTGATTAGAACGAGATATCATAAGCTTCAATAACTGATACTATACCGGTACCTTTGTCGTCGTTGTGCCAGGTCTCGCCTTGACGTGTACCCACACCGTGGTCGAACTTCTCCTCCCATTTATCACCCCATTTTGTACCCGTGTCACTCTCTGCCCACTTATCCGTCCTGCATTCAAATGCAAAATGAGTCTATGTTGATTTAATACGCTCACTTTGCGAAAGACTCCATCTGCGCTTCTCAGTATTACAAGCAACCCGAAAAGGATGCGTCTTGAGTAGTAGTAGTAGTTTAACATACCATTTCAGAACAGCGCCTCTACCATCATACTGCTCCTCCCATTTCTCCCACCAGCCTTGATCATTCAACCGCCCATACTTGTGGGCTCCTTTCTCTGTCCAACCCTTGGCGTTGTACTTCTCCCACCTAAACGAAGAAAAAGACGTCACAGATGTGAAAGGGTAGATGTTAAAAACGCCCGTAATAGAGAGCTTAAGTTTAACAGCGAAGGTATGTTACCACTTCTCGAACCAGCCAGCCGACCCAGTTCCAGACTTAGCTTGCTTCTGGGCGCTTCTCTCAATCCTGGCCAGGTTGCTGCAAGACGCAAAACGAGCAAACGACTGAGAAGATGCTTCACTTTACTATCATCGGGTGAGATATGTGAAGGCAGTTTCTAAGATGGTATGTTACTTGAAATGTGGTGAATTACCTCAATTCATCAACCTTTAAAACCTCTTGCCATGTCTCCCACCAGGTATCTCCTTGTGCGTTCTTACCTGACTTTTCGGCACCTGTCGTCAGAAGTCCCCCACTTTTGTTCCTCAGTCTCTATACGCACATGCTCCAAACACAAAGATCCTGACACTACACTACCCAGGGTTCAAACTACGGTGTCTAATCTCGCACTCCTCTCCCACATGAACACAAATGGAGCGTTTAGGCTTAAAATCAAAAATGGACAACAACAACTTTGAAACGGGGAGGACCACACTTCCACGCTGCAGAACATTAAAAACTACGGCATGATTACCGAGTTCTTTGTAACCTGTCCAGTCGCTCTTCTCCCACCACTGCAAAAAAGGAAAATCAAGCCAAAATTCAGTACACTCTTCCAAGCTAACACATTCAGCAAAAGACGAGAAAAAGATAACCTCGGCCCCTAAAATGCTAAAGACTTCGGACAGGGACGTAGAAAAAGAAACAAGGTAACTTATGAAAAGACATACAGCTTCTTTCCACTCGGAGGAACCATCTGCACTGCGGCCGCCCATGACAGTCCACCGACACCTGTAGCCATTTTCACCCAAATCCTCGCCGTTGTCCCTGTACCAGCTACTTCCATCCTCATTAACTCCCGACTCGCTCTTAATCTCTTTGTTCAAGTTGATCCCCCAATCCTTTTCACTTGCAATCCCTGTATCTGCGAGTCATTCAAAAAATGACATTAACCTATAAGGTTCATTACTTGCATACAAGATTACAGTTTAGTAACGTACCTCTTTTTGGAGGAGTATCACGGGGTTGTGACATACACCGAGCCTGCGTTTGCCGTGTTATCGACTCATCTTGCTCTCCTGGTTTCCTTGGCCTACAATCCAGCAATCCAAGTCTTTTCAAAGACAGCACCTTCAAACTAAGCGCTCAAAGAGATCACGCTCCAAAATCAAAATTCCTGTTTTAGTAAGTACGATATCCCATATGATCTTCGAGATGAACCAGAGTTCCCTCAAAACAGTAGTAGTATCATGTCCTAACTTACTATCGAGAAATTAGTTATCCCTGTGGAATTAATCAGCATTGAGTTGATACGAATCAGCTGATATTTTAGAGTAAGCTTCTGGATCAAGGCCACTGTGATACCTGGCGGAGGCAAAAGTCTGCGTAGGGGTAGGCAACCTCAAGGAAGTTCCATTGGATTTCTGGAAGTTGCAAGTAGTTCTATGCTGTACCGACTTAGGTACTTGCTTACTAGTGCTGGTACTACTCCATCCATCACCTGTCTCCCGCCGTAAATCCACATCATCAAGCTGCACACAGTTTATATATGCATGGACAGAAAACAACCAGAATATTGTCAACAAATGGCTGCATTCAAAAATTCCTTCCAAAATCACAAAAATCAATCAAATTGAGATGAATGAACAAACAAACCTCGAATGAAGACAATGCGCAGTAGACAACTTGGCACTTGCGGCTGCTCTTAACTGCTATTCCGGCGATCCTACCAAAGAAACACTGCCGGTCACTACTGCCTAAGCTCACTGCCTTACAAAACTTCAGCCGAGTCCACCCTGCCTTCTCCTTCTCCTTCTCCTGATTCTTCCGAAAGAGAGCGGTGACACTCCCAAACAGCTTCACAGCCATCCAATCCCGCTGTTCACAACCCTATCTCACGGCATCGTCTCTTCCTCTCCATTACCACCAGATCTAGCTACTGCATTACAATTCTAACCATGACAAGGGTTCAAGTGAAGCTCAAAAAGGCGGTGCAATCCGAGTTTCCACCGACACATGGGAGAATTGCGGGTACAGGGGCAATCAAGTGGGGAGTGAGAGTGGAGAAGGGAAATGAGTGGGACGGGTGGCCTTGTTTTATATGGAGCGGAATCTAGAGGAGGAGATGAAAATGCGCAGGAGGTCGGAAAGAAGATTCACGGCTCCGCGAATAATGCGGTCAATGAATGAGGACAATGTTGCTGGAATGCAAATGCAATGTGGCCGAGAGATGCCTTGCCTTGCCCTGCCCCCCCGAGGGGATGGAAGGAAGAGCTCGCAAGCTCGTAGAAAGCAAAGCTTGCGACAACAGAACAGAACGACACCCCCCCCCCCTGCCAAAAGCCCATGGCATGCGATGTTTTTGAGGGGATCGGATGATTTTCATTCGTGAATCTGTCTGTTTCTCGTCGGGTCTTGGATGAGTATCGTGAGTGGTGGAATCCTATGTGATAGGGATCTGGCTTGGACGTTGCCACAGTATTGGAACCACTCCTGACAGGTGGCACACATTCCAAAGTTTTGCACCATCTTTTACCTTTTGGGAAAAGAGCTCTTGTGGATCAACTCGAGGTTGTTGAATTGAATTGAAAATCATGTTCATTGGGTTTTTTTTAGGAGTGTAAGGATAACTTAAAATTTTGTGTGGATATTACTTGTTCTCTCGTATGCAACTTCTCTAGTTTGTGCTTTGTTAACTTGTTATGGTCATGTTTTTATCCTTGTATTAGTTTTAATTGGAAAATATTTTTTTATTGTAGATTAATTTGTAAATGTCAAATGTTTGAGTGAATTCAATCTTTATTCTTATTGAATCAATACGTGTGAGTGTTGAAGATTTATATATATTCCATAATGTTGTGAAAATTTGAGCAAGGAGTAAAACCTATAATTGCTTGTTGAAATAACTTATGATAACATCCATTCAATCCCAAGATCCTTGATCAAAAGTTCCTGACTATATTTCATGCACTTGAAACAAGTAATAAAGACCCAAGAAGGCCTAGTTATTTCAAACACAACCCCTTTGTATAGGATTCCTCCATCATTTAAAAATGGCAATGCAAGTATGATCAAGGATCCTTCTCATGAACTTTAACGACATCAATGCTCCTGCTTTCCACATAAGGCAACACTGAACGAGCATGAAAGCCACAAATACCAAATCGAATGAAGAACAACCACAAAGTCATCCAATCCAAACCACCAATAAGAGGCCTTTATGAGTCCGTTATTCAAAAAGCACTTTCAAATAGAGTGGGGGAAACAAAAGTTTGTGGCTGCCATTGCTCGACCAACCCTGGTGGCCGACGTTCCAGCACACCTGCCGAGGTGGCGCTTGTGGTCCACCTGGAGGAGGGGTCTGCCCCTTCTGGATAGTGCCAAGTCACAGCTGAGGTGGCGGTAAAAACCGCCACGTGGGTTGACACTTGGCTGAGAGAAAGCCCCTATCCCCGAGTGGATAAAGCAGCCACGTGTTGTTCCCCAGCTTGTGGCTCGAAACAAAACCTTTTTTTTTGTCCAGTTTCTGTCAGATCCACAATTCAACTTTCGGTAAGCCCCAACTTCTCTCACAACCAAAAGAGAGACCATTAATTGATAATACATTGATTGGTTGAAAGAAAAAGAGAGAAAGACCACTTGGTATTGATACAGTAATATCCTTCTGTAAGGATTTGATACAATGGCCTGCAAGAGGAGAGACCTGAGTTAGGTCATTGATGAACCATGAGAAAGTGCAAATGCCTTCTCAGGCTCCTCCAGAAACTCACAAGCGATGTCAAGAGGTTCAATGGGACCATCATCTTCTGGAGCTGAGTCTTCCTGGATTGCCTTCACACACACAGCTGCGAACTTTTGCTTGGCTCGATCGAACTGGAAGCCCTGCGATCCACATTTAGTGGGAAAACGTTAGAATGTGACTGACGTTCGAATCCTCTACTTGAAACAGAAAAGGAGGGTCAGCGTCGTGCACACATTGTTTTTTCTCAAGGTGCAGATGTTGCCCCCTCTTCACTGTCAGCTGGGTGAATTATAGACCGTAACCGCTCTTTGAAGAAATGATGTAACTGCATTGGACAGGACACGATCAGAGACAGCAACATTACTCTACTCATTAATTAGGGGTATGACTTATCGACGTTCAGTGTATCATTTCCGAACCCAATCATGAAGAGGTAAGGCGACTTTGATGGTCATAAAGCTTCACTCCAGCTTCGGATGCCAGCAAAGTGGTGGTTTCACCACTGCAGGCAGATACTATCATAGGGTTACTCTTCCCGATGAGGTTTGACCTAAAGTTGAAAAAAGCCGTTCTACTGGGGTTCAATGTTCGAGTTTTGAGAGGGAGGCGAGGTCAAGAAACTCCTAGTCTGAGCTTTGCAATAGTCTCTCCAGCTGCTGGAGAGAATACTAGCTCTTAATTGATGGATAGTACGGTGGTTGATCGTTACCATTCTATCACGTGTATAAAAGGAAGGCAGTTATTGAATCCACTTCCTCTTGATACACTCGAAATTGTTTGTAAAAAGCGATATTTCCGACTCGTGAGCCTCCAAAAAAATCCACGCATCTGTAATCGAAGCATGGTCATTTATACTCGAAATATATTGAGAATTCTAGTAGAAGGGCTTTTTAGATTAAATATGAAGAACTCTGAGGGACTAACCTGCCAGAAAAGATGTCCGCATACAGAGCACTGCCAGTACTCCTCACAAGACTCGAGGACGGATCGTGGAATGTCTTGCGAAGCAGGAGCTTGTGCCTTGGCCTCTTTTGATGAAAGAGGCCTCGGCGTGAACTCTCCGTTGCACTTGACACATCTTGACAACAGTTCTGATTCAGATACCGTGATCTGAAATACCTTCATCACCTGATGTGTCGACCCCAAGGATGTTAAAGAAGATACAGGGCGTATTCCGATTCAGCGGAAGCACAGGGAGCCATTGAATCTTGAAGCAGACGTAAGGCTATTTCAAACAAACAGCCAACATCTCTCTTTAAAACGTACCTCTTCAAGCTGTTCCCATTTTCCATTTCTTTTAACAAAGTAAGCCAGATTTTCGGGCATCAGTCGCCGTCGCAACAGCTTGATGTCCTTCGTTAGCAATATACGACCTTCCGCTTCTGATTGCTCAACCATTTGCCTGTGATCCATCAAGTTCGAACCAGACGTGAATCGCAAGACCACGCACATCTCCTCTACTATCAACAGTACATTCAGTGCAGCCCCTACTATTCTTAAACCAGGTCTTCGGCTGAAATTCTCAATCTCGGAAAACATACGAGGCGATATGCATGTGGTTCCAGACATGCCTACTGGCAGATTAAAGTCAATACCTTGGATCACTTTTCTTCCCCGGAGGTGAAGCTGCATCAATACCAATACAACGCAGCTGTCGAGCCAATCCTTGAATCTGCGATGCACACACTCAACCATCTAAGACCCGGATATGAATTATATCCATTGATAAAGATGTGCAGACCACCTAGAGCAGTTCCCAATCAGCTCGCGAAGAATCTACGTTACCTTACTGGTTGCAACAGAAGCCAGTAAAGAGGACTTGATTAGCAACTGACGTGTAGGTGTCCAGATATGAACTCACCATCACATCACACAAGAATTTTGGTACCCCATCTCCGCCGATTCTTGTGTCCCACGGTGCAGGTCCAGCCCATTCCAGATTCAGCTCATCTTTATTTTCTGGATTCCTCAAGGCCTCCCTGGCTCGCCGACCTCTCGGCCTACGAGCATGTGACTTACTGCGACCCGAATCGTTAACCATCAAGCGGTCTGAATATTTCTTCACAAACTTGGAGAACCTCTCAGCCGAATGCCGCTGTTCGTCAGTCGCAACAGGCTCACGCGGAGACGACAGAGGTGAGGGTCGAAGTGCGGCTTCTACCATTTGTGAAGCAGTGCTCATCCTTGAAGTATAGATGCGACTAACGGGAGAAGTCTCTCGCATTTTATCCAACCCTGCAAGAACATGTTGGTGCGAACAAGGTCAAGAGACGAATCAACAGAGCGATATCTTCATGTTATAGAATACACCTACTAAAAACCAACGAGTCAAATCGTCGTTAAAGAATGATTGAGGGAATCCAATAAAGCAAAAAATACCAGAAGTTGTGGTGATGCAAATCAACTTCTCAAGGGTCCTTTTCAAAATGGTCATGATTCTGAAAGCTATACTAAGTGAATCAACGACAGACATCCCGTCTCGTACCTGTGAGAAATTTTAACCCTTCTCCTCTAATTTCACGAAGACTCGGTGCTCGCTGTTGAATCGTCAATCCTGGCTTATCGCCAGCTTCGGCAGGAGCTCGAGGTGGGCTAATTAGTGCTAAAGCGTCGGACAGTAACGCGTCAAATATAGCAAGTAAACAATGAGTATCAGCAGCAGCGTAATAAAATTGATCATCCGTAAGAGGTCGTTGCTCCCAGTCACTACACTGAGAATCCTGCCACAAGACATACCCAACTAAAACATAAGAAATCCTTCATCATTCAGAATTAACCAGAATGCAGATGTTCACACCTACAACTTTGAGAGTGCCAGTGAACTCGCACGAAGATTCTGCATACTTATTTCAAGTAATCTCATGATAGACTCGTACCTTACGTAGAGGGTGCCCAAGAACTGCTTTCGAGATCCCTGTTAGACTGTAGGTTCCTCCTAAAACAAACCTCTTCCCTTTGTGCTTCATGCTGGCAGAACTTGCGTGTATCAACTGTTTGTACAACTTGGCGATTTCCATGTAAGGTTCCACCTGCAACGGACGTCACTATGAACCTTCAGTTGACTGAGAAAAATGTAGATACTATTCGTTATGCTACCATCTCGACTGATTGTAATGTGACCACGGAAGTCGACATCAGCTATCTTGAAACTAAGAGCAATCAGTAAGACACAAAAAGGAATATCTGCTACAAGCCGGATGCACTCAACACGAGATTAGAAGCTGAAGCAACGACCTTGTCGAAGCAGCCAATGGCATCTGGGAAAGAGGCAGCTAAATGAAGTTGATCATTCTTAAACTCAAAGCCCAGCTTCAAGATCCTAGATGAGCACAACATCTTCTTCATCGGGAGTGCAAAGTCAGCAGCTGAAAGAGCAAGCATATCCAAGATGAAAATAACTTCCTCTCCTCGAAAAATCTCCCTCTCTTCCTCTGTGAGTCCTTTTCCATCATTGCTGTGAACAAGCTCTGGTGCCGGTTCTGTAACTTCCTCGTCCACATCAAATTCGTTCTCCCCAGCGTCCGAAAACACTTGATCACTATCAGAGGTATCCCCTTCTTCAGAGTCTATATCTGTAACTTGCTCGATGGAGCTTTTGGATTCCGTCTCCCCTACACCACCGTCAGCTCGTGGTGGCGCTGTTTGCAATTCTTCACCCCTTTCAGAATTTCTCGCTTTCTCTTCGAAAGATTCCTTCACTTTTCGATCCTCAACTTCAGTATCTCTGCTTATCAATCCATTTTCTGTAATTAGGTCTTTACTAGCAGGAAAGGCATAATTCGTTTCAGGCTCCGGATTATCGTCCTTACTAAGTGTCTCTAATCTGGCTTCTGTAGAATCTGTATGCTGTTCACCCTCCTGGTGTTTCATCAATTCCTTCTGTGCCTGCGCGAGTACATCAAGCAGATTGTCTATGTTCTGCTCCGGGTCCTCAGTGTTGACATTCGGAGTAATCACATCATTGTCGGTAAATTGCTGGCCACCTCCTGCGAGATCCGCTGCCACTCCAGAAATTTCGGCATTCCTTCCCAGAACAAGATCTTTCAAGCCATCCTGGAGTTTTGTAAGCGCGGGACGCTCGTCAACAACGTCCTCTGCTTCACGCTCTTTTCTCGGACTAGCCTTCTCTAATAGTAGTTCTTCTCTCTCTTTCTTGTCTCTCCGCTTCTTCTCTGCTCTCTCCCTCTTCAAATTCTCCCTGTCCCTTCTCACTTTCCGCTTCTCCAGCTCAATCTCCTTCTGCATCTCCTCGCGCTCCCTCTGTAGCTTTTCTTGCTGCTTCTGAAGATCGTCTTTCTGCTTCTCCACTTCCGATTTCTTAGCCTGGAAGCTCTCCTCCACCTCCGCCCTAATCCTCCTCGCCAGTAAAATCTTCTCCATCGTCGCCCAAGCTTTCGACTCCTTCCTGATCCGACACGACATTTGCAGTATTGAAACGCGGGGAGACACACCCGCTCTCCTCACTGGCTTCCACTCCGCGTCCATCGCCACAATCCTGGCCTCCTCCATAGCCGTCAGAAATACCTCAAATTCCTCCGTTCCCGGCGACTGCACGAATAAAATCCGCTCACGCGGAATTACAAGCTTCCAGTACGATTCCTCATCGCTAGCACTACTCTCTGCCATCTCCATCGTTCCTAAACCCTAATTCGACTTCCACTACAATTCAACACAGAATCCTCTCCTTGATCAATTCATAACTAGATTACAAGCATCGGAAAGATTTAAAATCGAAGAATCGCCAATTGACGCCATTCGCGTTTCAGAAACATAAGCTCCGCTAGAATGCAGATTTTTGAATGGTGCAGCAGCAAGCTCGCTCTTCACAATAATAAATACTAGGATCAATTCCAACTTCATAAAAGGAATCCGCAATAAAAACAGTCAAAATCCCCGTAGCCCGTAGCCCGCAGCAGTAAGCTCGTTCTTCACCAAAGGAATCCGCGATTGTGGTAATCGACAACCCCGTGACCAGCTGACCTAACCAAAAGCGCCAATTCAAAATCGAAGAAGATCCTCAGAGACGCCACATCCTTCCCCAGTGGTTGACAGCGAGCTCAAAATTCACTAACACAAGGCATTGACAAGGACAATGGAAGAGTATCCCGTGTCCCCGAAGGCGGAAACCAAGCCAGCATTAGTGAAGTGATTAGTGAGTTGATCGGAGTTAGTGAATCAGCATCCCGGTTATCAATCCCCCGTTGACGGACCTTGACCTCTAGGGGAATGCTTTATCCGCCGCACGGTGAAAGGTAATCATGTTACAGTGATCGGTAACCGCTGATCTTCTTCCCCAAACTCGGACTCAACCTCAGAGGAGAAATTCAAGCTTCCTTGCCTGCAATTCTAGAATTTCTGCGGCTTCCCGTCTGCGGAATCTTGACTCTCAGATAATTCAATTTCTTGCGAGCATTTCACCATTATATTTTGTCTCCAAATGCGGAGCGAAGAGTAGAAATCCGAACCAGCTGAGTATGTCCTTCTATGCATTTCAGTATAAGACGCAATCGCATTCTCATAATTTCGAAACAGAGTACAATTTGCAGGATTCGCAGAACCAGAATTCAGGAGTTTCTGATGCTTGGGAGTGTTGGATTCGCATAATATTAAGATAGAATGGTCTTATCGTGATCCTCTGTTTGATAGTTTGAGAGATGATCCTGAGCTGTTATTTTCTCTCAGCCATTTTGTAGGAATTAAGAGTTGACGAGAGGATTGTGAACTAGATTAAAGATGGCAGCAGCTGGAATGATTCATAGAGGTGGTCAGTTCCTCGTCTTTCATCAAGAACACGGGTGCATATACAATCACCCGAGACATTCTAGGGTTTTTGGAGTGAGGGCCAATGCAACAACGGAAGGGCAGCATGAGATCAGGGTTTGCATCAACACGACATGCAAAAAGAGCGGGAGCTTGGAGACTTTGGACGTGATTCGAAGTTTGGCACCGCCGAATGTAACAGTGGAATCATGCAGTTGTCTCGGTAAGTGCTCATTCTCGATCTTTGTCAATGAATGTGACATCGGATCATACGATATGCTGATTTGAATTATGGAATGCAGGAAGATGTGGCAATGGTCCAAATTTGGTGATCCTTCCCGCAGAGGTTGTGGTGAGCCACTGCAATACTGCGGCGCACGCTGCTCGTCTTCTAGCTCTAGAATGTGGAGCTTCAAATCCAGAAAAAAATCTCAAGGCTCTGGGGTTGAAGCAGCTGGCCAACAAAGCGTTTGAAAGAGGTAACCTGTCAGAAGCTGAGGAGCTTTATACAGAGGTATCTGCTCCCCCTTTTCTCCAGAAAGATACGTGTGATACTCCTCCCACTCATTTACAAGATTCATTGTTGCTTATGCAGGCAATTGATTTGAGTCCAAGCGGAGGATTGCACTTCATATACGCCAACAGGTCCTTTCTTACATCCTCTAAATTGTTGCGGTCAATATTCTTCGTCATGCTGTCTGAAACTCTGGGTTGTTGCAGATCTGCATTGAGATTAGCTCAGGGGAACTTCCAGGGCTCCTTGGAAGACGCACAAGAGGCTCAACGAATCGCTCCCAAGTGGGCTCAGGTACAGAATTGTAATCTTGATTGCTTTTCTAGTCTTTTTAATGCAATGAACACATAGTGGTGGTCTTGCAGGCTTTTGTGCGTCAGGCGGATGCGTTATCTGCAATGGGCCAAGTTGAGCCTGCTTTAGATGCTCTTGCTACTGCTCTTCGTCTTGATCCTCTTCTAAGACGCTCACAAGCATTTCAGGTAATTTTTAGCAACTGAATTCAAATGCTTTCTTCTTTTTTGCAACATGGGCTTTTCCGATTCTGTATCGAAGTATTCCGGACAACAAGGTGTCGGTGAATACTTTTACATTCTGAAGTATAGGTGGTCGTGGTAAGCTCCATGTGTGAAGTTTTGTACTTCTTCTTTTGAACAAAGTTGATGGTGTTGGATGCAGGCCAAGACACGGGACCTTGAATCGAAGGTAGGCACAGCTAATTCGTCTTTGTAACAATGAAGATGCAGATTTCTATCAACATTGTTGTAGTATCGTTGGCTGTTATTTCGACTTCTACAATAGTTCTTACCATGAAGCACTGTTTTGGAATTGAAATGATAGCTGCTCATGTACCAACCGTGTTAAATGACTGCACTTAGTTCATGTATGTAAGATGTTGAGTTCAATATGGTGATTTAGAAACTCAAATTATGGTAGCAAGAAATTATGGTAGCAAGGATGTTCAAAGACATAGAGATGTATTATGTTGTGCTTTAGAGTTATAAGAATTTAAATAATCAAATCACATGATGTGCCAATATTATTGTTGTGTAGATTTGCAATTTTTTACAAGAAGTCACACTTGTCTCATGTAGATGGGATGAGGCCGATTGATTGGTACAAATCCCCTGCCTATGTATAAATACACTAGCAACACCAAGTCATGTAAATCACATCAAACGCTCAAACGGATACACCGAGTATCGAACCCAGACCGCCTCCACGTGTCTTAATGTCCCTACCAATCAACCAGGAATCATAACTTGGTGTCCATACCCACGATAAAACTCATAATATAACCAAAGACAAACCTAAACAGTGGTCGGCTGACTATTTTATGGTTACTTTTGTTCCCCTGGCTACTATAGTGTCTAATCCTCAAAGGGATGAGTAGTCTTGTACCTGAGTCCTTCTGTCCGGTGGGTTTTAGGTCGCTGGGCTCGACGAACAGACACTCTAATCACGTTGGCCCTTTGAAAAAGGACAGGAGTTTTTATTATCATTATTGAGACAATAATTGAAGAGCTTAAATTAAAAATAACTCCTATTCAAGAGTCTCTTTTCAAAATCTAAAACCCCCAATTACAAATAGGGGCAAGTCATATCCTTACCCTCCCTCAACAACCATCTTGCTATGAGCAATTCCAATTTGAAACAACTTACTCAAAAAGCCCACCCTTGGTCCATTAACCCTTAAATTCCCCTGGGATCTAAAATGGACAGCCCAAAATTGGATCCCAACATCTTTTGGACTTGGGCATCTTGAATAGTGCACTTTTTGAACTTGGGCATCATGAATGAACCAATCAATGATAAGCTTGTAACCTCCTACAAGGTTATGTACAACCCCAACCTACCTACCCCAATCCTTTCAAAGCACAAAATCACTCACACAAATTATGATTTGAATTGTAAAATTCCACTTTTTGAATGCATCATAAGAAGGTGACCACTTTGAAATCAAAATACAACTGAAAAGTTGAGTATAGTGAGACTCATAGAGCAGAAAAAAAGCCCCTCAGACTTCCTTGGGCATTTAAGGGTTGAAGAATAATACACATAGCAGACGGCACCACGTGGCAACAACGACAAAAAACCGCCACATGGACACCCCGAATCATACCACGTGGTGGCGCCAACGGGACTGTGCCAACCTGGCACAAGCCTTGAGCTCCCGACCGATCTCTCCCGAGTATTCTCCCATTTCCCTTTGCATCGATTGCACCCGAGCGAGCCTCCATTTCCCTTTTGAATCAATTTTCATCCGAGAGAATTTCCATTTCCTTTTGAATTCGATAGCAGCCGAGAGATTTTTCCATTTTTCCTTTGCAGGCGAGAGATTTTTTCATTTGCAGGTGTGAAAGATTAGCTATGGCGGGGATGATGCCGAGCGACGAGGGCAAGAGTCCGAAGCAACTGGAGCAGAAGGCAGCAGCGAAGGAGCAGATCATAAACGCGACATCAGGTGCGCGCGAAATCGTAGACCACGCGGCTTTCAACGCACGCGCAGTCGGTAAAATCTTACTGCATCCCTTGAACAAGGAAGCCCGAGCGGACGCCATCGCCACCGCGAAAGAGGACAAGGCGCAGTCGGGGGAGAGAATGGCTGCCATTCGCGAGGTCGGCGCCCAACAGGCCGATGCGCTCCGCTACGCCGCTCGCACGGGCGCCGACTCCACCACCACCGCCCCTGTCGCCACCACCGAACCCCGAGTTTAGACCTCACTCTCCTTCCAATTCTTTCGATTAGATAGATAGAAACTCCGGTCCCTTTCTAAGGAGCCGGCGTGAATGAATTGTCCGTTTGTAATGCTAATATCCCGATGGCCACTGGACAAGGGGAGATTGGAACAATACTACTTCCCCCTCTTCTTTCGATTATTTTAGTTTCTAGGACTTGCAACTGCCATTTTGTATTTATGAAAATGTCCTCTTTGAACATAGTTTTTGTTGAAAACAATACATTCAACCCACTTTGCAACTCAATTGATTGTGCATGAGATAAATGTGGAGAATTTGAGTTTGTGTCGGTGACTTTTGACAGGTATGGAAAGTTTCATGTAATTTTTTATTTGAAGATTTGAGTAAGGTCTGCTTGTTTAGGTTGTTTTGAGTATCTTCTATTATCTAACCTTTGTGTTAAAATTGTGTTTGTGAAATTCTTGATGAATGGTTTGGTTTTTTGTATTGAACTGGAGTTGCCTTAGAATTTATTGTAGAATGTTGTATGATATGGAGTTTAGTTGTGGATTTTACAATTAGTGGATTTTACAATTATATGTGTATTATGTTCTATTTCTAAAAGTCGATTGTTTTCACAATTATCAATGTAAGTTGTTAACTTACAACAATGGTCTCAAAGTACATATTTGCTCATGGAGCTCTTGATGTGCTAAGATATGGAATTCCACTTATCTTATATATGGAGTGGAGTAGATATATATATATATATATATATATATATATATATAGGTTATCTATATATAGTTTAGGTTTAACTCTTGAAAATCACGGAATAGCTTTATGAAGAAATTCAATTTATAGATTAGAAATCTCTTAGTGTCAAGTAAGAGGTTTTATCTTTTATTATCATAGAGAATAAACTCCACCACCTCATGTTTTTGTACATTATCAATGATGAAATGTTGGTCCTTTAGAAAGTAACAAGAATAATTTTGTTCTTTAATCAGGCAGGCATGAACTAGTGTTGCAATAATTGATTGTGCCTACTTTTACAATCTTATGGCGAAAGAAACATCTGCTACAAATTGTTGTGCGGCTTAAAAGTTTGCTCAGACTTCGTGAACGCGTCCAAGACTAGGAAAAAGATATAATGAGAAATTTTTGAGAATTAGGAACTTCTAGTTGAGGTGCAGTTAAGTGTGAATGAGTAGCTAACAAGACAATTTGTGGTGCGTGGCAAGTGGAATAGGAAGGAAAAGCTCAACAACTGATATCAAAATTTAAGTTTCACTCTAAAATTTATTAAAGTCCTTTGTTTCATCCTCAATAAAATAAATGAAGTACATTATTTGAATAAAGCTTGGTTTGAAGTATTGTATTATTTGAGTATTCACAAACTTTCAAAGTTTCCAACCGTCAACTTCTATGAAGATGTCTTTTTAGTGTCTTTTAGTATAATGAAACACTAATATTGAGCATGTTCCAACTTTTTATCTTCATCCAAGAAATATTTTAGAATTCACTATAGATGAAGAAATCCATATAATTCAATTCAATATAGAAGAATAAGTCAATATATCCACATTTGATTATTCATGACTTCGTCATCCATTCCATTTGATCAAAATGAACATTTTTCAATGCCATTTGAAGCATATTAAGATTTTTGAACAAGGTTTCACTCATAGTCATGTTTTTGAGATAGAAAAACTAAAATTAGCTTCTGACAAATAAGATATCAAAGCTTTAGCTTTGAGACATTTTACATAATCGTGTGACTCAAGATTACATAGCAACTCAAGTGGATTGATAATGGATTGTTCAAATCGTAAAGGTAGTTTTTCAACTTCATCGTGTTTCAATATATGAAACCTGGTTTGCTCTTATTCTTACTACTTAATTCCCAAAATGTCTTGTAAAACTGATGTCAACAATCAAGATAGAGTTCAAGTTTTATGTTGTAGAGATAATGGAAGTAATGGAAGTTGGTCTCTCTATATACATTAATGTAGGTGTGATATTACACTAATGTCTTACAACGAGACTCTCGAAAAAAAAAAAAATTAACCTAGAAGTCGTATACAATTTTTTTTTTGAACATGGCCAAACATAAATTTTGTTGTTATAGATCTTTGCAAGTCAACTAGGGGAATAAGAAACCCTAAACCTATTCTAATAACCTTCGATGTGGATGGAACACTCATTCGATCCATTGGACCAAAGTCAAACCACCTCCACAAGCGTGCCTTTGCTCATTCATTTCTTGAGATTTTTGGAATCAATGGCAATTGCGATGTTCTTCCGGTTAACATTCTCACTTCCAATCTTCCAATTCTTTATGATACATTCAAAATAACCATCACACACATTATCATCGCCTTTCCATTTGTACTTATTCATATTTAGACACAATATTCTCAGTCACTCACAATGCATGATCAAACCTCTCCAAAACCTCACTTTCACAAAGTTCTCTCTCATACCTACACAAAGTCATTTTCAAGCATCAAATCCTATATTTCCTTGATGCAAAAGCACCTAAAGTATAACATATGACCGTCTTCTAATGCAAGGGTAAAAAATGTACACTCAATTTTAGTAAAATTTGAAAGACTCAACATTATCCTAACATTCTACGCACACTCAACATTTGAACATTTGATTCTTTTTCATTCATAAATTCAAAATATTTTGATGCAAGAACCTTCTAAACTCATTTCAAGTGTCAAGGAAAGTTAGGAAAGTTAAGAACATTTTGGAGCAAACTCTTGAAGACTTTGATCGCTTTCTTCCTGGTTTTGAACACCTTTTAGTTCAATAAACTCTACATATTGCATATCAAACAATGTATATTCTTATCAACTTTACAAAAAATAGACACTTTCAATGTCTTTTGCTTGCAAGTTTGCGGAGTATTGTGCAACATTCTCACTCTCGTTTCAATGCAGTGTCATGGAAAAACAGACCAAATGATCATCCTCGACTCACTAGAGTATTACGGCATCCCTCGACCAGTACGGTGCTTAGTTATCTTCATTTTTTATGTTTTAACACGTATTTCGTTATAATGGTAACATTCACTGATTTTGAGAAATTACAGTTTAGTTTGAGTCGAGCTAAATGTACCCACAGAGTACATTTGGCTCAACTTAAACTCATTTGTCATCGATTTGATAATTTGAATATTCTCATTATAACGAAATAGGTGTTTTTTTTGTTTTTTTTTTTTTTCCATTTGTTGCAATGCTGGGGGAGATGCCTTTTTCTAAAACTGAGAAACCAGGAGTTTAGGGTTGACAGAGAGTGGAGGCCAAGATGCGGGAGATTATGGCCAGCATGGTTTCGTACTTTCGAGACAATCGACGAGACATAAGCAATGGTTTGGAGCTTCTTCCGGGAGTGCAGACTCTGTTGGAGACTTTGTCCAAGCATCCTGACATTGTCTTTGGCTTGGTACTGATCTCACTGTACTCAACTTTTCACTTATATTTTGATGTCAAACTCGTCACCTTCTTATGATGCATTCAAAAAGTGAAATTTTACAATTCAGATCACAATTTGTATGAGTGATTTTGTGCTTTGAAAGGATTGTGGTAGGTAGGTAGGTTGGGGTTGTACATAACCTTGTAGGAGGTTGCAAGCTCATCATTGATTGCTTCATTCATGATGCCCAAGTTCAAAAAGTGCACTATTCATGATGCTCAAGTCTAAAAGATGTTGTGATCCAGTTTGGGCTGCTCGTTTGGGCATTTCAGGGTTAACTTAAATGAAACTTTTGTTTTAGTCTTTTGCTCATTGGTGTTGTTTTTGGGGAAATTCTAAAGGTGTGATTGCTGATGTGCAGGTGACGGGGAATTTGGTGGAGATAGGGTGGATGAAGATGGAGGGGCTTGGTGTTTGCCACTTGTTCACACAACCCAACTTTGGAGGGTGTGTTTTTCGACTATTTTTGAGGGTTTTTTGTTAGGGTTTATGTATCCCTTATTGTGTGGAATTTGGAGGGTGTGTTTTCCACTCTCTTTTAGGGTTTTGTTAGGGTTTATGTACCACTAAATTGCAGTCGAACACTAATTGTGTAGAATTTCAATTTTGTTGATATTGTTTGAGGCATTTTGATTGAAGTCCATTACTACAATTTGAGGGAGTTTGCAATGTTTTCTTCTGAAACGTTGCTCAAGGTTAACAACGTTTTGGAACTTGCTTGAGCAACGTTCTCAAGAAAATTAGTAGTGTTATTTATAATCTAGTTGAAAACGTTGTTTGTTTTCTTGATAACGTTGCACAAGCAAGTTCCAAAAATGTTGTTAGACTTAAGCAATGTTTGTGATGTTGCAAAACCCTCTTTTTTCTAGTTGTGAGATTATGAGTGTTTATTTTTTAATAAGATTGAGTGGCTAGCAACTCTTGTCATAGTTTGAGCAATTTCTTTCCTCCACTCACTTTTTTTTATAAAGTTTCATCTTCTTTTCTTCATTTGTTGTGTTGATTTAAGAAAATCAAAGTTTTCATGCTCATGTTGTCACTTTAGTAGTTTCAATCATAATGGAAGAAGATTCACTACAATAAGTATTCTAGGACTTGATTGTTGTACTTTTTAAGGGAGAAGGATGAGTTCTTTCTTATGAATCACCAATGTCCTCACTTGACTTCTCCATATTTGTAAATTGAAGCTAGACTTATAAAAAGAAGGTTACAAATTGGAACTGAGTAGCAAGGTCTAGTTGTGTGACGAATGTATCTTTTTGTTTTGACCTCTAATTCATCATTAGTATTGTTTAATTATCATAGTAATTATTTTGATTGTGTACTTACGTGGTTTTTGCCAAGTGTTCTTATGATAATAAATTATGCTCTTGCAGTTTCGGAAGTGACCACTGGAATAGAGGTGAGCTTGTGAATTTAGCAGCAAGAAGGGCTGCTACGTGCTATCCAAGTGGCTTCAAACTACGAGCTCATGTTGGTGATACGGTAAGAATATCCACATTATTTATGGTCTAGTCCTTTGTAGTCTAGTCTTCCTACTTTTGATTGAATCATTGCAAGTTGCTACATCATTGTTTACATCATTTTGATATATGAGCACTAAATTATGCTCTAACTTGTGATATTCAGCCGGCGGACATTCAAGCAGCTCATTTTGGAGAAGCTCTTGCTATTGGTGTATGCACAGGTGTTTTCACTGCACATGATTTAGAAGAAACAGGTCGCCAATGTAGAGCTATTCCTCCCTATCCTACTATAGTATTCCCTAACTTCACCAATACTGATGACTTTCTTTGTGCCGTAGGAGTTTTTCCCCATTTGTAACATAATATGTACATTCATAACTTAAGAATGAGTAGGTATGAATGTAACACATGTACATATATCATTTCATGTGAATTACGATGAAACTCAATAATTGTTGGAATAATCACAATGAGCATATCCTACGATTGGTGATCTTTAGATGAGACAAGAAGTATTTGTATATATGCATGTTCTTGAATATTTCAAAAAAACCATACATACTACTTGGTAAGTGTACTTAATCAAATCTTCTAAGTTTGTGTAAAGATATGATGCTCTCAAGATCACAAATTATACATACACCGTTGATACTAGATTACTAGCATACACTCTACTTAGAAATGAATACAGAAAATGGTTTAATGATTCTAATCATTCTGACATGGCATATTTATTTCTCATCAACCATGGTGTTTTTGTGAATTTCTTGCTCCAATTTCACATTTAGACACTGCTTGACTTCCATCAAAATTTGAACTACGTGCTTAACCAGCCCAAATGACCATTCTTAGTAATAAAAAACCCATACATGAAGATATCGTACGAGTGAACACCACATCTTCAAAGATTCCCTCAAGAATGCCATTCAAGACTTTGCTCACCAAGAGAAATATTCGCTGAATGAGTCACAAAATTCTGCAATCTGCTTATTAAATGAATGGGTCTTTCAAAAATTGCTCAAATTGAAACAGCCATCACCCTCATGCGTAATAGATTACACTGGGAAATCTATGATACACTTGTTCTACATTCAAACTAGAGGATGAACTCCGATCCTACTTGCAAATTGCGCCACAATTTTCACCACCTGTGATCAAAATCATGCCTCCCTGCAACTGTACATTCACAAACGATGAAGTCAAAGAACAATGCTTAAGAAAACATCACCCACTTGTAGCTTCACTTCCAAAATCCTTTGACGATAATCAACCTGGGGAAGAATTTCAAACTTATGTGTCTCAAAGACACTGTAAGAAACTACTTTCTTACGAAGTGGAGCATATTTGAGGCTTGAAAATTCAGCTGGTTGGTGTCTGAGGTTTCAGCACATGCAAAGGCTTCAAGCTATTATATATACTTGACATGGACCTTCCGAGCAGCTAGGAGGAAGTGATTTCCACTTTTAGAAAAGGTCTTCTTCCATCCTGCTTTCATGTTTTTGATCTCTTCGACTCGTTTCTCACTCTCTCAGCTGCTCCACTCCTTCATTCTCTCACGCTCCTCCCACGCCGAGCTTGCCTTCCCAGTCCCATACGGGAACCTCCTTTCCTCCTGCCACACTTGATTCCTCATTTCCTGCATGACAAGGATATCAGAGCTGTCCAAATCGGTTCATTGCGACAAGAGAATCCACTGATCTAGCAGGAAGCTCTCACTGGGAGGCCGGCGAGACTACTTGCCTGTCTGCCGAGGAGCTCCACCTCCATGCTATTATCATCCTTCCAGTATCATGGAATCAGAATGTGAAGTACCCAGTCCCATGTAAGTGCGCGCAGCCTCCGTCCGCCGTGTTGATCCGGACCTAGTGCACATCAATAAGTGTCAAGGCGGTTAGTTCTAGTCCTCGTACATGCGCAGATGCTCGAGTAGCAAACCACCAAGCACACTTGCGCATGTAGCAAAAGACTAAAACTGACCGACTTCAGCACAATTGAAGGACGCTCCCCCTGACCACCTGAATGCATATCCCTGTAAATGCATTGCCGTGATGGGTTTAAATGGCATGAAAATAGAACATTGCTACATTCTACGATAGAGCTACAAGAACTGAGTAGGCCGGTGGATGGAAGAAATGCGTGTCGAGGTAAAGTCTGCGAAACTGTGAGCTCCCAGCATCCGGAGACTGGGAACACAAAAGCTGTCACCGGGAACAGATAGGGAACGTTGGGAGCCTTACCGACTAAACCCATTGGCTGGTCAGTCGGAACCTCGGAGAACCGTCGATCCTTTCCGACTGAGTCACCCAGAAACCAGGAGAACCGTCGATCATGGCGGACTAAGTAAAGTGGTAGGACAGTCGTGTACGCAAGAGGTACTTCCAAGTTGAATGTATTTATAATTTCAAGAGAAAATAAACAATATTAAGTAATAGGGGGATTGAAAAGTAAAATCAGGAGCATCTAGTTTTATTAATAATCAAAAGTAGAAAATAATAGGCAATTATTTTCGTCCCCAAGTTATTTTTTAAGAAATTTTGCATGAAGATTGTCAAGTTGATTGGTTAAGATGCCCCTTGGGAATACATAGGATGGTTGTGGGGTAGTCATCAGTCAAATTAGAATATACACCATTAGATTCAAGGACAACATTTGATGGTTATGGGTCAAATGAGAAGGGAGACCATTAGATACAAGGACGGCATCAGGTGCATCGTATCTTATAGAATGCATTGCAGCCACGCTTTACTAAGCTCTTTTCGCTTCATTTGTTTAGATCCAAATTTCTGTAGTGCAACAAGATGGAGACATCTCAATTATGTAAGTTTCTTACGATAAAGCAGGTAGTAGAAATTGGAATTGTCGAATCACAACTTTAAACAATCTCAATTTTATAAGTATAATTGCCAACATTTCATGTGTTATTTTGACACCTGAGAAATTGGTTGAATTTATTCTTCTACGAGACCTTATCCATTCGATGGTACTCTCTTATCATAGCCTAGAGTAGTTGCCGCATATTCCACTCACTATTAATTAACTAGTTTATAATTTGTCCTATAACAAAATATTGTGTGAACAATATCCTTATGCCCACCGCATTAGTAAGGTGGATTACTTAATAATGCGATAAATTTTTGTAATTTTTCTTTAGGGAAGTTAACAATGTGAGCAAATCTTGTGCATAAATAGGCAATTCCATTATTTTGGTACTCTGCTGCAAAAATGGCACAAATTAACTTTCCCAACGCTCGTTGAGAAATCACAATGTAAATTAGAGTGATACTATAGAAAAATGCGATATTACAGAGTACATCATTATGTAGGCAACTAGACATGGGAATGCAATTTCAGTAGTGACAAAATGACACTTGGAATCGTGCTATTTTAACAGAATTGTCGATATAGGCAAAGTAAGTAGAAGACAAGTAAATAAAGAGGAATTATCAGTTTTGGACTTTTTTGCAATTTATCATGAATTCTTCAAACTACACTTCTAGGATTTCTAAAATGGTCCCACAAAATAGCATGCTAAAATGTTCACTATGAATACATAGAAGTCTAGTCAGCCATTTATCACAATTTTGTTAAAATGGCGGTATACTTTGTGCCATTTAACACGTAATTCGTTATAATGGGAATATTCAGATTATCAAATTGATGACAATTGAGCTCGAGTTGAGCCAAATGTACTATGTGGGTACATTTAGCTCGACTCGAGCTAAACCCACATTTCTCAAAATCAGTGAATACTACCATTATAACGAATTACGTGTTATTTTGTCAAATCTCCTATGAGCCATTCTGGTTGCGTTCTAAAACGTGCCATTTTACAAGCATATTTTTGAACTGAAGTTCAGGAGGAATTTATGCATGCAGAATCACATGTTTATTAATATCACACAATTACTCCGTAATATCAAATGATTTCTGTAATATCACCAAAATTTACACAGTATCACAGATTTTTGTGGTTTTTGATCGTTGGACATAGTTTAAGGGCGATATTTCTGAACAGTTCTTCAAAAATATCATTGTTTTTGAACTGCGGTTCAAAATATTTCATTGAAAGGTAAATGTTTTTGAAATAGCTGTTCAAAAACATTATAGAATTATTACGGTAACATTATTCCGGTAAAATGGCGCTTTTAGGGGTACTTAAAATGAAAAAAATAACGTTGGTACATTGAAAGGGGGTGGTTTTGAGGAGTTTTGGTAGTTTTGGGGGCTTTCAACTTTAGGGGTTAATCCCAACTAACTTGTAATATGTTAAAATGGCCATTGAGAAATATTTACCTTTTGACCGCTCTTCAAAGGTCAAAACCCTAAAAAGATGTGATGGTGGGAATTTTTTGGTGAATTGATATCTGGGTGTGCATGAATTTTAGAAAAAAACACTCCATTTTAGAGGCATAATTAGATATGCCTCCACGATACCACATGGAGTAACGCCATTGAGGTCATCTTCACTTTCCTGTTTCAGAACACATCAGAGAAGTTGAAGCACAGAAAGGTGACCGTGAATGCAACACAAATCATACTTCGACATCAACCTCAAGCGATCGTCTGATCATGTGCAAACCTCACAATACTCCGATCATGTTGTCTGCAGGCACAGACAACTTCCTCCTCAACTCATGTACTTTATTCAGACGACTTCAATCATACATGAGCTTCGATCCCAACTTTCCAAACCCTAAGTACACCTCCGACCGTGATTCCTGTCCACATGAGCTACCTCCAACTTGTCTCCGGCTCCCCATGCCAACCCAAGAACCTACGGCAGTGTGTCCGCCCCTGTTATTATATATATATATATATATATGAGTTTCATACTTGAAACTCGTACCCTCAAGCTATCTTTATATGCTTGAGATCACTCTGTTGACGTCCAGTATGTCATTGATCGATGTGCGCCCGCACTAATCAATAACCGGAGACCTCAGGAAACGTAATGAAGTCATTCTTGGACCGTCCTGAGACCGATTTGAGAACAATGATGGGAACATCGTCGGTCCCCAAATTCTCGGTGTCGACAACACCGCCTTGTGCGACGCCGTCTGATTTTAGCCACTGTGGGAGAGTTAGTAGCCAATTCAAACCTTTTTTTAGCCAGTGTGAGAGAGATGAAACTCCCATCGATATCGATACCGCGGTGCCGTAAACCGCCCTCATCATGGACCGGGCACCAGTCGAGGTCGGTTGGGGCACACCCAGCTGGATGTGAGCATGTATGTCTCTGATCATGTTGAGATCGATCAGAGACACACTAGAGTGGTGCGTGACGATCACGAAAGCTGGGTGTGCCCACTGCAGTTCGCTAGTCTCGTGCCCGGCAGTAACCAGATTTTTCATCAATCGTAAGCCCTAGAAACAAAACACACATGGTTAGACAAGTGGTCACACACATCCTTTAGCGATAATTTCCATCCACTTACAACCAACAAAAATCGATGGTACAGAAAAGAGGATTACTGCATACCTCGCAGCAAAATGTGAAGACAGTCTACCTCTGGTCTGCATTAGGTTTTTAACTTGTCGTACTTGTCTGTACATATTAAAATATGAAGTGTCTGTAAACACTGTATACAAATGTCTGTACATGAATTATAATATGAAATGTCTGTACATAAATTACGATATGAAATGTCTGTACATAAATTCCGATATGAAATGTCTGTACGTAAATTATGATACGAAATATCTCTAAGTTAATTATGATACGAAATATCTGTAAGTAAATTATAATATGAAATGTCTGTATGCTAAATATAAACGACGTAACTTGTACGTGTAGGAAATGCCGTAGTTTCTGTCCCATACTAGAATAACCGACTGTCTGTGCATTACACTGGAAAGAAAACTGACGAACGTGGTCAAAGCAAACTTATACCTGAGAAGATGAACGGAGTATCATCTTTGGGCATCAAGGTTGTGTATTAAGCTTACTGTAGATAATCTCTATTACAATTTGAGGGGGTTTGCAACGTTTTTCTTCTCAAACATTTGCTCAAGTTTAGTTATGTTTTGGAACTTGTTTGAGCAACATTCTTAAGAAAATAAGCAATGTTATTGGATCACCAATCAATGTTATTTATTATCTAGTTGAAACCATTGCTTATTTTCTTGAGAACGTTGCTCAACCAAGTTCCAATACATTGCTCAACTTGAGCAACATTTGCACGAACATAAGGTTTGTTACGTTACAAACCCCTCTCTTTTCTAGTATTGAATGTTGACCCACGGTGATGTATGATTGAAATTTTAAAGGGTCAGAAAATTCGACCACATCTTTTTATAGAAAAAGAGTTGGTCACAAAAGGAAATCATAACCCCCTTAACGAGGCCGAAAAATGACATTTTGGATAACAAGTTACAACTTTGAAGGGTCGTAACTTCTTCATACATGGTGTGTTTTGGGATAAAATAACTTGAATTGGGTCCCAAATCAAGTCTAGTTTGTGTGATCAAAATTTCGGACCCTTACAATGAAGTATGAAATGATGGCATGCATTTTAGTGGAGGAGCTCTTGTTTTTGGGTTTTCAAATATGGGGTATGTTTTATCATTGCAAGCCAATCATGCAAAATCCACTTTAGTTTCTCATGAATGTTTATTTGATTAAGTATGATCTCAAGATAAGATCCAACAACTTGGTAGTTGGAAGGTTTTTTTTTTTAATGATTTAGATATTTTTTTTGCAATGATGTTTCTATTTTGAAATAACCGAAAAATGTACAATAGGGTGACATTCAAATTGGCCGTTTAGTGGTTCCAGGGATAGTGTCCTACACTGCTGCCAACTTTGACACTCTCCCCAAAGCTGAGAAATTTTTATTTTACCATGAAAATTTGGGGACAACATCATCTTTATGTTGAAAACATGCATACCAAATTTCAAGTCCAGGAGACTTATACAGAAAAACTTATGCAAGATCTACCAACATGGGATAGCTGTGAGAAAAGTGTCACAGCTGCCAACTTTGACACCCTCCCAAGAATTGAGGAAATTTTTTTTGCCCATGAAATTTTTGGAGCAAAAACATTTTTATGTTGTTTGCATGTGTGGAAAATTTCAAGTTCAAAAGACCCATACAAAAAATAATATTCCAAATCTATCAACATGTGTAGTTTTGAGAAACAAAGGGGAAAACCATTTTACTACTTCCAACTTTGACGCCCTCCTTAGGATTGAGTTTTTGTTGATACATAGTGAAATTTTTGGCACAAGATCATCTCTACGCTGGTAACATATGAGATAAATTTCAAAGCCAAAAGACATACATAAAAAAAGTTATTCCATATCTATCAACATGTGTAACTATGATAAACAATTTAAAGGTCATATTGAAAATGTCAAAATATCTTTGACACCTCATGCTTTTTCATTGAACTCAATCATGTGAGTAAGCCACCAAACATAAATGCTTCTAAAAAAGATCAATAACATCTAAATGAAGACGTGAATAGCTGTTCCATGCAGAAGAATCCACTTGGCCATAAAGTGTGCATTAGACACATGACAAATTTTTTCTACTAAATATCTATTGAACACTATGTAAAGGGAATGGTGTGTGTGCTTTGTGATAGACTGAATGTTGAGACAATCCTCAAAACAGAGAGTGTTGTATTGTGGGATGCATGAGTGTTGATTCACATTGGGCATAATGAGCAAAATAGTAAGAGCAAAATGATTTTTCATGTATGCATATGGGCTTGTGTTTTGGCGACCCTTCTCTCTCCTCTCTGCTCCAGCATCTTGGCTCCCTTCTCTCCTCCTTGCTCTACTCTAATCCATATTGTACTGCTGTAGCTAGCATCACGCACTCTATAAATTTATGATGACAATTTCAGATGAAATTCGTGCTCGCTTCATAGGTTTGAGTGAGGGAGGATTTACAAGAGTTCAAATTGCAGCTACTATTGGAGTTCCTATTAGAACAATTACAAGGTTAGTAAAAATATTTAGAGAAGATGGAACCTACAAGCGCAAACCTTGCGGTGGAAGTCACGCTAAAAAGCTTAGTGATAGAGATGTTCGTAGTATTATGCATTACTCAAAAATTCATCGTTGCTCTTGACTCTCAGAGATTACCAATGAATTTCCTACTCAAGTGTGTAGACGTACTATTCAAAGGGTCTTACATAAAAATGGCATTTTTAGTCGAATTGCAGTCAAAAAACCTTTTTTGACACATCGTCACATGTCTCAACGATTAGCTTTTGCTCAGAAGTACCGTGGATGGAGTGCAAAAGAGTGGGAGCGTGTTGTTTGGACAGATGAATCCACTTTTGATATTGGAAAAATTCTCGCCAAATTCATGTTTGGAGAAGTACATACGAGCGTTATTCATCAAGTTGTCTAGCTCCTACTTTTAAAAGTGGAAGGACTTCTTTAATGATTTGGGGCGCATTTGCCGGAGGACAAAAGTCAGAACTTGTCTTTATGCCTAAAGGTCAACGTTCTGCTAAGGATTTTATAGAAGTGGTTTACGATGCCAAATTGGTTCATTTCATGGGTCAAATTCCACAAGGAGTGCTTATGGAAGATGGGGCACCCGCCCATAGGAGCAAAATATGTGAAGAATGGAGACAAAGCCACCTTCTCGAAAAGCTCAACTGACCTGCAAACTCTCCCGATTTCAATCCAATCGAGAACATTTGGAGGATGTTAAATGATGCTGTGCAACATGGCAAACAATGTCGTAGAAACTTAGATGTGTTGAAGGTAGTTCTTGAAAGAGAGTGGAAGTTAGTCAATGGTACAAAGCTCCTTCAACTATGTCATTCTATGCCCTCCAGGTTATTAGCATTGATTGACCCTAATGGAGGACATACACGTTGGTAGATATGGAATAACTTTTTTTATGTATGTCTTTTGGCTTTGAAATTTATCTCATATGTTACCAGCGTAGAGATGATCTTGTGCCAAAAATTTCACTATGTATCAACAAAAACTCAATCCTAAGGAGGGCGTCAAAGTTGGAAGTAGTAAAATGGTTTTCCCCTTTGTTTCTCAAAACTACACATGTTGATAGATTTGGAATATTATTTTTTGTATGGGTCTTTTGAACTTGAAATTTTCCACACATGCAAACAACATAAAAATGTTTTTGCTCCAAAAATTTCATGGGCAAAAAAAATTTCCTCAATTCTTGGGAGGGTGTCAAAGTTGGCAGCTGTGACACTTTTCTCACAGCTATCCCATGTTGGTAGATCTTGCATAAGTTTTTCTGTATAAGTCTCCTGGACTTGAAATTTGGTATGCATGTTTTCAACATAAAGATGATGTTGTCCCCAAATTTTCATGGTAAAATAAAAATTTCTCAGCTTTGGGGAGAGTGTCAAAGTTGGCAGCAGTGTAGGACACTATCCCTGGAACCACTAAACGGCCAATTTGAATGTCACCCTATTGTACATGATTTTTTAGGAGAAATTTCTCATCAACCCATTTTTGAATTTCATTTTTGTTTGTTGAGTTGGATTCCAATTTGAATATAGATTTTTGTAGTAAAAACCTTAATTCCATTCAAGATGTGAGGAAGTTATGACTTCCATTTTTGAACAAAGGGCCTAGTTTTGGACTATTTTTTTGTTGCAAATTTTAGGGCAGTTTTCCTCATTGCAAGTCCTTTAGTTGCACAATGAAATTTTTCTCATGGTTGTTTTTTTTTGGTTCAAGGGTGCTATTGAGATGAAGGTAAGCATCTTTGTAGTTGGTGATGTTTTCATTGGAATACTAGTTTAAGGGTAGCATTTTCACTTCAAAGTGAAAAGTTGAGTTTTTGTGATGTTTTTTATATACTAATATGATACGATCTTGCAATCTATGAGGCCTCATGACTCCAAATTTGACCCATGACATGATCTACACTATGTCTACTACAAGATTATACAGTTGAGATTTAAATTACTTACATTTCTTTCCATTTGAGAAGCTTATTTGAAATTGTGTTCTTTTGCTAAAATAAGTCAAGCCAAGCTTAGGGGTTAACATTTACGGGCCGTATGTAGAATAACAAAATTTTAGATAGAAGGTAGCAACTATATAGAGCCATATCTTCTTTATCGAGGGTCGGTTTCAGATGAAATCACTTGAGTTAAGTACCAAATCAAGTATAGTTTGTGTGGCAAAATTTTCAATTCTACGTAAGAAAATATGACTTTATGGCAAGAATTCTAGAGAAGGCAACTCTTGTTTTTGGGTATTCAAACATGGGGCATGTTTTATCATTGCAAGCCAATTATGTAAAATCCAATCTAGTTTTGCATAGTTATGTTGTTGGATAAGTATGATCAAAGATGAAATTCAACATATTTGTAGTTGGAAGATTTTTGGTTAAAATATCCTAGGTGTTAGATTCTTTTATAATGTTTTTTATATTGAAAAGTTACATGGTTTTCAAGGAGTTGTTTCTCCTTCATCTACCGTTGAATTTTAATTTTGTTTGTCGAGTTGGACTCTTATTATAGTGGTATAAATCTTAAACTCAATCATCCAATGTGTGAGGAAGACATGGCATGCATCTTAGTGCAAGCAGTATAGTTTTTAACCTTTTTTCTTTTGTAAATTCCGAGGTAGTTTTTACCATTGTAAAACTATTATTTGAGCCAAAAAAACATTTTGATTGATTTTTTTTGTCAAAGGTATTATTGGGATAAAGGTGAATATCTATATAGTTGGTGATTTTTTCATTGCAATTGGTATATTGGTAGCAATTCCACCTCAAAGTGAAAATGATGAAATTTTGAAATCTTTTTTGCACATTAATATGCTATGATCGTGCAATGTAGAAGGCCTCATGGCTCAAAATTTGACCCACATGACCTACAGTAAGTCTGCTATACGGTTCCATAGTTAAGATCTACTTGACCTACCTTCATTTTCATCTACATCACTTTTTTTGAGAATGTGTTTTTTTTGGCTAAAAATTGGGACATTTAGCGGTTGAGGTTCTTTCCCGCCAAGCCTTTATAACCAACAAATATTGAAACTTAGCATCTCCACAGTTCTAAGAGTAAGCCCTCCTTTTTATGAGAGGTGTCAACAATGAGATTTGGAAAGTGTTGTGAATAGTAGCCACTACTACATAATGGCCTCCCAAGTGCCATATTGACTAAGACCATTTGACCACTTCAAAATGGTCGTAATGGAATGGAATTATTTTCTATTGCTGTGCTCCTTTGGCGATTGCCTGCTCATGATTAAATAACTAATATCATCCCCAAATCTTAGCCTATATCCATTTCTTAAAGTTTGTGGGATTGGAACGGATCTCCTTAAAGGAGGCCAGTGAGCTGATCACTGAGCCTCTCCGGGGGCAAATAATCCCTCCCCAAAAAATAAAAATTGGGGTATTTTTGCCCCCTAATTTTTAATGGTTGATGTCACCCATAGCTCCATGAGGCACCTACTGTAGTAGAACGGGGTCGTAGACCCCATTCCTAAACTCAGAATTTTTTTTAAAAAACATAAGAGGGCATCCCTAAACGCAAAAAACATTAAAAAATGGAATTTTTGGTTGGACAGGGGATCGGGCGGGCAGGTAGGGTCGAGGGACTCCATGACCAGCTCGCCGGCCTGCTTTAAGCTCACCCGATTGGAACTACTTCATACTGGAGAAACTATTACAAAATGTAGGTAGGAACACTCTTCTACATAGATACAATCACCCTCTAAGACCACCAGCCAGGCGAAATGCAAACATACCTTTAGAGAGATTCAAACGTAAAAGCTGGTGTAGTTAAGACATTTTATGTTGTTGACAAATATAGTTGACCTCTAAAATTTCAAGAGGCTCGCCTTAGGTTGATTTGACTCAGGTATATTCAGGTCAAATGAAGTCAAAACTATTTGCAAATCGTAGTAATTGTCCATACCTTTCCAAAAAGACCATTTGAGTTGAAAATTCCTTATGCTCAAACCTATTACTTTCAATTACACTAGTGGCACATCAAAAGAGAAGTTTCTAGTACGAACGACCTCAGGGCGTAAACTGGTTTACTAGTTTCAGACAAGACGTACTGTGGCACAAGAAAGTTTGCAAATCACCAGAAAATGCAAAGCATTCAGAAAAGACACAAGTACAGCAGCCAATGCTGCAAGCATAGAACTCATCACAAGTCCAAATTTATATGTCCTAGGCAGGTCTACCATCATAACCAGATGGAAGTATATCCAGTCTCGATGTACAGAATTGCAGAACTGATTCTTCTCTTTCCCAGCTCCAGAGACGCAAAATGTTACTTTGCAGGCACATGAGGCATAGGGGCGGGTAAGCGTTCGTAGCAGCTACCAAGGAGGATGGAGGAGGGGTACCGAGCCCCCTAATTTTTTGATGTATAGACATTAGATGCCAAGGAGTAGGCTTCCAAGGGTAACTTGGGGTTGCAGACCTCAAATTTGAATTCAAAATTATCAAGAACGGTCTTGGGAGGTCCCCACAAATTCTAGGATGCCTGCTTGGTAGCTGCCACGAATCATTGCCCCATACAGGCAGCCAATTTGCTTGCTCGTAGGCATGATTGGCCCACCATGAAATCACAAGGCCATGTGGCAAGCAGAAAATCCAGTGTTGAGTGAAAGAAGGGTAGGCAATTTGACTGCCCAATGAATCTGCTCAAAAGCTCCCCTCTCTCTTTCCACATTAGGGACGTACTCACTCCTGCAATGCAAACAGTCTGGTTTCACACTAGTATGCAAGGGTGGCGATGCGCGTGTGAATATCGTTTTACTAGATTACTCTCGCATGTGATTGGTTACCTGAGTTGGGGAGTGGTAAACACACGGTAAACACACAAGACACAAGAGACGGCGATTAGACGGCAAGATCGGACTCCTCCATCTGCCTCCGCTTGAGCAACCCACATATATGCTCTGTGCGCAGGCTAGGTGTTGCAAGACTGCTCAGACGTCACGACCTTGTCAAAGCACATGCAAAATCGTGCCCCTTGCCACCACAACTCCATCATAACAATACCTGCTGATGACAAGAAACCTTCGGTTCTAAACACTTACTATTGACATGAACCATGCACTGATACGTCTGACGTTGGCACTGGTGCAGTGTATCCACACCAGGATAGGTCTGCCAAGCCCAGCCAGAATCAGAAGCAACGGCCAGTGTCTCACAAATATATACAAAGAACGGGAAGTGATGGATGAGAGACATACCTCCGAGGTGATACGAGTTAAGCAACAATCCACCAGCAACGGTGAATTTAACAAGAATACGATACATTGCTGCTTACTGTCGAGTCAAATTCGAGGACACAAGTCAGAGTTTCATACCCCAGTGCTAAATCTTCATGGCGCTCACGCATAAATAGTGCACATATCATGAAGCGTTTGAAGATTGAAACCCACTTTGGATATCCACGATCGAGAAATTGAGATCTACAAGGTACATAAGATGCTTGCTTACACTTCTCGATAGATGCATGACGTGCTTGTTGTGCAATTCTTGCAAGAACTCAATCAGCACGTACCTCGTCAACTGGCACGCCAGCCAGTTGAGCAGACGGTCATTCCGCGTCCGTCCCGAAACTCAGGCTGTCAGGGAAATCTTCGAAATACAAGCTGCATCGCTTTCAGCATGTTCTTCTTCATCTTAAAGAGCATGCTACTCAGCTACTCCAGAGGCAGTGGGCATGACCTCCATCACCGCACCAAGCCACAGCAGAGATTGGTAAAGTGTCAAAATGGTTACCATTTAGCTGACGTGCGAGCGGAACGTATGATGAATTGCAGATACTCGAACTGATCCAAAACGGAAACGCAATTGAAAGCGGGTTTCTGGAGAATCATGCACAGGCCAATCGACTGGATATGTTCCGGAGCACAAAGCCAATTCCAACCCGCTCCGCTCTCACACCAGCTAAAGCGCAACCAATTTCGACACGGGAAGTAGCACGAACGGCACCAACACCAAAAAAGATCACCTGCGCATTGCAGACGCGAAGTGAAATACAACGGAAAGCCTAAAATAGTCGGCCAAGGAAACCCTCGTTTCCTTTCCTACCTCCACGTTGTAATGTGCTTTAGAAAGTGTCCGCACGATTGCCCGAGAAGCTCCCTATGAACCGTAGGGTAGTACTCTTTATGCCCTGCCCCAATACCCGCTCCTGAAATCCGCCTGGATCCAAGGAGGATACGGTCCAGGTCATGGGACTCCGGTTCTCCATGAGTCCATTGTGGGCTGGAGAGTGGAGCCTTGGGCCCCAGAGTGGAGCCTTGTTTGGAGTGTGAGGAACCCAGCCCACACACTATCCCTGTAACCCGGTCAAGATGGTTGTGGTCTCCTGAATTCTAGGACACCATAATTCCTAGTTATCATGTGCTTTCATTCACGTTTTGGCGTCCCCATTAATCAATGGTAGAGTGCCATGTGGCAGAGACATTATTGGCAAAAAATAATTTTGATATAACTAGCTTATGAGCAAATGTGATTGGTGAGCGGCCTTTTCCTCAGCCTTGTCTTTTAGCCTAGGGTGGGGTTGCGACGTCCAACCAAGCATTACCTGCAAGCTTTTCATGCGACCGAGCAACCCGGCATGAAGCACGGGGCTGGGCATGCTATAATCATTACCAAGAGTTCAAACGGAAGCGGCGATGCCGGTTCGTAAGCGAGAGTACTAAAAAATGGAGCAAAACCAATGATAGAGTGCTAAAATGTGTAGCCCCTAAATGTCCCCACTGTCATTTTTCTACATTTTGGATGAATGATAGAAAACTTTGAAGAGCCATAAGTCCTTCATCCAAACTCCGTTTTGGACGAAATCACTTGGATAGGCTTCCAAATAAGGTCTTTTGTGAGGTACAAATTGTAGGCCCTATGCAATAAAGTATAAATTAATGGCATGCATTTTAGTGAAGGCACCTTTTGGTTTGGATTATCAAATATTAGGCATGTTTTACCACTGCAAGTCAATTATGTAAAAATCAGAAGTAGTTTTTGATGATTTTTTTTTACATGATCATGATCTTAAGATGCAATCTAACAACTTTCTAGTTGGAAGATTTTTGATCCAAACACTTTTGGTATTAGATTTGCAGTGATGCTTCCACAATGAAAAAAGTGAAAAAATAGTTGACTTTTGAAGAGAAACATTTCATTCATCCACAATTGAGTTTCAACTTTATTTTTTGAGATGGATTCCATTTAGAGTTTGTACTTAGTAGTATATCGGAGATGTTTAATGATAAGGTGTAGATTTGAGTGCAAAGGGTCTAGTTCTGCACTATTTTTCCTTTGTAATTTTTTTTGGCATTTTTCTCTATTGCAAGGCTAGTATTTGAGTCAATTATTATGTTTGACAACTCTTTTTTTTGTACAAGGGTACTATTGAGATGAAGGTAAATAACTTTTTAGTTGGAGTTTTTTCAATAAAGTAGCTTTGTTGGTAGAATTTGCACTCTACAGTGAAAATGATGAAATTTTGTTTTGTGTACTACACATTACGATCTTTTAATCTCTGAGGACTCATGACTCAAAATTTGGTTTACATGACCTACGACAAGTCTATTACACGTTTGTACGGTTGAGATCTAAATAGCTTATCTTCATTTTCATTTTTGACACTTTTTTTGAAAATGCTTACAATGCAAACAAACACCTTTTCTAAGTAACTTAACTAGGTTGAAGTTGATCACACTTAATTTAAAGCGATTCCAAGTGTTGATTTGCAAAAACACGGGACTTCACCCTTAAACTCCTATGGGTCTAAATCGGGCAGCCCAAAATTGGATCACAACATCTTTTGAACTTGGACATCATGAATGTACCAATCTCCTACAAGACTATGTTCAACCCCAACCTACTACCACAATCATTTTAAAGCACAAAATCACTCAAACAAATTGTGATTTGAATTGTAAAATTTCACATTTTGAATGCATCATAAGAAGGTGACCAATTTAATATTTTGAGAGAAAAGTTGAGTATAGTGAGAGCTACAGAGCAAATTCTGTTGGAAAAAAGCCCCTCGTGCTCGTCTTTGCTTTGTACGCGACTTGTATAACTACACCCATTGTAGCACCACTACTGTAAATCCGCAAGTACACTATGCTTCACAAAAGCTTCGCATCATAACAGATTCTCTTCAAAATCTATAGAAATAATCGATAAGTGGAAACAAGCCCACATTTGGTTTCAAATGCATGAGCAAGATATATACAAAAATCTGCACCAAGGGTCGAACGACGGCGTGTTTCGGACCACATTGGCACAACGTATGCAAGTGGAAACCATGTTCATGCACTCGGTGGTGGAGCTTGCTTTCTTCGGGGTTTCCTCCTCTTGGCTTTTCCTGCAGGTCTACTACTGCCTTCGTCTCCCACTCCATCGCTGCTGCTCATCTCCTTCCTCGATTGCATCCCTGCCAAATATTTGCCATCACCAGCAGCTTCAGAATCTCTGGCTTGCATAGTGATTGATGCTGGACTTAGCTTACTCGGCATCCAAACAACTGATGCTACACATGGCTACCTCAGCAACTGATGGTAGCCTGGGCTTCCTCGGCATCCAAGAAATTGCTGCTAGAGATGGCCTACTCGACAATCAAGCAATCGATGCTACCCATGGCTTCCTCGGCATCCAAGCAATTGCTGCTGGCCATGGCTTCTTCGGCATTCAAGCAATCGATGGTGGCCATGGCTGCCTCGGCATTCGAGCAATCGCTGGTGGCCGTGGAACTCAAGCAATGGACATGGTAGGACAAGCTAAAGGTTGGTTGCGGAGTTGGGCTAACCTTCAAGGACGGGAGGATGCCAAGTTCTGCCATCCAACGCCGACCAATTCTTCTTCATGAGAGTAGCAAGCGACCTAGCATCAATGAAGTCCACATACGAGTCTTCCTGAAGGTTAACATGTTCGATCTGCTCCTCGAGAGGCAACGTCGCGAACAAAGGTTTCGTAGCATCATCGTAATCCTCCTTCGGCAGATACGCTTCAAGAAGCTCATGCCAGTTCTTCACAAGAGCAACGCGCTCCGCAGTTCTCAAGAGCAAACGACCGGCAGCCACTTCTTTGTACATTCGGAGCACAAGTTTCGCCATCTCCAGACCAGCAAGTCCGACATCCTCAACGTCATACGAGTTCGCGGTGGTGAGATAATCAGGAATGGTGTTCAGGTGCAGTAAGCATTGAACAAGCTCCTCAGCGACGTTCGTGTTCAATAACAGGTTCAAAATCCAGCACATTCCGGAGACGTGCTCTGCGAAGTTGGCAACGCGAGAGAATCGATCGGCTTCCAGGCAATCGTTCTCGAACTCCACGAACCTGTCTTTGGCGACTTCGATGATGATCGGGACGACTGTCTCCATGAACTTCGTGCCGAGCTGAATGCCATCTAACAACTCCTCGATGAAGTCACGAAAGTTCTGGGGCTGCCAGCACCCGAGCGCGCTCCATGTACTCCGCCGTATCATCTCGCACATCTTCTCCTGGCACTCCTCCTCCACCACGTGAAACCCTAATCGGCTCACCAGATCATCCGTAAAGTTGCGGGGAAAATCCGGTGATGCCGAGTACTCTCTGATCCTGATCTCTTCCTGCTCTGACCACGGAATCCCGGAGAGGTAGCGCGAGACCGCGTCCATGAGCTCGTGGTACCCGATCTGTGAGGCCACTTTCAGAAGCGCGAGACTGTAGCTCACGTCGCGAAAGTCTTTTCGGTAGGATGAGTACATGCACTCGAAGCAGTCCGTGTAGCAGGAAACGTCGGCGTGGATGACCTCGAGCGAAAACTCGATCGTAGAAGATGCGCTCGGTTTCTGCCATCGCTCACTCAAGCATGTCTCGAAGTACTTGCTGCATTTGCTTAATCGATTTGAATGTAACTTTAAGAGTAAGAGTGGCTCCCTATCTTCGACGCTCCCGTTTATGCTTATCCCGCTCGCCACCAATCTTACTGTCACATCTTGCCCTTCGTCCTCTCCCCCACACCATACCGTCATCGGAGGCTCCTCCATCATGCTAGCCATCTCGCTACCTGAACCCCAAGCAGAGCTTTAAAACGCGAATTGCAATCATGCTCAAAAGCGGGACCCAGGACTCAGTCACACATGAAATCCACTGGCCCACACAGAAAAGTGAACGACATTGAAGTGCTACACCTAAGACTTTGATTGAAACATACATATTCTGTGTTACTATCTCGGGAACCTTCACATCTGAGTTACCCCTCTACTGCGGTCGCACACAAACGAAACTCACAATAGTCACACATTATGTGTGCTCTCCATCTAGCCCTCATCTCAACATTTGAGAGTTTGTAACACAATCTATGGTCGATCACCAAGCATAAATGCTCGTGAACTATTGCGATCACACACAGGCAAAACGCAACAACATGCACACATTCAGTGTTTCTAAATCACAAAGCTCTCCATCTCACCATTCACAAGTTGAACCCCGAGACGATAACGGAATCTATGCGATCCCACACAAACAGAACTCGCGATCAGCAATAACCTACTACATTCTGTGTTACTAAATCACATCTACCGCTCGCCTTAACATTCACAACATGAAACCTATACGATTGCTTTCTAGCAATCAAATTCATCGAACTGTTGCGATCGATCACACTTCCATTTCGATCAACCCTAAGAAGCTCAAAATGGATGGATGCTCACCAGCTTGGGAGCTTAAACGCCACCTCCAATCATCTGAGCAGAGAGCGGTGATCGATGCAGTAGAGATCCCTTCGTTTGGAGGACAAGGAGGGAATCAGAGAAAAGGATGGAGCTAGGAGCGCAAAGAGTGCGGGCGATGGCTCGTGATAATGACGAAGGATCGGCGCCATAGCCCAAAAAAAAGCAGCAAGTTTTGGGGGGCTCCCGGATTCAGGTGGCATCGTGTCGATGGGATTTAGGGTTCGGGGTTACATGCAGCAGAAAGCGGGCCATTTTTGGGGGTACATGGGTAGCCAAATTTGCATGTCTTTCCTTGAGGAGTAGTTTCCTTTTCTGCTAAATGGGGTCGCTTTAAATGACTGAATATATATTATTACATCCACCTGGTTTTCAGGAATTTTTCTTTTGTTCCTACCTTACTTTTGAAGTAGTTTTTTTTTTTCCCCCTTTTTTCTTGTACCAGAAAAGTCTGACCTGATCAGGATCCACGTTACCAACCCTCCCAAAGTTGGCTATAATGTTGAGGGTGGTGGGGTTCACTTCCAAAAGCTGACTGTGACCACCGCACGGGCGGTAATTCAGCAATCCCAAATAATAGGCATCCCCACAACATTATTGTATTGCACAATTGGAGTACTTTGAGTAGGGGAGCCCTCTTCTTAGGCCCCAATTCTCATGTGAGACCCGTCCCAGTACTTACACTGTAGAATCATGGGCCACTATCAAGGGAAGATTATGAAGGGCCATTCAGATGTCTTCCCTTTCGAGGGAATAGTTGTTCTCCATTTGAGTAAGCACTATTCATGATCGAAAAGGGAGTGACAAGTGGACAAAGCCTCCAAATTTGCATTACGGGTTCTAATTTTATTTCAAGGGCTTGCCTCCTCCCCTTGACAAGCCCTTGATATATCACGGGTTGGGTTGCATGGAAATGACCTACTTCTTTGAGACTCTCTTGGTTTTACGCGGTCGGGTCTTGCATGGGAATGGGCATGTAGAGGGAGGGTGACATGAGCAATGGAGCTCGTTTTTTCCTACTCGCCACACCATGAGCAGATCTAGGGCGCAAGTGGAGTGGCAATAGAAGATGCTCTAAGTGCTTTAAACCTTAGTCGAAGAACAACGTTTTGAACGAAAAGCAAAAACTTTAAAGAGCCATAACTTCTCCATCCGCAGTTTGTTCTGAATGAATTCACTTTGGTAGGGTTCCAAATCAAGTCTTTTCAGTGTGGTATAAATTGTGGGCCCTATGCAATAATGTAAAGATTAATGGCATGCATTTTGATGAAGGAAATTATTGTTTTAGGGTTCCTAAACTTAAGGTATGTTCTACTATGACAAGCTAACTATGCAAAATCAAATTTAGATTTTCATGAATTTCCTTTTGAGTATGATCTTAAGATTACTATTTAAACCATTTTAGTGAAAAGAATTTTCATTCAAATACTTATGATGATGAATCTTTAGTGATATTTCTTCAACAAAAAAAGTGGAAAAATGGATGATTTTTTAGGAGCTAGATCTCCTACATTCATTGTTGAATTTCAACTCTTTCTTTTTGGACGGGTTACAATCGAGGTTTGGTTTAAGTGGTAGAATGTGTTAAATGTGTTTCGAAGACAAGGCAAGACTTTGAGTGCAAGAGGTGAAGTTTTGACTACTTTTCATTTGTGTATTGTTTTATTTTTTTGGTGTACACAAGTGTTGTTGGGATCAAGTTGACCAAATTTGTTGTTCGTGTATTTTTCATTGCACTAGGTACGGTAGTAACATTTACACTTCGAAGTAAAAATTATGCAATTCGGTGATTTGATTTGAGCACTAATATGTTATGATCTCACAATCTGCAAGACCTCATAACTTCAAATATGATCTACATGACTAAGAACAAGTCTATCACAAGATTGTACGTTTAACCCTTAAGCGGGCCGAATGTCGAAAAACGACATTTTGGATGACACCAACTTTGGAGAGCCATAACTTCTTCATCCGGACTCCGTTTTGGACGAAATCACTTGGGTTGGGTCCCAAATCAAGTCTAGTTTATGTAATGAAAATCTCAGACCCATACAATGAAGTATGAATTAATGGCATGCATTTCAGTGACAGCAGCCTAGTTTTAGACATTTTTTCCTTTGTAAAATTTAGGGCAGTTTTCACCATTGCAGGGCCATAATTTGCACAAAGAAATTTTTCTCATGGTTTTTTTTTGTTCAAGGATGCTACTGAGATGAAGGTGAACAACATTCTAATTGGTGACTTTTTCATTGCAATAAGTCTAATGGTAGCATTTTCACTTTAAAGTGAAAATGATGAAATTATGTGATCATTTTTGAGTATTAATACATTATGATCTCGCAATCTATGAAGCCTCATGACTCAAAATTTGACCCACATGATGTTCAATATGTCTACGACAAGATTGTACGGTTGAGATTTGGATAACACACTTTTACCTCCACCTATGACAATGCTTTTGAGGATGTGTTCATTTTACTACAAATGAGTCAAACCATTTAGGGGTTAAGATCTAAATAGCTCTCCTTGATTTTTATCTATGACACTTTGAAAAAACTTGTGTTTCTAGGCTCCATACTTCCCTTGGGCATTTGAAGGTTAACTACATCCGGCCTAGTTGGAAACATCCTTTGGAAGAAATTATTATGTTTTTTGAACAAACATTTAGTGTCTCTTCACTAGTCTTTTATAATAATTTGCATGGAAACCTTTTTGTGTTAAAACCAAAGTGATATTAAGATTTCAACATTTATGACAACATACATACACATACACACACACACATATAAATAAATAAATAAATATAAAATATATATATATATATATATATATATATATATATATATATATATATATATATATATATATATATATATATATGTATATAGTCTTATAGTGCAAGTTCAAAAGGTCTATAAATAATCATGAGGCGCTACAATTGTTTGGTGAGGTGGGAAGAGATATCACTAATAAACATTAGACCATTGATATATACTGGCCAATAAAAAATTCCAAGTCAAAGTGGGGTGCTTGCTAGAGCTCTAAAGATGTTTCGTCTTTGATGTCACTTTTGGGGTTATCAGAATCTTTATCCACTAAAAATCCAATAAAATTGAAATGGCTTTTTGCTATTTGGAGACTCTAGATAAAGGAGTTATATTTTTTGTTTTTGCCCAAAATTTTTACTAGTTGTACCCCCTATACTACAAAGGTAAATGTGCAAAAAAATCCAAATTTGAATTCTAATTTTGAAGACATTTAATGCAAATTTTACTTTTCAAGCCTAAGTGGGTTCAAAAGAACTTTTTGTCATCAACATCTTTTCAAGATTCTTTTCTTGCGATTAAAAAAAAAAAATTAAAAAAAAATTTAAAAAAAAATAAAAAATAAAAAATTCTTGATCTGATATCAAGGGAAAACTTTCATAAATTGCGCAAGTTGCAAGAAGGTCTTATAAGCCAAAAGAGTCTCTAAAATTATGCGTGGGCATACTCAACTGTGTTACCTAAATGGAAAAGAATATAAGTAAAATGTATGAGGAATAATAATCAAGTCCATTTGTACGAAGTAGATTGTGTCTTTCAAAGAATGCCCAAAAATAATTTTTGCGTCATCGTTGAACATTATAATTTCACTAATTGTGCAAATCCAACTGTTGGAATTCAACAAAGTATATGCAAGAGTAGCTAGGTTCAAAATACTACATTTAAAATTACCAAAAAACAAATGAATGAAAATCCTCAACTTCAACAAGGTGGTAGAGATCTATATTTCTTGGTGTTACAGGTTCAAAATAAGCTTGGTTTGTGGGAGTTAACCCCTAAACGTCCCAGCCTATTTTTAGCAGAAAAGCACATTTCCATAAAAATCGTCATAGATGAAAATGAAGAGAAGGTATCAAGATCTCAACCGTACAAACTTGTAGTAGACTTATCGAAGATCATGTGGACCAAAATTTGAGTCATGAGGTCTTATAGATCGGGAGATCATAACATATTAATACTAAAAACAAACTGCAAAATTTCATCATTTTCACTTTGAGGTGGAAATGCTACCAATATACCTATTGCAATGAAAAAGTCACCAACTAGAAAGATGTTCACCTTCATCTTAATAAGTCCTTTACCCAACAAAAATTCATCAAAAAAATTTCTTGGCTCAAATAAAAGCCATGCAATGGTAAAAACTACCGAACATTTTACAAAGGAAAATTTGTCCAAAACTAGACCCTTTGCATTCAATTTCATGCCTTATCTTCAAAACATCTTTGATCTTGTTAAGGTTTCTACCACTTAGACTAGACTCTAATTGGAGGCCATCCCAAAAATTGAGTTGAAATCCAACGGTGGATGAGGGAGATATAGCTCCTCAAATATCACCCATTTCCTCACTTTTTCTGTTGACAAAACATCATTGCAAATCCAATAGCAAAATCATTTGGATCAAAAAACTTCTCACTACAAAGTTGTTAAGAGTCACCTTAAGATTATGACCATGAAAAAAAAAATCATGAAAAACTATTTTTAATTTCACATAATTGGCTTGCAATGGTAATACATGCCCCATGCTTGGAATCCCAAAAACAAGAGTTGTCTTCACTAAAGTGCAGTCCATTAATTCATACTTTATTGTATGGGCTTGCAAATTTTACAACACAAACTAGACTTGATTTGGAACCCAACACAAGTGATTTCATCCAAAACGGAGTTTGGATGAAGGCGTTATGGCTCTTCAAAGTTTCTGCCCTCCATCCAAAATGTAGAAAAACGACATTGGGGACGTTTAGGGGTTAATGTCTTTGTCGCTTTGTAAATCCATGAATTTGCCTTGTGGTATTGATCACACTGTAGTGTCATTAAGACTAAATAGACCTCGTGTAGTTTGCAGCTAGCAGTTATATGATGAACACTTTGAATTCCAACTATCACTATACTTATGGTGAAAAAATTAGAGTTCCATTCCAGACATATGCCCAACTTCAGAAACTCAACATTCATTATAAAACAATCTTAAAAAGATGATTCCATTTGGTCTATATGGTCTTCCACCACACAAATATTATTCACAAAGTTAACTCTTGTACAGATATGCCATACTAAAATTTGTGCCATTATTGAGGGTTTAGGGTTTAGGTACAGATCTTTTCAATTCCGCATGGCAGATTCCGTCTCTTGGAATCGACGCCGGAGTTGCACGACTTTGTCGAAGGCGCGCATGTCCCGTCCATCCACATTCCGGCCCACTCGCGCTTTAAGCATCAATCCCTACGGCGACGAAACCACCACCATTAAAAAAACCATCCATGGATCTTGTGGTACCAGACTCGAGGAAAGGATCAAGAGTACCTGTTGTTGCTGGATCTCGAGCTCGCCGATGAACTCGAACAACGAGCCCACGCGCAACGAGATGTTCCGCAAGTGTTGCATGTCGATGTGGAGAGACGAGTCCCCATCTTCCAGAACCGCGATCCCGGAGACCGCATCGAATTGCTGCAGTGATCCTACGACTCGAAGAGACTGGTTGGGTTGGAGGAGTGGAGAGCCCGGATGAAGCTCTTGCAGTCTCACCACCACGCCTGGGCTCACAGCTTCGAACATCGTGCACCCTAACCTAGATCAGAGCTCTGTGTTCAGAACATGGTTCCGATGGAGTCTAAATCCTAAATCAACTCAATTGTCAATGTGTGAACCATAGCACAAAACGAAATGATCTCTCAAGTAATTGCGAGTTTACAGATAGACAAGCATGTTCTAGAATGTGGGAACAACTCGGACACTGAAACGCAACGAACGAGTACTGGAAATGGATTCTTCTCGAAATTGATACGGAAAAGTTTCAAGTGATGGGCTCACTGATTATCGACAAAACCCTAGAGTTCTTCAATCGGAGCGAACGAGGTCCTTGAATCTACCGGCAGCTTCCATTCATTGAATTACTTGTTTAAAATGACGTCAAACAAGCATCACCATAGCATGATGTTGTCAGAGATAAGATCTAGCCAATTTAGTAGCTTCCAGGAGCGTCGCTCGGAATTTCCTGGAGATTCACTGAGGGAGGGTTTCACTTGTAGCGGACTCTCGAGTGCTGTAAGATTGGCTCCGCAGCTCCACATAGTAGAGCTTTTTAATCGGAGATGGTGAGGACGAATATGAGAATTTCGAATTTGCTATTCTTGGTGGCTCAAAACTTCATCTAGTATATCTCTCTTCTCTCGGACCACTATACCGACTGAAGATTCACGGTCCAGGGCTGCGAGATTTTGAGCGACAATGTGGCGGAGCGCGAGGATTTTTTGTAAGAAAGTAGCGAGATGTGCACACGAAAGTACTCGCGCTATGAGCAACTTACCCGAGAGTACAGTATACGGAGGTCCGAAGTCCAAGTCGCCGTGGAAGCGAGTGACGCTACGGCACTTGGAAGCCAAGTATCATGCGAATCAGCCGATCACGATGGTCACTGCGTATGATTACCCCTCAGGTTCGACCACCAAACCCTAATGAGGCTTTTGCCATTAACAAATGTTGTAACGGAGGAGTGGGAATTCCAGGAGTGCATGTGGAACGAGCGGGAATCGACATAATTCTGGTGGGCGATTCAGTGGGCATGGTGGTGCATGGCCATGACACGACGCTCCCGGTCACTCTGGACGACATGCTGTTGCATTGCAGGGCGGTCGCGAGAGGCGCCGATCGGCCACTCCTGGTTGGCGATTTGCCGTTCGGAAGCTACGAGCAGAGCACGCAGCAGGTGTGACAGCACCCCATTCGCTTGTTTCTCAAATTCTCGTGGCAATTGACCGACCGATCGATCGGGGTTGGGTAGGCGGTGGCGAGCGCGACGCGCCTGCTCAAGGAGGGCGGCATGGACGCCGTGAAGATGGAGGGAGGTGGCGGCTCTCGCGTCCACGCCGCGAAAGCCATCGCTGAAGCTGGCATTGCCGTCATGGGTCACGTCGGCCTCACCCCGCAGGCCATCAGCGTGCTGGGCGGATTCCGCCCGCAAGGCCGCAATGTGGACAGCGCGCTCACAGTGCTGGACCACGCTTTGGCCTTGCAATCCGCGGGCTGCTTCTCCATCGTGCTGGAGTGCGTCCCATCGCCAATTGCCGCCGCTGTGACCTCCGCTCTCAGCATACCCACCATCGGAATCGGCGCTGGCCCTCTCTGCAGTGGACAGGTAGCCAACTACATCCTCTTCAATCCGCTTCTTTGATCGTATCCAGTCTCACAACTGTAATGTGATTGCAGGTGTTGGTGTACCATGATCTTTTGGGCATGATGCAACATCCTCATTACGTGAAGGTAAGCATCCTGTGTCTCATTGAGTGGTGCTTGGATCGAGAGTGGAGGTGTTGAGTTGATAAGTGGGTGCGTGCAGGTGACGCCGAAATTCTCCAAGCAGTATGCGAGTCTGGGCCACGTGATTCAGGAGGCGCTTACGCAGTACCGAGACGAAGTGACGTCGAACAAGTTTCCGTCGGAGATGCACACGCCGTATCGCATCGATCAGGAACAGACGGATGCGTTTCTGGAGGCGCTGGCGAAGCGTGGGCTTCATGACGCCGCCGCGGCGGCCGAGGCTGCGGCTGCCCGCGATACCGCTGCTGGTGAACCGCCCATCAAGACCCCTCTTGATTGACTTACATTCTTGCTTCTTGTTGTTGTCATGTTGGACGGAAGATTTCAAAATTGAAAATATGAATTGCTCAGTCTTAATTGCGTTACAGTGAGAGTGATGTCGTAGGGGTGTTTTATGGGTGCCCACTGTGTTGTTGTTGTGCAGCCTTCTACTTATGCCAATCAGTTTGTATTGGGATAGACCTTCGTAGAAACTTTAGAAGATGAACTTTGAAGCTTGCCGATCCAAACTGTTTCCTTTCTTCCTGACTACTCCTCCGTCTCTGAAAAACAAGAATTGGTTCAAACATTCAAACACTCGTCTAACAAAAGGATCCAAGATTTGTCATTAATGGACACGTCCCAATGATATTTTGAGACTCACCTTCTGAAAGCCTCATGCCAATTGGACAAAGAAAATCCAACCATCTTTGGCAAATTTCAGAGACAAAAGAGTGTTGTATAACATTGATGCCACATAAGTGTCATAAAATGGACTTGAATTCATCCTTAGCAAGAATGGGAACACCCCACAACTACTTAGACATGTAATGATTATTTTGTAAAGTTTAGTACACATTTCATCCACTTAGGACACTTTAGAAGCCATGGGTGGCTAGTATACGTTTTTCAAAATGACAATGTCCAAATTGTCAATAGGCAAGGTTAATAGGGCATCCTCAATCCAACCTCACTTCGATACTTTATGGATCTAATCCATCATGTTCTAATTATTCGGATGTCACACTCCTACCCTCCAATCACACTGCGGTGCTATATCCAGAAACTGTATTGATGTGCAACAGAAGCTCTATACACACCTCGAGTGTAGGGCAAACGCATCTGTAACACTCTGTAGCAGGTTTTCCAACACGACCTGCGAATGAAAGATTCAAATTAACAATGAAAAGCATGCTCACTGACATGTGGTAGAATAAAATCAAGAGGTTGGTGCTCGGAAGCGGAGGGCTCCTGTAAAGCGCCTTCAGCAATTGTTGACGATAGTGAAACTCACTAGTGCTACTTGTAGAAAAATTTCGTGCCCTTTACAAGCTGTAAGAGTACACACCCATTTGCTTCTCATCGAAAGCCACCTACACCATAGCCGACGTCACCTGAAATAACTTGATCGATACACTACTGACATCAAGATGTCGGAGGCTACTACTCCAAAGCCACCAGAGTCACTCGAGGAAATCAAACAGGAGCTCACATCGGTGCCGCCGGATGCACTGAACGCAGACACGGTTCAAAAGATCAATGTAAAACGACATCCAACTCTGTCTCTTTGTGTATTACTCATCATCGACGAGTGTATCGAGATTTGATGTTTACAATCTTCAAATTAGGGTTCAGCGAAAGCACTGCATATGCTAGAGGCCCTACCACCAAAATTAGGGTTTTGAGGAGATAATCAGTAATGGCGTGATATGATTTCTGCAGGTGGTGGTAAATTCGGAGTTGCCATATGCCCCAGCGTCTCGCTTCCAGCCAGGAAAAGTGAAAGACATTATCAATAAAATGCTGAATGAGAGGCTTGGATCATTGCCCGCCTATGATTTCGAGCAGGCTCCTGCTATAGCACGAGAGATTGCTGATGGCGTCAAGTACCAAATCCGAGGTTGCTCTTCATCCTCCTTCCCTGTCTACTTCTGACGAACGTCATGGAAATACCTGAAACCCTAAATGATAAAAGGGGTTTATGCCCTAACCAGATAAGAATGCCAAGTCTTGTCTTCTTGACATGAATCCGAAACGAGAAAACCCTAATATGCCTGTTGAATCTCCACCCTCTTCCATGACGAGTAACCAGCATATCGACTTGCACCTGCATTTACAACTACTCAGCTTTGTAGACATATCATCAGTGAGAGAACACAAATCTAAGTTGCACTGCTAATGATGTTGGGGACTTACCTGTGGTGATGTGCAGATATGGGCTTGCAGAGGTACAAGATTGTGGTGCAATCAGTGATTGGAGAAGCGAAAGACCAAGGCTTCCAATTCGCAAGCAAATCGTTGTGGGATCCTGCAACTGACGACTACTCCTTCGGATCCTTTCTCAATGACAAAGTGTTCGGCGTAGTTGGGGCATGGGCGCTTTACTTAACATAACTAAACCAAGAAAAAACACTACTAATTGATTACTGTACACTTCATGAAATAATATTATACAACCCATCCACCGTGACCTACTCCAGCAGCTTGCCCAAGCCCTTCCATGTAGCCAAGCCCCTGCTGCTCGTGGCTATGGTGATGTCTATGATCACGTCCAACGTTGCTACTCAATCGAGGATTGCCGTTGTCTTTCGCGACTTCGTACAAAAGCTCGCCATGCTTGCTGGATGGTAAGCTCTTCACAAACTCGACAATCAGTTCTGCAATCTCCGGAGCTGCATCCTCCTGACCACAAAAGCAAAGAGGTTATGGATGGTAGTGGCTGCAGAATGGAGATCTAGAATGGCGAGAAACGTACCTGGGGCCATCGGCTTCCATGGTGGGAGTGAAAGGAAGCGCCAGGGAGCGCCTCTGCGAGCTCCTCACCCTCTCGCTGCCACTCTTTCGACCATCCACTCGCCCAGAGAATTAGCTTCGGGATGTGATTCAAGTGGGAGAGGCTCGCCCACTCTGCTACATCCATGCTCGTGTTCGATGCAGCCAAAGACGCCATTGAAGCTCGCAGGCCTTCACTGCTTCGGAAAAGGTAGTCGTGATCTTCAGCCTCTTCTGCTGTCACCGAGGCGAAGCAGCACGATCGCAACACGAGCCTGACGAGGCCACTCGAACTGTCAGCTCATTGCAACACTCACAAAGCAAGCATGGATTAGAGCATGCCAGCGGCGTTACCTGAATGCGAGGTCAGAGTGGGCTACGAAAGGTCCAAGGACGGGGATCTTGAAGAGCCAGAAAGGTAATGAAGGCAATCGAGGCACAGTATCGACAAGAGTGAGGCTGGCTACTTTGGAAGGATTCTGAGAAGCCCAAGCTAAGCCGACCTCCACTCCAGTGTCGTGCATGACAAGATGCACAGGGGCGAGTTCCAAGGATGCCACAATTTGGTCTAGAGCTTCTCCCAATTCGTCCGGCGCGAGCGCCAGCACTTTCCTTCCTTCGCTCGCCTCTTTGGCGCTTCTCAGCTTTGACAGAAACTCGTGCTCGGAGCTATCGTCATTGCCTGTGTGGAAAAAGCCCTCCACGAGAAGCGCCTTCAATGCCTCCAATCGGTCGTAGAGGAAGCCTTGATGGTGATCCTCCTCCTCCTCGATGATGTCATTGGCAAGGTACGATTTCTCAGAGAGGCCCGCGCCTGGAAGGTCCACGGCTATGGCGGAGAGCTTTTTGGATGAGAGGAGAGAGACGAGCTTCCGGTAAGAGTAGGAGCTGGATCCCAGGCCGTGAAGTAGAAGCACAGTTTCGCCTTCGCCTGATGCGCGCACGAAGAGCTTGAGGGAAGTGCGATCTCTGCCGACCTCCACTTTGACCAGCCTCCCTGCCTCGAAATGCGCTCGCACTCCCGATGGCATTGACAGAATCTCGATGTTCTCGCTCCGATTCAAAATGGTTTTCCCCGCGACAAATACCAGCATGATGAGTGATACTATGGCCATGAACCAGAGCCAGAAGAAGAAGGGATTCTCGTTACTGACCACGACGACTTTCTGTACTGACGATTTCCTGCGTTGGCTCAAAAGCTCTCCTACTTTGTCCATCACTTCTTCTTCTTCGACCTCGTCCATCACTTCTTCTTTTTCGCCCTCGTCCATCACAGCGCAATCCGAAGCTTACAACAGAACTGCGATCATCACTAAACCCTAAACCCGAAAACAAGTGACAATTGTATGCAAGCTCGCACCTGCAACGTGGGTTCACTCGATGCTGAAACTGAAAGCAGCAAAAACTAAGAGCCTCCCGAATCTTTGAATAGAAAAATCATGAAAACAAGCAGCAGTTGATGATGATGCTGATTCAAAGTTCGATAATGTTGGCAAATGGCTGTACCGACTTCGAGAAAGTGATGGATTCAATTGGCGTGACATTCCAGGACGATGTGTTTAAATCGTACATTAGGGCTTTGACCCTTGAGTGTCGGGCCTATTGCTGTGGTCATGAGCACTTATTGAAGGCTCGATTTACGCATTTTAGTAAATAATCACATTCTTCTTTCTTTTTTTATTACTCCCTATGTCCCATTATAATTGTCCAGTAGGTACTCATAGATCTATCTCCTAAGATAGATATGAGAGAACCTACTGTACAAATATAATGAGATACAGGGAGTACTAGACTAGAAAATGGGAAGACTGAATTACCATATGAATTTTTAATATTTCTGCAACAAACAAACTCATCTCAAATTGTCAAAGAATATATAGTAAGTGGCTCACAAGCCACTTGATTTTTTGATTGTCAGGCGCATTGGCAAGTGGCCAAGTGAATTAAACTTAGTATATGGCCAAAGTTCGTGAGAGATTGAACCAAGTCGAATCATTAGTTTTGGATCAGAATTCAAATATTATTAATTATTGAAAGTGAAACTTGTAGGCGGGTACATCACAACTCTGAGTACATTAAAATTTATAACTAGAAACTATAATATACCTCCCAGCTTGGATTGGCCTATAAGCGCTTTGGGTATCGTGTGGATTTTGAGCATCCTAATAAATGTAAAGATGAAACATACAAGAAGAGGCCAACCAATATTTAACAGTAACTTATTCGTGAAACATAAATATGTGCAACTTGAAGTGAAATGATGGATTCTAATAGTGAGGGCATATCATCAATTAGCTTTTGCAAATAAGTCAAGTACTTCAGCCTGATGAAATGATTGATATTCTCAAAGCATCCAACAACAAAGGCAAAGGAACTCATCAACCTTACCTCGCATCGTGTGAGTTTGCCACCCTAAGTTAAAGAGGTATAACCCATCAAGTCGGGCAATTACAGAAGTCAAGGAATGTTACAAGACACCTCCTATATCCCAGCTTATGAGCTATGACTTCACAACTCGACAGTGTGAACATGATTGCATAATATGATGACTTATTTAGTTCATAATTGCAATTCAACATTTTGTTGAAAGGCGAAGGACCTCTTCACCGTCCTCTTCATAGTAGGTGATGGTAACCAACATTGGGTTGAAAGGCGAAGGTACTCAGGACCTCTTCACACCTCTTCACAGTAGATGGTGGGAGCAGCATCAACCAGATCATGCAGATAAAAGTCCAACTCGTGAGGAAAAATCACACAATGAATCCTTATGCTTGATAACATAACACTCTTGGTGATGACAGGAGCATTTCGATAAAAAAATGCTCCAATTCCGCGAACCAGAAACAATCATGGATCGATAAGAAGCTGCAGATTGCAAGTACCATACACGAAGAGATGGAGGGTGTGCAACCGCAAGAATGTGATACAATTGCAACAGAATTCTATACAAATGTATACAACAATATACTAGACGGTGGGTGGGGATTCTACAGTCCCGGAGGTTTGAGCTGCGGCACGGGGTTGAACAGGGTCTCCACATCCACATTGTAGCGGAGCAGCGACTGGAGGGGCTCCTGCACGCGCGCTTTGGTTTTCCAAGCGCTGTACCACGGCCCTCCGCCCACCTCCAGCGCGCACATGTCGCTCGTGGTGTCCAGGATCAAGTTTCCTCGCATCCCCGACGCGCGCTCCCACAGCTTTAGCGTCAGCTTCCCTGCGAAGGTGTCCTTGCAGAAGGGCGCCAGGCCCGCGTCCGAGGTGGGCGCCCGCAACGTGCACCCCGGCGTGTCCGTGGTAGCTTCCAAGCTCACCTCGTACTGATCACGCTGCGCGAACATCTTCCATGAGCCCCATGGACTGATCTCCCACTCCACATTCCCCTCCCACGGCACGAACTCGTAGAACTTGCCACTGTAGTGGATCCCCACCATCGCCACTTCCTCGAATGCGCCTGGGACGAACGGTAGCCCTCGTCGACCCCCGCCCGCTGTCAGCGCTACCTCGCCCGCCACGCCCTCAAACACATTGCATTGCATCTGCCGCAACACATCAATGCATTAAGAATTGACAATCAACTTCATCGTGGCTACACGATCGGAGATGGTGAGAGCGAGAAGCTTACCCAGAACCATTTCAGAGGAAACGAGCCGCCCCAGTTCTTCTCCGAGTACGAGGGCGCATCTTCGAATTCGTAGCGCTTCCCACCCCACTCAATCCAACCTGCAAAGCACACTACATTGTAAGGTTGCTCATGGCATACTACATTTAGCTACTTTTGGACTACTATGCAGTCAAGTAGAAACACATCCGGAACTATGACCTGAATAAGAAAGATCATCCGGGAGAATCCCCAGAATTTACAGATACTCAGATCCCCATGTTCAATCACCACACAAAACTCAATACAAATATGTTTCAGTCAATATCGGTTCCAATCCAGATTTCCGAAATAAGTCCAGATTTCATAGTATACGGAATCGATTTGTCGCTTAGAATTTGCGCAAATTTGAGCCTTGTGCACCTGTGGAGAGACCGCCTGCCATGCAAATCTGCCAGTGAGGTTCGAAGACAGGGAGCGCCGCGAGCCACCCCGCGGTGGCCTTCTGCTCCTTGCCGCTGTCGCCCCAGCCGTAAATCGGTCGCGTGCTGTACTCCCAGCGCGCCGTCGGCACAGTCTCTACATAATTCGTCCTGCAAAAACCATCAATGGCGACTTAAAAATGTCCATCAAAGCCACAGGGAAGATGTGACTTCGAATGGAAGGGGAAGAAGGATCCATACTTGCCATTGTCGCGAAGGAAGCCTTGGTGCCATGTTGGAGTGACTTGAAACCCTTCCTCCACTCGATTCACAAACTCCTGTTCTAAATCACACCATCACCATCCCCTTAAGAGAACTATGTCGAGCTCGAGATTGAACAATTATAAGAAATTAGGGTTTGGCACTGCAGATTACCTTGGGATTGACCTCGCGTCTTGGTGGCGAAACTCTCCCCTTCGACAGAAATGTATGTCCAAGTGCAAGCTCATGGCGACTACCCCAGAATGGCGCAACATCCTCGTTGAATTGGCAGAGATACTTGTCATCCGCTCCCATGATCTGCGCGCCCACGCCGGGGAATGAAGCACCCTGGAACAAGTTCGGCAGCCCAGTGGCGCTACCGACGCCGGGATCTTCCACGGAGTACATCCAGGCGAAGCTCTGCTTCTCCTCGGGGATGGACACCTTGAAGTACCAGCCCTCGAAGAAGCGGCGACTCGTGCCGTCAAAGTGGTACCCGCTGTGGGGGGTGCGCGTCTCGCGCTTCGACGGCGTCGGCACGTACACTCCCGGCGTTTTCTTGCTTGCGAGCTTCGCCCTCACCCGCTCCGCGAGCACGTCCCCCTCGGGTGTCGAGGTTCCTGTCACGGGATCCTTCATCGACGCATCGCCGCGCACGAAAAGCATCCGTCTCTGCCACCACGTCCCCACCGTGCAGCACGCCATCGCCATCGCCATACTGAGCTCCGATTCCTCCACAACCCAATGCCCGAATGCTCAAATTCTCCAACGCAATGCCCGAATGCTCAGTCAGAGCCCACAACCCAATGATCGGACACTAGCGAGTGGGGATGATTATAGAGACGAGCATCTGTGTGGTGGCCATGCAGCGATGAAACGGAATGTGGGCTTACTTGGCCAGCAGGGAGCATGCCACGACGAGTGTAGGCTAGGATGGTCTGGTTGGTGGGAATTTTTCACTCAAAAAGTGATGATCGCTTCTTCTTCTTCTTCTTCTTCGTTTCCTCGTGAAAATGGGCGCCCGCGCATGAATCAAGTGCTTCTACCTGAAGCTACGAATTGGGCAAGTGCAAGAGGACATCGACGTCATCGACGCACTCACGGGCATTCGTTGATACAAATTGGTGATTGCGCTTCGATCCCGTTCCCGTTTTTTCCATTGATTTCCGACCTGCGGGAATCGGGCGCAGGTACGAAACATGATTGACGATCATGGCGTCACGCTGCGAACTATTCAACTTCATGAATAGCTGTTGCTGCAGAATTTGGATCTTGCAGATATCCAGAATTATTCCAAAAAGTTAGTGGCTAGGGTTGGATAATGATTTCTTGATGATTCAAATATGATACCCATGAAACAATAGCCTAAAAGCATGAACACTTTTACTCGTGACGCCCTTACCATTTGTGATAAATTGAATAATCTCAGTATGGTACTCCCTTTGTTCCAAAGTGTGTAGAGTAATATTCAGGAAGATTAGTTGAGTTTGATGGATAGTTTTCATATAGAGCTTTGTCATGATATATAGTTTGATAATGTTTGCTCATAACATTTTGGAACATTTAAAACTTGGGCAGTCCATGCCTTTAACTATGTCAATGAGAGGTGAAATGAAAGGAGAAGATGTTGTATTACATGTTCCTGTCAACAAGGAATCATAAGTACTTTGTCAAGAACTTTTTGACAATGTTGCAGAATGGATGTCATGTAAAGGGTGTATACTTTGTTGTTGCTTAATTGTTGTAGTATCTTTGCGTAATACAAACTGGCATGTGCATTTCATGTTACGACCCTTGTTGGTTGTAATAAGGTGATCAGCACGCGCGATCAGGATGGAATGTAGTGAGATGAACAAAGGGCTCGAATGGAATGTAGTGAGGTGATCAAAGGGCTCGATGGAATGTAGTGAGGTGATATAAAGTCTCGATAGAATGGAGTGAGGTGATCAAGTTAAATGACTTTGTACCTGTAGGACACATGGAGTGATCCCTGTATTTCACTGCTACGAGCGTTTTTCGGAACCCCCATCAACCAAAAGGATTTTTTCTTCAAAATTTGTGAAATTCTCCATTTGGATCCCCCGGTGGCCGTTTTTTATAATTTTGAATTCAAATTTGAGGTCTGCGACCCTAAATTACCCTCGAAAGCCTACTCCTTGGCATTTAATGCCTACACATCAAAAAATTAGGGGGGCAATTTACCCATCCCCTCCCTGGGCTCCCAAAAACGCTCGTAGCACTAAAATACAGTGATCCCACATGGAGCATTTACGAACATTTGTTTGAGGTTGCTGCTAGATAACTAGTGTTTGCAATTTGGTATCGAATATAAGTACTGAATAAGTACCAAATCAAAATTCCTTATTTATTCACTTCCATTCAAATACATATGAAGGTAGGTTACCAAACGTGTCATCACTTTTCATCCACATTTCATTTGACAAGTACAATTCCAAGAGTTCATGAGTCAATGTTTGCCAAATCAATACCTTAGCCAATACGATTAGATACAAATTCTTAACTACCCAACTACTCTACACTTATGTCAAGATAACATTCGAAGGCACTTCAAACACTCGACATCACAATAAATCCAAAAGCAACCGAAGATCTTCCATGGTGTTTATCGTACTCATTGATGCTAATACCAAAAAACATGGGAGTGATCCACACCAGAACTTGGCATTATTCTCATATACAGAAACTAGAGCCACTCTACGTTTACAAACTCTACAATAACAGCACTCGTCCTTCCTTCAAAGCCGAGATGGCGGTGTATCCGGTGTAAGCTGAACAACCACCTGCACACACACACACCCACAGCAACGTCAAGCTCACAAATTCTAAAAAGAAAGAATATCTCAACGAGGAAGAAGAGCAAGCAGACCACAAACCTTGCCAAGGCTTTTCCCCGAATGAAGATGCTCAACAGCATCCGCCACTGAATGTACTCCCACAAACTTCTTCGGGTCGATCAAAATCTGCACAATTGAACTCATCCGATCATCACATGCTAATCTCGAAGCGTCAACCAACGATGGTATGTCACTTTGATATGATTGGGACATGATCGAATATAAAAGTGGTCTGAAGTTGTTGAAAATGGCACTACTTGAAAACTTGTCCTTTACGACTTGCCCACAAATGTCTGTAATTGGTTCACAACTATTCGAGTCATTGTGACCAATTCATAAAGAACAGTTTTTGTACTAGTGTTTGTATGCTTGAGATGCTTGAGATTGTGTGTCGTACCTTCAGTTTTCCTGAACTGTAAAGACTATGAATCTTGGCGATGTGTTCCTGATACATCCTGGTGTAATGCAGGAGAAAGAATCCACTCTGCAAAACAACAACAGTGAGGTTTTCTGAGATTTCAGGGAGCCAAGGAGCGGCTGGTAACCCAATACTTGCAATTAATGAAGGGGCACTGTTTTTCCAGATTTTGGATCACGAGGTCGACAATGTAGTAGTCACTCAGGGTTTGAGAAAAGAAAACTGAAAAGACTGATAAGCAAAGACTTACCACTGTCTGTGACTTCCACAGTAGCTTCTCACAGAGTCCAGGATAGGTGGCCTGCTTCCATGAACCACCCTCGCCTTCACTGTACTGCGAGATCATGCCAATCACCACCATGCGGCCATAAACGGCCAAGGCGTTCATGCAAGTCTGGAACATCTGTCCTCCGACTGATTCGTAGATCACGTCGACTCCCTTAGGAAACTCCTGCTTCAAGACCTGAGTACAAGAGATTCTAGGCAATGAGTAACATGCAATCAAAGGATTCTCAGCATGGACTTTAGAGATAGTTATACCTCTTTGATGCTTTCCTTCTTGTAGTCGATGACACGGTCGACGCCCAAATCTCGCAGCAGCACGGCTTTCTCTGCTCCACCGCATGTGGCTACCACTTTGTTTCCTGCCAACTTCGCCAATTGCACCGCAAATTGGCCCGTTCCTCCGGCAGCTGCTGTCACCAGCACCGTCTCTCCCGACTTCATTCTCCCTGCCTGCACGCTCCAAAGCAAAGAATTCATTACCGTGGCTTTCAGCTGCTTCGTTTCAGTCCTCATGTTTAGAGGATTCTGAACACTAGAATATGCGTACTTTGATTACTGTATGAATGAGGTTGCATCTTACAGGAACATGTTATAAAACCGATGAAATTGGTTGCACTGACCTGCTCTAGCCCAATGGAAGCAGTGAGGCCTGAGGTGAGCATTGCAACAACTTCAGGAGTTGCTGCTGGAACTGTAAACACATGCTTCGCGAGTACCTGCAGTGGCCCTAATTCTTTAGCAATCGTGAAACGAACTCCCACTCTCTTTCATACACAAAGATAAACAAAAGGAAGCATGTAGACTGTTAGCATTTCTGAATCTATGCTTGTATCTCTACGTCTTTCTAGTCGGATTCGTACCTCTCGATATTCTGAAAATCCACCATCTGAAACGGTCGCAACAGCTGATCCCGGTTTCAGATCCGCCCGAGACATTTCGTCACCGACAGCGGCAATGATTCCCACGGCCTGCACGTAGAAGTAGCGATAATCAAACAACAGCTGAGCACTTTTTGAAAAATTTAAAGCTCAGTCTTTGTTCGAGTTCTCTGGATATTGAATGACAAAGATAAATGTAGAAGGACCTCTTTGTAGGTAACATGTAATCGAGCAGTTTATGTTGAAAAACGTCAAAATTACACATAGATTCTGAATAACTGCTTAAGATGCAAGAGATTGGAAGGTACCTCGAAGCCGGCGTCAAGAGGCAGTCCAGCAGCTGCTATTTGTGGAGTAGCGTGGTACCGCCCAGCACTGAAGTTGATCTGAAATGAGCATTTTATCAACCTCTCCACGTCCAATGACGACCAATTCGATTGCAGAATAGCAACAAAAGACTCAAACTTGAAGCACACACGGCACTTATCGATCAACCAAAAGAAAGTCACCGTAAACTGCCAAAGAAACATGAGGCTCAAACTATAAAAGCAATAAAAAAGGCTTACATCGCTTGCGTTGATGCCCACATACAAGTACTTGATGAGAACATGACCCGGCTTCACAGGAAGCCTGTAAGGTACAGTCACAACTCTAGTCGCTGCTCGAAAATCTGAACTCAAAGTGTGCACCACACTGCACAAACCCGACACAAAATACGCTCACATGTGAAAATGCCACGAAGTAACCATTTGAAATTTGGACATAAACTCGAAAAGAGGATTGAAACGATCCCTTCAATAGCGTTACGATACGAAGTATAATGTCAAGTTCAAGTTCAAGAGTGCTACATGTAATCACTGTCGAGGTTTTGACGAGCTTACACTTTTTGGAATGATGTAGGTACAGGAGGCGGCGGGGCAAGAGGAGCACCACTGCTTCGTTGCTTCCGAGAAGCCACAATGAGGCTATGGTATTTCTTCTTCTCTTCCTCGGTGGGCCAGAACTGAGTTGGTTTGTCAGCAGGCACCCAAACGCAGGCCGCAGTCTGGCGCTCATCGTCCAACACCCAAAATGCAGCTGTCTCCCATACAACACCACCATTCGGCTGATTCTAAAAACATCGCTGAAAACTCTAAGGATGGTGATGCGTTGTGTTTTATTACCTTCGATTACTCGCTCTATGGTTACGTAACCAATGCGACTTATGAATTTCCTCTCTGTTGATGGTAAATTATCCAGAAACGGCGTTTGTATGAACTGCTCACAAACAAAACCACGCATCTCAAATACAACTTCATGATATAGATCCATCTATCGTACAAAACATTGAAGAATAGGATACTAGTTGTTCGGTGACATACTCGAGCTGCAAGCATATAAGCACCTAAAGTAAAGCTCTCCATTGGTCATCATAAGCACAATTGCAACATCATCAGCCCCGTGGTGAGGTACTTCTTTTAAACCAGAATGGAGAGAATGTGTATGGAAACGAGAGGAAGATGAAAATCTTTCGTTGTATCATCTTCGTTACCTCAGGGCAGAGCACATTGGCACGAATTCCCATCTGCTTCAAGCCACGAAGCGCCCTCGTGAACATGACAACGCCACCTGCAGATAAAGCACGAGCATGACTACACTAACAGATTAAGCACACGAGAAAATGTGAGCAAAGAAGTCGTAATGAGCAACGAACCTTTGGAAGCTGAGTAAAGAGATCCATATTGCATAGGATACAAGCCGGCTGCAGAGCCAATATTCAGAATTTGGCCTCCTCCTCGCCCTTTCATCGCTTGAACCTGTGAAGCAACATGCGATCCATTCAGTTTTCAAGCCCATCGAAGCATTCAAGACATTATTATGCAATCGGTTGAGCTAACGTTCCGATGCAACAAGACATTACCGCTAGTCTTGTGCCTTCAATGACTGCGGTCAAGTTGACATCCATCACTTTTCGCCAATCCACAGTGTCCTCGTAAAAAGGACCCTTCTCGACGACGCCAGCATTGTTAATACATATGTCCAGCCGTCCGAATACGTTTAGATGTTGAGCAAACGCCGCACTCAACTCAGCTGGATTCACACAGTAAGCTATGATCAATGACAGCATGAGAAAAGATGCTCAAGTCTATTCATACTCAACCCCAAAGTGAATGTGTCCAGAAGCAAGTCACATGCCTTTCGATGCATAGTATGTTATGTGCATGATACCTCAATCGTGAATCTATTTTGTAACAAGTTCACAACAAGAATGTAAGCTTAAGTTTCCGGTTGAATTTCCGAGGATTGTTATTGCTGCACAGAGGGGTAATAGCAAGAGGAAATACTTTGTCACCTTTGGGTTGAGGTTCCTGGCTTTAAATGATCAGATTACGGAATCAAGATGTCTGACGATCACGACATACCAGATTTGCTAACATCGCATCGTATGAAAATGGCAGATGGAGATGTGGGCTTGTAACCCAAACGATCATGCGCCGCTTTGACGACTCGAATTGTCTCTTCTCCCTCTCCTTGTTGCGATGCTAAATCGAGGACCGATACCTGCACTCCTCGTTCCGCTAGTGCCACCGCTAGAGCTCGTCCTGCACGATCCCAAAACCTCTTAGCCCTAAATAGAAAACACAAACATCAGATTATTGTGCCCAATTTAGGTGAGAAACGAACCTATTCCACCTCCAGCTCCTGTGATCAACGCAGCTTGACCCCTCTCCACCTTCATTTTCTCAGACCACCGCTATAACTGCAGAATTCAGCAAATTGGTCAATTCTGTACTTAACAAAGTCGAAATTCATGCCATGTAAGCTATTCAAGAATCGAAAGCTTGAACAGGTTTTCTCTACGGAAACCCTGTCGTGTATACAAAAATCTAGAAGCTTCACAACGATTTCGATTTCCGTAGTACAATCGTACCAACAATTGAAGAGCTCGAGAAACCCTAGAGGAATTGGCTGATGGCTTTGAGACAGATTGCCGAGGGGAAGGAATGTGACTAAAATTTAGGGGAAAGGAGCAAGCCCCACCTAAGAAGCGATCGATTTGGTGTGGAATGGGTCGATTGCTGCATGAAGGTAACGTGGATTCGGTGCCTGAAGGGAGGAAAGTGCGGAAGAATGTCATCAAGAGCATTTGATAAATTGACGGTGGATTATCATTTCCTTATTATATTTGTTGAACTTTCGTATGACGAAGAAGATTGTGTTGCTGTCAACAAACAACGCCGAAGTTGTGCACTTTTGTCAGTGGCGCGTTCACATCGTCGTCCAACTCCGAAACCCGTTCCGGTCAACACATTCCATTTCGGGGGCCATTGACCACGGATACACAAGGATATCAATAGAAACATGCAGCAAGTATTAGATTTGAGTATCTGTAAAGATTTTAGATATTTGTGAGCTGGATCACAACATAGGGGTAGATAGAAACTCGGGTCGTATTCTAAGGGGCCAGCGTGAATGAAGTGTCCGTTTGTAATGCTAATAATAGTAGTTGGGTGGACTGTAGTGGTGGGCATCACACCGCCAAGGGGAATAGAATCCACGACCTCCTCATTGGGGACCATGAGTCCCAACCACCAAGCCAAGGCATGTGGTGTGTCAACATAGGTACTTTACTTCGGAAGTGAGAAGTCAAGAGAAATTACATTTGAGCCAATGCTAGGCCCAAGAGTTGAGAAACTTAAGAAATAAGGTCTTACACTTGCAAATTTGAGTCCATGGTACAAGAGAAGGAAAAAATGACTTGAACAACACTTTTGCTCTTTGTGGCAACCAAAGTGCACAATGATGAGGGCTCCCATGATTGTAGTTAGGCCTTTCCCAATGAGGTGGGTCTCATTGTAAATCCACGGGGCCATTGCTTTAATCAATCATTTATTATAACTAGAAATCATTTTAGAGCTCCACACCTAAGATTTTATTCTCCTCTCAATTTACATCCAAAAGTAATGGCTTCTCAAGCATTGGTCTCTCTGGTATGGATTAGGGCCCAAATGGACTTTAGTCATAGCTTTTTTGTTTATAATGTATTGTACAAAAGGTCTTGGATTAGTGTCAAGGATTCACAATACTTGCATAACATTAGTTCCTAATCTATAAGGATTGTTCCATATTTGTTCTTGTCATTAGAGCCTAGTCTTTACACAAGCTTAGAGATTCTCTAATATACGAGATTGTTGATGAAATTTAGAAATTTAGAAATTAGAAATACAATTAGAAATTGTGTTAAGAGTCATGATATGGAGATTCTCTAGCATTGGAGTTTGTAGGATTGCTCTTGAATTTCAAGGTGAATGAATAGAGGTACAAATTAACTTAAATATCTTCGCAGACAAATGCATCCATCAAGATTGTGGCTCTTACAGTCTTGAGCTGAAGTTGCTCTGGTTTTAAAAGGTTAGTTTTTTCATTGATCGTGGGCTCCATCTCTCTCCTTTGGCACAAAGAATTGTTGAGAAAGGGCGTCTTGATGTAGTTGCTTAATTCTCAGGCGGTACGTGATGGCAAAGTTGAATTGTGAAAGCGATATACTCCAACAAGCTTGTCAACTATTTATTACCTTGATAGACATGAAATACTCAAGATTCGTGTGATCCGTGTGAAGTGTAACCGGATGTAGAGCTCTTTTATGAACTTGTCAGCATTTTTTGCAGATTTTGGTTGTTACATAGAAGATGGAATTTTTAAATCTTTTTAATTTAAAATAATTATTTATTATTATAATCAGTAATATGTTTATAACCATATTTGTACTCGTATTTCAAAGTGACCCAAGTTAAAACTTTCACAAGTTTTATGAGGGCAATCCATAAAATCTTCAAGAACAACCTTCAAATTTTGTAATAATTGTAGTAAAAACTTTTGCACGAACCATGGATGTTATGATCTTGCAAATGACAAACATCCAACGGTCAACTTTTGAATGAGTGACTAATAATACACTTGTTCGCAAGATTGTATGGTTCAAGGTTTAAAAGAAGTAAGAAAATTTGGTTCACACTCCCGGGAGTACACAAAGGTAAAAATCACAATATTGAGGTTTTGAGCTCCATAAATACATAAGAATATGGGGGTTAACTGTCAATGTTGCACGCTGATACATGTATGTGGTATGGAAATCATTAGTTTTGTTGTGAGGCCCTTCACAAGCGTTGGACATTTGTGATCTAAAATAATCTACATTGCAATGTTCAAAAGGTGAAACGAATATAATCTCACTACTTGACGCAAAACTACCACAAGCTCCAAGCTCCATGTACAATTTCAAAACTAAATAAAAATGATAATATGATAACTTAAAAATTAAAAATAAATAATAATAATATTGTTTTTAAAAAAACGCCACATCATGTACGAACTTATGAACCATGGTGTGACTTTCCCCAAACAACCCAAATGCTTGTAACCATTTCTAAGTTATTCGTGCAATGATTTGATTTATTATTTATTTATCTATTTAAAAAAAATTATTTTATGGTTTTCCCAAACATAATAGTCACATGATTCTTTCAAAAATATTCCTCCATTTTTTGGCCAAGGTTTCAAATTCGTTGAAAAAGAGGATAACTCCGTTAGGAATCCAAAGTAAGCAATAATTCCAGAGGAAGCATGCTTCGAGCGATGACATAAAGCAAAGAATGAAATTAGGGCAAACAGATTCCGGCCAGAACATGTCATCGTCTCCGTTTACTAATGGCCATCCTCACATCTCCACAGTCGAGCAATTGCAACTATTCTCCTCGATTTCTTCACATTCAAAATCAGCTTCATGAATTTCTTTAGCTTCATGAATCCCTTCGCCAAAAAAAATTCCGGAATTAGATGACGGAATTGATAGATTGAGCATGGATTGCATTGTGCTCGCGTCCGGGCGCTCACTGCCCGGACATTACCAGCACCAATGCTATCGACAGTGGACTACAAGCAACACGAAAACCTTAAAATTACGATGCTGGTTGATGAATGGTGGAGTGATGATGCGCGCGGAAGCATCCCTTGTGGCATCTTCATTGCAGAAAGCGGAGCTTGCGTTTCGGTCTCTGAAAGTGACAGGGGCAATTGAACCGCCCGGGGATAATAAAAAGAAAGCGGGACAATTGAAGCTGCTGTCGGTGCGGAGTTTGGCGATTGCGCTCTTCTTTGGTGGCATTGCCGGTTTCGCGCGGGCATTGTTGAAATCCCTACCGCCCGATTTCACTGACAGATGGAATAGGCTGATTCATGACCAGCCGTTGCAAGAGCCCAAGCCCGTGGAGCAGGAATCGCAACCGGCAACTGTGATTTATGATCGCCATGGTGTGGTGCTGGCCAGGATTGTCCCCGGAGGATATAGCTCCACGGGGAAGAAATTGGAGAAACGAAAAGGAGGTGGCGTTCCGTTGCATCCGAGTGACATTCCGTCCACTTTGTGGCAGGCTGTTGTTGCAAGTGAAGATCGACGGTTCTTTGAGCATCGAGGTGTCGATCCTCGTGGCCTTGCTCGCGCCATTCTTTCATTGACCTCAAGTGGAGGCGGGAGCACCATCACTCAACAGGTCGATTTCTTCTCTTCACATTGCTCCAGCATTAAGAATGTGTTGCCATTACGAAACCGGTTGCATTTTCTTGATACTACCATGAATCTCGTCCTATGCAGCTGGTTAAGAATGTGTTTCTTTCAAATGACCGGAAGTGGAGCCGGAAAATTATGGAGATGATCTTGGCGATTATGCTGGAGCGGAAAATGTCGAAGTGGGACATACTCCATCACTATCTGAATAAGGTGAATCCTTGCACCTGAAGATTCTCCACTAGGTTTTCAACCTACACTCAATAAGGGTGACAAATACCAAATTGCACGCTTAAATGTGTTCAAAAGTTGGCAAATCGAAGTTCTGCACACATTACGAGGACTGTAAACTCAATGTAACGTAATATTACATGTGCCATTTAGACAGGGAATCATGTGAAACAAAATTGATCGCTGTTTCTGTGCCAAATACCAGTCATTCAGTATGCTCACTCTTGCTATAAGCTACTATTTTTTGCTCACCTTTGCCATAGGCTACTGAATTATTGTAGCTTCTCATCCTTTCCTCACCGGAATCCACCAGCTTTTCTTGCGCCATTTTCTGTTATAAACTGCGAATTGGGGTTACATGCAACTACAGAATGTGTCATCTGTTGCAAAAGGAGTGTGAGAATCTGTTGTGACGTTGCTGACAGTCTGCAGTCGATTCCAAATCTGGATAATGGCTTCGATTTCAGATCTACTGGGGACATGGTGTATATGGAATAGAGGCAGCAGCAGCTCTTTATTTTGGGAAGCACCCGTCAGTGCTAACCTTGGGCGAATGTGCGATGCTTGCGGGGATCATTCCAGCACCCGAGTATCTTTCCCCTTATCGGGATCCCAGTCGAGGAAAGAAGCCACAAGCCAGAACACTCCGTCGAATGGTCGAGGTTGGTTTTCTTGACGCCGCTACTGCCGCCGCTGCTGTCAATGAGCCCCTTCGTTTGGGTGTTGAAGGAGACGATGGCTCATCAGGGCCGTGGAGAGCACCATACTTCGTGAGTGAGGTATGGATTCCATGTAAGCAGCAGGCTGCCAAATTTTTAAGCAAGCGATTGTTGAGCATATGATGAATGTGGCAGGTGCTATACGAGTTGTATTCAAAGTATGGGCGGGATGAGGTTCTGCGAAATGGATTTCAGGTACTGTCTGCGAGCTTCAGAATGCGTTTTGCTTTGGATTCATATTTGTGGTTTATCTTCTCTGGTAGGATTTTGCAGCTGGATAGTTGGTCAATTGTTTGTCCTTTTCAATCTTCAATCTTTGTCCTTGGTTCTATTTCGTTGGTTGTATACATTCAAGCAAACTGGCATACTAGTGCACTAGAGGTTCTGATCATGTTTCCATTGCCAGGTGCATACTACAGTAGATTTAGCAATGCAGGAAATAGCCGAGAAGGCGGTTGATGATGCCGGAATTGAATATGATGAGGAGCGAATAGTTCTGGCTGAGAAGTCCATTAAAAGATGTAGCGATGCATTGAGCATCGTTGGAGAATCTCGAGAGCAAAAGATGGAACAAGCTGCTCTTGTAGCTGCTAATCGGTAGGTCATATATCTTATTGAAAACTTTCGACAGTTACTTTCACTCTCTAACTCTCTGCAGCTTGGGAGAGGTAGTTATTGGTCATGCTGGGCCACAGAGGTTAAAGAGAGAGACCTTTTCGTGCTGTATCTTAACTCGTTTCAGATTTACTTTCTTATCCACCTGTTCCTATGATGATTTTAGCGCTTGTTACATGATCGTAAGTATGTTGAATGTGTTGATTGATCTTTAAACGGCAGCGCAACTCCTCAATGTGCGCATGGTTTGGTCTTCTTGTAACAGTTTCGTATTCAGTTTTATGATACTTTATTCTTTATTGGTGTTGATTCATACTTGATTCTGTATTGGTGTAGGGCTCGTGAACAATTTCAAAAGTACGCTCTGAGGGAAGCTAACAGGGGTGTTCAGACGACTGAAGAAGAAAGGTAGTCCTTTGCGGCAATCCCTTCCTAACTCTAAACTACTCCATCTCAAGGGTCTCTCCGAATATGTATGGCCTGTAAGGTCTGCAGTGTGTGGTTCATAATCACATCCTACAGTTTCCGCTCGCTGTTGTTGGACATGCAGTAATAAAATGCGAGGCATTACCTTAAGCGGTTTACGATACTTCGTTACTAAGATCGTGCTTCTGCGTTGAAACATTTGTTTCGGCTTCGTTGTTCGTGAAGTCAGTTTCGTCAGCGTGATGTCCATCTTCTGTTGAAATTACGGTAGAGCTTTGTATTTGTTGCAGGGCACAACTTGAAGAGCTTGCTGTTTCTGCAGCAGTTAACAAAGCAACTGAGGCTGTTAAAAAGAGATTTGATGCGACGTAAGTGCACCTCGCGCTGTACCTTATCAAAGGGCTTAATAGTCATATACACCTTGTTACTGAGTTGTACAGAATCTTCATGAGCTATTAGATCCGTAAGAGTTGGGTGCTTCTTCTTTGGCATTGCAGGGAGAACGGGCTACGTGAATCATTAGTTGAACGTCAAGAGGAAGCGAAAAAGGCTGCAGCCGCTAGGTACCGTATTTGCTCTGGCTTCCTAACGGTATGCTTGAACTCATAGAAGCTGGTTTGCTGGCCAGTCAACGGAAAGTCAAATCCGGCGTTCAGTGATAGTTGCTGATGTTGCAGAGTAGAAGGTGCGATGGTAGCAATTGACCCCACGAATGGAGCAGTACGAGTTCTGGTCGGAGGGAGAGATTATTATGAAAGTAACTTCAATCGCGCTACTCAGGTGCAGTGACTTTTTTTGCTGCTTCTCTGTAGATCATCTACTATAAGGAATACTGCTCTACTTTACATAGACCTAAGCCTTTACAGTTACTGTAATAATAGATTGTGATAGTATCACGATGAACTTGGGGTGGAGGCAAATTTGCCGGCAGTGAAAGCTAACCGAGCGCTGAAGAAGTCTCAAAAGAACCAGATACTGTGTGAGAGTTTTCAGATGCTCTTAATTATTGTTAATTGTAGCCTTCTACTTTGGTCAGTGATGCAAGTACTTGGTCAATGTCTACAATGTGTTGTTCATTGTGTGTGAATACTGAATCATTGTCCCTCTGTGGTATGTTGCAGGCCTTTCGTCCTCCAGGTTCCACATTCAAGCCAATTGTCTACTTGACAGCCCTGGCTGAAGGAATGTAAGGCTTGCCATGCTCTGTCCGTTTACTTAGTTTTTGTTGCGATCTTGGAGCTCCGTTCTTTCATCTTTTAACTTGATTTTACCTGTGTTCCCTTTTAATCACTGGTAATTACCTCATCGAATAATTTGAAACTGGGATTTCTTTTTGGGATGCAGTGAAAAGACTCATCCGCTTATGGATGAACCATACACAGTTGGTGACTTTACTCCGGAAAATTATGACAAAAAATTCAGAGGACAGGTCAGAGTTTGCAATTTGAATGTCTACTTTTATGTGCCATTTGATCATGTCATGTTTCTTCTTAAAAATTGCACCAGTGGTAGCAATAACCTCTGAAAAGTTTGATTTATATATATTATTTATTTTTTCCCTGATGAATAGGTGACTGTCGAGGAAGCTCTGTTGAAGTCTTTGAACGTGCCGACTGTGAAGCTCTGTGCAGAAGTTGGGGTGGACAAGGTCAGCGTCCCGTTGTTGATTAGAAAATATCATTCTATATTTCTGATTAAGAGACAAACGGAGAGCTGATGTCCAGTAACTTGGATGTTAATACTATTGCTTGATAAATCTTGCAGGTTTGTAGGATGGGAAAGGCTTTGGGCATTGACTCTTACCTTCCCCATGAGCTATCTTTGTCTCTTGGAGGTTGCGAGGTAAAGTATCATTGCCTTAAAGTAGGTGATGATCAAAATTAGCACATCAGTCAAGCTACAATCTTTATGCGTTCGCACTATCACTCATTTGTACTAGGCTGTAGGATGTTGTTGGCTCTGAACATTTGCCATTCGACTCTGCAGCTCACTCCTTTGCAGCTGACTGTTGCTTATTCAACAATAGCATCAGGGGGTGTGCTTCACAAGCCTTATTTAATTTCACGGGTGGAGACCTATGAAGGGCGCGTCATAGAGGAGAAGGTAGTATCTTCTTCCCTCCCCTGAGAGTTACACTTGTTTCTTCTATTACTGTGACATGAGCATTGAAAAGCTTCTGTTGATGGTGGGTGACTTGCAGCAGCCAGTTTCTACTGAGGATCGGAAGACAGTGGTGGATGAGATTGCTGTATCGGAGCTTCGATCATTGCTGCAAGTCAGTCTCCTAGCTTATATTATCTGTCGGCTTGGAGTTAAAACTCGTTTTACTGCACATTTTTATTGGATGGGGCACCTGTTATCATCAGAAGGTTTTTTAGGTCCATAGATATATCTCAGACGTTGAATATCTCCATGTGAGCTTTAAAATTAGGATACGACAATTTGTGCTTGTTTAAACAAGAGATATTGCCAAATGAAATCACAGGCAGTGGTGGACCGAGGTACTGGAAGAGGTGCACGAATGGGACGCCCTTGTGCAGGGAAGACCGGCACTTCTGATGGTCATCGAGATGCTTGGTTTGCTGGTTTCACCCCCATGCTTTCGTGTGTGGTAAGACTGCTTCACTCGTTGAAGCGTAACCTGTATCAGTGGTTGCACGTAGAAATCAAAGTTAAATTAGTCAAGAATAGGCGAAGTCTGGAGATACCTTCTGCCGTCCGCTGAGTAAGCCGGTACAGGATTGTATGTGTGAACTTATTTCTGCTCCAATTCGTTTTGTCTCAGGTTTGGCTAGGTTACGATGATAACAGTCCGCTTGGCGGCTTATGGCCAGGTAATAAGAATGGTACATCGGTCTGGCAAGAATTGAAGAGCTCAATTACGATGGGGAGTTATTGCTGTAATTGCTTCTAACTTAACCACAATTTTCGAATTTTGCAGCAACGGGATCTTCTCATGCAGCACCATTATGGAGGGATTTCATGACGCGCGTTCATGAGGTATGCTGTCTAATCACAAACTCTAGAGAAGTCTGGGATTGTTAGAAATAACGTGGAGTTTCTCAGATTTCTTCCTCCAATCATGTTACAGGTCTGAATATATTTCAAGGTAGTCCAGAGTCTCTTTTAAATTTCACATGAATATTGAAGCATTGAAGTTGTTAGTTCATTGTCGTCATGTGATTATAGGGACAACCTATTGAGAAATTCCATGATATTGGAAGGGACGAGCATGGAGGTGGAGCTCCTCGGCAGATAGGCAAGAAGTCTCGCCGGCCCCATGTCATTGGCCTCCCGGTAAGAGCTTCTTGCAAGCTCAATGCATTCTCTTGTAGCAATGAACCGATTTGGGCAGCTCTGATATCCCTGTCATGCAGGAAGTGAGGAATCAAGTGAGGCAGCGGGAAAGAAAAATTCCGTGGCGAGACGTATGGGACTGGGAAAAGGCAAGCTCGGCGTGGGAGGAGCGTGAGAGAATGGAGGAGTGGACAGCTGAGAGAGAGAAACGAGCCGAAGAGATCAAAAACATGAAAGCAGAATGGAAGAAGACGTTTTCTAAAAGTGGAATCACTTCCTCTTAGCTGCTCGGAAGGTCCATGTCAAGTATAATAGCTTGAAGGGTTTGCATGTGCTGAAAGCTCACCAACCAGAGACGAGGTCAGCTAACTTGTGAGCATGCTCCAGTTCGTTAGTTTCTTTTAGTATTGTTAAAACATAAACGTTCGGATTTCTACTTCTGTTCGATCTTCTTCTGAGGTTTTCAAACCCGTCCACTTAGGCATCCACAAGTGGGTGATATTTTCTTATGCATTGTTCTTTAACTTCATCTTCTGTGAATGTACAGTTGCAGGGAGGCATGATCTTGAGCACAGGCGGTGAATTTGTGGCGCAAAGTGCAAGTAGGTGTTCATTCTCTGGTGTGATTGTAGGAAGCTGTTTTGGTCAACAGCAAACAATGTATCATAGATTTCCCAGTGTGATCTATTACGCATGAGGGTGATGGTTGTTTTAATTTGAGCTGTCACTAGAAATTTTTGGAAGACCCATTCATTTAATAAGCAGATTGCAGATTTTTGTAACCCTCCTTCAGCGAATATTTCTCTCGTGAGCAAAGTTTTGAGTCTTCCAACAGCAGAGCATTTTTGAGAAGCTCTGAAGAATGTGGTGCTTGCGTGTACAGTATCTTGATGTGATAATTTTTAGTACTTGAATCATGCACTTCATATTTTTTATCAAATTTTTATCACCGTGAATAACCTCTCAAGAAACTCAACAAGAATGATATTACTGTGAGGAATTACCCCACTATACACCAGACTAGTTGAAACTACCAACTTATTGAAAAGAATTACACCAAAAAGATATCTTGGTTATGAAAGTCATCTAGATGTAAAAGAATTCAAAGTGATATCTTCATTTCTGCTTGATTCCCATAATAGCTTAGTATGAAAATTTATGCAAAATTAGAATTCGGCTCTGCAGATTTTACCACTTAAAGTTCCACAACCACACAAAATTACAGTCAAAAATACTAAAATTAAACACTTCATTTGAGCTCCACAATCACACAAAATTATAGCCCAAAATACCAAGATTAACCCCTAAAGTCGAAAGCCCCCAAAATTGTCACAACTCCTGAAAACCACCCTCTTTCAATGCAAGATGAAAACTTTAAAGGTTTGACGTAATCTCAAGTATGTAACCGTAAGATCTTGTACCTAACTTGTCCATGTATGTGTGTACCAAAACTTAGTTTGAAATTCCTTACCAATTGTGAGATCATATCATTCAAAGTTGAAATAAAAGTTTTTTTCCCTTGTTGCAAAATGGGTTCGAAGTTTTATGTGAGCCCAAAAAACCAACTTAAAGAGTAAACTTGAAATGAGGCTCTTCAAATTCTTGTTCCTAAGTGAGTTAGGAACATGCCTATGCAATTTTTACCCTCATGCGAGCCATAGATAGATAGATAGATAGATAGAAACTCCATTCCCTTTCCGGGGGGCCGGCGTGAATGAAGTGTCCGTTTGTAATGCTAATATCCCGATGGCCACCGAACAAGGGGAAATTGAAACAATACTACTTCCCCCTCTCGAGGGTGGACACTATAACTACGCTAGTTTCTAGCCTAGTTACTAATGCCTTGAAGATACTTGACATAGTATCCCCCCGAAGGGCTTTGAGGTACCCATACAACAAGGTCCACGGACCCCCCACAATAGTTGGGTGGACTATAGTGGTGAGCACCATGCCGGCATGGGGAATAGAACCCACGACCTCCTCATTGGGGGCCTAAGCCCTAACCACCAAGCCAAGGCTTGTGGTGCCTTGCAAGCCATAAACATAAAGAAATGCTTGATTATTCACATGGAGGTATGCTGAAATTCAACTTCAAAGGCCCCTCTTTGACGATAAAAATGGCATGTGAAGAATAATTGGATGAAAGATCCAAACGGTGAAACTATGCTTTAAAACCTTATGTCTAAGTACAAAAAACAAAACTTGAAAAAAAGTAAAATCTCAATTTTTGGTGAATTTTTGAAGTTCCTGCAATCTTATTTATTTTGGGCAGGTTTTGAGAATAAACGAGCATAAGGTAGAACCACCTATTGGCGAACGGCATCCCATAGCCGTACCCTAGAGGTGGTGCAATGAGCGTGCAATTGAATCCCATGGGCGTGGAAAGTTGTAGATGGCCAGAAATAGGTGAGTAGTTGGACAAGGTTAGGATGAAATCAATCGGTTGGGGATTGCTTTTATTTCGAGCAGCCACTGTACATAATTAGAAAGACTGCTCAAGTGCATGGGCATAGCATTACCTTACAGGTGGAAATGGCATTTACTGTGATCGGTTTTAGGATTCTTAATGACTATTTGAAGACTACATTGTCTTGAATTATGTGTGCATTCTCATTTGCTAAAGGGTGTGTTTTGCACAATAGTGAGCATTGTATTTCATGACTACAATGAATCAATGAGTTTGATTTGCACCGTGAACATTTGGAAGTGATTCTGTTGCATTCCTAGCAAGGAATTGGTGACTTTTTCTCATTCATGAGCGTTGTGTCAATGTACACAAAGTCTTACAATAGTGACTACCTCCGGAGAGGAGGTTCTAATTTCAATGAGCACACACCGAATTCGTACAGGGTCCATGCAGGACGGCGGTCGAGTTTCAACCCATTGAGTTTGCCTGCGGCAGTATATTGGAGCAACAGAAGGCATGAAAGCAGCTATAGCGATCTCGACAATGATGGAGCGCAAGGGCAACATGAGGTCGATGTGGAGAATCAGTTGTCGGGTCCTGGAGACGGTGATGACGAAGAAACTCTCAATGAAGAGTTGCGATCACTCCCACTTGGAACTGGCGCATTCCAGCCACAGCCGCATCGTATCACTGAACAACGGCAGCTCATACGGTCGCAGCCACGTCCAGCAGGTAAGATTGGAGCTGACTAGTTAATTTCTAGACATGTCCTCATCTCTACGGCAGAAGCTACATGGGTTTCCAGATCAAAACGCATCGGATGAGTCCTTATTGTGAGTCGTTGCTCCAAGCTCACTTCATCACGGAGAGCTCCAACAGAGTAATGTTACGAGCGATTGTTCAAACTGCATTGACCACCGATAGATTGATAATCAAATGAAATCTAGTTTATATATGGTCAGGCACATCAAAGGAGAATTTTGTAGAAGAGTATTTGCTGCGGTTGACTAGCTTGATGAAGAACATCGGACGAACTGTCGACAGGGACCCACTGTGCTTGTCATCGCGCCCAGCAGAGAGCTGGCCACAGAAATTCTATGATGCATGAAGTTCGGAAGATCCTAGAATCACTAGCTCTGACTCCCCCCAAAGATTGGTTAACTTACAAAAGTCTAATGCTCGAAATTGGTCATTCCGCTGTGAGTACTTCAGAAACAACGGTGACTCCATATGAATTGCCAACAACTTGTATGTTGAGCAGCTCTTCGTATTCTTCGTGAATCAAGCTGGCATCAAATAACAAGATAATGTGTCATAGTAAGTTTGTACCCCATGCATAATGGCTCTTTAGTGCGACAATTGTGGAATCTTCCATTTACCTGGGTATGCAATTTCCACTTGCGTTCGTTCGTCTCCACCAAGAGTCAATCCATCTGCTAGCAAAAAAACATTCAAAGTCGGGACCAGCTTTTGATAATCCAGTTGTTTGCTTATCTGCAACCCCACATACAGCTCACAATCTTTAATTATACATGAAAACAATCAACCAAGGAATTGCAGCGGATTCAATCTGTAGAAAGCTAATGAATTATTTTCCAGTTCATGGATCGATAGGTTGTAAATCAGTATTCTGAGCGAGTCGCCGGGGCGTGCAGACGGTGATGACCAGGAAGCTCTCAGTGAGGAGCAGCGATCACTAGGCCTTGGAAGTGACGCATTTGAGCACCTGGGTCGCTGGGCAGCAACACCGTCATCTTCATTCAACCCTCCGTGGCGACTTCGATCGGCAACAGTAGGCACTCGATCCATGTCTTCAGAGCCGCAGCCTGCAAACGTTCCAACGACTGCGACAGGTTTGTCGTGGCAGCATATGTCGCCACAGCCGCATCGATTTAGTGAGCAGAGGCATCTCATACGTTCGCAGCCACGTCGAGCAGGTAAGATTCCATCCGACCAGTTAAATTTGTGGACATGTTCTAATCTCTACGCTAGAACCTACATGTCATCTTGGCCTATAAATAGAAGCCTAGATTCGAGTGACTTCGAAGAAAGATAATCTGAAACACTCAGTTTCTGATCATCGACTTGAAGATTCATGATCGAGTTTTGAGCTTCAACCGATACTTAACTTTCAACAGGGTCTTCGCATCATATATAAGAGTGAACATAATAAATTCTGCACAAAAGCTTTCTGCAAACAAAAAACAATCTCAGCTTAAACCAGTAAATTGGTGCTGAACACAACATCCTTCACTGAAGCAATCCCTCTCTTTTGAAACAACTTGAACTAGCTGCCCTGAAGTTAGATGAGGCTGCACTACCAAAGCCCAGGAGACGAATAGGCATGTCAATCTACTGCTCTTTAGGCAAACTTGCATGAATCCGAGAATATCCTTTGATAGAACGCATGAGGATGACTAACCTGGTATTCGTGAACATCAGGGACAGATTCGCGTCATATGAAGCGCTTTTCTCTCAAACTCTTAAAGTGTACTCTTCATTTACAAAGACATAGTAAAACCACTGCCTTTAGATGTACAAAGGTCTAGGGCATGAGTACCGGTGCAGCTATTTGTTCCCTGATTGCACTTCTTTCAAACATGGACAATCCATTGACTTTCACATGGAAGCCTCACTTCAGGGCAGAAAGAAAGTGGATGCATCCAATCTTACAGGAACGTACCTTGGTTAAGATAGTACTCCCCCTTCATCAAAACATCCGCTTGTCAAACTCTCTAACGTCCATCTCGATAGATTGCAGGTGAAGGAACTCTCTGTAGAGATGAGGGACTTGCTGATGAAGCTCCTTTGTGGCAGCAGATATCGACTCAGCAGCAGAGATCTAGTCAGCAGCGACAGCTACCTCGAGCAGGTGAGATTCGACCTCCACAACATGCGACCAACAAGGAGAGAGGCTACTTTGAGGAATTGGAATCAGAAAATGCACAGGAGCTACATAGTGAAAGTGCCGGCCAATGGATTCGTAGCGGATGCCGCAGTGTGCAGGAGCAAGGGGATAAGAGGCCATCGGAAGCAAAATAAAAAAAAAGAAAAGTGGGACAATGGACTGATGCACAAATGAAGGCAGCCATTATTGCAATAGAGAGGGGAGAGAAACTTAGAACAGTGTCTAGAAATTTCGACATACCCTGTAGCACAATTTCAGATCATTTGCATGGAAGAATTTTGTCAAGGAAAAAGGGTCCAGCCACTGTGTTGACCAAGAGTGAGGAGACAGCATTAGAGGAATACATACTAAAAATGCAAGAGTATGGATTTCCACTTACCATGGACCAACTTCGTTTAAAAGTAGCGGAAATGACACAAGAAAGAGTCACCCCATTCCGTGATGGCATTCCCGGGAATGGGTGGCTCAAGTGGTTCAAGAAACGTCTTCCAAATCTATCCCTACGTCAAGCAGAAGGTCTAGAATTCGCGAGAGCTAAGGGTTTATGTGCAGAGAACGTGAACTCATTCTACACTAACCTATCTTCTCTCTATGAGAAAGAAAGATATCCTCCAGATTGGATCTGAAATTGTGACGAAACAGGTGCTCAAGCGGGAAGAAACGGTGGAGGGAGAGTATGGGCAAAAAGAGGCGCAAGATCTGTGCACAAGCTCATACCTAACGAGAGAGAGTGGCTTACAAACTTGACATGCGTAAATGCAGCAGGAGAGTGCATCCCTGGCTTCTACATATTTCGTGGCAAGAGATTAAGGGACAACTACCTAATCCATTGTGAAGATGGGGCGGTGATGGCAATGCAAGATCAAGCCTGGATGACAACGGAATTGTTCTCCCATTGGATCTCACATTTCATTAGATTTCTAAGTAACAATGGTGGAATTTCGCAAGAGAGGCGCCACTTACTCATTGTGGATGGACACAACTCGCATGTAACCTTGCAAGTGGTTCTAAAGTGCAAACAGGTGGGTCTTGATCTCCTCACCCTACCTAGTCACACAAGCCACGAATTACAACCTTTAGATGTTAGTGTATTTGGTCCCTTTAAAAGATACTTCAAACGGTACAGAGATGCGTGGACACTAAAGAATAGAGGGAAAGGTGCCTGCAAGAAAATCTTAGCAATGTGGGTTTCAAAGGCACTAGAGAGGGCACTTACACACAGGAATATCACCTCTGGCTTCCGCACCACTGGCATTTATCCCTTGAATGCCCATGCTATGGATCTCAAGATAGGGCCCTCGCAGTCATTTCGAAGAACAGAAGGCAATGATGGAGATCGTATGAATTTTGAACAATGCGGTTCGGGACATCTTGCTTCGTCTTGGAACAACAGTGAGCACTCTGATGCAGTGGAATTACAGGTGTCAAGAGACATCGAATCAGATCTTGAATCAGATTGCACAGACAAGGCATTAGATGAGATTAGAGGAGACTTGATTGTTGATTCGCAGGAGGAGCGGCAACACTTCTATGTGCCTCTCCTAGGCGATGTAGATGGCGAAAATGATGAACTTGACGCTGATGACCACCTGCAAGACGATGAGGGTGGAAGCTCCGGCGACATGGAGCCACTGCCTCCAAATATCTCCTCGCTACTGGAGCTGCCAGATATTCCAGTGAAGGTGCCCGCGCGGCGTGGCGGAGATCCTCTCATAGATTACTCCAAGTCATTGCTTCTAACATCTGAAGAGTACATAGCGGCAATACAAAAAAAAAGCGGACGAGCGCGATACTGCACGAAAAGAGGCAGAACGACGAAGACATGAAGCTGAGAAACGAAAGGTTGAAAAGCAAGCGGGAGAGGGCAAGAAAAGAGTTGGAGAATGTGCAACACGAGGCAGAGAAACAAGCAAGGAAGGAATTCAGGGCTCGTTGGAGTAGAGAAGCGATAAGAAGCGCTGGAACAAGACTGCAGGAACTCGTCAAGAATCCTCCACCACGCACCGCAACAGACTATATAGCGCCTTTCCTTGGAAGTCTCCCCGCCATCTGCAAACAGAACATGGCTTTACGATTAAGTAAGCCACGAGCGAAGAAGGCTGGAAATCGCGATTCAGGCGACGTAGCAGACGCGATCCCACCTCCGTGGGTGTATCGACCAGATCCGCGATTTCAGCTTACAAACGACAGTACTCCCGAACACTGATAGACTAGTGAAGAAAACGAGAGTCAATCAAGAATGATGGTTCTACGAATTCTGTTTAAAGGTCAGAAGTATCTAACCATTTTGGTAAAGAATAGAATCTAGAGATCGCAGAAGACTCGAATTGAATTCAACTGAATATGATCGTTGCAAGGAATTAGGGCATCTTTGATTACCTGTGGCTTTGGTGGTCGGAATGTTTGAGAATCTCCACGGAAGCGGCGACAGCTTAATCAAAGGAAGCGGCGACAGCTTGATCAACGGAAGCGGCGACAGCTTGATTCAAGCGGAACCCACCGATCGGAGAAGGAAGAGCGGTAGAATTTGCGAACATGAAAGTTGGCGCGAGGAAATGGCAAAGTGGGTGATTTTGTCGAAGAGACTATGGGAGGTGTCGGGAATATTGGCTGAAGGAACTGTACAGTGAGTGAGGATCGATGCGAGATTGTCGATCAAGTGGAAAGAGCAGCGTTATGAGTCACAGCGGGCTAGCTTGGAGCTCCAAGACAGAAAGTGACGGAAGGCGGGTGAAATTCTAGGCGAAGGCGAAGGGGAAGGCGGGTGAATGGGCGAAGGCAAATGAAATTGCAAGCGTTGTCGAACAGGCGAGGCTACATATATGGTGAAGGGCAGGTGCACGATCGCCGCGAAGGAGAAGGCTGCTTTCAAACGTTGCGTTCCTATTTTCGAACATCGTGGAAGCTGTGTGTGGCCATGCAAAAATTGGTCGCCTCAACGTTTCTTTTACTTGCGTGCCAGTTGTGCATGTCCGCTTTCCACTTCAACGCTGGTGGGCCACGACTCTCCAGTTGCTCAGCTTTGACCTAATATTGGATGGTGGAGGAATTGATTATGGACGGTTTTGGGTGCTTTTTTTTCCACTGACAGCATATAAGCTTTAGGGTGATGGTCTGGTTGGGGTACCCAAAAAGGTTGTCCCACGAACAATTGCACTCTATGCTGATGTGTCAAACATATCCATTTTTAAACTGTAATACAATAAGACTTCATTAGATGTGGTTTTAGTTGTCTATACTTATAATGTATCAAGAAAAAAAATTAGAAATTAAAAAATATATTTTGAAGTAATTTTATTTGAATTTTTAGTTGAAAAAGTAAGTCATGTCCCAATAACCTAAAATCCATAGAATCAAGCAAATGGAATATCAACCATTTTTATTTTAATATAATTTTTGAATATGACCTACATCTTCTTGTATAGAATACAAAATAATTTATTTAATTATAAAAAAATTAATTCATTGTGCACTATAATGCCTGCAAATCCCCAAATTCAGCACTTTTTCCCTCATCTATGAATGGATCCAAAAAAAGTAAAAAATCTAAGAGAAACTCTATAGGCATATATACTTTAATTTCATTGAGGTGCATGATATTTTATTTTCCATTTTAGGGTCTTTTTACTTGATTAAAATGGACAAATTAGACAAACTCTGGAGGCTTTTAATAAAAATAACCTAATTAGTGTGTCCAAAAAGTGATACCCCAAGCTTACCATTGCCCTTTACAGAGATACCCTTGCATGGTTCTCAAAATACCACATTGACAGCTTGATTTTGGAGGTATCCTATGATCGATAATAGGAAGCTACGGTGTTTTTCTTTGACAAATTATTGTAAATTCAGGTCTACTCAAAAAATAGAAATTCCAATTCCATTCTCCTATCCCAGTATTTGCTAATCTGTGGAAAAAAATGCAGCTCATGCACCACTTTGTATCCTGGGTATTCTCTTAAATGTACGATAATAGGTGGTTCCACCTTATACCTCAGTTTGGGCAGTTTTCAAATAGTGTTTTCAAACTTTGACCGAGAATATCTCCTAAAGTATGAGGAATTTTGGAGCATGAAATGACTTTTTGGAAAGCTAAGGTAGGAGTGACTAAAACCGTCTAGCCCAAAAAACCGCACAGTAGGGTTCAAATATTCATAGGAGATTATAGGATTACTCAAAAAATGTCTTTTTTTGGGGGATGGATTTGCACTAGCTTTGCAAACTATCGAAAAATAATTAAAATTTTACACCACTATTCCAAGTATGCAAAGTTGAAATTCAGACGGTTTTTGGGGCTGGACGGTTTTAGCCGCTCCTACCTTATGGAAAAACTCTTCAACCTGCAAAAGGTTTCAATGTCAGACGAACTAAATATAGTAAGTACGGGGCTGACCAGACTGCAAACACGACCCGATTCGGGCTCTTTTCGACTTTAGGGGTTAAACACTTCATTTGAGTTGTCCGAAGCTATGAAAAGCCATTTTGGCTTTCTTGGGCACTTGGGTGTTGGATATGGAAACATCATTATAGATCCATAACCAAAAGTGCTTGCTTGAAAAATATTCCAATGGAAAAGTTGTTGAACTTCATCATAGAAATGAACTTACATAAAAACTGAAAAACCTCCAAAAACCAATCGGCTTGCAATGCTAAAACATGTCGGATGTTTCAGAACCCTTAACCCCTAAAGGTTGTTGATGCAAAATTGTAAAAATGGACATTCCCTTACTTGAGGCCTAAAAACTCTCAATCTAAGAATTATTTGGAAGATCCCACTGTAAGATCTTGAAGTTAATTTAACCTTCCACTCACTTGCCAAAATTGAACCGTTGATTCTTCTTCATTTGTGAGATTATAATGGTCAAAGTTGGCTGAATTTTGGACTCCAAGAAGCAATTTTTGCTTTCCTGGACCTTTAGGGGTTAAACAAAAAATGCTTTCACAAACTTGTAAGCTAGAAAATTATACCACATGGAATGCATTCACAATAATTTACAACGATACCCAGTCCTGACCAGGGATCCAACTCAACAAACATCTTCAAAGATTGTCATCCAAAATGTCAAATTTCAGCTTTTACTAGAAAAAGGAGCTTCTCCCGATTGTCGGCGGGAATAAATGGCGATGGTTCCAGCTTAGACTTCCTCTTCACGCTGACTTGCTATTTGCAAGCCCCAGCAAGCCTCCCCCTCTGGCAGACTAGCTATTTGAGGCCCCAGCAAGCGATCGACGTCGTCCTAGGTTCGTACATCGTGTCCACACAAGTCCTGCACTTGTAGGCTCTATGCGACCTGGGGTGAACAAATGCAAGAGTGTCCAAAGCTTGAATGTCGTTTACGTTTTTGGCGTCGACAGAAAGTACGAGCTAGTAGGAAGGTTCATCAGAATAGACGGTCCGAGGTTCATCACATTGACCGTCCAACATTACATGATCGTTGAAACAGTGTAGTGAAACGAGAGATTTGCAATCCTCTCTTGACGAAAAATGGATTTGTCGTGGAGGCTCTTCGAATGCCTTACCACGAGTAGAGAGGCTGGCAGAGTATCAAAGCCGTGAGCTGCATTATGCAAGAAACAGCATGCATGGAAAATTGAGATGAAAGTCCTTAGCGGTAGAGATCGTACCAAGTGGCAGAGCTCGTCACCGTATGGAGCTTTAATGTTTCGAGATCTCGTTCTGGATTCCGATTTGGATTAGAGAGTCCGCTGCCTGAAACTTCTCTTTCCGAAACCATAAGAGTGGTTCATATGTAAGATGTTGCATTGCAGTATATTTTCTGAAGCATCTGGTCTCCTGTGACTGCAGAGCAAACGGCAGGAGCAGCGGAAGTCTCATCAGCACATTCCGTGGGCAGAATGGAGAGGTGGAAGTTCATGGGTGTACTTTGTGCATGCCATGGCAGGATGTGGCCTTTGCCTCAACGAGGAAGGCCAGTTGCTCATCAACTGGAAACGAGATTTTTTGGGGGACCTGGACAACATCTTAAGGTCGACCATGAAGATTGACCACGGCCTTCTTAAACTTGTGATTGGAGAGTAAAGTGCTCTTGGTCCCGCTTGGGTTTACACTACCTTGGAAAAAGGAGAATGACCACTAACTTTGAGGTCCCCAAAGTATGCTAAATTTTCTCCAATTTAATGGATAAGACCAAGAGCACTTTACTCTCCAATCACAAGTTATGTTTTCATGGTCTTCTTGATTATAGTTGAGTAGAAACAAATGCCTTGACTCAATTACAATCAAGGAGACCGTGAGACTTAAAAATCATTCATTGGCGAGTGCCCAATTCTTTAAGGAGAGAGGAGGAAAAAGGGGAGGGTAAATGAGAGAATGATGAGGATATATATATTAAAGATTTGAGCTTAAACTTGTCCTGGTTCATATGCACTTAACACTACAAGAGTTAGATCAAGCCACTCAAAAATTCATTTTTGATTTATCATGGTCTCGGCTTTCAGCCAAGTGCCATGACCATGAAAATGATTTTAAATTTCTTGGTCATGGCTCTTGGTACATAGTGTAAAAGGGCCTTTGAGCAACTAGAATGCTTTCTAACACCTCCTTGTTCTTGGAATGTTGTTAGTTGTAATAGGGGGTCTGACTCTCTTTTGAATTTCTCTTCTTTTGTCAACGTGGCAAGCCAATTGACACCCCCACTTTTTGTTAGTGCTTGAATTTCCCCTGTAAACGCATTTTTCATGTGGTATAAGCTCTTAAAATTTGAGGTATTCATCCATGGTTTTTGTTACATTGGAGCAAAGTTTTGTCAATCTTACAACTTTGGATATGCGATACACATCGATGTATGGGTCCTTTCCAAGAGATATTACCGATTGTGCAAAACTTGTAATTCTCAACCTCACCAACACTTCCATTGGTGGAGAAGTGCCACAAGACATCATAAACTTGCGGTACTTAGAGGTGCTTGACTTAACCCATGCAAATATGGTTGGCACTGTGGTAAAGTTACAAAATTGAGTCAAGTCACTCATTTGATAAAGTTACAAAATTTGTCAAACAGTTCATTTTCACGCATGTCTTATTGACCGGAGAGATCCACTCAAGTTTGGGAAATCTTTAACTTCTCACATCTCTTGATCTTTCCTCAAACAATTTGATTGGAAAGATTCCCCTTCAATTGGAAATCTACCACTCCTTAGAGCATTCCCACCCATCATACCCTGAACTGAAAAAAGGATGAATAGTAGTTCAGTTCAGGGCGGAAATGCCCCACCAACCGGCAAATCCCCCGAACTGAACTACTATTCATCGTTTTTTTTCAATTCAACCTGCAAATGTGAGCCCTTTTGCAGGAAGGTGGGCGGGCCTGAAAACCGAGTACAACATGTGCTGGCCGATGTTCCTGCTGGTTCGCGCAGTTGCGAGTGGTCGGAATTTCCGTTTGGGGGAGCAATGGCACAGTTGCGGGTGGGGCTCCTCCTCCGCCCTAACGATTCAGTCACCCTGAATCGATGATTTCAGTTCTTGATTCAGTTCAGGGCGACCCCCATGGGTGGGCATGCCCTTAGTTATGTTGATCTTATTGAGAACAGTCTTAGTGGAAGTAAACCCTCAGGTCTAGGCAATCTCAAACATCTGACGTTTCTCTATCTAATTTTTAACAATTTAAGTGGAGAGATTCCCTCTTCATTGGAAAACTTAGAGCTTCTTGACTCGACCTAAAGAAATTAACCGATACTAAATAATATACCTGTGCAAGAAGTGAAATCTTTGAGATATAACCGGGACAAAGCTTCAGGAAAGGAGGAAAAATCACTGGGAATTTCCCCTCCTGGTCTGCAATGGCAGGTATGATGGCTCCTAAAAGGTCAGCATAATAAGGCACCAGTTGCTCACCAGAAGGTTTCACAAACTCATTCAACTGCAAAACGTGAAGGATGTGGCGAGGCTCCTTTACGTGCATGGATGAAGGTTGTCACCACCAAAAACATTCACAAGTCGTACAACAGAAGCGTTCACCGACTACTGCACACGATATTCCATCTGCTGCACATGCAATTGAAGGAAGGAGAGCAGATTAGTGTCTGATTTTGTCCATACCATCAAGAAAATCTGGTAGAAACCCTAAGCATGTCGATATCCTAAACTGTGGTCCATCCCACCAAGAACTGGCGAACGAAAGGATTCAACACATTCATGCGCTCCCGCAACAGAGTAATGAACTCCTCGATCAATGTTGTAGACAAAACATTCAAAAGCAATCAGTCTCGATCGTCATCTCAACAACAAGTATGACATACACGTTTGTACATATCGACCTCATCATGAAACCGTTTCGCGATCCTTCCAGAAGCAAAAAAATCAAGCATGCCATGTAATATTTGACCTATTCATCTCTCTGTCACGATGTCCTGCTCATTGCCACAGCTTGTTGTCAGACATTGATATGATAGAAACTCTCGTTTTCAAATCACCGAGGGCACGTATTCAAATTGATCGATGCACGATTGCAAAACCCTAATTATACTATTGCATCAGTAGCAGTACTCCTCCTCCAGTCAAAAGTGGAATCTCGGTAAAGAACAATCCCCTGTTGGCAGTGGCCAGAAGCAGCCGCAGCCAATCTGAGCCCTCGATCTCCGAAGCGGATCAGAGGCCGTCGGATGCGCGAGTAGAGCCATTGGGAACGCACGGGGAGCGCCGGTGGTGTTGACGAACGTTGGCAGAACATTACGTCATTGAGGGAGAGTGCTCAAAACTGGAGCACTAGGCTTCTTGACCCAGACGTACATAATAGCTTCTTCACTCAACAATAGCATGTCCTCATGGCAAACATTATACAGTGCAAACTGTTGCCCCCAAACAATTTGCTCATATTTTTTCCCATGTAAACAACTAAGTTGAGAATGTCTATGCAAAATCTTTCAAGACTCATTTCACTTTTTGAAACTTCATGCAAAAAAAAATTTCCTGAAGAAGGTATAAAAGGAGAAATTCAAAAAAGCATGCATCATATATTCTATTCAAGGAAAAAATGAACAAGTAGGTACCTTCATGAGATATTATTTTTTAGGTGAGTTTTTCAAAAACTCCAAAATTCCAAATTCTAACATTCGAAAGATTGGTTTGATTACCAAAAACTTCTGAAGATAGGTGTTGTAATGTTTGGAGGTTGCCCTTGTAAAATCGGTAAAGTGGTAATGGGTTAGTTTAGAACTTAAGTAGTCATTGGGTTATGAACAAGTTCCAAAAAAAAAAAAAAAATCATGAAAAGACTAAATTTAAGTTGCCCTTTCGGGACTTGGAATCGGAAACTTCTAGATGAAGGTTGTAAAACTAGAATTTGGCTTTCCAAATGTTACCACGTACACTTTGCAAGATAAGAACCACCCAGTAAAATTCTTAAGCAAAAATTTAACTTTTAACCCCTTCATCAAAGCTGTCCGAAATTGCAAACAAACCCACTTTGCGTTTCTGACGTTTTCCACACCTTTACAATAAAAGTTGTCAAATTTGTGAATTGATTTGCAAAATCAGCATAAAATCTCTCAAATGTAGTATGACGTGGGCACATTTGGTATCTTTCAAATGTTGAATGATAAACACATTTAGTATATAAATACTTTAGTACATAAAATACAAGTTGGCAATTCACAAAAGCCTTTCCTTATTCTTCAACGTGGCGTGGCAAAGGCACATTTGGTGCAGAATTTTTTTTATTACATAGATCATAAGTGGGTATTTGAATAACACGTCCCATGTGCCACTAATTTCTTATTCATAGCAAAAACAGTCAACTGATCATTCGTAGCCTGATCAATCCATTGTTCTTTTTTAGGGCTCCTCGAGTTGCAAGTCAATTACGGCCCTACCGTAGCTTGAACGGCTACCTCTTCGAGAATGTTCACGTAACCCCACCCGCATGCAGAAACTTCATCCTCACCACGCAGAATCGGTAATGGAGAAACATCCACACGCAAGCACAACAGGAAAACTAGTTTCACATGCGGATCCATAGCCATGGCAGAAGCAACAGGAACGAACATGAAGTCAGAAGCCACACAAACAAGTGCGACACACATGTAAGGGTAAATCAACATAGCAAAAAAGGATGTGAGATCAATACCCACATGAGAATTCTGAGCAAAACTGGAGACAGTGATACGGTGATGAATATCCTCAATAAAAGAGAGAATTATCAATTGATTTGCATGTGAACTTCTTCGCTACCCTAGCCTACATCTGTACATGGGAGCTCGATGCTCAAGCAGCGAGAGCGAGAGGGTTGAGGGGGACGAGACCACCAACCCTCTGCTACACGGCTGCGGCGTTGTAAATCTAACCTCTCGAAAAAGAGGAACCCCTTCTTAAGCGAAAAGATGGGAGATGGCGATGGTCGACCGCATCAGAACTTCACCACCTTCTCGGCGACCACGAGGGGATTCGCCTTGGCGATGGCCTCCTGGCCGGCGGCCTTGTAATCGTAAGAGCAGCTGTGCTTGTCGCTGTACCGATGCAACGCACAGTAGAGATTCCCACACCGGCACTTGAATCCCGTCAACCCCACACGCTTCCGGCAAGATCCGCACCGGTTCGGAGGCGGCAGGCGTGATGGCTGTGGGAGAGACGAAGCCGACGACGACGACGAAGGTTGATGGGGTTGTTGTTGTTGAGGGGCCACAGCAACAACGACGGGTTCTTGGTGGTGGCTATGAGATGGTTGAGGCGGCGACTGCATCAACATTGTTTCCGCTTCGGTAACGACGGGCTCTGTGGCTGTGGCGGCCTCGGTGGCGACGGCCGTCATCTTCGCTTGCATCACGGTCTCCCGGTAACACTTGGAGCAGAGCCCCATCGTTGCTTGGCTGCCGAAGAAACCGCACACGTTCTTGCACATCACTGGCCCCTCGGGTGTCTGCGAGGTCGTTTCCTGGGTCACACGCTCTGTGGCCATCTTGAAGGAGAAACGAAACAAAGACACAAATACAAACTACAGAAGTAAGCAAGCAAGCACGCACACACGCTCTGAGCGAGGTGAGGGAATGGAGTCGCTCCTGGCGCTGAGAGAGCTTAAAACCAGGGAGACGAAGACTGAAAGCAAGGGCCGGCAGGGGACGCGGTGTGGAGGTAATAGAGAAAGCTCCACGCCCAAGTTGGCCACCGATGAGCTGTGGTCGGCGCAAGAGACGAGGCACAGCAGCAGCCGGTTGGGGTGGGGGGGAGGTGAGGTGGGGACGATGGAGTAAGGACTAGTGCTGTGTTGCCTGCTCTAAAACTCGGTTCCTGCAAGACCAAGAGAAGCTTCTGGGGACCCTGCGGCCGGCCCTTTCTAGTGTCGTAGCTGTTGCACTACCACTCGAGCGGTCGCGGCCGGCCCTTTCTAGTGTGGTGCACTCGCAGTGTGGGCAGGAGCGGGCGGTTGCGGCCAACCAGCAACTGGGTCTTCGGGTTGGGCTTGGCTGGCCAACTTCGCTGCCTGCCGGCGTAATCTTCTGACTCACTGCTGTGGCCGCGGACTAATCGGCAGCGCTAGAATCTCTGCCAATCTCTCTTTCTTCCTTTTCTGTCTTTCCTTTCCTTCTTTCATCCCGCGGCGGACACATCCACGCAACGCTCCCCGAGCTCGCCGCGCCCACCCGCCCGGCCTGGCGGCGTGGCCGCCCCGCACTCGCCCACGTTCTCTTCGCCCTTGATGCCGCATTGATTCTTCCATTTCCTAGATCTAGCCTCAGTTGTCTGCGGCCGGCCATCTGCTCACATGTACCCCCCGCGTACATTCCAGGTTTCACCCCTGGGCTTGGTCGTGGTCTTTGCTTGTGGGCTGAGTGGAGTGACTTCAGTTGTTAATTGCCCGGTTTATGGGCATGTGCAATAAAACGGCCCTTTGGAAAAAACATGACACTGCTAGCTGGGCATCAATTAAATTAATACGGGAGAATGAGGGGGAATATTTTGGGAAAGGCAGGCTGCTCTTTTTCCTTGTAGCTTCCTCTTGTCATACGCCTAATGGCAGATGAATCTATATTACAATACAGGAGGCTTTGTCTCACACGACGGTTCCGCGCTGGAATCCGTCATGGAGACTTGCCTCCTGTATCCACACAACCAATATTGGAATAGAAAGTAAAAAAACTAGAAGTAGATTGTAGCTAAATCTATGACTTAGAATTAAAGTAGGAACTGAAAGTAAAAAGAGTAGGAGTAGACTGTTGGTCTTTTGAGAAAGGAACTTCTCTCAAAGAGATAAGATTGTTTTAGACCTACGGTTAAAAGATAGGAAGATCTATGCGTTAGCTCTAAAATTGGAATATAAAATAAAAAGACTAGAAGTAGTCTTTAGTTTTTTTAGGTATTTAGATAGTAAAAAGATATAAATGTGTTAGAAAGAAATAGGTAGCGGATGTCTTTTGAGAGGTTTGATAGTCTTATTTGCGAGGAGGTCAATAGTGGTACCACTAATTTAAAAAATTGGATGCTTCAAGTTTTAGATCCTTTTGATCCCAATTTTGACTCTTTAATGACAAAAATTTCATGGCTTGATGCCGAGTTGACAGAATTAGTAATTGAACCTCGTAGGTTAGTACATGGGATAAACAAAGATCTGTTAGATGGATCTTTGTTGCATTTCCTCCCACTCGATGCGAGAGGTTATTGATTTGAACGGTAATAGGGAGGTTGCTAGACGTAGCTACGGTGTGATTTTTAAGTGTCACATAATAGGAGTCGATTTCATTCCAAGAGAAGAGGAGTACGCTTGTAAAGCCTTCATTAGTCTTTGTTTCATAGAAATAGTTTTCAATCAATGAACATAGAAGCCACAAGTTGTTCTTTGGTCCATCCTCTATTTATGAAATTATTTGCCATACATCCTTCTAAACCGCATGGATATATGCGATGGTGGAATGCTGGAACTTTGAGAAGTATGGTCTTGAAGCGCAATGGAAAATCACGTATGGAGCCAGGAGTGGATGCTGACAATGTGAAGTTGTTTCAACGACTACGAATCCGATTGTCTTGGCACTTTTTATTTGGTATGCTATTTCTGTATATAAATGGTAGCATACATTGTGATTTGTCTCTCGACAACATCTTATTACACAGAGAAGAAGATAATATGTACATAGGTGTTTGTGATTGGGGATTTGCATGTAAGGTAGAGTTTCCTCTGCTATCCAACTATGCATATCCATCACAAAAAGAATTGGAGGCAGATAGAATAAGACGGCCTTGGGTGGATCCATCTTTAATGAGTGTTTATGGATCAAAAGTAGCTAAATTTAGTTTAGCTACTGATGTGTATGTTACATCAAGGATAGCATCTTGGATTATAGGGCCTTTTGATGAAGACAGTGAGATTTCGTCCACAGATTATAAGATATACACTCATGGCCTATGGTTGCTCAGTAGTGAACCTGCAAACGAATGTTATAATACCCTTTTACAAAGAGTAAAGGGATTCCAACGGTCAATACCCATTTTGAGGAATGATCCAATAGAGACCATGTTTGAGACCATTGATGTATATTTTATTAATCTAAATATATAAATTCGATATGTATTTTTTAATATTTTCTGTATAAACTTATTTGAAGTTTATGAATGTTTTATAGCTTTAGGCAATCCAAGTTGAACGTGCTCAACGGCACGGGTCCCACTAGTATAAAATAGTAGTAGAAGCATTGCAGTTTGGAACTCATCCTCTCACTTAGAGCCACTCTTTAAGTGAAAACAACACGGAATGGGACTATTCTGGGTTTGCCTTCAAGAAGTAGGACCACCATTCAAGCACGGAACGTAATATTGCTTTCGTGCCCGTTCAAAACCCACCCTTTGGCCTGATCTTCTTACATACACGGACACCTCCCCGCGAGTTTTCCTTTCGGCTTTTGACAACTTCGCCACAGAATTTGGAATATGGAGCTCCAAAAACGACAGAAGCCACGGAAATGAAAGTTGCGAGAGAAACGATGAAAGGTACAAGAGTGGTGTGGAATGTTTAAGCGGTGGTGGTAAACAAAGGAGAGGAACCTCGTGTTTTGCGTGAATGGGTGGGGTTGCAAATATGAATTTGCAAATTATCATTGTCTTGAAACAATATACACTTGACTTTCTGAAACAACATCATCTAATTGCTCTTCATGTTTTAATTTTATTCAAAAAAAAAAAGATAAAAAAAAAGCTTTATAGTTCAACAAGTGCATTATACACAACAATAATAATGTCCATTCAAATCATGTGTACAGTACAAAGGTTAAATTGTAATTGCAAATTAGCTTGGTGGGAGCCAAAAGAAATGTGTCTATTAAGAAAGTGGATGCTTATAAGGTGAGTATGTGGATGTATGTGGATTTAACATGATTTAGAGTAGAATCCAACCTTTCATACCTTGACTTTTGAGCTTTGAGGGTAGGGTACCAAATCAAGAGGAACTCTCAAGTGCACCTATGTTTTGATTCCTACAAAGGTAGCAAACTTCAACTGTTCTGTCAAATAAGCAAGTCACTAAATAATTTTTAAAATATTTTACAAGATGATATGAAAATTCGTAACCGTAGGGTCTTGAAGAGTATTAGTTTGAGAAGTTTATTATTTATCTATTTATTTGTTATTTTTTGATGAATTTAAAGTTACATGATTCTCACTTGAAAACATGGCACTAGATAAATAAATAAACAAAAAAAATGAAGCGAGCAAGCATCTCAAGTGCATCCTTGGTAGAAAATGCAACTTTTCTCTGCAATAAGTTGCACATTAGAGTCACCTAACAATCTTCAATAAATCATGCAATCATTTGAGATTTGAAATTCATGCGTGATGATTGCAATAAGTAGAGGTGTATAAAACCTTTCAATCTTAAGCAACGACACTTTAAAGTTCTGCAAAGATTAGAAAAAAAATCTTCTTTAAAGATCCTTGGTGGAGAATTGCCAAAATTACAAAACCTAACCTCCTACTTCATAACCAAAAAAGCTCGATTTAAGAAAATTCCTAAGATTCAACTATAGGATCTCAAAACTAACTCGACATACCACTTGCATGCCAAATTTGAACCATTGATTCTTCTTCATTTGTAAGATTATAACAATCAAAGTTGGCTGAATTTTTAGAGAAATGATATGAGAACATACATTGCCCAAAAAACAAATGTTCCTTAGACTTGTCCACTAAGGACTCTTTGCAATAAAATGAAATCCTTGATTCACATACAAAATCAATTACAAACTAAACATTGGATCTTCCATTTCCCAAAAGGAAGCAAAGGCGAGTCCCTCACCTGCAACTTTTACAATGCCAGTTGCAGCCCTGACCCAAGACTTCGTCTCGATCCACCTTGAAAGAAAACAAAATTCATCCATGTGGAATATCATTCATCCAAAGCTGCACATGGTTTCAGCCCCCCTTGCTTGTCCTATTCACAAGCAAGTCTTTCTAAGAATGGAAAATATATACGTACCGTCCAACTCAACCTTCCTCTTTCGGTCGGTAGGTAGGTAGCTAGCTACAGGGCGCAATCTTTATCAGATTGAGACGCTATCATGTTGGATGATATAATGCATGATAAATGAAAACTTACTGGCCGGCAGTCAAATGGCATATCATCCAAGCTCTGTTTTTGTCTGAGGGGTGCCTGAATTTCAGTGTGAAGGACGATTGGCTCAATTGAGAGCAACATGTGTTTCTATTTGAGAGAGGCGCTTTGTTTCATACTTAATTTGCTCAGGCTTAATTCATGCCTGAGTATCTGCTGAGTTTCATCCATTGGATGAGATGCTTCGTTGAGATGAACTTGGGCAAATATGAATATTCAATTTTGAATGGGTTTCATGTATCGAAGTGTGGATGAATAATGACTACGGATGGTCGGTTTCTGTGGATGATTAACCCCTAAAGGTCCTTGATACAAAATTGTTTAAATTATCAAAAAGAACCTTCTTTTACTTCACGTGCAAAGAAATTCAATCTAAGCATTGATTAGAAGATCCAACCGTAGGATCTTGAAGTTAACTTGACCCTTTTCTCAAATGTCAAATTTGAACCGTTAATTTTTCTCCAATTTTGAGATTATAATGGTCAAAGTTGGCTGAATTTTCTCCCTGCGGAAATTCCAAAAAGCGATTTCCGCTTTCTTGGACCTTTAGGGGTTAATTGGGGTGAGTGTTGTTATAACTTTATCAGATTGTGCAATTCATGGGACCCTCGCTTAGTTATACATCGCGTAGTTATACAGTCCACCCTCGAAAGGGGAAGTAGTATTGTCCCAATTCTCCCTTGTCTAGTGGGAATCGAGTTATTGGCATTACAAATGGACACTTCATTCACGCCGGCCCCTTGGAAAGGGCCTGGAGTTTCTATATATCTTTTATCTACATCGCTTGGTAATTTCAAACTTAATATAGTATTTTTCAAAAGAAACTTCAATTCATTTTCGGATGAATATAGTTAAATCGTTTTTTTATGTTCTTAACCCCTAAATTTCCTTAAAAACCGAAATGGTCTTTTGATGTTTTGGGCAGCCTTAGTTTCTTAGTAAAAATGAATATTTTTGAGATATTTTTTGGAATTGTGTGAGTTACATTGCAAAGTAGGTGCGGCAAAAATTGCAAAGTCAAATTTCAATTTTTGAGTTTTCTAGGACGATCCTTGGGTTGCGAGCCGAGATGGGGCATCTCCAATAAGTAACTTTTTTGAATTTTTTTTTTTTTGAAACATGTTCATTACTAAATCACTCCTTAAAATTTCAAAATGACTCAAGTCAAAAAGTTTGCCAATTTTACAAGGGCAACCTCCAAAATTTTCAAAACCAATCTTCGCAATGCCCAAAAAAACTTGGGAGACAAACTTTGAATGTTATGATCTCTCAAATGGTAAACATCCAACGGTCAATTTTTTGAACAGTAATCAAGTATATTCTTAGGTACAAGATCTTACGGTTGGAAGTCCTAAAAAAGGAGAAGAAATTGGTCCACACCCCCACGAGTGCTTAGAGGTGGAGAATCGCAGTTTTGAGTTTTCAAGCTCCCAAAAAACACCAAGGAAATTTAGGGGTTAAAATTCTTGTCTTAAACCCCTAAACGTTCCTAATGTCGTTTCTTTACATTTTGAATGAAGGGCATAAATTTTGGAGAGCCAAAGCTCCTTCATCCAAATTTAGTTTTGGAAGAAATTGTTTGGATTGGGTCCCAGATTGTGTCTACTTTGTGTGATAAAATTTACAAAGCCATGCAATGAAGTATGAATTAATGGCATGCATCTTAGTAAAGGCAACTATTGGTTTGTTTTGTTTTTTTAGAAATAGGCGTGTTTTACCATTGCAAGTCAATGAATAAAGTGAAAAATTTGGATGACTTCTAAAGAGCCTTATCTCCTCATCCATTGTTAGATTTCAACTTAATCTGTTTGGAATGGATGTCATTTAGAGTCTAGTCTTGATGATACAAATCTTGACCACATCCAAGATGTTTAGTAGATAAGACGTAGATTTGAGTGCAAAGGGTCTAGTTTTGAACTATTGTTTCTTTGTAAATTTTTGGCAGTTATCACCATTGTAAGGCTTTTTTAGAGCCAAGATATTTCTATAATGATTTATTTTGGTACAAGAATAATATTGAGTTAAAGGTTAGAAACTGTTTAGTTGGATATTTTAATTAGAGTAGCATCTTTGGCACAAATATCCACTCTAAAGTGAAATTGTTGAAATTTGTAGCCTACTTCGCATTCTTATATGTTATGATCTCGCAATCTATAAAGCCTCATGACTCAAATTTTGGTCCACATGACCAACAAGTCAATTACAAATTTGTATGATTGAGATCTAACTAACTCATCTCCATCTATGAGACTTTTTTTTTTTTTTTTTTTTTTTTTTTTTTTTTTTTTTTTTTTTTTTTTTTTTTCTTTTTTCAAAATGTAGTTTGTGGCTGAAGATAGGCAGGGACATGTAGATTTTTTATTTTTTTATTTTTATTTTTTTCAGAATGTAGTTTGTGGCTGAAGATAGGTAGGGACATGTAAATTTTTTATTTTTATTTTTATTTTTGAAATTTTCTAATTTTAAGATTGGATACCCAAATTGTGGTTTTTTACCTACATGTATACATGGGGAATATGGAGTAGTGTTGAAAGGTACGAGTATCTCATGGATGTGAACCATTTGTGAGATCATAACATTCAAAGTTTGTGAAATGTTTTTTAAGAGATTGCTTGGAAAATATCGCTTTCATTGGAATCATTGACTTCATGATTGGTAACTAAACAATAAGTTAAGTATGTCTATGCAAAATTCTAGTTGTTTATTATGCTTTTTTGATCTATATGCAAAATATTTTCCAGAAGAAGGTATAAATACAATGATATAGTGATCCATTCATCATGTTGAATGTATTTGGTGTCAGAGTTCGACAAGATTTTAAAGAATCAATGGTAGAATCAGTAAAAACCTTGAAGCTTGCTCTTGATATGAGCCTCATATTTTAAAGATAAGTTGATATGAGGCTCTTCAAAGTCTTAAAAATATCTAAAATTTCATCATGTTTGCTATAGTGTAATTGCTAAAAACAAACCTATTGCAAATATAAATACAATATAACCAACTAAAAAGTTGCTCATCTTCATTTCAAAATATCCTTGTACAAGAATTAATCATTATAAAATTGTGTTCACTTAAGTATTAGCTATGCAATATTGAAAACTACCCTAGATTTTACAAAGAAAAATGATCTGAAGAAAATTATTGCCTACTCTTTTGAAGAATCTAGAAGTAGACTTCTTGAACTACAAAAAGTGCCATATCTCCACAATTTGGATGGGGCGAATATTTCTACTAAAGAAACTAGATTCAAACTAGAACTCAACCTCAATAGATGTATCAATCTTTCAACAATAGATAAGGGTGATACAACTTCTCAACAACCTTGTGTTTTTTCAACTTTTTAGGTGTAAAACCTATTATAAATATAATACCAAAGACAATTCCATAAAAAATAAATTCAACCAGAAAGTTGTTAAACTTCATCGCAAGATTATATTATGTAATATAAATATTGAAAAAGACAAATCCTCATTACAATAATAAGCTTGCAATAGTAACCATGCCCCATGATTTTAAAACCCCAACGCAAAGTTTGTCCTCACAAAAATGCATGCCATAAATTTCTACCATCTTTAAGGAACTCTTAGTTTTCATGGCACATACTAGACTTGTTTTGGGTTCAAATGCAACAAATCATGTTAAAAACAAACGGTGAATGAATAATCTAAGGTGTATCAAAATTTCACCCTTTAATCCAAATTGTTGAATATCAACATTAGGGACGTTTAGGAGTTAAGAGTTAATACCCTATAAGATTTATAGGCTTATACAATGACAAAATTAAGGTAGGATCAACAAAAGATAAGCCGGTGAAACCTTATTTCTTACATAACTATGACATTGATATTATACACAATTCTAAATATGAATGCTGTAGTACTCTTGTACTTTAAGAGTTCTTAAAATTTGAACTTTTCATGATAAATGAATTGGAAGGTTCAATCTTATTACTTAATCACATAAATTTGTATTTTTCACATTCTCACTTTGAAAACATCAACCACCTTAACTTTAGGAAGATGTAAACTTACAACCTACCTATACCATAAAACCTCACAATGAATGCTAAGAAGTTTGACATCAAGGATGCAAAGAAAGTACTAAATCATTGTTTCCACTTTGTTGTCTCCAATCCGGTTTCCATATCCCTTCACAAAGTTGCCAATGCTTCATTAGTTCACCTTCTTGTTGTTGTGGATATTTTGATGTTATCCATCTATCCCAAAACACATCGTAAATTACAAGGGTTGGATTATGACCCATCTTAAAAACGATTAAACCTTCTCCGGAAGCATGCTCCATGTACTTAGGAGTAAATGCTGTTGCACTAGCAAGGAGCTCTTGAAAGTTGTCTTGAGGCATTCGAGAGAGGAGGTCAAAAAATCATGTCTTCATCAAGATTGATATTCACAATGTAGATTGTTTCAGCAACCTCTGGGAATTTGTTAAGTTTTCGTGTCACGGCTTGAGCCGAGAATTGTCCCGGTTTCCGAAATGGTTGAACAACAATGGGTGGCCACATATCGTAGTTGAATAGTTGATGATAGTTTGTAGGATCAATCTTTCGTCCGTGAAATAGCATTTGCTTTCGCAATCGTCGACGAGAGTATCTGAACATCATAGAACACCATGCATTTTAATTGCCATTGATCAAAGCACATTGTTGTGACAAGAATTGCAATCACACAAAGAATCACCACATAGTTTTGGTAAGGGCAGGTTTGCACACTACGGTAGAGAAGGCCACTTGTTGGTGAAAAGTTTCACTTTCAGCCAATCACATTTCAAGAACTCCAATCTTAACCAATTATAGTCAAGATTTCTCCTTCATTTCTTGACCGATGAACTTCTCCACCATAGTGTACGTAAACCGGCCCTAAGACTACTTAGAAAAGAAAAAAGGAGATTGTAGACTTTCTTCTAGAAGAGATTACAGAAATCGAATTTGACCAAAAATTAGTGAAAGTATTAACAAATCTTACAAGGGGCAATAAAAAATTGTTGGTTCAAAATATTCTTCTTCTTCAGTTCTTCCGGGCCTCACATTCATGGCCAATCCCCCAAAAATGACTGCCAATTCACGAGGATCTTCACCTAATATGGCAATACCGGTTTTTCCTTGGTTTTCAGGCATAAGTCGACATCGATTAGCAGTTAGTCTTTTGAAAGTCCACTCCTTAAAAAATGACTCGTACACTCCTACTACAAGATCTTCTTTGGTTCTTCTAAACAACTCTTTTAAATAATGATAGCCCATAACTACCACAATATACCTTTTTGAAGTACCAAATTGGCATTTTCCATAGCACATATCACATGTTGAGCAAGCATTTTGTCGAGTTGGATGCTTAAGTTCATCACACCTTTCTCTTATTACATTGGCTATTGTTGGATTGCCGAAGGATGGATCATCTCGACCTTCAATGTGATCGGTGTTCATTTGGCACTTCATAGCTTCACTTGCTTCACTTGGTCGCAACAAAAGACTTGATGGCCATCTTATAGGTAGACTACACATCATGTAGTTTTTCCCAACATTTTTGCTTCCAATTATCTTTTTCTTCCTCATTTTTCGACCAAAATAACGTGCACGTTCCCACTCTAAATCAACATCCGTAATACATCGAGTTACAACCACCGCCGTTTCGTAATTTTTTAGTGGCGCCCAATCCATGACATCACCTGCTTTTCGTTTCCACACTTGCCCAAGACCAATTTCGCGACCATTTAAATCCATGAGTATTACCGGTTCATCGGCTTTAAAATCTTGATTACCTGCATAATATTGACGAGAGCTAAATCATTCTATTTATATGCTCACTTTGTCTTGCACAATTTTAAATGTATATGCACGTCTTATATCAATGATATTATTAGATAGGATATATATTAGCAATAATTTTAATTATTCATATGAACTAAAGATTTTTTTTAAAGTCTTCAAGATACAAATGGTTGTGCTAAGTGATTGAAATATCTTCCATAAAGATTTTTCATACGTCCTCTAATGACATAAGTTAGATTTTATTTATTAAAATAAATAAATAAATAAATAAAAATAAATAAATAAATAAATAATGCTACAAATGTAGCGTTCAAACTTATAACTTTCTCACAACTATAGATTTATCACCTACTTAAAGGTCCTGTGTATTTTGGAGATCCCGGAAGAATGTACCCGGGAGGCACCATTATGGGCATAGCGTTTCCTTTTATTAGCCATGGTTCTTTATGATCTTCGGGTGCAAGTTTTAGTAGTTTTTCAAATTCGCGATGTGTAGGGGCTGGGATTTCATTGGTTGGCATGACAAAACCATGGTCAGTTGTACAACCTTTCGCGCAAGGCCATTCATCGGCCGGAGGAAAATTACCCGTAAATTCTTGAGGGTGTTCGAACCTAGTCGCACAATAATCGGAATGACATCTAATGCAAGGCATGGGATGAAACCTATCTCTAGGATTCCATGTCCATCGAGGATTAACTTTAGGTGCACCCGTACAATTTGGTTTTTGATAAATTTTCCCTCCCGTACATTTTTTATCCGGGATTTCTTCCCAATAAGGTTTTATTGCTTTCTTGTAAACAATCCTTTTCTTTTTTTCGGGAGAAGGTTCATATGCTTCGGATTCACTACAAGGAGAACAAGGAGATTGCGGAGATGATTTTGCGGACTTTTTTGATCTTTTAGGAGAAGTGGGTTCACTTTGTGTTACTCTAGGTGAACATTCACCACTTGAAGGTCTTGAAATGGAGCCGGAACCCCATTCCATGCATGCCATTATTTTATCCATGTCTACATCCCAATCTACCATTTTTAACACGGCGGATTTGTTATCAAGTTTGTACGTAAATGGAGGCAAATAAACGTATTCTTTTGTTAAAGGATTAGTGACACACATTATAGATTGATCTCTTTCGTACAATTCATCCTCCCAACTCTCCGCGTAAGGGATTGCACGGGTGTACTCAATTGGAGGTCGAGGTTGAAAGCCTCCTTCACATAACCAAAGACCTCCATCACCTGCTATTATATTTGTGACTTGGGGTGGAAGGTATTTTAGGGAGGGAGTAGCGTACCAATCTTCCATCTGATAAGCTAATTGAGGTAAACCGTGCGTTGGACATTTTTGACCCTCTATATTAGTTGGAACACACCTGGTATCAATATAGTAAGACTATGACTTGAACACCACTGTATTTTGAATTACAAGAGAGGTCTAGGCATAGATTCACTACAAGAGTCTTCCTAATATCATATTCAATAGATTGAGAAATCCTCATCACCCATTTGTAATACCCAATATAAGTCTCTTACACCGCCTCCCTCATGCATGTGAGTGCAATGTTGCATGTAATGTTACGTAGACTTTCCTCATTTAGTATGCCCCAAAGGCTTTGCTTTATTTATCTTATTATCATGGAGATTTCTCAATTTAATGAATATGGTGTTTTGTGCTTAAATTTTGTTATAAAATCAAATAAATTCATGACCAATATTCCAAAAATCCTAAATAATTTTCTTAAACACCTAAGTATTAGACCAAAATATAAGTGTAGATTGTAATTTGGAATGTATTGTGCTATTTATAAGAGTAGAAATGCAATGTTTGTGTAGGTCATGTTTTGTCAAACTTGTTATTGAGCTTGTAGTTCTCCTTGGTATATAATAAATTTACAAAATTCTATTTATTAGATTATAGAGTACAAGAGTATTTTAGAAAACTGTACCTGCATGCAACACATCGAAAATCTTTGGTGTTCATTTCCATAAGCATTGGAAAATAAGTGTGATATTCCATTTTCTTGGCATCCATCAACATAGAAGGTTTCCATTCTAGGAAGTTTAGCACGCGATTTTGAATCTCTACCTTATTGAATTTAGACCATGCTAAGTCAAGGTCAGAAATGTGAGCATTCAAAAATAACTTTGCCACTTGAGCTGGTTGATAGTGATCCCATTTTGTTCCGGGATCCATCAACATTTGCTTCAATTTACTCAGAGGATTGATAGTTCCTTTGCTTGTGCTTGTTGCCATTTCTATTAATTCTTGTATGAAAGAATTATTTATCAATCAAAAATTGATGATATAAGAATTAAATCATAAATAGTCTTTCAGTTGGATTGTAACAATAATTTTTCTCCATGATAATCTTTATTGAGATAGTATTAAAAAATTTGAGCTTTGTGCTACAAATGTTTGATTCTTGTACAACACATTAGAAAAGAATTATCAAAGTGAGCTTAGGAAACCCTAGATTCACGTATTTATTCAACTATGGTTTCTTGAGAATTGAAAATGTCACAATTACGTTTAGTTTCAGTTTTTCGCTTTTAATCATGACTTTCTTAAATGTAGATAAATTGGGTGATACAATAGCATTTCCACTACACACAAACATTATCCAAAGCCAGATTTTGTATTTTGAAGCCGCTCACGATTCATGTATACAATTATCGGAAGGGTTTTGAACACAAATAATTGAACGACTGCTATTTTCTTCATTTGAAAAGACATAAATACAACTATGGTTGTTTGACGTAATCACTATCTTAAATTGGAATGAAAAGAAATTGGAAAAGCTCAACAAAATAAATTTCAATAGATAATTAGTGAATGCACCACTTCAGAAGGTTGAGTTATTTAGGCCGAATGAAACCAAATACAAGTTGTGTAAAATCAAAATGATCAAATTAGGTATAGGTGGATGGAGTTTTGTGCTCTTAACATTGAACGGACACACCCCACTTCACTCTAAGCTTAGATTAGAGATGTTATGAGCTTGGTTAAAATTCTAGTGCCAAAAATACCTATTCTTTCAAAACTCCACGTAATATTGCAACTTCACTAACTATGTCAATAAATACAAAGTGAAGTTTATTTACTCTATATTTACAAGTAAACTTTGCATATTAAATAAGCTTAAAATCAAATATAATTATAAATGGTATACAAACTTCTTGTACTTTACTTAATCACTAGATATTATATGCTTACAATTGGGGAAAATTAATATAAAATTGATATGCAAATAGGTTCACTATGCGTTAGTTACAATGAATTTATTGCTTGGAATTTGGAAACAAGAAATTGACTTTTAATTGAAATTTTTGAATTTTACTAACTATTACCACTTAACTATCTAAAAGAATAATCAACACCCTTACTAGCCAAATTTTATACAATTCTATATTAGGCTATTTTTAGACAGAAGTTCATTAGCCTACTTAAAACACGTTGACCTTGTGATTGGTAAACAATTCCAAGTTCAATTTTGGCATGTGTGTGAAGATATGCTAATTCTTGTAGGTCTATATAACCTCAATAAGGTTGATTGAGAAATTTGATATCTATTACACCCAATTTAAGTATATCTCAAAAATAATTGTGGGTGGTTAACCCTAAAAAATTACTAAAAAAAATAGAGCGCTAATTTCAAATTGCCCCATCTTAGATTGCATCCCAAGAATTGCCTTGACTTTGCAATTTGTTACACACACTTTGTAGTATCAGGAACACCCAATAGAAATCTTCGTCAATTTTTTTAATTTTAACCCAAAAACCTAGGCTGCCCAAAATAGAAAAGATCAATTTGGTCTTTAAGGAAATTTAGTGGTTAAATCTTTATGTAAATACAAATAGAAGAGTTTTGTGAGCCAATTTTTCCCATTTAATAAGTTAATTTAGCCTTTAGGCTTTCCAAATACTTGTTTTTACAATATCGAGAATACACATTAGATATACTCTCACATGATAAAGAAAAGTGTAAGCTTTTTCAAATGGAGGTAGATTGAAAGTGAAATATGAAAGATAATTTTTGATGATAGAAAGGCATGTGAAAAATATATCTACTTAATCTTGAATAATAAGATCATGCTATAGTACCTCTTTTATATGAAATAATAAGAATAAATTAAAAAATAAATTAAAAATAAAATCGAGTGACTTTAGTGGTTGATTGATCTATATTTCAATAGGATATTATTGCATTTTGTTATCAAGCGCATGGAAGTCAATGGTGCAATATAGAAATGGTTGGAAGGGTGACATTATAAAGGCCTGGAGTAGCGACATCATAAAATTCTAGGGGGCAACATAAGAGATGGAGGAAAGAGAGGGGTAGTATTTATAGAGAGAAGAGTGGATGGTATCTACAAAGGGAAAAGGAGTAACATTCCACACGTAACTGAACTTATTTGGGAGACACGAAGTAAGTCCTAGTGAAGGCATCCAAATGTACAAATAGGGGCCCATTTGTACAGGGGCACATTTTCTTGAAGACACTTATCCCTCATCTCACAAGCAATTTTCTTTTTCTGCTCTTAAATCTGAGTGTTACAATGCAACAATATATAATTGTTAACCCCTAACTCTTCTTAAAACCAAAAACAGGTTTCAGAGGTTCCCGCATGAGAGAAAATCAGCCAACTTTTGACCATTATAATCTCACAAATGAGGAAGAATGGACAGTTCAAATTTGGTATGTGAGAAATATTCAAGTGAACTTTGAGATCTTACGGTTAAGTCTTTGAAATAATGCTTAGATTGAGATTTTTTGAGCATAATCTAAAGGAAGGTCAAATTTTGTGACTTAGACTGTATTGCAACAAGGAGATTTAGGGGTTAAGTAGAGACATTGATAAAGATATAGATATACAAGTTGAGATCTTAAAGTACTAACAAGTGAGAAAATGCTGAAGGCTAGCCTTCGATCAGCAGATCAAAGTCATTGAATTCAGCTGCATAAATTTGCACTGAAGCTAGTTCTAAAGTAAGGGCTGCTGTGAGGTACTTTTGTTGAAAAGAGATGAAGAAACATGAGAGATGACATTAGAATCTTGGTGGTGACCCACACTGAAGGTGTGCACAGAGCTGATGACGGCCAACCACATCAAACTGCACATGACCATCCACATCAAATCAAAGAACAGAGTGCTCCATGGCAGTCTCCGAAACTTCTGTAAATGAAATGTCAAGTAAGAAAAACAGGGTTGCATGCCTTGCAATGGAGGTGGTAAGTTAGGTGCACAACAACTTGATGATCAGCTAAGATCCGAGATTTGGCTCTAGGTACGAGCATGCCGTTCTTGTTGACACCAAAAGCTGGTCAACGTGCACATGAGTCCGCGTCATCATCGAGCTCTGCCACCATCACGTATATCTGCTTTCTCATCAACACAACTGCACTCCATCGCAACAGCCTCGCTGCTACTTGATTTTGGTACCATGTCGATGGACGAGTACATGAGTCCACGTACCAAAGCACCTGCAGTGGTTGCGTCACCCCAATCTCATGCCACTGCTCAAACCAGCTTGGCCTTGCCCGAGAGAGACGATGAGGTGCACGTCAACGCAGATCACTTCGAGGTCTTGCGTTATCTCTCCACTGATCGGACTGGCTTCAATCATATCCCTGAATGTGGAATCATTCCCCGCCTCCGCTTCAATCAAGGTACTAACAATGCGTGTACATTGTCTGCAATTGGCTCATGATACAGTATTACTATTGACTGGTGTATTGATGGTTGTTTGCTTGCTAGAGATTGAGGACAACGTGACTGAACACCATCATCAATGCTCTGGCAAAAGTTCAAATTCTAGCAACTCGAACCTGACAGATAATGAGCAGTTCCGGATCCATTCCGTCGTGGGTGCAGGCGCAGCACCACTTCCGATCATCTTACAGGCAAGAGGCTCATTTTACGTGATTTTAGTAGCAAAAATAGATGTATTGAGTTCAGTTCCGCAAGCAATATAAATTTGGACTAAGCTCATACATTGTGTGTGTACAGTTTGAGGATGTTAGCTACAAAGTGGAGCTGAAACCAGTAGTGCAATCGTGGAGGGGTCACCTGGTGCAGTCCGTGAGCAAAGTGCGCCAGTGTAGCCTCGAGGAGAAATGCATTCTCAAGGGCATCACGGCGTCGGTGGCGCCAGGGGAGATGCTAGCCCTCATGGGCGCCAGTGGGAGTGGCAAGACCACGCTGCTCAACATTCTGGGCGGGCGCTTGAATCTTCATCACAAGAACATGGCAGGCTGCGTTACATACAACGGTCGGCCTTATTCGAACGCTCTCAAGAGAAGGTAAGGTTAGAGACCATACCAACACATCAACACCCGTTTTCTGCATGACATCATGAGTTTTGCAAAAATGTGCAGGATGGGCTTTGTGATGCAAGACGATGTGCTGTTTCCAACGCTCACCGTGAGGGAGTCTTTGGTGTTTGCTGCTCTCTTGAGACTGCCCAACTCCATGAGCCAGGCGCAGAAAATCCAGCGAGCTGACGATGTGCTGCAAGAGCTTGGCCTTGAAAGGTACCTGTCAGCTGTAAAGAACTCAGCCATATCCATTCATTACTAACTGTTCTTTTACATCAGATGTCGTAACACAAGCATAGGAGGACCACTAGTACGAGGTGTTTCAGGAGGGGAGAGAAAACGGACCAGCATTGGCTATGAGATTCTCGTCGACCCTTCTCTACTCTTCCTCGACGAGCCCACCTCCGGCCTCGACTCCACAACTGCGCTCAAAATACTTCATGTGCTTCGAAGTAACGCCCAGGTACACTAGAGATTTCACAATAATGGTGAAAAAGAAAGTCTGTAAAAGCATGAGGCTCATGATCAAATGCGTGGTGCAGGCTGGCAGGGTGATAGTGACAACGATACACCAGCCATCGAGCCGCATGTTCCACATGTTCGACAAGCTCGTGCTGCTTTCGGAAGGCTATCCTCTCTACTCTGGGTATGCCCGAGAAGCCATGGAGTACTTCGACTCTCTCAGCATCGCACCTCAGCTTGCAATGAACCCCGCTGAGTTTCTTCTCGACTTGGCCACTGGTGTAACAAGCGACATCACGCTGCCAGAAGATCTCGACAGTGGTCAAACAATCAACCCGCAAATCTTGAAGCTCCAAATTGAGGAACCAGACTCTCAGCGTGAGCGCATTCTCGAGGTCAGATCTCGAAGCATTGTGGTAGCCGAAGTTTGTTCAACTTGAACATGTTCATGACATCCAATAAATGGCAATTTGATGTGGGATGAATCAGTACCTGAGAAGGAGTTACAGGGCCTTAGTGGAGCCATTGGAGAAACAGTCGATGCACAAGCTGCCAGGAGTATCGAAAGACGTAGGTCGAGCAACTCGAGGGAAGAAGGTGTGGACATCGTCCTGGGGAAGACAGTTCCTCATTCTCTTCAAACGCACATGGACTGAGCGTCGCAAGGACTACTTCAGCGCCCTGAAATTCGTACAGGTCGAACACCCGCAACTTCTTTTCGTCAGAAAACAGTTCTCCGGGCTTTATGTAATAACATTGAATCTAACGCAATGCAGGCAATAGGGGTGGCGTTGCTACTGGGTCTCCTGTGGTGGCAAGGGAAGCTCGACACAAATGCCAGCATTCAAGATCAACAGGGCTTGCTCTTTTACATCTGCATTTTCTGGACCACATTCTCCATGTGGACCACCCTGATGACGTTCCCCTTGGAAAGGCCGTACCTGGTCAAGGAGAGAGCTGCCGACATGTACAGATTGAGTGCTTATTACTTGAGCAGTACAATCTCTGATGGTCTCGCTGAGCTCGTCTACCCTACTATATTCTTACTCATTGTCTACTTCATGACGGGTCTGCGACGAAGCCTCGAGGCTTTTCTCCTCACCCTCCTTGCTATGTTCCTCATCGGCATCACGGGCCAGGCATGTCCTACAAACTCAGCCTATTTCGAACCCTTTTGAAGTGATAGACAACTTGGCTATAGCTATCAATGTTGTAGCAATTGCTAGACATACAATCAGAAGCAGAGGCAGGCCCAAGGAAACGAATGTGAGCCACCTGCAGATGCGCATATAACTTGCGGTCAAGCTTGTGCACAAAATCCTCACAATGATGACTGATATTAGAGTCCAGCCCTCAACCTTGGAAGACTTTTCAGTTGTTGACAATCTTGCCTACACAGGGCTTTGGGGAGATGTTTGGAGCGGCGACATTGAGCTTGAAATCGGCAGGAGTAGTAGCCTCGCTCTTCCTCCTTGTGTTCCTCCTTGCTGGAGGATACTACGTTCAAGTATTACTCTAAACTCTACAATTTTAGGATTGGATGAATGACAATGAACGCCTGCAAAACAGTAGGTCACCCACCCTAATCATTGGGATAGACAATCACAACAACAAATTGGCTGAGAACCAACGATTTCAATCTTTGGATTCGAAGGATTTCGGAGATAGCAGACGAGCACAAGCTGTTGGCAGTTCTTGTTAGAAATGATTCTAGACCGTATGCACAATTTACATTGAGGGATGTGAACTCACCGACTGGAATGATGGCCGCTTGCAGAAGATGCCGCCGTTCATGAGATGGGTGAAGTACCTGTCGTTTGTATACTACAGCTTCCACCTTCTCCAGAAGATACAATACTCGCCAGACCAAACGTACAGCTGCGCAACAGAGTGTGAGTCCATTGCGTCGTCTCCGGCTCTGCATGACTTGAAGCTAAACTCAGGAGTACAGGATGCTTGGGTGCTGCTTCTCATGGCCTTCGGATACCGTGTCTTGTCTTACACATTTCTACACAGAATATGATACTGTGTAACGATTGACACCATTTCATACACAAACTGCTGAATAAAATTGAAGTGCTATACCAACGTTGCTTGCTACCACCTGTACATGCATGCAGAACAGTGTCTGCCACACCACACTCAATCACAACATGAGAAAATGGCCTCTGCGTAGTATTTTTATTACTCCTTCTGTCAAACATCAGTATCGAATGAGAACGGTATCAACCGTAAAATGTTTCAAGGGCGAAAAAAATGTTGCTGCAGACCTACGTCTATGGTGGTCGACCTCAAAAATAAGAGCATATAAGTGAATGAATCTGACCTAAAAATCATCTGGGAAGATGTTCGCTAACCCGATAAAGAGGTACAGTAATCCATAACGTACAGCCTACACGGAGTAAGTTGAGATATATGTCGAGCCAGCCACTATAGCCACCCATGGAGGAAAGCTTCTAGAAAGCTGGGCTGTCTTCTCATCCATGCCCTGGTCTAGCACCGCAAGCTTTAGACTCAACTTCTCCAGGCCTTCAGCCTCGATCCACAAGCGCCAAATGCCTCCTTGAGGCTTACCAGATAGACGACAAATGTACGAGGGAACGCCATTATCATCTACTGTGTCTGGACGTGGCAACTCCCCATCCACTATGGACCAGCTTGTAAGCCGGCCTGTGATGTTCATGACTGTAGCCCAGACCTGGTCCAATGCTCCCATGTGAACCTCCAGGTGAACGCGGCGTCGATTCTCTGTCTGTACTTGACTTACAAGCTCAGGGTCTTGGCTGATAACAATAAATGGCAAAGGTGTCGCCAAAGGTGCAGCTTGAGGAGTTGGAATCTCCGGGGACAAGGTCAAGAGGGTGGAGATCGGGTACAAAGCGAGAAGCGCATTCGGGTTGGGTGATGACAAGCTTGCATCACGAGGATTGATGTGGAGAGCACGAACCGCTCCAGGTGAATGCCGCCACACAAACTCCATGGGATTGGGGTCGATGGTGGCGAAAGTGTACCCGGATTCCAGCACTTCACTAGCGCCATTCGTCTGATACGCGTGCGTTAAGACGACCCGTTTCGGCGCGTCGAAGGAGTACGGGAACAGCAGAGATGAAAGACACGCCGAGCATATGCTCACGTAGAAGAGGAAGCGAATCGCCGGCGGCCGGCCGATCCATCTGGCGAGAACGGGAAGCAATGGACCCACAGTAGCGCCAGCGAAGATTCCGAATACCACAGCCAGGATCACATCCGAAACGTAGAATGAGATTGCTGGAGGGAAGGTGCCATTCATTCCCATCTTCTCCGTGACCAGCTGGAGCGTGATTCCTGAGTAGTAGCACATGTAACCCGCGGGCAACACGCCAGGCAAGATGTACCCAGCGATGGCCAACAGCGAATTCTTCCCGAACTGTTTCTGGCAGAACCTCATGATCCAAAGCGCGGGGATCATCATGGAGGCCCAAAAGAAGTTCATGTAGCCTATGCTGATTCCAAGGCACCAGTACAAGACGGCCAACGCCGCGTTTAGCGTCACCCCTCCCCAATGAGCACTCCAGTCCAGTTCATTCTCCTGCTGCTCCGACATGGCCTTGTCGTAGAGTCCCGCTCTCGGAATCAGAAACCCCACCACACACACCGGCACGAACATGAAATACGATATCCACGGATGCGCAAACCATGTCATCGCCGCTTTTGAGACCGTCAGGCGGAGGATAGCTAGCGCTATGGGCAAGATAAAGCTCAGCACCCCTCCAGCAAAGTGCAGACCAGCGCCCTTCATTATGGCCCTCATGCGAGCCGCTACAGTTGCCGGTGCGCCTGCAGCCGTCGAGCCCATCACGGGGACTAGAAACACGTACACCAAGGGCAACGCATGGAGCGCCAGTGCCACAGATTGCGAGTAGCTGATCATGAAAATTCCATAAAGGTCGAAGAAGATGGGCCGCTTCTCCAACGAATTGGGATGTAAAGCTCTCGATGACGAGTTCTTGAGCTCTGGTGCAGTAGTGAAACCTTCCAGCAACGCGATGAGATTGTCACCTCGCGCTTGCAAGCTCTCACGGGAAACACGGTCCGCTGTATCGTAAGCAGTGTGGTAAACATAGCCCTCGAGGACAAAGATGATGTCCAGGCCAGGAAGGTCACCGAAATCCTTGGTGAAAAACCGATAGTCGGTGTCGCCAGGGATGAGAGGCATGACATCTTGCGCCACGGTGTTGGCCATGGGATGCACCGCACTCTCGGCGTAAACCCTGGCAGGCCATGTCCCAGGGCCGGACTGCACCACAAGGTCCGGGCCACTGGCACCCGAAGCTTCAATATTGATGACTGCGCCGAGAGAGTCTTTCCACCGATGAGCAGTGATGAATCCATGTGCGCCCAGGCAAAAGACTTCCTCCGCGCCGTTGAATAGGAACACCAGAGGAGCAGGAGGGAGCCAGTTTGTATCCACAATATACCTCATGACCTCCAGCATGCTCGCCACGCACGACGCGCAATCGGCTGCTCCAGGCGACCCCAAAGGTCCATCCAGATGCCCATTCACAAGCACGCTTGCCTCCCCTTCCTCAGCTTCTTTCTTCGCAATCCGCACTGCCAGATTTCGATGATTTTGATATGCATTCGTCAAGGGGTGCCCAAGAAACTCTCGGAGATTAAAAGAGCCATCCACGAGGGAGTCGTCGATCTCAATGTTAAGATCCGAGCTCGCTCGCGCTTTCAGCTCATTTATCACGCCGTACACATAAGTGAACGACTGCGCAAGTCCGGAAGTTGATTCCTGCCGCCCTGTTATCTCGACCGCGAGTGCTCGAATGTGATTCATAGCTCTTTCCTGCGAAAATTTGTCCAGCGGTGCCGACTCCGGCAGCGGCACGACATGCTTCTGGTACATATACCGCCGCGCTTGCCAAATCAACGGCGCGTAAAACAGCGTGAGCACGAGGAGTCCTCCCAGGCTGAGCGTCACCGCGTCCTTCCTCGGATACTTCACCGCAGCTGGAACAAAATTCTTCTTCTTCTTCTCGTCATCGCCATCAACCCCTGATGATAGATTCTGATTGATCGCTGTTTCTTCTCCGCTGTCATCTAAAGCCTTCAGACCGGACTCCACAGGCTTAGAATTTTTCTTCCTCAACATCTTGCCAGCAGAAGACATGACCTAGAAAAACACTAAGAGCTCGCGCCAACCTTCTAAATGTCAATTAAGAAGGTTGCGATATTCGCAAGTCACGCGTCCAGCAAGCCATTGTCTCCTGACATACCTGATGCCACAACCCTGCCAAAGCAATAAGCAATCGTACAACACTTAAAAACCGTCCATCGAAATTCACAACCTAAATTCTACAAACTCAAGCTGACAGATAAGAAATCTCCAATACCACAGGCTTGCAGAAACCTAAATGCCAAAGCGATCAAACTAAGCTAGCATAAAACTCACAACCTAGAATTTCGGATGCAGCAACCTGGCAAAGACCTCGGAAAATCAAACTGGCGCTAGCAAAGCTCATCATTTGGATTAGCACGTACCAGAAGAAGAGTCGGCATAATCGATGTGCATGTCTTCATCAGGCTACCCAAAAACCCCAGCCAAACACGAATTGAGAAAACTCCATTGCTCTCCACCCAAATTTGGCTTCCCCCTTCCTCTGCTTCAATCAATCCAACCTCCTCGACAAGAACGAGACAAGCAATCGAGCGATGGAGGAAGGAGCCGCTTGCCTTTCTCCGTCAAATGCATCCTCGGGAATTGCCACGTAGGTGAATTTATGACTAAAAAGTCGAGTTGGTAGAAGACTTGATGACGGGGCTTGACGTTTGGATGTCGGAAGCGGTTTCTTAGGTGCAGGTCTGGCCTTGCACACTTCGCCTCAGCCCCTTAAAAGCCCAAGCCCCTTGCGTTCACTCCATTTCACTACGTAACTTACTATCAAAATATTTATTGATCCACAAATTCTAAAAATCATCTGAATTGTTCAACTGTTAAAGAATGGCTATCCATATTGAGAGGAATATTAACTCACGACTCACAAACAGTCTTATTTCGGAAGTTTTTATTCAAACCAATGAATATAATATAAGATCAATATGGTCAAGTTGAGGAAATTTGACATGTAAACTTATTGGGTAGTTTTAAACAAGGATTCACAATTAGAATCCTCGATTTTTTTTTTTTTTACAAAACCTGATCTCCAGAAGAATATTTGGAGGTTGTTTTGGCATCTCGACTTTGGGCACCCATGCGCAAAAGCAAAGCGGAGGAGAAGGTGATGATAAAGGTGGTGGGGGGTTCTTGGACCTCTTTGTATGGGTACCTCAAAGCCCTTTGAGGAATTCCATGTCGGGTATCTCTAAGGCACTAGTGGCTAGGTAGGAACTACCATAGTGTTCACCCCGAGAGGGTTAGTAGTCTTGCCATTGGTGTAATGACCTCCAGACATACATCCAATGATAGGTCGAACCAAAACTCTATTCACGCCGACCTATAAATAGGTTGGAGTTTCTCTTCTTCTAATAAAGGTAAAGGAAAGAAAAGGAAAAGTAACCGGGAAAGGAGACCAAGAAGGAAAGGGGAGTCCGTCAACGGCGTCGGTAGCTAGAATGATAAGCGTGCTTCATCGACCGATCGGTGTTTTCGAGGTGAATTCAAATGGCGAGCACAGGAAACAGCGTGAGATTGTAATCGTAAAAGCTTGATCACGTTCGACGATGGACGACGCGCAGCAGATTGTGTTGGTGGCGCTGCAACAAGCTGGGATCGAAGTGCCGGAAGAAGCGAAAGCAGGCAACGAGGTGATCAGTTCGAGTGCGCTCGTCACAATCTGCGCGCAAGCTGTGAACATCCTGCTCCGAAATGTCGGATCCATTCCAACAAAGCTTCCTGCAGGCACAGCCGAGCGTTTTCGTGTATGCACGGATTTAGCAGGCGCGGTGAAACTATTAGGTTACCGAGGTGATCTTAGCTTTCATCAATTCCTCTATCCCTCCCCGAAAGACACTCACAAATTGCTGCGCTTCCTCCTCGACAAGCTCTCGTCCTCGTCCTCGTCCCCGTCTACACCACAAAGCTCTTCGAAAATTCGTAAGTCGCGAACCTTGAGGAGGAGTGTGGGCAGCAGCACGCCGACGCGCTTGGTAGTGGACGCACTGACCAAAGCGCACGGCGACTCTCACAGAGCTGAGAGCGGCTTGAAGGAGCTCTCACGGTTCCAGACGTGCGTGCTCCGGACTTCTGTCGTGAAAACGGTCGATGGAGCTCCCGTTGTGAAGCCCACGCTCGTCACCTTGCAAGCCAAGCCGCGCCACTCGCTTATGCCGTCTTTGCTTGAGCTCAATGCGAAGAATGCCACAATTAGGGTTGCAAGCTCTGATAATGCCGCTTCTGCTTCAAGTGGCGATGTTATTATAACAAGCCGTGGCGAGTTTCTGCCTGATCAATTATCTGCAGCCGTTTCTGATGACCTTCATCTCTTCGACAGCACCAAGGTAATCAAATCACTTCCCTTGATGTCACCATTAGAGAATCACAATGTAACTTGTTTTTGAACATCCATGCCTTCGATTGCTGCAAGGACATTTTGAGTGATCAATTCACATCCGTTGTGCTGTCTCTTCGAGGTTTAGTTACCCTAATACTCATGTGATGTTGGTCAGGATGCTGAGGTTGAAGGAGAGGGCAGCGAAGCTGCTGAAGCTTTGTTGCAAGAGCAGGTCAGGGAGCTTCAAGCCCAGGCAGATAGAATGGAAGCAGAAGCGCAAGCCATGGAGGGCGGGCTTTCGCTTCTCAAATACCAGCACGAATCAAAAGAGCAGGAAATTCGGCAACTGGAAGGGGAGATGGCGGTGCTGCGAGAAGCAGTGCAATTAGGTTTAGATCCGTCAAACCCGAATGCTATTTCCGAGCTTCAAGAAGAGCTTGCGCAGGGGGAGGAGCACATGGCATCCTTGCAAGCGGAATGGGAAGCAGTTCGGCAGCCATTAGAGGAGAAGAAAGCCTCCTTGGAACGAGAGAGGCTCTCCTCGGAAGGAGAACTCGCTTCGAAGGCCTCAAAGCTGAAAGAGCTTCAACAGCAACTGCTAAACTCCACTGATAAGCTGCGCATTCGAGAGCAGCAAGCGTGGACGCTGGAGACCGATCTGAATGAAATTTCCTCCCGACCCAAAAGGGCTTCGTATGTGCACCGCATCACTGAGCTTGTCAAGAACAGTCAAAAGCAGGAGACAGACATTGCCAAGATCATCACTGACACGCGAGTTTTGCAACGAGATAGCAATGCTACAAATGATCGGCTACGGAGGACGTATGCACTCGTTGATGAGCTTGTGTTTCGAGATGCGAAGAAGGATCCCGTGTGTCGGCAATCGTACAGGCAGTTAACCACCATCCACGAGACGTTTGCAGACATTGTAGATAAAGTGCTCGAGATGGACAAGACTGGGAGGGAGATCGCTGAATTGCAAGCTCAGCTTGAGGAGCTCCAGAAATCCTCTCTTGATGTGCAGAGTGTACAAAAAGACTTGGACGCTGTTGCTATTGAAACTCACGCTCTCGAGAGACGCCTTGCTCGTGTGCAAGCTTCTAACATCCTCATACCAGCCTGAGTCATTCCATGCAGATGTAGTGATACTTGCAGCTCGAAATCAGCATGTATCTTCAACTATTAAGTGTTCGTTGTCCCGAAATCAGCATGTAGCTTCAACTATCAAGTGTTCGTTGTCCCGAAATCAGCATGTAGCTTCAACTATCAAGTGTTCGTTGTTCTGTTACAGTCGAGGTATGTTCCTGGCCAGGAATTCTTGTGGCCATTGTATCATATTTAGTGTTTCAGGGGATTGATAGTGTTGGCCATTTCTGAAACCCTATCTTCAAGTTAGAGGATTTATAGGCAGCCACAAGAAGAGATTAGCATAGAAAATGTGATCATCATATCTTTCAGCATTTTTTGACCATTGATGGAAATGGCTTCACTGTTTGACAAACTGTCTTACAATACTCGAACGCTTCTTCAGTATTGGTCGGATATCTCTAGAATTCATTGTCTGGGATTCCTTCAAGAGGTTCCTTCAAACATTATAATTCGTCAACTTCGAGGCCATCCGAACATAATGATTCGTAGACTTCGAAGGCATGTATGCTGCACTCATTTCAGGGCCTCCTCCGCCGGTTTCAACTGAAGATAGCCACACCATTCGCAAAATTAATGTGCGGCCGCGATAACAATACTGACTTAAAGTACGAACTTTCTAGCATTCTGTAAAACATAATGAGCTAATTGATTTGGTGCATAAACTCCAGCTCGCGTTGACTGCACAGATCAGCCTACCACACACCTAGGAAAGCTTTCAGGCCAGTGGAGGAGGTAACAGGTTAGAAGGGAACGGGGTTGGGTAAAACGAGGTGATATTTGGTGACAGTCCTTTCAAGAAAAAGGCGGATTTATTGAAAAGAAGTAATCACTGATGGGATCTGTACAAATTATTGGGCACCAACCGAGATTGATTGAAACACCCTAAGAAATGGACAAAATGCTGAGAAGGTGATGAGGGGGGCTGAGGGAGAAGAAAAAGAATCCTATACAACATCATTACAAAGTCTGCGTCTATACCTCCTTCCTTTCAAGCTCAGTGCCACCAAAATCATGAATGCAGCAACTGAGTATGTATCCAAAACTACATAGAATGACTGCTGGTACTACAACAAGACAGCACACAACTGCAACACACAATGATCCTATCAAAGCATTTGCCAGTCATCTTCAGATGGCGGGTCTTTGGGGATGGATTCTCCCACATCCAAGCTGGTGGTGTCTGCTGCTTTCGGAGGAGCGGACTTTTCGGCAACCGTGAACATGGGCGCGCCATTCGATTGCTGGGCTAACTGGGATGACCGCGCGCACAGGTCATCGAACTCGGCTGTTGCACAATGCCACCATAATGTCATTTTCACCAGCTAAACAATCAAGGTGAAGGATGCTGCTTCCTACCTTCTTGCTAACAAATGAGTGAATCTTCATGCATGTGGCTGGACTCGTTCGCATAGCTTGGCCAAGTTTTTTGTTGTCACTAATAACTTCTAAGGAAGTGACTGGTACATAGTAATGAGAAGCATGATTGTAGTAAGTTATCTTCCACTTAAAGCAACGCAATAGTGTCTGCAATGACGAAAGTGTCTAGTTTGAAAAGAAGTTAGGGTGATATACCTCGGTCCCGACAATAGAAGCCTATCGCAAGTGATGGGTCGATAGAGTCCAGCGGGAGACGCCGTACAGCACTGCACAAAATAATCGTTTCAGATAATTCATACTTAGTAGACGGGCAAGACTAGAGAAGTCTTCGTCATCTCCAAGATTTTGTTGAACTTTATCCACGGACACACATCCGACAATCACCAGTGCCTGCTCTTAACTTACTGCAGATGGGGAAGTCCAAGCAAGAAGGATGTAGGGACAAAACGACGATTGCAGAAAGCTAGAAATGCTACCTGCAATGATACGAGCTGGTGTCCAGCTCCAAATTCTCAAGCGTTACTGGGACGATCTGCAACATGAGCCATTACATCTCGTTCATTTACATCCTATCTCGATATTCAAAACAGTGATCCTGATCCTACTCAGGGTCTCTCATGTTTACCTGCTGTGTTTCATGGGGGTCCAAGTACATCGCTTGATCATCTTGTACACCTACTAAATAAGTTGAAGCCCCTGGCTTACCACCAGCGATACCAAGACTTTGAGGAAACATAAACGTCGCTCTCAATGACGGCAAGTACCTGCATAAGAACTCCAGATTATAACAAATTACTCCTCTGATGCGATGACAATCATGAAGACAAACACAGAAAAAGGGAAGGCAGACAGCCTTTAGTCAAGTCATTTTGGAATCACAAATTTTAAAGCATTATCAGCACCAAAAGTGAACAATGTGACATTTTCCAGTACTATGAATCATCGCCATTCAAGCAGAGCAGTGTGACAAACCTAGGGTTCACTTTGTCAAGGCCAAGAACAAGAGGCACAAGCACCAGAAGTGGGCTCCACTCTTCAGAAGGCTCTCCCCCATTCGAGCACAACTGCGCGACATCTTCAATGCATAGGACTGGTGCACCGCCTCTCTCACCCTCTGCCTCTCCAGAAACAACATACACAGCAAAGGGTACTGCTCGTTTGGCCCCAATCTTGTGGCTCTGGTTTCTGTCTGCCTTTGCAAGCGCTTCCAGTGTCCTACAAAGCGCGTAAGGCCCAAGCCACGACCCCGCAGCCAAGCCAAACGGGCTACCCGCCTCCAGCAAATTGTGTATTGAAAAGGGGCACGACTCAGAGTCACCAAAGCTTTGCAAAATTTGCAAGTACTCTTGCGAAGGTGGCTGCGGAGAAGAAATGACCAACTTTAGCATACGTCTTCTGATCCAGGTAGTCCAAAAGTCCAAAATCTACTCTAACGCGTGCCTATTTCCGAAAGGTCAGACGTGCAGCAAATAGGGAGAGACACCAACCTGTCCAGGATCCCGTCGCCATGATCTGCCCAGATAGTGGCAAACAAGTGCCTGCAATACAAGCGCACGTAACTTATTGCGGTAACATGATTAACTTCTGAAAAACGGCAAAGAATTTACGATGAAGAGAAAATCAGAAGTACAACTTCAAACCATGCACATGCATGTGATCACCACAGCAGAGAAGAGTACCTGAGCTAAAAGCATCTGCCCGCTGCGTAACATGCATCCCCACCCTACATCGCTTGTCAGCTTTGACTGGCCAAGACTTTCAAAACCTGCTGCAACAAATCAACAAGGATTAATAAAATGGACTATCCGCTCTGTTCTAGACCATAATGACTGCTGTTGGTACGAAGGCTCATAGCGCATGCGGGAGAATCTTATAAGCGCCAGAAGTGAAACATACCTTTCCGGTATGTGATCCAAATTCGGGAACTGAAATCCTGCAGAAACTCTTCAAAAGCTTGAGCCGAAAGAGCTTCATTGCTGGCGTCTGCGGACACCTTGTAGCAGAGTCCCAACACCCAAATCTCACTCCCCGCCGATGCGTTGGCTGCTGTGTACCATCTGTGCCCCAGCAGCCGCTCCTGCAGACGCCGCATAGAGCCGCACCTCACCACTCTCCTTACCACCTCCAGCGCCCCCGCTTGCTTTAGCAGCTCAATGATGGAATACAACCCCCCCCACCGATCGAAGTCCCCCGTATGAATGCTCCTACCAATATCGTATCGACCACCAAGAAATCCACCAATTCAAACTTCCTTCCTCTCCCAAAACGCACTCCTTTCCACCGAAATAGCGTATTCACACAACTCCCTCACCAACACCTGCGACGACAACGCAAGGCTTCTAAGAAAGCAAAGCTCTGGAACTCATTGCACAATCGTAAACCCTAATTCGATAATTTCAGAGAAAAAAATCGCAAGAATTATTCAGACTTTAAATTTTGACAACATTCTCCCTACAAACAGCAAATGCTCGAGTCTGATTACAATCAATACAGCGTGAATTGATCAGCCACAGAGCGTGAAATTCGAAACTTTTTGAGAAGAAATTCAAATACCTGGCTCTCGACTCCAGCTGAAAATTCCAAAAACGCCCGGAACAAGACGTCGTAGTCGTGTTCTCACACCAATAAAAGCTGGATGACTGAAAAAAAACGCAAACTCATCAATTCGAGCCGCGATCGTCTCTAACAACCAAGGAAGGCTATCCGAACTCCACACTCCATCAAATGCAAGCGAACCTCGGACTGGAAAGCTAAAAAGTGCATACCCCGAAACCCTAGCGAACAGCGATTTTCCCGATCCTCGTACCAAACTCCCCTCTGCAAGTTTTCTCACAGGTTCAGCCTGCTGGAAAGAAAGAAAAAAGATGCGAAAGGAAAGAGTTCGAAACAGAGCTCGAACAAAAACCTAAATGGACTATTGTCGACCAATCTTTCTGTCCATTGCGAGTTAGCTCATGAGCTCAAGAGGAGTCTGGAAAGGATTCAGGCACCCCTACCGATCAATCGATTGCGTATTCGATCGATTGTGTAAGGAAGTTCCTTGATTGCGAACGACGCCACAGAATTTTGACGAACAGTCGAGCTCCGCTTCAAACGAGAGAGACGACCCCTCTCTGTGTATTCGGACCCGTATTCGTATACGTATAACTCAAAGAAATGTGCTAACGAAGTTAGAACATATAAAATCTAAGAGTATTTTTGGAGATATCATGTTGTTGGAGTTTCTAACCCTAGAAGAGAGCAAAGTCAATTTAAACCACGATGACTTAAGATGGTGTTAAAAACTATCCTGACAATTTCTCTCTAACCTTGGTTTGGAAGTTGAATGGCTCAAACAATAGCCTTGCAATGGTGAAAATTGCCAAAAAAAATTTAAATAGAAAATTTTCCAAAGGTGGTCAAGCCCTGTGCATTCAAATTCATGACTTATCTTCAAAACATCTTTGATCTTCTCAAGACGTCTACTACTAGAACTAAACATTAATTGGAAACCATCCTAAAATATAAAGTTGAAATCCAATGGTGGATGAAGGAGATATAGCTCTTCAAATATCATTCATTTGTTCACATTTTCCAATAACAAAACATCATTGCAAATCCAATAGCAAATTCTTTGGATAAAAAATCTTTCGACTGGAAGTTGTTAGTAATCACCTTAAGGTCATCATTATAGGGGGAAAATAATCATGAAAAACTATTTTTTAAATCACATATTAAATGGCTTGCAGTGGTAAAATATGCCCCACACTTGGAACTGACTCTAAAGAAGAGCTCTATTCACTAAAATGCATGCCATTATTTCATACTTTATTTTATGGGTCTGAAATTTTTATTCACAAACTAACTTGATTTGGGACCTAACCCAAGTAATTTCATCCAATCCGGACCTCAAATGAAGAAGACATGGGCATATGGCTCTTTTAAAGTTGTTGCATTCCATCCAGAATGTAGTTTTTCTACATTTGTTGCGTTTAGGGGTTAGATGCCTAAGCTTTTCAAAATAAATTAAAGAAATTCTTAATCCGCCAATGATCCAAGCTTAAAATCACAAATTATGTAAAGAAGTCTTAAATCAAATAGATTGTAAGCTATTTGATTCTCAATTGCACAATCTTGTAAAAAGCTTATTGTAGATTATGTGGATCAAATTTTGAGTAATAAGACTTATATATTCCAAGACCATATCGAATCAATACTCAAAAGAAGATATGCATAATCATATAATCTTCACTTTGGAGTAAACATGCTACTTACCAACTTATTATGGACTTGAAGAAATTTGTAAAAAGTTGAAACAAAGTACCCAATGAAGTAATGTGGCAACGGCGGTAGTCACCTCACCTCAAATCCTTTTCGATTGACAATTCAATATGTAGAACCCTTATTGACTGTTTGCAAGGTTGTTGAAGGGAGGGAAGTAAAACCCATCAGTTGTGCAATGTTTATTGTAGTTTTCATAATTTTAACATGTTGTTTTCTATTTCTAGAAAATATACCAATTGATTATTTTTGGATTAATATAAAAGTTTGTTGATACTTTAGACACTTTCCTTAAGATTCTCAAACATTAACATGGCCCAAGATAAGCCAAGCATTTGTTGATTCCTATGCCTATTGAGCTCTAAAGTTTTAATTCTTGTTGTTTGCACCATGCACAGTTCCACTTTTAGGGCACTTTTAGTTTGTGAACTCATAAACAAGTGACTGATTATTGACATATCAACAACAAATTTATTGAGATAACACTAGTAGAAAATGACACTAAAAGTGACAAATATAATGACTTGACCATAATGACACAAAGTGTCAATTTTGATTGTGCCTCTAATACTGTAACATCAAAATAAATTATGATATTTGTCACTTTTTCTTGGATTTCTTAAAAATTGTAATAAGCATACCACGCCTTAATAGATTAGTAAAAAAAAAAGAAGGAAGAGTCACAAATATAATAATTTATTGTGATGTCACTAGAAACACAATTAAATTTCGCACTATGTGTCATTAAAATCAAGTCATGACGGCCGTCACTTTTAGCGCTATTTTCTACTAGTGTAATTTAGTCTCATTTTAATTTTAGAAACTTGTATTCGAACCGAAAATGTTTCCTACCTTGGAACAAGTCGTTTAGCCCGGAAAGAGATAACAATAGAGTGAACACTTCCCTCCAAGTATATTTTAGATCAAGAAGGTGGAGTAGCTCTAACATCTTGCACGAAGAAAAAAATTTGCTCAAAGATCCTAACTTAATCCCTAAACGTCCCCAATGTCGTTTTTCTACATTTTGGATGGAGGGCAAAATCCTTGAAGAGCCATAACGCCTTCATCCAAACTCCGTTTTGAATGAAATCACTTGGGTGGGGTCCCAAATCAAGTCTAGTGTGTATGGTAAAACTTTCGAAGCCATACAATCAACTTCAAGTTAATGGCATGCATTTTATTAAAGGCAGCTTTTGGTTTTGGGATTTCGGATATTAGGCATGTTTTATCATTACAAGCCAATTATGTGAAACCAAAAATAGTTTTTGATGAATATTTTTTACATGAACATGGTCTTTAATGAAATCTAACAATTTTCTACGTGGAAGATTTTTTAACCAAATACTTTTGGCATTACATTTTCAATGATGTTTCCACAATGAAAAAAGTGAGAAAATGAATGATTTTTGAACAGCTATATCTTTTTCATCCACCGTTAGATTTCAAGTTTATTTTTTTGGATGGATTCTAATTTGAGTCTACTCTCAGTAGTACAATTCTTGACCAAATCGAAGATGTTTCGTAGATAAGGCGTAGATTTGAGTGCATAGAGACTAGTTTTTTGGACTATTTTCCCTTTGTAAGTTTTTGGATAGTTTTCACCATTGCAAGGGTATTTTTTGAGCCAAGTAATTATTTTGATGATTTTTTTTTACAGGGGGTACTATTGAGATGAAGATGAACAACTTTCTAGCTGGAGATTTTTTCATTGGAGTAGCTTTGTTAATAGATTTTCCACTCTAAAGTGAAAATGATGAAATTTTGTAGCTTGTTTTGCGCACTAATATGTTATGGTCTTGCAATCTATAAGGCCTCATGACTCAAATTGTGGTCCACATGACCTACAACAAGTTTATTACAAGTTTGTACGGCTCAGATCTAAATAGCTTATATTCATTTTCATCTATGATACTTTTCTTAAAAATGTGATTTTTGGCTAAAAATAGGCTGGGACGTTTAGGGGTTAATATATCCAACCCTTGAAAAACACTTCAAACAGTGGTAACTAAAGCTCTTCATGTCGTATATGCATGACCGTTACATGACGAAACTTGGAGCTTTATATGGGAGATTGCACACAAATAAACTATATTGAAAAAGATCTTATGGCATTTGAAGCTTTAATGGTACAATATCTTAGATTTCTTCCATGATCACTTCAATTGTATATAAGCTTAATAGAGGCTGAACAACTTTTGAACAACTTGAATGAACTTAGGAGATGAAGGTTAAAGAGCCCAAGACCTCAATAAATTTTTTTGAGTTTACATAGACTTGTGGAAATTCTTACGTACCTTTGTGGATTTTGTGAGCATCCAATGACTCTAAGCTTTTGGGGTATAATAATTATTCTTATATTGCATGCAATGAACCAGCCATATAATTCTACATAATCATAAGATTTTCAAGATCTAGGTACAGTTTACACTACGGTGGAGAAGGCCACCAGTCGGCCAAGAATTTCACTTTCGACCAATCACATTTGAGCTTTTCTCCTTAAATTCTGGACTCGTAGACTTCACCATCGTAGTGTAAACCGGCCCTTACCGATCCTGGAGTACGTGTAGCTATTTTTCGGATAGTGCAAAAACCATTATATTGCTGAATTTGCAAGCCTTTTCTCACATCGACCAATGTGAAGGCCTTGCAGGAAATCAGGCTGCTGCTACCACTCTTTCAAAATTTGGTTCCGTTGATACAAGTGCTAGCAAATGGCAATCCAGAGACAACGTGTACTAAAACAAGTGAAAACAGAATGAAATTGGAGGTCAATTTCCATGAATGTGCAAGGAAGCTCGTTGGTTACGTTCAGACGACCCCATGCTCGTTTGTTACACTCCTGCTTTGTGCACTCGATCAGTTGTTCGTCGACTGAAATAAACTAAGCACATCAGATCACATGGGCCAAATTTGGTTGGTAAATAGCATAGTGTATTTCCTGGGTGTTTACACTACTGTGAAGTGCACTGTGGAGTCCTTAATCCCTTCCTTTACCTGCCGACATGGAGCAATTTGCTAATGGGGAGTAAAATTTATCTCTTTTAGTTCACGCTGAACCCTAATGTCGGCAGGATGATATCTTGTTTCACGGACGCTATCAGTCATCAATCAGTCGGCAGGAGCTTCCATAAATCAGCTGTACGAATTTCTGTAAATCATTCGATCATGAGCTTGATTCTTCAAAATTTAGTCTGGGAGTGTGAGAGGTGAAGTCATGACGGGCCACTGAAGCAGCGCTGCATTCATTCGATTACTACTCCTGCATCTACTATTTTCCATTTTCCGTCTTCCTTTCAATCGCCCTGTGTTCTCAATCTGATCAATCGTGCAGATAACCAGCTAGATTCCTCTTCAGTTTTAGCAGATCCGGGCTTTCGAAGTTGGTCGAAGTCACTTGTGGTCTAGTGAGCTGCCGAGTAACCTGATCGAACCTCCACTGACTCGTGATCTTGGGTTCTTAAGCTTTTCATATCGAAATTTCTGAGTTTAGAGAGTTGCTAGGAACAAACCGAAGAGCAGGCCGATTCTGCAGGTTAATCTTCCATCAATTGATGGGTGCACTCAATTCATCTCTGCGCTCTCAGGTTGCTCGTATTTCATCATCATGCACCACATTGTGGTGCACAATGATTAGAGCATGTAACAACCAGCTAAATGGACGGGCCACTGACAACGGCGAAGTTGCAGACGACGACGGACACCCCAATGACATTCACGGGCACAACACCGTCCCTCAAGTGGGAGAGGACCTTCCTGTGGAACACAACGTCCCAGAAGTTGTGACCCCTCGTGAGCCTCGACTTGAGAATTTCGGGACTGAGGACGAGCCAATTGTTCTCGAATTCATCACAAGGGGATCGCGACTCACGTTCAATGGGATCATAGAGTCGCTTCCTGTCGTCATCGAATAGTTCCATCGATGGATATCGATCAGATGGATATCGATCAGATGGATATCGACGTCATCGTCGTCGCAGGGAGTAACTTCGTAGCAACTGCATATAAACAAAAGTAGAAAATGACAGAGCGATGGATACGCTACCTTCCCGAGTCACGGCTGGGTTACTCAGTTGCATTAGCTAGTGGGTAGAGAGAAGGCTCGTGTGCTTACATGTATGCATTGGACGACACAAGTTTTCATGTTCGATCTCAGCTTATCAACAAATATCAGTAAAGGCTTGACCTCCTTCGTCAAAGTGATTCGCCAACTGGTCATATACATATCAATTGTTTAGTCGCGTCTAACTAATCTATTTCACTAATGTATCTAAATGCTTCATCAATCAGTACAATTTCATACTCAAGATGTTGAGTAAAGTTGGTATGCTCTGAACTAACCACCTCGTCCTCGTTCTCCTACTTGTGTAACTGGAGCATAAGACTGATTACCAACGAGCTTGAGTCTCCTCCGAGTGACTAGGTTGATTGCAGCATGACCGCTCTCTCTAAGTTGTTCACGAGTGCACCTCAATGAAAAAGTGTCGTAAGTAGACTTAGAACACAGTTCTGGGGAAACACACAGAGCGTTACCATTCCCTGCAAATGATCACACATCACCCGCGCGCCATTTGCCAGCTTCATTCTCGCTGCCGCTAAGTCAATTCATGTCCATTTTAGACTTGCTGAGTTTCGCTCCCGCCACCAGTTCTAACCAGTAGCAACTTATCTCCACACACGGACACACACATTCAGCCCCACACAACAAAGCATGCAGTCTAAAGCATTTAGCTATTTAATGAGACTGGTAATCAGAATACAAAAGAATATATTGCTGAGAAGATGAAACCATGAATTTGGATGCTCCCGAATGTGTCGATCACGACATCGTGCTGCATTCAGAGTGTTGAGTGTGCATCAGAAGTGACAAGGTGGTTGGCTTCTGTCTGGTTACATGCACCGATGCTGGACTTGCCGTCACAACCTCACGCATGTAACAACAGACTAAAACTAACCGAATCCGACACCATGAGGCTCCTCCGACTCGGATACAATGAGACTCCTCCGTCTGCTCCACATTGCAGTAGTGGGGGATTGATAAGAAGAAAGGACCTAGAAGAATTAAGTAGGACGGTGCCAGCTAAGGCCTGCGAAACTGTAGCAGTAAGCGCGTGCAGTGACTCAGTAAGAAGCATCCGAAGACCTGCAAGGGCATAACCGGAAACAAATGAGGGGACCCGCGGAAGCTTGCCGACTGAATCAATTGGCAGGTCAGTCGGAAACTTCGGTAGCTGATGAGCTTTGCCGACTGACTGGACTAGCAGGTCAGTCGGGAACTTGCAGGACCATTCGATCTGTGCCGACTAACTGGGCTGGCAGGTCAGTCGGAAACTCCGGGGACCTTTCGATCTTTGCCGACTGACTAGACCGGTAGCACAGTCGTGTACGCAATGTAATTTTCGTTAAGGGAAACACATGGGTAGAATATCTTCAAAGAAAGGAACGATTGCAAATATACAAGTAGTAAGTGGCTTAGAATTTTCAGATTGCCAAGCTCAATTTGCAAGTAGCCATGTGAATTAATTTTCGGTGATGGGCAAAGTATTTAAGAGACTAGACCAAGTGGAATTCTTAATTTTGGATCAAAATCCAAATAGTTTGAAATTTTGGAAGTGAAACCTGAAGGTGTACCCAAAACCATTCAACTTAAAATGTATACCGTAAAGTACATTAAAATTTGCAACAAGAAGATATAATGGAGCTCGTGGCGTGAATTGGCCTAGGAGAGGTTTGGGGTGTTGTGTGGGTTTTGAGCCACCTACCGTATTTGCAAAGAGATCACATTTCCTATCTTAATATATTTACTCTTGTGTTACCTTATATGAAATTCCCCTAATTTCCTATGTTTCAAAGCTCAATCAAGCTAGCTGCAATATAACTCATATTCAATAACAGTTTTGTCTTATAAGTCAAAATTCCTCGTACACAATTTAGATGAGATGTACATTTCATACATTGAAGACGTCTTATATGTACATCTCATCTAAATTGTGTTTTGCAAATAAATATGAATTTTGTCTGATAAGACACACCTGTCCAATAAGGTAGGGCGCATAATCGAACCCCTACAAAACTGTACCCGCAATTTAAATTTTATGACATGTGCACATTAAACACCATATACCGCAGACCTCCTGCAAAGTTCACCATAATGAATCATTTATGATATTGTGCATTTGATAGGTCCTATGAAGGTAAAAATTATGTAGACATGTTCCCAACTCACTTAAGAACAAGCATTAGAAGAGACTCACTCCTATTTCTTTAAATATGAAATAAGTTTTTTTTGCCACACAAAACACCTTCATCCTTGTAGCAACAAGGATGAAAATGTTTTTCTTTCAACTTTGAATGTTGCGATCTCACAATCGGTGAGCATCCTCAAACTAAGATTTGGTATGCATGTGTACATACAAGTTGGCTACAAGATCCTACGGTTACATACTTCAAATTTTGTGAAAGACTGAAAAGAGGACATGTTGCATCAAAAGAGGGCAAATTTGAGGGTTTCTTTGGCAGTCTGAGGCCACTCTCCTTGAGGGGATAATCTCCACTCATCCTCAACATGAAAAGAAATTTCTTTTTGCACTTTAACAAGATTTGGGTTCTTCATTCGGTTTATGTAGCTAGGAACACACGGTTCGAAGGAAAAACTTAAGTTTACGCCAGATTCGAACTTTCTCAATGTAACAAGGATGTGAAGGTCTTCGTAGTGTGTATTAGCTGAAGTGGCGTCGTAGATTGGAGAAACTCCCGGCGAGAGAACGGTACTAAACAGTTCTAGAAACATTCAGGAATGCCCTGGCAATTAAGCAATGCTCTTTCTTTGACTGTTTCCGACTTGTTCAATTGCATTGGGAGAAGCGTAGTAAACAAAGCTACAATAATCCACTCAGTCAGTCGGCTGACTTAAAATAGTCACTCAGTTAGTCGGCATGACCCAACCTCAAATTCGTTTAGTTGCCCCATTTCTGCCATGAAGCATTCTGCCTTGCAGTGATGTGGGGTGCGATTTTACAATCATGTAGATAACTTGCCGATTTTCTCTTTCAAAGACCATATTATCATGTGTCTTCTTGATGTTGAGCGTTCTTAAGCGATGAGGGAACATCGAGAAGATGAACTAACTGTCAACCTAGCTATCTCCTAATAGAGAGTTCTGCCGACTATGATAAGTGATTCTCTCTAGAGTCTGTCGATGAACTTTGTTCATTTCGCATGCTTATGTGTTTCCGGTATTCGTGACCCGTCCGCTGTTTGTTTGAGCGGATAATACGCCACAGTTCTCTTCAGCCCGAATTATATATCTTGGGTTTTAGTTGCAAGGTCCATTTAGAAACTAGTAAAACGTAAGAGCTGCAGGTTGTGCCAGTTGATCTTCCATGGGGTCCTCGATTTCATATCTGCACTCACTGGTGGACTGCAATCTATGTACAGCATTTGTGGTTCAGGTTTTCGCAAATGCATGTAACAACAGGCTAAACAGACGCTTCACAGTACGGGAAGGCCTTCCTGACTTGGAGCAAGGTTGTGAAGGAGTGGTGGCCGATTATGAGTCGCAATTCGAGAACTATGGGACTGAGGACGAGCCGATTGTTCTCGGATGCATCTCGGGGCGAACGCGCATCGAGTTCGATGGGATCCTGGACTCAGTTTCTGTCGTCATCAAATAGCTTTGTAGCAAACTGCATGTAGGAATTGTTACATCAGAGCTCTTCCCCGTCTTGTTCTACGATTTCGTTGTAGACGCCGTTTATAATGCAAACTGGGTTCGATGATTTTGCTCAATCAACTCGCCTGTGTGTGATAAGAACAAAAACGGCTGTTCTGATATGTGTTCTGATGTGAGCTGTTTTCACTTTCTGGTGGCTGTGAATGTTCCATTTTTGGGCAGATTTCATCATTGCAAGGTCATTCTTTGCACAAAGAAATTTTTCTCATGGATTTTTTTTGTTCAGAGGTGTTATTGAGATGAAGGTGAACATATTTGTAGTTGGTGGTTTTTGCAGTGCAATTCATGAGTCCATTAGTAGCAATTTCACTTCAAAGTGAAAATGTTGAGATTTTATGATGTTTCCCGAGTACAAATAGTATTTTTTGAGTACGAATACTTTACGAATAGTTGAGATGTGAATAACTTAATATGTTCATCTCCATTTGGAGAATGTGTTCTTCTCTCTACCAATGAGTCAAACTATTTAGGGGTTAAAATAGGCTAGGCTGGAACTCATAGGGGTCAAGGTAAGTGTAGAAAACAGGAAATCTCCAGCTTAGAAGTTCTTTACTCATACTTGATGACACATTGATGTAGGATAGAAGCATTTGCTTTCATGAGGGAACTTCCACACACACACACGTCAAAGTTGGCATATTAAATCAATTATTTTGAAGGAGAAATCAAAGTGACAAGTGACTTGATAATTGAATTGGCAGAAAGTGAGGTGGACCTCTCAGAATCCTATGTGGAGATTTCACCACTCTACAACCGACCTCCATATACGGTATCTCATTGATTGTACCACTTTGGCATCCTGTGAACGCTCCACACCTTCGCCATTACTTATTTAAAATATTTGGAAATGGTATAGTGTAACCTGCAATAAGTTCGACTCCACAACTTTTGGAAAACAACACATCTGGTACAAGAGCATGCAATATGCAATAAGCTCAATCACAAATGGGGGGCGAGTGAGTGCATGAACAGCAATTGGAGTGGTTGTTAGAAGCATTCAAGCCTTGAATAAAGCGGTCAGAGTCAGACTTGTACTTTTGTCACTGAGAACAACAGTTTTCGAAGTAGAAGGAGCTCCATCTGGGCGCGAATTATTGTTTTATACTAGTACTTGCACAGGGTTTTATCCTATGAATAAGGTTACAAAGTCTCCTGCAATTAGCAGGTTGAATAAGAAGAATGAACAATTGCTTTACAAGTTATTAGTTAACAACTAGATTACCGAGTGTGCCGCTTGTCAGACTTTGGCTTTGAGCTTGGCCATGCTGGCGACAGCAGTCTTCGAACAGGACGTCCGTCCCAATCGGTTGCAGATGAACTCGCCCACTGCCATCACCTTGTTCAGGTCGACGTTGTGCTGGATGCCCAGTCCATTCAAGAGGTACAGCACATCCTCCGTCGCCACATTTCCCGTGGAGCCTTTGGCGTATGGGCAGCCTCCCAGTCCTGCCACTGATGAGTCCACCACATTGATGCCCATCTGCACTCGATCGACCAACCTCAGTCACTTGAATGAGTCAACACAGCATGATAGGAGGTGTCTCTTGAGTGGGATCATACCTGTAGTGCAATGAGGATGTTCACGAGCGCCTGACCATAAGTATCGTGAAAATGCACCGCAAGGCACTCGACTGGCACGACCGCCATCACGGCTTCAAGCATTGGTGCAACCGTCCCTGTGGACAGCAAAAGTGAAGCTTAGACAGTGAACCTCCAGAACTCAACCTCAATGACACTATTTCGCAATAATGACACTTTCAAGGAGGTTAGAAATCATTAAAAAGTGACACAATACATGTGAAATTGGGCCATTCTAGGCCAAAAGTGGGTGAGGCTAGGATGTTTCAGGACTTCAGTAACGAAGCGTTGATGATGTTAGAGTGTGGTGATGATATTCGAAGTGGAACCAATTTTTGTATGACAATATGGTGCTTGGAAGAGTGCCATTTAACGGACAGCCCATAAGTGGAGAAACGAGAGCACACCTGGGGTGCCGACGCCAATGGTGTCACCGAGGGAGATTTCGTAGCAGCCCATGTCGTAGAGCTCTTTAGCCACATAGGCAACCTTAGCTGCCGACATCGGTCCTTCGATGGGGCATGCGATGGCGCAAGACACATACCCTCGGACGGGAATGTTGCGCTCCTTGGCTGCCTTGCAAACCGAGCGGTAACGAACCAAGCTTTCTTCAAGGCTACAATTGATGTTGGCTTTCACGAATGACTCCGAGGCTGCTGTAAAGAAAGCCACCTCTTTCGCTCCGGCTTCCACCGCCGCCTCGAAGCCCCTGAGGTTGGGGGTCAACACTGGAAATCGGCACCTGCTCTTGCAATGCCGGACGTCGTTCATGACATCTTTCGCATCTGCAAGCTGCCAAGCAAATCCTCTTAGCGACATCATTCTCCCAGAAGCAGATAGCGTCCAGTGGCGAACGTGAATGGCGTACCTGAGGCACCCATTTCGGGGAGACGAAGCTCGTAGCCTCCACAACTGGTAAACCAGAAGCAGCAAGCCGCTGAATGAGCTCAACTTTCACCGAGGTGGGGACAGTCGACTTCTCATTCTGCAATCCATCTCGCGGCCCTACTTCTACTATCTTCACATAGCTAGGCAAACCCCGCAGCAGCTGCAACAAGAGATCATTGACAGCAATCAGCAACACGCGATCATTAACACGATGTCATCGCACGTTTGTGTCTGATTCTTACTTTGGGCCGGAGGCGCTTCATCCCATCTGCATTGCCGGTTTCAGTGTCACCGTCCTCTTGCGATGATATCCAAAGGCTTCCATTACCATTCGACACATTATGGTGCCTTTTGCCACCTTTTCTTGGAGCTCGAGCATGTGACATTTCGGGCGTGGATGACTTTGAACCCAAGTGATTGCGTAGCAGAGCCAATCTCTCCGCCCTTTCTTCACTGCAAAGGCACCGTTCGTGTGAGCAATGCATCACGAGGCTTGCATTTTAATGCATGTCAGCAGAAAAAAGAAGATGTCTCACCTGTAACCATCAAATGAACGTGGTTTACATCCTCCTTCGGGCTCCCTGTCATCCATGGAACATGCGCCATTGCTCGACATTCCACTGCTGCAGGTTCCGAAGCTCCGTGGGGCCCGAGTCCAGAAAATTCCTAGCCCCGAAGCCTCGTTATGTGGAGGCAACAAGTCCCGCTCGCACAGTCCTCCAACGCTAGCCATTCTTCACAAAAACCAGCGCAAAAGTCAGAACACACAATTTAAAACAAAGTCCTCCACATTCTTCGTGCAAGGAACATAACGCCATCGCCGAGTACAAGCGTAAACACAAAATTTAACGTCGACAAAGTCTAGCCAACTAAAACCTTCAAGCTTAAAACTCCTGCTTTGTTTAACAAAAATTCACGGCTTCCACGATAGCACTTCTTAAGGTGGCAAAAGAATTGAATGAAAGAGTAGTACTGATTGCTACCTTCGCAAATGGCCCGAATTTCGTAAGGAAACCCTTGTCCTCCCACAAGAAGCTTCAAGTACAGCCAACCCCCGCCACCCTCACGCTACGTAGTCGAAACTCCGCGAGCGACCTGTGTTGTTCTTGAAGACGAACTTAAATCATGAGCCGTCAATCAGTCATACGATACTGCTCCTTTCGAGCGATAATTCTAAGCCAAGAGTTGGTCCTTTTGAGGAAATCATCAGCAAGCCACGGAGGCCAGGAGTCCATTCAGTCTCCTACGTCGTATTCCCGGGATGGGAAGGTCAAAAGCGTCAAGCGTGTGGGCGCAGTTGGTGTGGGGCCCCTACACCAACCATTGGAAAAACGAGAATGAGGCTGGAGATTAATCTTAAATTTTAGGAAGGTCGCTTGGAAGTCACTCCCGGCTGCGTAGGAGGTGGGAAAGGCGTGGACCGTAACCCTAAAGACGCTGTTGAAAACGACCAAAAAGCGAATTCCTGTGAATCTTTCGCATGACTTTCAATTCACCTACGTTGATTTGCAACACACACTGTCTCAGGCGCTATCACTGTGTGGAAAATTCAGAATTGAATGCTCGGGCCGGAGCGTTGACTATGCTGAGCCTCTCAACTTACATACAAATGTCCGATCCCTTTACTCATTTCGATTGTGAAGCCCCTTCGGATGCGTACAGGTCGGTAAGAGAAAGGATGTAGCAGGTCATGGGACGGCAACCGCAGTTAAGAAGTTGAAAGGTGCGTCTCTCGTCATGTCCTTGATCTACAGTCACTCGATCCTATCTTGCAAGTATGTTCCTAAACTCTAACATGCTGTAGAATGAAAGAGCGAACCAGAAGCTGTAGAATCTCTTACGTTTCCACAGCTTATAAGTCGATGCACCATATCTCTTGTTTATCGCCTCCTGCTTATTCCTGATCTCCCTTAAATAGTGAGGAGGATTCTACACAAGCATACACTCTGTTTCTTGCGAGATAGAACCAGAAACACGAAAAACTGCATAGCACCGAGTTTTGCACAATCAAGCGCATCGTTTAGGTTTCTAAAATTGCTGGCATCTTCTGATTCTATCGGCGAACACCGATCCTGTAATGTTGACATCAATCGATCAGTCTCCAAACCCTAATTGGCCGACTTGATAACTTGCCCGTTCGGAGAATAGAAGCTCATTCTTCAAATCAAACGCCGCCTTGAAATCTTATCGTGTGAATTTTCCGTATCGTACTATTCGATCGTACCACTTTATATCGTAGTGCGGCATCCAAATGCATCGAATGCATTCAACGGACGATCGAAAGTGAAGTGCTTCGAACGGCGGGCAGTCGAAGCTCAATAATTTGAAAAGTGGCGGCAAATGTACAAGACAAAACATCGCTCTTGGAAGGGATGGGATCACTTTGCTATTAAATGAGAGTGTTGCTCTAGCCATCTCTTTCTAATAATTGTGTGGAGAAAGACGATTCGAAGAATTGCAATATTGAGTGCTTGAAAGACAATTTGTATTTTGAATTTCATAACAAAAAAATTTAACAAACAAAGTGAACATTACAAAGATTACATTGTAGAAAATATGCTCGAATAGAGATCGAGTAATCTACATACTTTATCACAACATTACTAGAGTATCAAAATATTCATGTAATTTCAAATTTTGGGCTTTGTATCTCTCGCTAGATTGTTATGTACTTACAAGTTATTTTTTGTGCTTGAAAATACCCATCTTCATAATACTTTAACCCCTAAAGATCCACGATGTTTTGGGAGCTTGAAATCCCAACACTGACTGACCACTATGTACTAATGGGGGTACGTACAATATTTTTGGAAATTTTTGATAATTCTAACCGTAGGATCTTGAAGTAGACTACCATGGGTAGTAGTGTGAAAATTTTCAACCGTTGGATCATCACTAGATGTGAGATCGTAACATTTGAAGTTAACTGTAATTATTTTTTTGTCTTGACGGTAAAAACCGAATCGGTGGCTGTGGTCGTTTAGGGGTTAAATACACTAGAAATACAAAGGATAAATATGTATTTTGAAAGATTCATATAACAAATGTAGAATATTCTTTGTACTTTGGTAACCATGCTTTAACACGTCAATTACATGGACAAAACAAAAGAACACAGGTAAGTATGTGTTTAATGACATATTTAACTAAATATGGACACTCCACGGTCTACAATTAAGAACAATAGTTGCAAAATGATTTCTAGAATCTAGGTTCTATGAAGATACTCTTCAAATATGTAGATTTTAAGGTCATGGATGGAGGGATCTCCCCATGTTTTAAAGTCCATAAATAAGCCCAAAGTCCATATTTAGTTAAATAATGCATTTTAACAATTGAATTATATTTCATATGTTCTTAAGATAAGATGTTCTTAAAAAATCATGTTCTAATATTATTTCTTTTTCAACACGAATAATTATTATTAAAAACTCTTTTAATTTCAGAGTGTAATTATTTGAGGAGAGGATAAGGATAATTTCTTTTTGTTTTTTTATATAATTTATTATTCAATCTTTTGACCCTATTGTATGTGTTTGACACAATCAACCAAAAAAATTGCAATGTTGTTAAACTAGTTTAATAAATCTTTATTAACATTGGTTCCTAGTCCATGCAATTCATTACCCATGTTTCATGTTGATACATGCATGTGGTATGTTGATCAAAATCCATGTCAAGTGTTTTTATAGAGACGTTACGATACAAAGTTATTCTGATAATAAAGAAATAAGGTAAGTTCCACTCAATAGGCTCCAACAAACAAGATCCAATAATGGCACTTCGAAGGTGAAATAATCTATTGCTTCATACAGCCACTAAGTCTCTTGTCATCTCTTGCATCTACGGAACAACCCATACATGTGTTCGCCCTTTAGCTCAACAAGCTTCAGAAATCTACTCCTCTTCAAGAAATTACTAGTGACAACATTGGGTTGATGGGTCCAAGACCATTTCTACTTGCAAAGTCACTATATGAAACAACTTCCTACAACTTGGTCAAGGGCAAAATTTTGATCCCTCTTTAGGTTGCTCAAGCACGATATATCTCAATAATCTTGTGTAAAATACTAATAAAATAATAAAATAAAATAAACAAAACCCAAAAACAATTGTTACTTGTAAAGTTATAGGGGGCATCATCTAGAGTGTTGGTTTTTCGTTCCCTTTCAGTATTCTGTAATCTCATCTCCACCCACTACCTAATTGAAGTCCTCCAACTACCAACTATATATCAAGTTTGATAACATATGCAAGCAAAAAGGCACCACAAGCCTTGGCTTGGTGGTTGGGGCTCATGGCCCCCATTGAGGAGGTTGTGGGTTCCATTCCCCATGCCGGCGTGGTGCTCACCACTATAGTCCACCCAACTATTGTGGGGGGTCCTTGGACCTTGTTGTATGGGTACCTCAAAGTCCTTTGGGGGGATACTATGTCAAGTATCCTCAAGGCACTAGAAACTAGCGTAGTTATAGTGTCCACCCTCGAGAGGGGGAAGTAGTATTGTTCCAATTTCCCCTTGTCCGGTGGCCATCGGGATATTAGCATTACGAACGGACACTTCATTCACGCCGGCCCCTTAGAAAGGGACCGGAGTTTCTATCTATCTATCTATCTATCTATCTATCTATCTATCTATCTATCTATCTGCAAGCAAAAACTAGACAAACATTGAGGTATTCATTGTACGGAAATAGTACAATTACAAATTTGCTAAAAGCGAGGGCGAAGCCAATCACGGATGCCAATGACCCTAATACAATGCCTTTGACACATGATTTTTTGAGTTACATGAACCAATAGCTACGTCCTCAGGGTTCGGGAAGTTTTTTGACTTTTACTGGATAATAACCGACATTTCCCACACCCAATTGGTATTTCACAAAGCTCTTTCGGCAATTGCCTTATTTTATACTGAGAATAGAATTTTTTTTTCTAATTTTCATAGGTTTTTAGCGAGTGGTTTCATGAATGGACGAGTCAGTGTGCTAAATCCATCGGCTGATAATAAACTAGCGGTCGGTTCTTCCCGATCATTGTATGCCCTAGCGATCATATAGCACAACATACATCATCCACCCAACCATCCATGAAATTCATTCTTTTGTCAACACAACATAACCTTAGCCGTTTTTCCTGGCCTCTCCTATTTCCACTCCGACCCTATTATTTCGTTACTACTGCCAAGTTAGATTCATTTGAAATGGGAAAATTTGGTAAGCTCAAATTCAAATTCCCTACTATAGGGGTTCCAATAAGATCAAAGGAGCACAAACACACGACCGTTGCAACCATGGGTGAAATTATCCAGAAAGCCACTAGAATGTGCCATCATGCTTAGCAGCGTATGCACATTCCTTATGGGGCCGAAGGAGGTAAACAATTCCTCTCATATGATTGGTCCATGTTTTGAATTTTGAGGAATGGACCTATCACACGATAGGGATTTTGACCTTCTTCGTCCTTACGTAGAGCTTGACTCCCCATGTAAAGCATTCTTAGTACCTGAAAAATTCATGAAACACAAAAAAAACATAGACGCATAAGGTAACTTGCTAAAGGATGTCTCAAATTTCTAGCCATCCTTACGGTCTTTTGCCATTTTGGGCAGCCCAGGTTTTTGGGTTAAGATCTTGAAAAATTGACTAAGATTTTTACTGAATTTTCCCTGTACTACAAGGTGTTTGTGCAACAAATTGGAAAGTCGAATTCTAAATTTTAGAGTTTTTTAACGCAAGATTTAGTTTTCACAACCAATGTGGGCAAAAAAAAAAAAAAAAAAAAAAAAAAAAAAAAAAAAAAAAAAAAAAAAAAAAAAACTTTTTGTTTTGAGATTTTTTTATATTTTTTTATAGAAATATGTTCTTAACCAAATTACTATTTGAGTTCCATAGGGTCCTAAGTAAAAGAAATCCACCAATTCTACAAAGGCAACCTCCAAACTTTTTAAAAACAAGCTTCAAAGTTTCAAGGAATTTTAGTAAAACCTTTCGCACAAACTTTGAGTGCTATGATCTTGCAAATGATAAACATTCAAGGGTGAATTTTTGGACGAGTTATCAAAAATAGGCTTAGTTATGAGAACTTAGGGTTGGAAACTTAAAAATAGTTCATAAACTAGATTCACACTCCCGGGAGTCCAAAGAGGTAGAAAGTCGCAGTATTGAGGTTTCAAGCTCCAAAAACACACAAGGAAATTTAGGGGTTAAGATTTGAAGTGAAGTTAACACTGTAACTAATTTTTGTGCATGGACGAAGTAGGTGGAAGAATAGACCATGTGAAATTATTCCCCTGGTGCTCTTTTACTTAAAGGTGATTCTCACATAAAACCCTAATATATTTTGTTATGAAAACTAGAAATTTGGGTTTGGAAGCTATTATGTACCGACTAGTAAGCAAGCCAATATTGTTAAGGTAGCGACACCCATAAGCATCCATGTCTCCATTGGCGTGACCTATAATTGTACCTATTGCTGCCCTTTTAAGACCCATAGCTGACTGTTGTGAAAAAGAGACGGTAATAGGTGTACATTAAAGCGTTCTTTACTACCGATTGGTTGGAAATTGATGTTGTATGTCATGGTATAAAGTGCATAGTGTTTTAATGAAATAATATTGAAAGGTGGTTGAGCGGTTTGGTTTAGGGTGATTTGATTTGCTAGTTCTTGCTTATCCACATCTTGTAATTTTGAACCACGGTAGGACGAATTTCAATTCCCCGTTTAACTTTTATAGGAACTATCTTTTTTGGTTATAAGCCGCTACAGGACAACAAACACTACAGTGGTGGTCATTTTTAGCTCCACCTATGGACAAGCATATAAGTAAGTTCATTTTGTACTTTGAAATATTCTTAAAAATTCAGGCTCGTCACAAAACCTCATCTCCCAAGGCAAATATCTTTCACTTCCAATTGCTAATATGTAAATATTTTTTTCAAGCTTCCTTGGTCGTTGTAACCAACCATATTTGCTTATTGGGACGGTTATGGGTGTCGCTACCTTAATACTCCAATTTTAAGAACTCTACCATATTTGGATAACCCACGTTATCATTTATTTCACAATATTGTTGGAATATGAAAACAACAATACTCAAATTTTATTTTCATTTTCTATTTGTCGAACTATACAAAGGAACCTTTTGAGCCCGGAATTCATTAACTTTTTGTGGGGTACATAAGTGAGGGCTATTGTATTGGGTGGAGTGAAAGGTAGCTTTAAAATTCACACCTCGAAAGTGAAGAAGCATGTGTGGAGAGGAGGAAGTGCGAGGAGGGGTGCCACGTGTGCAAGCCATGGAATTGCCAGCTGGAGCCTCCATTATTAGGCAGGGCTCTGCTCTGATTTGGACAGACTAGTAACTTAGTGGGCGTTTGGACTTATTCCTCAAATTAACCCCTTCTCTTCTCAAAGGAAAAAAGAAAAGGATTCAATTATGGTAAGGTGTCCTATAATGGCGCAATTTTCAGCACAGAAAATCTAGAGGAATGTTGCCAGTGCAAGCAATTTTTGTGCATGTGGAAAATTAGTAGAAAACTAGAGCAAGTGGAATCATCATTTTTCGACTCTTCTACAGTAAGTAATGAATTTCTAAAGATGGAAATATAGGTGTTCCTAAAATGGTGCCCTAAAGTGACGCCCTATAATCTTTGCAGTGTGTACATGGTACTGTTGTATGGAGAAGCTATTATGTACGTGACAGTGAAGATTACTAGGGCTCCATTTTCGGCACTGCGCCATTTTGGGCTGCTCAACCATAGTTAGTCTTAGAATTTTGGTACTTTCTTTCCTCTTTTCTTTTTTTACTGATTCTGATGCTTTTGTTGTTGCCATGATTATCAAAAAGATTCTCCAATCATTACATCGGAGAAATTTGATCAATTAAAAAAGATTATCTGATTGATCAAATCAAATACAGAAGATTCAATGTACATTTCATACATATTGGTAAGTTTTCCAAGTCCTTCATGATATGAAATTTCTAAATATATCTTGGAACCTCATTAACCCTTAAACGTCAAGCCCCTCTGAAATACACTGGAAACCAAGCCCGAGGGGCATGCTTGGACGTTTAAGGGTTAATAAGCACCTTCAAATGTCTTACCAACATATGGCAATTTCACAACACGTTTAGTAATAATCGTCATTCCTGAGCATGTTATATATTTTTTAGAGTTTTTTTATAAAAACATATCGTAATGATTATCTCTACTCAAAAGAAGTGATAAAAAAAAAATAGGTTACTCAACCCCCAGATTTTCCAAATAACTTAATAACTCCAACCTCCGATACAACTACGACATCTAATTGCAAATAAGAAGATTGAAAAGTATCATATTGAAGAGACTAATATTACATAAGTCAATATAAAAAATCAAGCACAATTCATGTTTTCTACCAAAAGGTAAACAACCCTACTTTAACCCTTAAGCGGGCCGAATGTCGAAAAACGACATTTTGGATGACCGAAACTTTGGAGAGCCATAACTTCTTCTCTGGACTCCGTTTTGGACAAAATCACTTGGGTTGGGTCCCAAATCAAGTCTAGTTCATGTCATAAAAATCTCAGACCCATACAATGAAGTATGAATTAATGGCATGCATTTCAGTGACAGCAGCCTAGTTTTAGACATTTTTTCCTTTGTAAAATTTAGGGCAGTTTTCACCATTGCAGGGCCATAATTTGCACAAAGAAATTTTTCTCATGGTTTTTTTTTGTTCAAGGATGCTACTGAGATGAAGGTGAACAACATTCTAATTGGTGACTTTTTCATTGCAATAAGTCTAATGGTAGCATTTTCACTTTAAAGTGAAAATGATGAAATTATGTGATCATTTTTGAGTATTAATACATTATGATCTCGCAATCTATGAAGCCTCATGACTCAAAAATTGACCCACATGATGTTCAATATGTTTACGACAAGATTGTACGGTTGAGATTTGGATAACACACTTTTACCTCCACCTATGACAATGCTTTTGAGGATGTGTTCATTTTACTACAAATGAGTCAAACCATTTAGGGGTTATGAGATGAAAATCAAATTAAAACTTACTCCTTGTCTTTTTTATTCACATCTATGCACATGAAGTCTTAATTTAGCACATTATCTTCTAAAGAAACAAAATTCAGCTACTAGAGTACATCCTTTTAACCCATAAATCTCCTTGGTGTTTTTTGGGAGCTTGAAACGTCAAAACTGCGATTCTCTACCTCTAAGCACTCGTGGGGGTGTGAACCGATTTCTTTTCCTTTTTTTCAAACCTCCAAGCGTGAGATCTTGTAACTAAGGATATGCTTGATTATTGTTCAGAAAATTGACCGTTGGATGTTTACCATTTGAGAGATTGTAACATCCAAAGTTTGTCTCCCAAGTTTTTTTGGGCATTGTGAAGATTGGTTTTGAAATTTTTGGAGGCTGCCCTTGTAAAATTGGTAAACTTTCTGATTTGAGTCACTTTGAAATTTGAGTAGTGATTTAGTAATGAACATGTTTCAAAAAACAGATTTTAAAAAAGTTACTTTTTCAAGCTGCCCCATCTCGGCTCGCAACCCAAGGATCGTCCTAGAAGACTCAAAAATTGGAAATTAACTTTGCAAATTTTACCGCATACACTTTGCAGTATATGGAGGACCCAATAAAACTCTTAGGCAAAAATATTACTTCTAACCCCTTCATCTAGGCTGTCCGAAATTGCAAAAACCCATTCCGGGCGTTAGGGGTTAATCCCTACAAACCCTTGTGTTTTTTCTGAGCTTAATACCAATAACTTCGATCTCTAACCCCTAAAGGTCCAAGAAAGTTGAATTGGCTTGACGGGGTTTCCAAAAGAACAAACTGTAGCCACCTTTGACCATTACAATCCCATAGATGAAAAAGAATCCACTGCTCAAATTTAGTCTCTATACGAAAGAACCAAGCCAACATTAAGATCCTACGGTCATATCTTCCAAATAATGCTCAAATTGAGGCCTAAAGTAGAGAGAAAGGCCCATCTTTGATGATATAGGGGTTAATCCTTTACACAAAGAGAGATATGGATGAAATTCTCACAATCTATATTAACTAGCCGTTACATCAAGCTAATTAACATAAAAATTACCATGGTAAATTTTCAACTGATTGAGTGTTTACCATTTCTGAGATTATAACATTCAAAGTTTGTGCCAAACCGCCAACATTGCTAAAAGCCCATTTTTTTAGGGATTTAAAATTTAAAACGAGTCGTTAACCCTTAAATGCCCAAGCAAGCCCGAGGGGCTTGATTCCAACAGAATCTTCCCTGTAGTTCTCACTGTACTCAACTTTTCACTTATATTTTGATGTCAAACTGGTCACCTTCTTCTGATGTATTGAAAAAGTGAAATTGTAGAATTCAAATCACAATTTGTATGAGTGATTTTGTGTTTTGAAAGGATTATGGTAGGTAGGTTGGGGTGGTACATAACCTTGTAGGAGGTTGCATGCTCATCATTGATTGGTTCATTCACAATGCCCAAGTTCAAAAAGTGCACTATTCATGATGCCCAAGTCCAAAAGATGCTGTGATCCAATTTTGGGCTGCCCATTTCAGACCCCAAGGGCATTTAAGGGTTAAGTTCGTAGGCAAAATTCAAAGGTTAAAAAAAAAAGAAAAGTAAACGGGTGGTAAACTAAGATCAACAAATTCTGCCAAAAAGTAAAAGTCAAAAGGTAAAGTAAAAGGTTTCTATTAAAAACGTAAAAGTCAGATTAGGGAAAGGATCGCTCGAAGTCCAGTTAAGTAGGAAAAGTAAAAGCGCGTAAAGTAAAAGTTTCTGGGTCACCATTTAGGCAGCCTTCACTATTGTTTCTCTCTCATTTTGAAGGTTATTATCCAACCATAATAATGAAATTCATAAGTTGGGGTGATCAAATCCTACTACCATTTGACATGGAATATGGTCCCAATTTGTTGCATCACCCCTATACCACATTATACTTGGATTCCACTTAGAAAAAAGTGACCAAATTGCAAAAAAACACCTTGTTACAAAAGCCAAACATCATGGATAAGTACACTTTTCTACAAAAAGTGGGAGAAGGTTCTTATGGGTGTGTTTACAAAGCCATAAACAATGAAACCCATGAGATTGTTGCTATCAAACATTTGATGAATAAAAACGTTGGAAGGGACCATGAGATTGTTGCTATCAAACATTTGATCAATAAAAACGTTGGAAGGGACCATGAGATTGTTGCTATCAAACATTTGATCAATAAAAACGTTGGAAGGGACCATGAGAATGGCGCCAAAGAGATGGAGGTCGTGGCTTTGGAAGCTCTAAGAGATCATCCAAATATTGTGCAAATTAAGGAAGTTATTACACATGATAATAATATTTATTATGTGTTTGAGTATGTGAAGGAGAATTTGTTACAAAGTATTTGAAACAAGTTGGTACCATCTTCGGAGAAGGAGATCAAATCATGGATGTATCAAATTTTGAAGGGGGGCGGCTTTTATGCATAGCAAAGGTTACCTTCATAGGGATCTTAAGCCGGAAAATATTTTGGTTCATGGAGGGAAGTTGAAGATAGCGGATTTTGACTTGTCAAAGAAGATATGTCATTGTGCGGAGAATATCAACAAGCATGTGTACAACTTGATGCATTGTAAGAATCGTGGTCGTGGAACTACTTAGTACGTGTGTACAAGGTGGTATCGTGCTCCGGAATTGATGTTGGGTTTTGCATCGTACTCGGCAGCTACAGATATGTGGTCTCTTGGTGTGATTATGACGGAGATGTTCAGAGGGAGACCTGTTTTTGCGGGAGTAAATAATGGGGATCAACTTCATCTAATCTTGGCTACTCTTGGACCACCTAATTTGTACTCATGGCCCAAAAGGTTGCATGCTTGCTTCAAACTGTAACTTTGAATTCGAGAACGTTTATCCATCGGTGAATCTTCAACAACTTGTTCCAACGGCAAGTTATGAAGCTCTTAACTTGATTCAATCATTGATATGTTGAAACCCTTAGAAACGCCTCACCGCCATAGAAGCATTATATCACCCATTTTTCAAAAGTGATCTTATTTCAAGTGAAAACAAGTTGAAGTTTGACTTGTCAAAGCCTTATCAATCAACATGGTTTCAAAATACAACTTGTGCAATGGAACAAAAACAAGAGCAACATATCACCCTCAAGACATTCAACAAACATCAATATATATCAAGCTACCAACAAGCATGCAAAATAATTAGAAGAAATTCGACAGTACGTTAGAAACTTAGAATTTGCCATTAAACTACTCTTCATCAATGATGAACCATGTTGCAAACCAAATTATGATATAAATTTAATTCTAAATCAACTGCAAAATTGTCAAATCTCTCAACACACAAAGTTGTGTTTAATGTCGTGAATTTATACAATTGTATGAATCAACTTGCAAAATTGTCAAAACTCTCTACACTCAAAGTTAAATTGAAGCATTTGGCAAATACAACAGCCTCGATGATTTTTGTGAAAAGGTATACTTCTGATGATACTATTGATAGGTTTTCTATGTTGGCTTGCGAACTAAGGTTGAGTGTCCTAAAAGTACCAACTTAAGAGATCTGACCTATTTTTTGCACTAGTAAATTCAAAATAAAATTATGACCACATTCGAAATAGGTTTTCAGGAGGATTGCAAAAATTTGCAACATGTAATTTGCATTTGTGAATTTTATACAAAATTCCAAAGTGCTAAGTAAGATTTGACCCAATTGCGTTATATACAAATGAGGTACATCTATATTTTCACAATTAACAAATGAGGTACAACGCGCTTTTGGGTTCCCTGGCGCTTTTAAGTAGTCCAACCGTACCATCAATATCGAGCTCTTATCGAAGGTTGGAATACATGGATGTGGACACATTACACGGGGGTAATTAAAAATTTTAAGATTCTCCAATCAAATTTTAGATTGGAGAATTTGTATCTATTTTTGGTGTAATAACAATTTCCATGTATTGGTGAAGTACCAAGGAGGGTATCTCTCAAGTATGAGAATTTTTTGATACACACAAAAATCTATAAAATTAATCATGAAACGCCCAAGCAAGCATGAGGGGCTTGTTTCCAACATAATTTGCTTTGTAACTCTCATTAGAAAAATCCGCCAAGTAGTCCCCGAGTTGGTCCCTTGTCTGTCGTTTCTTGCCCTGTTTTTAGTTATCCGCTAAGTAGAACGGACTTGGGACCAAATGCACCAAACTCGGGGGGCCAGATGTAAATTAGAGACCTTCACACATAGATAAACAACAACCGTGCTCCTTCGATCTTCCGTGCATCAAGTTGCGGACTGGTCACCAAAGTTGAACTGGGGACCAAACTCAGAAAACCATCAAAATCATGCATTTTTGAGTTTAGTCCCCAGTTCGATCTTAGATAAAAATTTGGTGCCCAATTCGACTTTTGGTCCCCAGTTCGACTTTTGGTCCGCTGTACTTAGCGGATTTCTCAACCTTTCACTTATATTATGATGTCAAACTGATCACCTGCTTATGATGCATTCAAAAAGTGAAATTTTACATTTCAAATTACAATTTGTATGAGTGATGCCCTATCGATGTTGTGATTTGATTTTGGGCTACATATTTTAGACCCCATGGGCATCTAAGGGTTAAATTAATAGAAGCTCACTACCCCTCCTCCATCCTCCTTGGTAGCTGCTACGAACGCTTACCCATCACCATGGTTGTTGACTGCAGAGAGAGAGAGAGGGACTTGCATGATGTGTGTGCCTTTTAGTTTGTCATGAAAATGAACGTTGCATCATACCACTCCCCAAATTCCATTCTAAAGTGACTTAAGATTCCGTGGAGTTGTTCAACTATGTGGACACTTTTCCAAAATAATATCACTTTTAGAATGTGGTAGGGTATGCTAACATTAGCTTCCAACAATGCATAGGAATGCAATCGTTTACATTTGTATGTTTTTTCTCCATTGTTGTATGTAGGTTAGAAAAAATTGTAATGTAAACAAATTATCTTAGTAGTGCCATGATCTCTAGACATATAAATCTAAGTTTGATCAAACACTCTAATCACGATGGCCTTAACCCAATGCTCCTTCATGAAGTGGCCGTTTTGACTTTGGTCAGGCTCTCGATTACTAAATAAAGATCTCATGAGGTTGAAACTTTTTGGAGATTGTAGAGTTTTTTCATACCTTTCGAAAGCTCATTTCATGGTTCAAAATTCCTCATCCTGTAGAAGATATTCATGGTCAAAGTTTTGAAAACACTACTCAAAACTTGTCCAAACTCCAGTATATGTTCATTTATTCTCAGAATCTGCCCAAAAAGCAATCACATTGCAATAGCTTCAAAAATTCACCAAAAATTTGAGATTCTACATTTTACAAGTTTTGTTTTTGGTACATGTGATGAAGGTTTTAAGGCTTACGGCCATCGGGTTATTAGCATTACAAAGGGACACTTCATTCATGCCGGCCCCTTAGTAAAGGACATGCGTTTCTACCTATCTATCTTTTAAGGCTTGTATGTGTATATATATATATATATATATATATATATATATATATATATATATATATATATATATATATATATATATATATATATATATATATATATATATATATATATATTTTACAAGTGAAGAATAAAAGGAGTGAAAGATCTGAACAATACGATCATGCCTTTCAATTTTTATTTTTATTTTAATCTTTAATTAGTCGGAACTCACTAAGAGTATGGAATTTGAACCTAAAATCTGAGGTACATATACACAGACAAGTCACATACTAGATCGTATGTTTACATACTCGGGTGATGGTATGCTTGGCGTACCCAAAAAGGTTGTCTCATGAACAATTGCGCTCTATACTGGTGTGTCAAACATATCCATTTTTATAACTATAATATAGTAAGACTTCTTTAGATGTGGTTTTAGTCTATACTTATAATGTATAAAAAAAAATTAGAAATTAAAAAATATATTTTGAAGTAATTTTATTTGATTTTTTAGTTGAAAAAGTAAGTTGTGTCTCACTAACCCAAAATCCATAGAATTAAGCAAATGAAATATCAACCATTTTTTTTTTAATATAATTTTTGAATTTGACCTACATCTTTTTGTTTAGAATCCAAAATAATTTATTTAATTAAAAAATAATAATTCATTGTGCAATATAATGCCTGCAAATCCCAAAATTCAACATTTTTTCTCACATCTATGAATGGATCCAAAAAAAAAAAAAAAAAAATCTAAAAGAAACTCTATAGGCATATATACTTTGATTTCATTGAGGTGCATGATAATTTATTTTCCATTATAGGGTCTCTTTACTTGATTAAAATGGACAAATTAGACAAACTTCAAAGGCTTTCAATAAAAATAACCTAATTAGTGTGTCCAAAAAGTGATACCCCAAGCTTACCATTGCCCACTCGAAAATAACTCAAAATCTCAAAATTTTCACCTTGCCTTGTAAGAGGGCAGGTTTGAGGCAATTTGTTCTTCTTCAAAAGCCCTAAAACCAAGCACTTATTACAGCTGATGAAGGGGCAATGGTTCGTGGCAGCTACCAAGGAGGCACCCTAGAATCCGTGGGGACCTCTCAAGGCCGTTTTTGATAATTTTGAATTCAAATTTGAGGTCTGCGACCCCAAGTTACCTTTGGAAGCCTACTCCTCGGCAGTTAACCCTTAAACGTCTAAGGTGACCCAAGGGGTCCGATTCCAATAGAATCTTCTCTGTAGCTCTCAATGTACTCAACTTTTCACTTATATTTTGATGTCAAACTGGTCACCTTCTTCTGATGCATTCAAAAAGTGAAATTTTAGAATTCAAATCACAATTTTTATGAGTGATTTTGTGCTTTGAAAGGATTGTGGTAGGTAGGTTGGGGTTGTATAATACTTGTAGGAGGTTGCAAGCTCATCATTGATTGGATCATTCATGATGCCCAAGTTCAAAAAGTGCACTATTCATGATGCCCAAGTCCAAAAGATGCTATGATCCAATACCGGGCTGCCCAAATCCATATAGCTAGACGTTTAAGGGTTAATGTTCCAGTTAAGTTAGGGGGCTCATTACCCCTCCTCCATCCTCCTTGGTAGCTGCTACGAACGCTTACCCCTGATGAAGGACCTTGACTAATTACAGCCTCCCAATCCATTAATTACTTACGGAAAAATCTATTAATCAGCTGGTCCTTTGCTTTGCCACCACATCCCCTGCAAAATCAAATCCAGTCTATATCTGAAAGAGTGCATAGAGGATAGTACTTTGAAGTGAATTTTGTAGTATTTTTTGTAATGTTTAAAATTTGGTGTTTTATCACATATATAGCTTCATTTTCTATTTGTCGAAGAATATATATAAAAGTGCAATATATAAAACTAAATATATAAAAGTGCAAAGTTTCTTCAAACACTTGATTGATTTTAATATGACTGCTTCTAAATTTAACATTCTATTTCTTTAGCACAAAATGTGTTTGAATTTGTTCTATTTTTGAGTAAGTGAGAATTTTTAAAAGAAAAGAAAGGAGAGGAAAATTGTTGTGTGGTTGCTTGTGATTGAACGAGATTAGATGCATACATACTGTAGAAACTCCCAACCTACAGTAATCTCGTGTAATCGTTTTGTTAACCCCTAAATTTCCTTGTTGCAAAATAGTTTGAGTCACAAAATTTGACATACCTTTATATTAAGATCAAAAAATCTCAATCTAAGCATTATTTAAAAGATTCAACCGTAAGATCTCAAAGTTCACTTGACAATCTTCTCACATACCAAATTTGAACCGTTCATTCTTCCTCATTTGTGAGATTATAATGGTCAAAGTTGGCTGAGTTTTTCTCCGGGGTACCTCCAAAACCCGTTTCGGGTTTTAAGGAAAGTTAGGGGTTAAATGTTCACACCAAATTGATACATATGGTGAAAACTTCACTATATTATTAATTTAGTGTCAAATTCACAAATCTATAAAAGCTCCTTAGTTATTGCATCTAAATTTGTATATTCATAATCGTTTCTAATATTGTAGGATAAATCAATAAATACAAAGAGTACAATAATTTACACTTGAGGAGTAGTATACCTCGACCTTGAAATTTGAAGAAGAAATGAAAGGAGTCATGTAGTCATAATTTGTAAACATTTGTGAACATCAGTATATGGTAATTTATAGGATGAGTATATGCACCTGATAAGCATTGACTACACAACTATAACCCTACAATTACTTGCTATCATCTCCCATAACTCAAAGTGTGAAGAATGAGAACTTTAAACCTATTTTAGGGCCCATTTAAACAAATCATTTTCTTCAATTTTCTTTGGATGTTCAAACTTGGAGGTCATAACGGATAGAAACTCCGATCCCTTTCTAAAGGGCCGGCGTGAATGAAGTGTCCATTCGTAATGCTAATATCCCGATGGCCACCGGACAAGGGGAAATTAGAACAATACTACTTCCCCCTCTCGAGGGTGGACACTGTAACTACGCTACTTTCCTAGCCTAGTTACTAGTGCCTTGAAAATACTTGACATAGTGTCCCCCCAAAGGGCTTTGAGGTACCCATACAACAAGGTCCAAGGACCTCCCACAGTAGTTGGGTGGACTATAGTGGTGAGCACCACGCCGACATGGGGATTAGAACCGACGACCTCCTCATTAGAGGCCATGAGCCCTAACCACCAACCCAAGGCTTGTGGTGCCTTAATGAAATGCAACAACTTTGTAGTTAGGAGATTTTAAGTTTGAATACATTAGGTGATGGATCTGTAATGATGTTTCTATTGAGAAAAACCTCCAACACACATGGTTTTTGAGGAGGTGTTCTCCATCATCCACCGTTGGATTTCAACTTTTCTTGTCAAATTAGATTCCAGTTTGGATCTAATTTTTGTGGTAAAAACCTTAATTCCATCAAAGTTATAAGAAAGTTATGGCATTCAACTTGGTGCACCAATCTAGTTTTGGACATTTTGTCCTTTTTAAATCTTGGGGCACTTTTCGCCATTGCAAGGCCAACGTTTGCATAAAGGATTCTTCTCTTCAAAGTATAGCAGGGGTCTCATTAAGATAACGGTAAACAACTTCCTAATTGGTGATTTTTTTGGTGCAGGAAGTCTATTGGTCGCATTTTTACTTCAAAGCCAAAATGATGAAATATTGTGATATTAATTTGAATCTTGACACGTTATGATCTTGCAATTCATGAGACCGCATGACTCAAGATATTACCCACATGACCTACAGTAAGTTTACTACAAGAGCCTATGGTTGAGATCTAAGTAACTTATGTTCATTTCCATTTATAATTATTTTTTTAAAACCATCGTACCAACGAGTACACCCAAACTAGCACCCTAACAGGAGAGTACCATAAAAGTCCAACCCAAGTCTCACAGGAACCTTACCAATCCCACACCAGTTCTCAATGCAATAAAAAGCCAGAATCAGACTCTTCTGAATGATGAAAGAAACCAAAGACAAAGTCAAAAGCTGAAGACAAAACAAACTCACACATGCACACTCCTGCCAAGAGTCACAACCCACACTAATTCCAGAGGGGTAGTAAGCGAAAGTTACTAGCAACTGCTACGCAGGGCAGCACAGTGAATCTCCGGCCTATGGTGACCCTAGCTAGGACGGGAGCAGAGAGCACTGATTGCTGTTCTCGCCTAAATCTGCTCAGCCACCTTTGCAGTCTCCGATGGATCAATGCATTTCTCCGCAATTGGCATGCACCGTCCGTTAGGGTTTTCCATCCGATGCTTATTTTGACTGGTTTTGAATTCGGCTTTTTTCGTCGAAGTTGCAAGCTGGCTGGCTGGCTATCTCTCTGTTGCGAGCTGGATCATCATCACCACGCGGATTGCTGCTTCATCGCTCCATCTAGCACTCTCTTGCTGCTGCTGCAGGATCTCGAGCTAGCTTGCTTGCTGGTATGAACTGGACTCTTAGTTCTCCTACTCTAGATTGCGAGCTTGTTTCTGTCATTGCTGCTCGATCGATGGGATGAGTCTTAGATTTCAGATTGTGGGCAGGATTGAGTGGTGGTGCAGATGAGGGATTTGAGCTGGAGTTTGTTTTTCGGGCAATTTGCGATGGTGGTGTGAGTGTGGGATCGTTGGAGTTCGACAATGGCGCTTCTGCTCGCCGTCGTCGTCGTCATCGCGCTGTTCACGTCGCTAGCAGGTGCGTTGCGGGAATTGGGTGGGTGGGTGTCGTTAGAAGTGACTAGTAGGTGTGTTGAGGGAATTGGGCGGAAGTGCGGCGTGAGAGTGAATGTGTGTGTGTGTGTGATGGGTTTGGCAGATGGGACCGCAATCGGCGCCGTGTACGGGCGCAATGGCAATAATATCCCGTCGGCGTCGACCGCGGCGGCACTGATGCAGCAGTACGAAATCTCGCGAGTGCGCATCCTGGACCACGACCCGGTGGTGATTCAGGCGTTCGCGAGCACGCAAATCCGCGTCATGATCTCGGTCACGAACGAGGAGATCCCCGCGGTGGCGGCTTCGCAGGCGTCGGCGGACGACTGGGTGAACCAGTACGTGAAGCCTTACATCCGCCTCACGAATATCAACGCCATAGCCGTGGGTTCTGAGGTTATCACCACCGTGCCGTCCCTGCAAGCCTCCCTGGTGCCCGCCATGCAGAACATCCACAACGCGCTCGTCACGCTCGGCTACGACGCGTCCATCAAAGTGTCGTCGCCGCACGGCCTCGGCTTGCTGGACATCTCCTACCCACCCTCGGCCGGCCACTTCTTCGACTCACTCACTCCCGTCGTGCACCCGCTGCTAGACTTCTTGCAACAAACGGGCGCACCATTCATGCTCAATGTCTACCCTTTCTACTCTTACGAGAATTCTGTCTCCACTGTTCCGCTAGGTTACGCCCTCTTCCAACCCGACACGCCCGTCGTGGACACCAACAACGGCCTGGTGTACAACAGCCTCTACGACGCACAGGTAATTGACATCCAACACCACTCGACAGTCGTGACTGGCAATAGTCCATCAATCTGATCGGTCACCAATTTCAGGTTGATTCAGTGCTTGCGGCGATAGCGAAGCTGAACAAGACGGTCGCAGTGACGGTGACGGAGACGGGATGGCCATCGGAGGGCGATCCGTCGTACGAGCCCGCGGCGAATTACGCGAATGCGCGGCAGTACAATCAGAACTTGGTGAAGCGCATGATGAATAACAGCGGCACGCCGATGCGGCCCAATGTGGAGATCGACGCCTACATTGTGAGCTTGTACGATGAGAATTTGCGGTCGACGCCGCCGTTGTCAGCCCAGCACTGGGGATTGTTCTTCACCAATGGGACTTACAAGTACGGGTTCAGTTTCCTGAACGGGAGCGATACGTGGGGTGGTGGCGGTGGCGGTGGTGGAAATGGGTCCACGCCGAGCCCACCCGGGACCCCAGCGCCACCAGGCACTACCCCCAGTCCGCCAGGGGGTGGCGGCGGGGGCGGAGGCGCTGGTGGTGGTGGAACATCAGGGTCCGGCGTGAAGGTGTGGTGCGTTGCTAAAGCCGGCTCTTCAAACTCCAGCTTGCAACAGGTTCGGCGCGCCTCCACCCTCAGAATCCCTTCTAGCTCCACCCTAGCTTCAACTCACGCCCAATCCATCGTTTCTGCAGGGAATCGATTGGGCCTGTGGACCAGGAAAGGCCAAGTGCGACCCCATTCAAGAAGGCGGAACCTGCTACATGCCTAACACTCCATTCTCTCACGCGTCCTACGCATTCAACATTCACTACCATTGGTTCCAAACGGACCCCAGGTCGTGCATTTTCGGTGGAGACGCCGAACTAACCTACGTCGATCCTAGTACGTCCTCATCTCCATGGCACATCTTGATTCAAACCAGGTTACTACTATCGAATTATTGTTGCTGTTATTGTTATCGAGCTCTTGCTAAGCTATGATGTGGTGTGGGTGCAGGTTACGGAAACTGCTACTATGTGCCGAGGTCAGCGTCGGCATTGCCCATTGTTTTTCGACCAGGTTCTTTGATCGCTTATTTATTGATGGATCTGTGATTGGGTGGGCATTGACGAATCTGGGGTTGTGTGTATGTGCAGTTCGGCAAAGCGATTGGTGGTGGGACGGAGCTTGCTGGCCCTTGCGGTCGTGTTCATATTGTCTCTGCTCACGGTATAGTAGCTGAAGCCTTATAGCGATTATATTATCAATTTTGTGTCGGCGATCAAAAACGCTGTCCCGACCATTGACATTTTGCACGGACTTGTGTCGTAGAATAGATTGGCAATCAATCTCCAATAATCTCTCGTAGTTGAGCAAGGCTGGCCGAGTGTACATCTGTGTACATTTTTTCTTTCATTACTATACACCTGTCCGAGACGCAAATTTTTCCTCTTATGCCTCTCTGGACCATTCGATGAAGGTAATCCGTGCGTCTCATGCTTTAAGGAATCGGAAACAGTTTCAACGATGTTCAAGTAGAGTGATGATGAACATCGTCACATGTTCATGAGAATCCGTGTCGAAAGAGAATCTCTAGAGAATTCATTACTTTTAATATGATGTGCGGTAGCTGGGAAGATGCAACATCTGACTAAGAACGAGCAGACATGGCCGGCATCTATGTTCTCTCACCAGTAGACGTGAGCTCTCTATATATAAAAGAACACGATCAGTCGGTCTGTCCTTGGCAATCCATACATACATGATCATGGTCATCATCATTTGGTAGAAGAGATTTAAGGATTCTGAAGAGTTCATTAATCCCCAATAATATAACAAGGAGTTGAAGGGACAAGGAATGTGGAACATGAAAATGCGCAAAGGAGTTAATGAGAGATGAGGGGGACATGAGATGGGATCTAGGAACAGCGAACAAAGGATAGGAACTGAGGACGGAGAAAAAATATGAACAAGTAATGAGAACGAGGAACAATTGACATAAACTAGGAACAAAAAATGGGAGCCAAGAACAAATGATGGAAACCGTGAAAGGGAGGAAGGGGATGGGGAACGGTGAACATGAGTTTTGAGTAGGTTACCATTAATTAGGAAAAAGAGAATGGGAAACAACACAAGAAAGCATAAACCCTTAAACGTCAAGCCCCTCTGAAAATACACTGGAAACCAAGCCCGAGGGGCATGCTCTGACGTTTAAGGGTTAACTAGGAAATGGAAAATGGGAAACTAGAACACAATAGAGGAACGAAGAACAAGGGAATGAAAAACATGCCATGAATATTAAAAGCGAAGGGACCATCTATGAGGGAACCCTGGATAGGGGTAGTTTTTGAAGTGCACCAAATAAAGAGCTCACCCATCGGAACGAGAGCTCACCCATCGGAACGAGGTAACCTTACTGACAAATTATCAAATATTATTTAAAATTTTAAATTTTTTTGCGTGTCCAGAGGACACATGTACATAATACTTCTGGACAGATGTACATACTAGTGATATAAAACAAAATAGTGTGTAAAAGTATGGGAGTTTACAAGCACACAATAAGCAATAGCATGCGGTAGATGATGAAACAATGTTCCACCATTATCACTTTTCAATGCGAATCTGTCACAACTGCGATTGCGAGGTGCAAGATAAGGTAGATATCATGATTTCTTCACAACTGACTGAAAAGGTCAACTGCCAATTGCATGTGCATGGAAGGTAGACAGCACGTTCTCTTCACAGCCTACTGTAGAGCTGGACTAAAAGAAGGTAGCAGCAAAAGTAGGCGAAAAAGAGAGTCTCCATTCGACGAGGTCAAAAGTTTCTAATTGTGAGTTTCAAATGAACTGTAGTGTACATAGCCAGGGCAGGGATGTAGCGGGTCAACATTGCTCCAATTACACTAATGAATGGTACTTGTGCATCATCCACTTGTTCTGAAAGATTGCGATAGACGACTACTAGTTTCTGACTTACACTGATGGCAGGTCCTGAAAAAGTCGAGAGATGGAAGTAGAGATATTACCCAAGCCTCGTCTCCATACACCTCCGCAAGCAGCTAAACTAAGCTTCAACGTCATGGAAGTTAGACTGAACAGCTCGGTTCCTCTAAAGCATACGCTCACCGACGAGGAAAAGCTTGAGAAACTAGGAAGGTATGATAAAATATCGTGAAGCGGAGTTCATTTTCTCAAGAAAATTAAGGTTGAGAGAACAAACGAAACCCTAGAGTGAATCGATCTACTTGGGAGCCGGCCTGAGCAATTTCTTCTGCTTCTTCGACATCTTCTTCAAAGTCTTAGGGTTAGAAACTTTCTGGACTCCCTGGCCTCGGAGCTCATTCTCCTTCTTGATTCTAACACGATCCTCGGTCTTCTTCCGCTTCTCAACCTTATTCGCCCTAATCTGCTCCTTGAGCTCGTTCATGCGCTCCTTGAACGCCCGTTTGACCTCCTTCTCCCGATTCCGATCCTCTAAAGTAGGCTTGCGCCCACCCTGCTTCAGCGAAGACGCTCGCGACGATTTCACCGTCTTCCACTTCCGCCCTGACACTTTCCCCGCTATCACACCGTCGTACGTCGGGCGTCCATAGGCAGGTTTATTCTCGTCGTTTGCCGCCGCTACGGCTGCTCGCTTGCTTGCGTGCCGAGTCTCCTCCGATGTGTCCATAGCGGCCTCCTCAGCGGCCGCTTGTTCCTCCTCCGCCCTCTTGCGTTTCCTCTTGGCGCCTCCCAATCCCTCGTCCAGATGCCGGAAATCAATTGGAGTCGCCATCGCTGCTAAAATTGACCGCACCTGGAGAATTGCTCGCAACGCAAAGAGCTACAATAGGGCTCCGAGAAAAATCACGGCCTCCAGGCCGGATTGCAAAAGACCGAAAAGGGTAAAGCTCATCCGCAATGAACCCGCCTGCTAAACCCTAAACCCTCATATCACGGTCGTAAGTACCAGAATGCGGTCATGAGTAGATCTTCCCCCTTACCCGCGAGAAGAGACCTCTGATAACGTACCGCAGACGGTATTGTCTAGTATTTAACCCTCGTGCAAAACTGCCTAAATTACAAAAAATAACCTCTTCTACTTCAAGACCAAGAAAACTCAATATAAGCATTAATTAGAAAATTAAACCGTAGGATCTTGAAATTAACTTGACGTACTAGTTGCATGTCAATTTTGAGCTGTTGACTCTTCTACTTTTTGTGAGATTATAACGGTCGAAGTTGGTTGAATTTTATTCCTAGGGAACCCTCAAAACTTGTTTCAAGTTTTAAGGATCTATAAGGGTTGATCAACCGAAGCGTAATTGGTAGATTATATTGTCCTACAACGGGCATCAACTTGAAGTATCCACTTTTGAAATTTTTGGTAAGGGGGTACGATAAGTCTATGTGTCACTAGTTGTTTTACCATTGAATTTTCAACATTCTTGTGTTCATAAAGTCAACAACAAAAATCCCACAAAAATTTTATGAGAAGTAAAGGAGGGAGCATGTCTATCTTCCTTTTCTTGTTAGGGGTGCCATTGTTTTTTTTCTTCAATATTCATAAAAAGAAGTAAATTTTTGAATACTTCCACTTGTTGCAAGGTACACCTTAATGACTCTAATAGAGAAAATGTGTAATAATTGAGATTTTTGAGAATCTTATTTTGGAGACTCCTACATTCTTGGATGAAGAATTTATTCTACCTTGAAACATACACTAACTTTACGTCAATTAGTACGTGAACCTTGGTATGAAAAGGAAATATTTATCTATTCATTACTTCACTCGAAATGTTTGACTTGAATACCATTTGACTCGTGGCAAGGGGGGCAAAATATCTCAATACAAGTAAGGTCCCGTTGTCCCGACGGGCAAGCTCTTTATACAGTACTTTAAAAAAGTATCCCGTGTCTACCATTCCCTCAAACATTATTATGTTTATTATTTTTATATCCCGTGTTTTTTTCCTCTTCTTTTCTTTCTTTCTCAAATTTTTTTCATACATAATCGAGAAAACATAAAAGACTAGGGCTAAATTAAAATCCACCTCGATTGTGATAACATACTTTCACTTTTTTGAACACTTTTTCTCTTGCAACGGTTTCCTTTTCAACATGGAATCTTGTAGTAAGGGTTCACAAGGAGTGTGGTCGCATGAGCAAAAGCAGGTGAGTACACTCAGCGAACGTGGCAATGCGTTGGAGGATAATACCAACTAATCACCCACGATCACCATCGCCACGCCGGATCATGCAGCCCCCACTTTTGCGATTCCTCATTCCAACTAACAAACAGGCAATGAATTCTCAAAGAAATTGCATTCTCAACAATCACAGCAATCAATACTCTCTCCAAACATTCACAACAATCGGCACAAGCATCTACCGATCCAGCCTCTAGAATCTGCTGCGCACCATCGAATGCGATCGTCCATAACGAAGTGCTCTTTTTTCGTCACCAGGTTGCTTTGAAGGTCCAATTGGGGTCATTGCCAAGGGCGTTACGATGAGGGCGATCAGAGCGCTCGGCCTTGTGAGGCGAGCTTCGAGAGTCTGTTGCGCTAGTACCGCAATTCAGAGGCTTGATTCGCAACCGAGGAGGCTTTCGCTTCCTGGCGTTCCGGCTATGGCGAAGGGACCGATCGCCATCTTCCCCTCTTCAGCCTTGCCTCTGGTATTGTGACTGTATTTCTTAAATTTGTGAATGAAATTCATCAGCTTGTTTGATAGTACTAGAGGTTCATTAGGTTTTTTTATCTTTTTTTTGGGTTGCAGATGGTGAGAAGTTTCAGTGAGGTGCAAATTGCAGCGCCGGAAGTTCAAGCAACGGGTGGGATCGTGGAGATTCCGTTAGCTCAAACTGGGGAAGGAATTGCCGATTGTGAGCTCATTCGATGGTTTGTCAGCGAGGTAACTGGATTGAGTTTTGGAGAGAGACTTGCGTAGAGAGAGACTTGCACAGTGATCAATCGGCTGAGTTTTCTAGAGAGAGACTTGCATAGAGAGAGACTTGCACATTGGGTGATTGCGGTCTGTCTGTCTGTCTGCTGTTTGTAGGGCGATATGGTGGACGAGTTTGCTCCAGTCTGCGAGGTGCAAAGTGACAAGGCCTCGGTGGTGATCACCAGCCGCTATAAAGGCAAAGTGTCGCAGATTTTGCATCACCCTGGAGATATCGTGAAGGTCGGCGAGACATTGCTCGAGTTGATGCTCCCTGAGGGCTCACCTGCTGGCAGCCCCGAGGGTGATTCAAACCCTAAACCCTCCATTTCAGACCCGGAACCTAAATCCAAAACGGATGAGGACGACGATCACTTTGTTGCTTCTGTGGTGCTCGCCACTCCTGCTGTTCGCACTCTTGCCAAAGAATATGGCCTCAACCTTCACGACATTCCTGGCTCTGGCCCCAATGGCCGCATCACTAAAGCTGATGTCTTGAATTACGTCACGCTGCGAGAGAATACTCAGGATGACATTCAGGTCAGATACTTTTACTCATCCCTATCAGCAATCTAAAATCTTCATCCTTTTCTCTTCTTGATGAAACATTCCAGAGTCCATCTTCTTGGATATCAACTACATTAGTGAAGTCCAGGAGCATCCGATCACAAGCTCGGGAGTGCGCTTTATTGAGAGATAGAGTCAAACACCCTCGCTAGTACTTTTTGTATAACATCGTCACATGCAATTATCCAAAGAGTAGAATATTGATATCAGTTGCCTCGATTAGTTTCTCAGCTTCTCTTAGAAATCAGCACTCTGAATTACATACGAAGGGTAAAGAGCATAGGCTTCTCCTGCATTTGAACCGAAATGTAGGAGTGTTCTTTTATTGAGATAAAAGCAAATTGTTCTTGTATACCGGATGTGGGAGATTGTTGAAAGGACCAAGAACACGATGGTATCGATTGAGTCTAATATGAGCTACTGTTGACATCAATTACAATATTGTTTGCTGCAGTCTCTGAACGAAGCGCCCGTTCATGAGGAGCGTGAAGTAGCGAGTAGTCTGGCTCCAGAATACGTCCCAGTGCCTCAAGGACCTACCCATGGCGTTTTCGACGGAGCCGACACTTGCATCCCTGTCAGGTAAAGATCCCTGCAACTCTAAACTCGATTCTAAAAGCTCAGATACACTCGAAGGAAATCTTTATAGCTGTTCGAGCCATGATGTAAATTTTTGTGCAAGTGATATTCGCTGCATTCTTGGGTTTTGATTGTTCGTGGTGGTGGGTATGCAGAGGTTACAGACGAGCAATGGCGAAGGCGATGACAGCAGCAGCAGCGGTGCCGCACTTCTACTACGTGGAGGAGATGGCCATGGACAAATTGTCGGAGATGAAGCGCTCGCTGGCTAAGCAAGTGCCGATGGAAGCGGGCGTGAAGCTGACCAACTTGCCGTTCCTCATCAAATCCTTGTCCATGGCGCTCAAGAAGTTCCCTGTCATGAACAGCACCGTGGACGAAGGAGTCACCCAGATTCAAGTGCGAGGTACACATACACAGGCACACTTTTCCTTTAACTCCTCCATATTTTGACATTCAAAAACATGGCTCCAGTTGCCACCATCTCAAAATAGAGCTGAATCACAATCCCAGTTCCGAAAGAGTGTCAACTACTGATCCATCGATCCATCAGAAGATAGATGAAGCTAAAACCCTAAACCCTAACACCTAACTAAGGTTCACAGCTATCTATCCTCAAGCTTTTATCTATTTCTGGGTCGGCATATTTTCGAACATGTAGCTTGTCGCTGCTTGATCGCCATTATGAATCTTTCGTGGGATACTCAGGGATGAAATTAAACTAAGCCTTTGATATGCTTTTGATTGCAGCTGCACATAACATTGGCATAGCAATAGCGACGAATCATGGCCTAGTGGTACCCAACATCAAAAACGTGCAAAAGCTCTCAGTCCTCGAGGTTGGTGATCAATCCTCCATCTCTTCGTCTTCTTCATCTTTTCAACGTTGTAGTTACTCACTCACTTGAGCTGCAGATTGCCACGGAGTTGTCTCGATTGATTCAGCTCGCAAACACAAACTCTTTGAGCACCGACGACATCACGGGTGGCACCATTACGGTGTCCAACTTCGGAGCCATCGGTGGCAAGTTCGGTCTGCCAGTGCTCAACGTTCCCGAAGTGGCCATCGTTGCCATTGGCCGGATGCAACAGGTGGTTCGAATGCAACAAAATGAACTCGAACAAAGCCAAGTTGTCAATGTGAGTATATCTAGATCTCCTCCAATGTTGCTACCATCTCGTCAAATGTGTGTACCGACACGAATAAAATTCTGGATTATTCTCGGAGGTTTTTGTTTGCCATTTGCTGAAGTTGTTAGTTTTTTAACTTCTTGGTGCAGGTGACGTGGGGTGCTGATCACAGGGTGATCGACGGAGCTACTGTGGCTCACTTTTGCAATGAATGGAAGTTGCTTATTGAGCAACCTGAGCGTTTGGTGCTCACTCTTCAGTAACAGCCAATTAATCTATTATTTGACTAACTTTATCTTTTGATTTTTAGAGGGGTGCAGAGGACCCCTGCTTGTTAATAGTAGTTCCTCCAACCTGTACATTTTACTGGAGAGCGGCAATGATTTGTACAGGAAGTTCGACTCTCTAGGATTTGACTTCGTATGGAAACTATACGATTGGTAATGAAGAAGAAAAGCGCTTTTACAGATTTGTAAATATCCTCCATTACGTAGCATTGTGAACAACACCTTTTGTTGGCTTTGTCAATTCAACAAAGTGTCCATTTTCACACTTCCATTTTTTCGGTATCTACTTGAAAGTCCTATGTCACAGTGAGAGATCCTCCATCGTGGCCTCATTCAGAGTCGAGATGCACATGTGTCCGCTCCACTTCCGGCAAGGCCTGTAACTTGTTTTATAGTGTAGCACATGACCTGGTAACGAAGCATGGTCGTGTACCTTCACGCAAACCTCGACGGAAGAAACAAAGAACGCTGGGGAAACGGCGATGGTTCCAGCTTTGATCTTCTCTTCACGCTGACTTGCTATTAGAGGCCCGGTTGACCAGGAGCCAGAGGGAGAGACTTGCATCAGGAAACTGGGGGGCCATTGATTGTGTATGGATGCTGTATGGTTTACATCCATGTGGACTACTGTATGGATCCCATATGGGAACAGTATCGAATCATTACCTTTATGATCCAATTATCAGACCAATGGAAACCGTATAGGATCAGTTATAATGGATACTCCCTCCGTCCCATAATGATCTTCTTGTTCAACTAAATATTCCAGATTAAGGCCAAAAACCAATATTTTAATATTCTGTTTTATGCAAAAAATAAAGACTGATGCTCTCCATTCATCCTCCAAGTTTGAGTTTTGAATTTTTTTTCATATGAAAGTTATGAAGGGTCAAAATGTGGGATTTGAGGGCCTTTGGGGAGGAGCACCGCTGGCCAATCAATCAACCTGTTCGCGCGCTCCTTGTCAATTCCCGCTTCAGTTGTGCATTTCCCGCGCATTGTGACGAAACTCACCTGCCGAAATCTACAGCCCTAAAATTAATGAGTTCCTGGCATCAGGCCCCACATTGCCAAATTTACTCATTCTGAAACTAAATTCCGACTTTGCATTAATTGCTAAGTGGGTCCTCGGTGTCAGGTGCCAAGTCAAATAGCCTCCAAAGCTTGATACAGTTCGGTGAGCAACGCGTACTTGCAAATTCAGTGACGGTGAGTTTAGGAAACATGTTCAGCAACAACATGACGGTTGTATCATGTGTGCACGAACCAATTTACATAGCGATTTACATGGTGTCTCGTCATGTGACCCTTGATTTTTGTGTCACCACTTCAGTCTAAATTCCAGAAGTGCATGAAGAGTAGCCTACTTCTTCAAAAAAAGTCCAACATTTCGTATTTTAAACATGTGACTCGTGCTTACAATACGTGGCTGATTGCCCATGTGGCCATCTGGAATTCTGCAGCTCTCTCAAAATATGTGTTCCTTCCTTGTTGCTACACTTCATTTGATGCCAAAAAGATCATCACAAATCAGGTGATGTTGTAGGCCGAAGGACGTCAACGTTGCCGTGGCCACGATCAAGACCAAGAGGACCATCCAGTTCGTAGATTGGTGCCCCACCGGATTCAAGTGCGGCATCAACTACCAGCCACCAACAGTTGTCTCAAGTGGTGACCTTGCGAAGGTGCAGAGAGCGGTGTGCATGATCTCGAACAACACAAGTGTAGCGGACGTGTTCTCACGCATTGACTACAAGTTCGACCTGATGTACGCAAAGCGTTGCCAGAGGCACACCGCTGTTGGCTGAGTATAGTGCTTTCTCTCGGAACTTCAGCACTATCGCAGTACAATGTCTGCAGGAGCTCCCGCCTAACAACAACAAATTCACTCGCACCTGTGATCGGCACACAGTCAACTACAGAGTACCTTGTTGACGAGGGCTACGAAGACGTTTTCATTCGATGGTTATTTCTTTGGTGTTGTCCGGTTGCTTAGAAATGTGAATTTGCTCTGACTACATCCAATACAACTCAATACGATTAGAGTTCATGCTTTAGAGAGAGGTGCTTATTCTCCGAGTGTATGTGAATTGTACGGAGTATATATTATCCTTTCCAGGGGTAGGAAGGTTTAGTTTGGAATTGAAGACTTTGGTTGAAATGATAACAGCCGACATCGGAAGATTGTCGGATGTTATATTCTAAGTGAAACTAGGTGATTGAATGGGCTAATTGTTCAATCGAAATGGAGATCATCGCGGTTTGTGCTTGGGGTTCTAGTGTTTACCGTGTGTGAGAGAAATTGGAAATCACTGTCATGCGAAATTGGAGTTGAATACATTACACTAGGCTAAAGTTTAGAACAATCATTGCAACCCTTGAGAAAAATTTTTAAACGGTGATGTTTGTTGCACCTTAGCGTGTGTCAATCGGCTTTTGTTGTTGTCTCCGCACAATATCCGAGAGTTAAATTGCTTTGGATTTAGACTTTGAGAAGAATACTATTAGCGCCCGACAATTAGACTTTAGATCTCTTCATCTATGGTATATATTCCATATGTTGAAAATAAAGGCAAGGCTCAGTCTTAAAGCCACTTCTTTCTTATGCAGGGATGGAAGGGGAAATACAGCCTGAAGTTTCTTTGCGAGTCCAGAAGGCAAATATGACTGAAGCGCAACGTCGATCATGTTATGAATTTTTATTGGCTCAAAGTACCAACGGAACACTGAAGAAAGGGTCGATTACAAGTGCAGCGCATCGATTTGGTTTCACCACTCGAACAATTAGTAGTGTTTGGGCAAGGGGAAAAACATCCATTTCAAATGGAAACGACTTTGCAGATGTATCATCTCGTATTCAAGGAAATTCGGGACGAAAGAGGAAGGAGATTGATGTGGCTATTGTCAAAGATATTCCGTTGCGACAACGTAAAAACATTCGATCTTTGGCATGTGCCATGAATATCTCCAAGTCAACACTTCATCGACGCATAAAAGAAGGGAAGCTCTATCGCCATTCTAGTGCATTGAAGCCATTCCTTACTGAAACGAACAAGAAATCTCGGCTTCAATATGCACTATCAATGATTGAACCATCATCTCTAACCACGGAGTCTCCAACATTTAAAGACTCATTTGATCGTGTTCATATTGATGAAAAATGGTTTTATCTCACTCAAGAGAGCAGTTGTTTCTATTTGGTCCCCGATGAAGAAGAGCCCCATCGTACTGCAAAAAGCAAGCGCTTCATTCTCAAGGTGATGTTCCTTGCAGCTGTTGCTCGTCCTCGGTTTGATTACTTGAGAAATAAATATTTTGATGGAAAAATTGGAATATATCCTCTTGTTTTTCAAGAAGCAGCAAAACGATCTAGCAAGAATCGTCCAGTTGGTACGATGGAAACAAAGCCAATTTCAGCTATCACAAAAGAGGTTACAAAACGGATTCTGATAGAGAACGTGTTTCCGGATATTAGATCAGTATGGCCGCGAAGCTCAAAACCCGGACCGGTTGAAGTGTACGTTCAACAAGATAATGCAAAGCCGCATCCGAGTCCCGGATGATCCCATTTTGATTGAAGAAGGTAATAAGGATGGACTCAAGATTCGTTTAGAGTGCCAACCACCAAACAGTCCAGATACAAATGTATTGGACCTTGGATTCTTCCGAGCCATTCAATCACTACAGCATCAAAAGGCACCTAGTGTGATTGATGAGTTGGTCAATGCAGTAGTCACCTCATTCAATGAGAGATGAAGAAAGAAAAATGAATGATGTCTTTCTTTCTCTTCAAAACTGCCTCATTAGTGTAATGAAAGTTCAGGGGGGAAACAACTACAAGCTTCCTCACATGGGCAAAGCAAAATTAGCAAGGTTAGGCCGTTTTCCCATGAATTTAGAGTGTCCTATTAACATATTACAAGGTGCCTTAGACGCTACTCGTGACATGTAGTTCACTGGAGAAAGAAATTTATAGTAGAAGCACCTAGAATTTTAGTTTGGTGGGCACATGAAAAAAACCAAAAACACTTTAAATATTTTTTTTGGTAAATTTGTGTTCCACATATTGTTATTTGCTCACATGCTAATGTAGTTTCTTTTGGGTGTATTCATAGAAACTTATGTCCAACAATTCATTTTGGATTTTGTAGTAGCAATGACAATGTGCACTTTAAAAGAAAATCAAGTTTAACAAATCATAATTGTCTTTATCCATACATCATTTGTTTTTCATCCATGATGTATTCAAAATTGACTATTGTCATTAAATTATAAAAGACCAAGTTGCCTTTTAGGGCATTTTGGTGAGGTCACTAGTAACGGAGTTTTATTTTTTACTTTGAAGTATTCACACAATATGTGTCCAAGGAGTAGCGTCAAGGTGCAACGATTTTCATAACTTTTGAGTACATGGTTAAAAAATTATCGCATTATAAGTCATTTTCTTTGATCATAGGACAAGTCTAGGCAACTAAGAAAGCTTTTTTAAAAATTTAGTTTTGAAGTAAGAAAATTTTGAAATTGGTTTTTTGAGCTACCTAGATTGCCCAAAGATCAAAGAAAATGACTTATCATGCAATAATATTTTAGCCATGTGATTAAAAATTATGAAAATTGTTGCACATTGAAGGTACTCCTTGGACACATGTTGTACGACACATATTCCAAAATAAAAATAAAAATTCGTACCGAGTTGACCAAAATCACAATATTGCCCAAAAGGCAACGTGGTCTTTTCGAAGTCAGAACTTGACAATGTATGTAAATTTCATTGATGTTGATCAGAATATTAAATTATATAATGTATGAATTTTTTCAATACAATTAGGATTTCTACTTAATTAAATTTCATTGTTCTTAACCTTCTTTTAAGAGTATTTCTTCTTCATCCTTCTCTTAGGTTTAGAATTTGCTACCCTTGAAGGATACCAAACATCATAAAAGTCCCAAAGATGATGTCATTGCTCAGTGTAGAAACAAGTGAATGCACTTGTTAGTCCAATAATTTGAGCATTTTGGTGAGTACCTATGTAATGGAAGACTACATCTTTTAATCCCTGAACGAAACAAACTGTAAGCCCTTTCTCGTCATATGTCATGTATGTTATTTCATAGGTAAGCACTTTTTAAAGCTTTTCATGAGTAGAAACAACGTTCAAGAGTATATGCTTATTTCAATTAGTGAAAAATTTGAGTTGCCATATGAGCTACAATATGAGTCGTATGCCTCAACCCCATGATCCGTTCAAGGGTTAAGGGTTCACCAAAGAACAATTATGTGTGAATTAAAAGTGACCTTTTCATGACATTTTCTTTGGATTATTTTAACCTTGTGATGCTTCACATTTTTTTGCCTTACATATGGGAATTCGACATTGGTGGAAAGCCTATCTTTGACTTGTTGAATGCAACTTTGTTTTTGTACATCAAAAGTCAGTAAATAAAAAGATTCACAATACAATATCCAACCAACTATTTTGTTGTGATATTTGTTTTTTTTTTCAACGTACAGTGACAAACGAAACCAAGTACTTTTGTGAAACATTCTCATTCAAACAACCATACCATAAGCATCAATCGATAAAAACCAAAATCGTATACATGAAAGTTGTAGAGCATGACATACAACACGTCACCATGGAAGTTTGAAGAAAAATTAGTTGTTCTTGAAAGAAAATTAATTCCAAAGTTTGCTATATCAAAAACTCGGTTTTGTTCAACGTAGTTTGGTTTTACTTTATCTTTTGTCAATTTTTTCTTAAAACTCCTAAAAAAATTTGGCAACTTAGCATGTTGGTACACATCATTTTTATTGTTGTATGCAAAAATTGAAGGAAATTCAAATTAATAGAATTAAAATTATAAACACTTTAACAAACATGCAAATGATGTTGTTTCTCACAAAACAAGGATTTCCTCTTTTTAAAATTTCATGACAATCAAAAAGCATTGCAAATCAACCGGCAATGGAGAAGTTCCAAGTAATTGCGGGAGTGCCAACTCAACATGTATGGAGCCGTCACCTTCCGGTCAAAGGTGCCATGGAGCTCCCACTTGCTCCCCAATTTCATGGGAGTACTAAAATACTCTCTATTATTTAATTCTTGGGCCCACTGTCATGATGACTACACTCTCCACACGTTTCCATGAAATTGCTCTTTGAATATGGAATTCATTTCCCGGGCTCTTCTTCCATGTCACACTAGGAAAATCATTTTGGGACAAGAAAAGAAGAGTAACTGGAAGATCATTATGGGACGGAGGGAGTATTATATAGTAACCATTGCCTGTATAAGAACCTTACTGTAATTATATAGTTTTCAAAACAATATTGATTTTCTATGGGTTAATATCAATATGGTAAGTATGATGGAGTAGTAGTAGCAGTGGTTCTCGTATGGTTTGTGTACGAGAAAACAAAATGTTACAGTTACCGTATTGATTTGATAGTGTTTTTGTGTTAAAGTTATACTAACTCTATACTGAACATGTATAATATTTATAGTGAATTTTTATGGGAACACTAAATACAACATATCCCATATCCCATTTTTATTTATCATACATCTTCGCTCATTCATACGATACTTATTAGCCAATCCAAGAATTCTAATCATTTCAACCCTCTTTATACCTATTTATTTCCCAATTTTTGAAGTTTTAATGGTTTTCAATATTTGAAAATAAAATCTAGCCTATAGAATTTTGATAATTAATTATCAATAATAGATTTAGTTAACGAATTATCAATAATAGATATAAATAATAATGTATCAAATAAAATGATAGATTGGTAGTAAATTAATCCCATACAATCACACCAACTTAGATTGACCTAATATTTCTACAATGCTAACAAGACTTGAACGGGGAACTAACCGAACCACGTAATGTTAGAAATTCAAACCATATCCTAAAAGAAAGATAAAAAATGCTCCAAAGTTGCCAGAACTTTAATCCAATTCGATAATTAGACCGCTTTATTTCTCAAAATTTAAAAAGATTTCCAAAATAGTGCTTGATCTTTCCAAAGTATGGAATAACTTGCACTGCCCTTATGATTGCAGTTATTTCTACAACTATGTAAGATGCCTGATGTCCTTCTTCCAATCTAATCACTGGACAAACACAGACTTCATTGGTATTCACATATTGATACATCTTTAAGAATGCCAACTCTTTTGTGATTTTTACACCCTCACGATTAATGACATCACATTCAAATATCACTCGGAGTTGCCCATACATTTCATTGTTCTCTTCAGAGTGAAAAATCACAGTACTATACCATTCCCTACAATGAAAATCCGGAGTTGCACGTGCGTAAATAGCTCTATCTCCATATTGTGAAGTCAGATCTGGTGCTATAGCCTATAGCTAATAAAGTGTGAAGTTGTAAAACCTGCATAAAATAAGATATAGTTGTTAGATTTTTTTCTATAGTAATATACTCCCTCAAAACTTGATAACCGATGTTTCTTAGTGATAAAAAAATAAAAAAAATAAAAAAATAGAATGTTATTCATTAATTCAAATAAAAGCTATTGCTTTACACATGATAAAAAAATTAAAAATGAGATTGCTTTGATAGGCATCTAATTTAACATGGGACAATAGATTTAATTGTATCTACATGAAAGAAATAGATTGTATAATTTACCTTGGCATCTTTCAGTTCATACTTGATGCAAAATGCTTCCAAATGAGTTGGCAAATTTGAGGCAATCTCCGGTTGACTTCGCAAGATTCTCTGTAACTTTGTTAATTCTGAAGTCTCCATATCTCCATGTGCCACGGTAGCATTCATATTTATAGTCGACATACGCAAATTCTCCAGAAAACCTCCCATTATACGGTTTCCTGTCTCCGTTGCCTATCAAATCATCATAGTCACTTTCATTTTATATAAGTTGCTCATTTGAGATATATTAACATAAACTCTATTATATTAGTTAATAACAACTATAAGTTTCTATTTATTAAATATATCAATGTAAAAATTTTTAAATATCTATAGTTACAAATATAAAAACATTACCAATCTTAGTTTTTTATCCAGTGTTATGCTATATTATATTACAATGATATTCCTAGGTTGTTATCATAATAATTTATTGTTCAAGTTAATTTCATAAAAAAAATTAGAGTCACTACGTACCTGAATTAGTGGTGTATTCTTCCCCTCTGGATATAAAAATCCCTCCTTGCCTCCAGCTTTTTCTCTTAATGCTTGAAGCCTCCTATTATGTTTGACAATATAGCTTAAATAATCTTTTTTGTTACTTGATCTGTATGCCGTCTTCATCAATACAATGTGGAGATGTTCATACATATTTGAGATATATTCAAATGCTGCTCCAGATCTTCGGATTGCTCTACTGTAGTGACTCATTGCGTGAATTTTCACTAACTGGAAGTTGGATTTTTGCCAACCTGATAATTTTTGCTTGAAAGTATCTACATCTCTGTAATTAGAACCACAATATTACTAATTATAACAAAAAAAGACAAAATTGAAAACCAACACCATTTTACTAAATAAAGTAAAACCTAGGTCAAATTTTATGAAAGCAATGATAATTTGAAATTCAAAAATTTTAGATATAAAATAAATTAATTTTAAAAAATACACTTGTCAACATACCTATTCATTAGGGTATCCATTCTTGTTAAAGATTCCTCAGTATGTTCTCTCAATCGACATGCCATTTGATACCATGTCAAAAAATGAACAACTGCGGTGATGATGTCTTTATCAAACAAATCCACCATACAAAATACTAGTACCTGTTACACGGAAATACAAAAATGTTGGTTACTTATTACTCACAATTACAATTCCCAGTAAATCAAAAATAAAAATAGTGATTAGATTATGGAACTCACCTGCATAACAGAGCGATATTCAAATGCTGCAAAATTTGCATTTGAGCTAACAAATCCACCCGAATTAATGCCTGGTAGTCGAAATTGATAGAACCTTCCAAAATCTTTAATTAAATTAAGCCTACTATCCAATTCAGAAAGAATTCGGGAAGATCTGTCTTTTGCTATACTTCGTAGAATCTGCACAAGTGTTTTGGATACCCCGACATCCGCTTGATGTAACATGTCCACATTGATAGCTAAATATGGATTACCGAATTCGGTGTCACCTCCATCGAATCCCCACAAAGCACACTATTGCAAAAAATTATTAGTATGGTAAAAATACACAAACTGCAGTAGGCCTATGTACTTCACAAACAACTTTGCTAAATAAGAACACTGGATAAGTGATATACTTACTTCTATTGGATGTAATGATTGATTCTTCGATTTTTCAGCACGTTGTGCACGTGTACCAGTGGTAATCTCAATCAATGCAGCCTTCATGCTTCTCTCCGTCCGATTGGGGAAAATCATATCAACATCGCTTAAGTTATTCGACGGGCACATGCAAATACTACATGGAAAACGACTTCTGCCCGAATCATACGTACAAGGCACCTACACATTCCATTTTGTGTATTTAATTACAATTTTAAAAATCTAGTAACATAATTGATGTTTCCAAAACCATGATCAATATTGATTGTTCAATTAAAATATCTTAATGATTCTAAACTTGGAGATTTTATGGCTTACAATAAATTTCACCACCATTCCTTACAATTTTCATTAACCATCATCGTAAACCAATAGCATTACTGCAATATGGGGTTCTAAACTTAAATTTTAAAAGTAAATTCCTACCTTGCATCCTTCGGGATGATCACAAACATATGCAAATAAATTCGGATATACCCATCTTTCTTCACGAAATGGGTCAAATAACAATAAACTACTGCAAAATTAAAAATAAAAGCACATTAGTAAAAATTTGATTTTAACCAAATAAATAAAGATCAATAAAATTAAAAAACTTAGAAAATCATTATCAACAAATGAGAAGTACTTACCTTTTACTTGCTTCTTTTAAAGGTTTGAAGACATGTGCAAGGCATTCTTGAAAGAGTATCAAACGTTCCGGAAAATTTGTAGAAGTTGATGGAATAGTCGGAAAAATTGCTGACAAACAATGACCCTCATCAAGATACCTATTCTCGCATGAGATGTTTGCAATGCTCATAACCAAAGGATGCCCTATCACTTTCATATTGTTGGACAGGGACGTTTGATCACTATACAATATAATTGGTGCAACCACACTATCACGGGCCTTTGATTTCACATATTCCTGCACAATACATGTGTTCAGCTTAATTTATGAAAATTAGATTTAATAACGCTAAAATATATTCAATTATATAATTAATTTTACTATTATAAAAAAAAATCAAAATTTTTGATTTGTTTAGTCATACGTATTTTATAAAATAAATGTGTCTTTTCAAGTCAATGCATAATTATTACAATTGTACAATTGAAGGATAAAATAAAATCGTTGACAAATCATTATTAGAGATAAAAAACAATTAGTAACTTACTTGCATATTCTGCCACCACCACCGCCACTAGGGCAGCACCCACCAGAATGAGATTCGCCAACATGGCATTCCGGTGTCTTTTTCTGCGCACCAAACAGAGATCCAAACTCTCCAAGAACTCCACCAGCCTTTCGTAGTAGCTCGCCGCACCACGTCCAAAGCTCGCGTCCTGGGCCTCCACGGATGTCCTGGACACACATAAGGGCTTTTAACTCCACGGCAAAAGTCAGAACAACAAGAGTTTTTTATTTACGACTACATTCCATGTCGAGGCGAATCGAATTCGGACTACTACAATGCATTTTGAACCTCCCCTCTTCACTTCTCCTCCAAGAAACTAACAGATAACAAGCCTTCTACAACGCAGAATTTCCGCCAGACGTAAGATCGTTAATCACGATTGCTCCAATCGTATCTTCGTAAACAATCACCGTAGAATATACAAGCTCCTTTGACGTTAAAAACTGCTCGTTGTACGCTTCCATTCCAAGTCCTTCTTTCACCTTCAATTCGCGAAATCCAGATAAACCTTCTCACTATCGGTGATCGAAACACCACGCCACAAACTCTCAATCAATATGTTCACGAATGGAAGTTTCATAACAAGAATGCAATATATACATAATGAAAGATATACAATTCACTACAAAGTCCTTTCAATTAAGAAATATATATATATATATATATATATATAAATTTTAGAGAATACAGTTTTTTGAAAATGAATTACCATGCACATAATTTTGAGGAATCATCGTGTAGGAGCCAAAACTGTTGTCCTCTACTTCTCCCGCCAAAAAGAAAGTTCTTACGAGTTCACCACCGCATTTCTGTGATATTCCATTCCAATTTCGTCATTGAAGGTCTTGTCGCACAATTTGCACATCTTTCTCATCTTAATTGAAGCGCCTGCATTCACACAAAAAAACACCACGACATAGCAAAATACAATAAAGAAGTCAATTATACAATAATAAACACCAAAGATCTTCTAAAATCAAGGCAAAAAACAATCATAAATGTAACCAAAACCCCGTTATGATTAAGAAAATATAAACCCAAAATGTGATTATTTGAAAGAAAATTCGTACTAGGGGAAGAAGAGGCAGTGGACATCGTTTAGTAGTGATATTTTATTGCCAACTCGTATACAGCGTGATTTGGATCGCATCCATACTGCTCTAACATTTTAATATGTTTCTTACCAACATTGTGCCTCTCCAAATAAAAATTTAACGACTCAACGCCGCACACCTCACACCAAACGCTTCGCTTCCCCATTTTAACAAGACCTAATCAAAACAACATACATGTTAACATGATTTCAACACGCACTAGAAAATTACACAGCAAGCATATGGTAATTGAAAAGTCAAATTAAAATCAAACGCACTTATGTAACCCAAAATACCAAGTTCATTGAGTGAATCTATTTATTCTTGACTAGAACCTACTCTCATAAAACCCTTCAAACTAAGAAAAAGTAACTTTCAATCTACAGTATGCAGTAGGAAATAAACAACGCAACAATAAAAAAAAATGAGAAGTCAAACGAAAAGAAAAGAAAAAAAAAAAAAAAAAACTTTTCCTTTATGTTAATTCACCATTGTCACTCACAGTAAATTCCGACTGTAGCTGTAACTTGTTTTTCTTTTAAAACATGAGAAGCTATTTACTCCCACCACTTGTTTCCAAACTTTCATAGAACAAAATAAATACAAATAAGAGACACAAAATGATACTTCAATCACTTGTTTTCAAACTTTCAATGATCATAAAAGATACAAATAAAAAACACAAAATGACACTTCGAATGACTGAAATTCAAACTCTAAGCCATAGTCATGAGAGACTCAAAGCGTTTGTAACGATTGCCTTCAGCAATATCATACATAACAAGAAAAGCACAAAAAAATAATCATTTCTCTAACAATTTACAACAAACCTTCTACAACACATACTACAATATTCGAAACCTTAGCGATTGGAACTCACTATCCACTTCCGAAAGTAATTTGGTACACTTTACATCTTCTCTCTTACATCAGCTTTACTACAAAAGGCTCACGTGAAAAGTAAAAGAGAGAGGAATGGAAAGAGGGTGTAATTGAAGAATGAAATGGAGAAGAATAAAAAGAAGTTAGAATTGAAGAATGGAAGAAGACTAATCGATAAATAGGGAAAACTCATTGCCAACTTTCACATCAATGATGCAAGCACTCCAATAGATTTCAACATGTTAATATCAACACAATTTATATTATCACAAATATCACATAGTAAGCAAACATAATCAATCACATGTAATATTCCAAAAATAGGGTTAACCTTAAATAAAACCCTTGGAAGACCAAAAACACTTGAAAAATCCAAAAACCTATGATGAACCAAAAACTCTCCAAATGCAAGATCGTACTTTCAGTCTTTTTACAACCATAATAACCTGGAAACTTGTCTCCTACACATAAGAATATTTATTTTTTGAATATAGAAGGTACAATTGCCAAAATAGATTTTTTTTCAAATTTCTTTCTTTTGTTTATTTTTTTAAAAATGATCTCCTAACTTTTGAAACCATTTGTCACATAGACGAGATTTTTTTTTATGAAAAAAATTCCTCAAGTTCTTAATACAATTTCCTAATACACTTTGCTAACTTTTCATGTCCCTTGGCTTGTAAATTTTTAATTTCTTTTTAAATATAATAAGATCAAACTTACTATAGAATTATAGTACGTCACATGTATGAAATCGTATATGCTACAAATAACTCGTCCTACTAGATGTGTAACGAAAAGTACTTTCAAATTAATTTCTTGTAATAAGATTTTAACAAGAAAGACATGAAAAACCAACATATGTTATCGTTCCCTATTATTCGCCAAATGCAATGATAAATAAGAATTCCAAACTATCATTCACTTTGATCATAGTTGACTTGTAAAAATGAAAAGCCAAAAGGCAAAAAATATTTATAAACAACCCCAAAAACAGTCTTTTTCATTCCAATTCAATTTTCATGATTAGACAATATGGTCACTGGTTTTTCTCGAAACACAATGATATATAGAAATTCCCAACTATCATGCGCTTCAATCACAATTGCCATGTAAATATGAATAGCCAAAAGACAAAAAATATTTACAAACAACCCCAATGACAAATTGTTTTTTATTTCAAATTCAAGATTCGTGATTAGACAATATCGTCACTGGTTTTTCTTGAAACGCAATGATATATGGAAATTCCCAACTATCATGCGCTTCAATCACAATTGCCATGTAAATATGAATAGCCAAAAGGCAAAAAATATTTACAAACAATCTCAATGACAAATTGTTTTTTATTTCAAATTCAAGATTCGTGATTAGACAATATCGTCACTGGTTTTTCTCGAAACGCAATAATATATAGGAATTTCCACCTATCATGCGCTTCGATCACAAGGGGATTAAAGAACAAATTTTACATATGTAAAATTTGTTCCTTAATCCCCTTGTGACCAATTGCCACCTCCTTGGTGATTTTTTGTCTCACGCCGCTTCATAGAAAGCAACGTCCAGCATTTTGTGCGTAATTATGTCTTACTCTCCGACTTCTATCGTCACCTTCACTCGTCAATAAATTATTGATATTGACTTTTTCTGTACTTTCAGCATCGTAGGTTTTAATTTACGCATGATTGGCGACGAAAGTCTTCACAGTAGTCCTCTGCAAACCTTCACCTTACGATCTTATGCAGAGAGGATAGCTCAGGATTTTATCGCTCTCCTTTCTTCCATCTTATTGGACAGTAGTTGACGTTGACGCTTTAGCTCGAGAGTGCTTGCGTTTATAAACGATGAGGCTGATTTGTGTGACCAACACTTTATTAGTGGTTCACCATCAGATTCCTAGGTGTTTTTATTTTCCTAGTTTGATTTGGATTACGTAAGGTCATATATCTGTAGTTGCCCTATGGCACTGGTCATACATGTGATTTTATTATACGTTTTTATATCTATCTATATCGTTTACCTTTCAAACATGAACGTTCAACAATTTCTCAATTTAACTCATCTAAATGTTTAAATTTTAAACTGAATGCGAACTAAAAGTATCTAAAAGTTTTTTTATTGTTCATGAGAGTGATTGAATCTTGTCAATGTTGGTAGGGGCTCTGGTCTAATTTTTGTATATTTCAGAATAGCTGCCTTAACCCCTAAACGCCTAAGGGGGGTAAAACTCGAAAAAAATTGTAAAAATACTGATTCTTTCAAAACTGCGTAAAAAAAAAAAAAAAAAAAAAAATTAAAAATTTAAAAAAAATAAAAAAATAATGGATAATCCAACTATAGGATCTATTTTGGAGCGTGGCAATGAGTATGCCTACCAATTTACATACCATTTGGAGCTATGGATTCCAAAATGCATGCAGAAAAGGGGTGAAAAACGTCCCCAAAAAAGGAAGTGCAGCAAGCATCACCCCACTTTAAGGGTGTAATGCGTTTTTTGAGAGCCCCAGATGGAAATGATTCTTTCTAAAGAAAGAAAGATAAGAAATCATAAAAGAAGAATCCGAAAATGGAATGTGAAAAAAAATTTTAAATAGCGGTAATCCACCTTACAATTCTCTTCTCGTTTCTCTTTACTGCCTGCTCAATTTCTATGACATCCCAATGCAAAAACTTTCATGCAAAAAGTCTATTGCTCCGTCTTAGAAGTTGAAAAATGTGATTTTTACTATTTACTCAATTGTTTAGCAGAGTAAACCCGACGAAGAGGCGGGTAAAAAAAACCTCGGATGAAAAACTGATCGGATGAATGCACGGTAGCAGTGCAATGATGACGGTGTACATCCAGAATGTCAAAAAACGACACTCTTGGCGCTTAAGGGTTAAGACGCAGTGCAACGTTAAAAGGAGGTCGAGGCGAATCGAATTCGGACTACTACAATGCAGATTGTATGAGAAGACGTTTCCTACATATTCTTATTAGCTAAATTGAGGCACTGATGAGTCAGATCAGAAGAACAAGTTATCGATGAAGCGGTCCTCTAACTTACGAGAAAGTTCAAAAAAAAATATAACGAAAGCTCAAAAGTTCACAAAACCAGAGCTCAAAAGGCCACAAAACCGGATCTCAAAATGAAATCTCAGTAAAAGTGAAACATGTGGGTGGTCGAAAAATAAATGGTAGGGACTATTCTAGCGAATCGTTACAGTCGATTGCATGCTATTTGCCTTCTGATAGTATGGTGCTCTCTGGTCTTCTGTCATTAAAAACATAGGATGTTATCAGCAATGTGCTCCTCTATGAAGTGAATACCATTACTCAACCTGTAGGAAAATTTTGAAAACACAAGAAGGATTTTGCGTTTAAAAGAGAGGCGCATACTTTTTCATGATTTATTGTGTACTTATATCAAGACTCTTCAAACTTATATTGAAAAAACTGTATTAGGTGAGTGATATGATGTAAATGATATGCAATTGAAAGAGAATAACATTAAGAAAGAGTTTTGGAAAGGCGATAAATAAAAATAGTGTCCGAGTGAGTGATAGAGTTGGATTGCTATTTATGGATCGCTTATTAATTTGAAATTTGGATAAAGTTGGAGCATTCATCAATTATCGAAGACCTGCGCTTTTAGGTTGTTTGAGCTTACACACTATTTAACCATTCATTTCTTCTAAATCAAAATTTGGCCACGTCAAAAAAGGGTAGCAGACTATCAAAGGCTGATGTACAAGGATGCATAAGAGGAGGATTCAATTTAGGGAAAATGAAATTTAGTGAAACTATTCTCTCCAACCTTGAAAACGCACTCAACTTTTCTATACTCAACATTTATGAAAACTTGTTCTGAGATTTTATCCCTGCGGTAGTGGACAAACAAGATTGGTCAAGTTTTAAGCCAACACCATCAAGATCAATGGCACTCTCACTTCACAATTGGGAAACCCATAATGTCTTCAATAAATCAATCTAGGTGCCAAATATTGCCTTAACCAACACCATTCCTAGTAGCCTTGGTGGTTGTTAGAACCTCACATCGCTTGACCTCTCAGATAACCATTTTAAGGGTGATATTCCCAATAAGCTCATCAAGCTTAATGGACTTAGCAATTTGGACTTCTTATGGAACAACCTCACTGGACATCATTTTACTACTACATCATTGTTGGACATTAATGGAGCATTTTATAATCTGTCCGGAATGATACCAAAACAAGGGAATGGCGTGAATATAAATTTCACCGGATACCCTTATCTATGTCTTGAAGATTTGTGTGGGACCAATTTGAGTGGCAATGGTGCACCATTGAGGGTACAAAGTAATGGAAGTTGATCATAATGGGAGGGGTGATGAGTGGTATGGCACTTGTCATGATTATCATGATGATTTTAGTTTCTTAAATATGTAGAAGAAAGATATATAATCTTTCAAACTCAAATGGAGACAATAGCCTATGGATTTTGGTACCATTCAATAATAAAGTCTATCACTAAGATGAACTTACAGAATTGGAAGAAGAGAGTGTGATTGGAGAAGGTGGATCACGTAGAGTGTAAAGGTTGACATTGGGTGGATGGTGATATAGTGGCCATCAAAAAACTATGGAGTGTGAAGGTTGATTTCGAAACATGTGACTATGGGTTTAGATGTGAGATTTGAACATTTCTCCTTGTTCTTCTTGAAATGCACTCAAAATTACAATTGTATGCATTACTCAGTGAAAATTTGGTATTTGTATGTGGATGTAATATATTAGGACTAAAATTGTACTTGTATATTTATGGCGTGAAGATGAGGATACAAGCAAGCATTCGGCATTGACACATTGTAGAGCTTTTGTGTTGTTGTATTAAAACAAACACAAACTTGCTTGTGTGTGAGTATATGCCCAACGGTACCTTCGGAGATCTCTTGCATCGGCTCAAAGGAAATACTCTTCCAAGGCATATTTGTTACTCCCTCCTTCCCATTTTTATTGTCCAATAGGTTCTCTCAAATCCACCTCCCAGCGTAAATTGAGAGGACCTACTGGACAATAATAATGGGACGGGACAGAGGGAGTATAAAGTTGCTCTTGCGTCCTGGGCTGCATTATGCAATTGGGACAGTATGACTAATTGAGAAGCAAGCCCTTAGCCGTGTAGACCGGACCAAGTGGCAGAGCTTGTCACTGACTGGAGCGTTCTTGAATTAAACCTTTTATAAACTCTATGGAAAAAAATTACCTATGTTTTTCAACGACGAGATAAAAGAAGGAAAATTTCATTTTTAAGGTTTTCGAATAGAGATATATGATGAAGTGTTGGTTGACAAGTCACAAGCATGTGAAATCATCAATATACTGACTACCAATCAAGCTGACACTTAACTCTCAAAGTGCATCCAAATTGAATTTGTGGGCAATTTGTGAAACTAGAAAGTTAGCATGTTCATAAGCAAACTGTAAAACCACATATATACAACTCTTTGAATAAAACATCAGTACTCCATTTCCGACAGGATTAAGACATCGGAAGTTTGAGAGCAATACCTCAAAACGTTTTTTCTTTTTCCAAAACCCTCTGTGAACTATACAACACCTATAGAGCCTGGGGGAACTATAAGGTAACCCCTCCAACATCCCACACCCCCACCACCGTAAGTAGACCTTGCTGTGATAGCCTCGAGTGGGGCTGTGGTGACCTTACATAAACAAATCGTATTCCCACTTGTACACGGACCACCCAATATGGAGAACAGAAGGAGGAAACTAACCAGTACTAACTACTATACAAACAAATCGTGCAGAAAAAGAATCACGGTTGGTTTATGACCCAAGTTATCTATAGCACATTGAGAATCAAAATATATGAACTTCCTGCTACGCTAGCTTCGATATGATGATCGTTGTTGCGGCATCCGCACCTGCGATGGCGCCCTCATTCTCCTTATTGAATCTGCCACATCGTCTGAAGTCCTTGGAGGGTGGTGTCCATTCTGCAAAAGAAACTTTAAAATATGATAACGATCAAATGAATGATAAACTCCACATAAGGTAACCTGCTGCTCAATACTTTGCTTAACTTTCAACATGGCAACTCTGTGATGAAGTTAAATATTGTGCATGAAGAAAGTGGAGGGATGGACCGAGTGGAATCATCACTTCTAGAGTCTTCTACAATATGCTATGGACTTTGGAGCTACACTTACAGGTGTTTCTATAATGGTGCCCTATAATGTTCACTGTGAGTACATTGGATTGCAAAGCTTCTCGATTATGTACCTCTGTGTCCTTGGGTAAGTAGGTCTAATCAGCCATTATTGGTATAGCTCCATTTTCGAGAACTCCACCTTAAAAGACAACCTTCGTTTCTAGACTTGACATGTACTTTTATAAAATTCCAAGGTATCAAGCATACCTGTGGTGGAGGAGGTGTAAGAGTACGCCGTGGAGGTTTGTTTTGACTTTGGTACAAATGATGCTGATGTTGCATGTACTCGAACTGTTTCAACTGCGCTGCAAAGTTGATGCTCAACGGACCGTTGATGCTGTCGGAGCTTCTCTCCCCATCCTCGTTAGCGGACGAGGATTGTAAAGTAGGAATGTGAGAAAGGATTTGCGAATACGATCCCCCTGCAGAAGCCGTTCTCCTTATCGCAGAAAGCCCCGGAAACTCACTGGGAGGAAGCGAGGTTTGCATGTGCATAAACGTCTGGGACGGCACTGTCTTCAATCTTGTACGCAGAATCTTAAATGCAGCACTTTGCTGCAAGCAGAAGAAATCCATCAAGTGAGTTACAATTGAACCAATGTGGACTTGAGAGAAAAGCTAGAAAACACTATGGCTTACCTGTGGAAGAAGCATGAGAAGACCATACAACGTCTTCAGCAAACTTGGATACCGACCTGGCTCCAATAACTGTAACAACAAACACCCATTCTTTTCAGCGAGATGCAAACCAACCTCCACAAATTACAGAATGTTATGAACAGATTGAAAATTCATACATTCGAGATCAGTTGTATACTTCGAGTGAGCGATACTGTATTGCGGCATTCTAGCTATGACAAAAGAACTAAAGAGTAGCAAGAAAAAGTGATAAGGATGTCACTCGCATCACCTGTAATCTTAAGTAGGCAAAAGTGGGAGTTTCCAAGAGTCGAACAAGCTTATCGACTTGCACCAGCAAGTTGACGTTGATGTCGGACTCGCCTAGTGCTTGGATGACGGAACTCGCGTGATGATACGCCTGTATACAAGAGACTCCACCTTCGATATAACTATACTATTGTGAAGTTTTATACTTTTGAAAGAAACAGATACCATCATGTACCCAGAATCTCCATGAATTGAACCATATCAATTACCACAAGTGCAGCAGATAACGAAGGCATAAAGAATTACCTGTGCTAGTAAACAAAGGCTCACAGTGGCGATGGGTGAATGGCACCATGAAGCAGACAGAGAGACGAAAAGATCTCTACCGGCTGGATTCAGCAAAGACTGCTTCAAAAGCGACCTCATCTCCGCCAGCTCTGGTGCAGTCAGCAGTATCAGATTTAAGGCCTGCACAAACATGCCAATCAAGCCAGCTGAGAATACGATGGAACATGACTGCCTATTCAAAGAGGCACTTGATATCAACGAAGGTATCTGATCGGATTAATGTTCTGATTCATTGAATCCTCGTTACAAGAGTCCAAAGAATTTTCCGTACTTCTGTGAGAAATCCTTCATGAACGTACATTGATCTTTTCTATTCTAGATATTCTGAATATATGTGTTTGTAAGCACGGTTTTATAATTAAGTACGCAATATTCGATGTATAAGTACGTATAAAAGTTTTGAAGTACGAAGGGTATCCCGTACTCCGGTAGCTTTGGTTTAATATAAAGTCGTGAAGTGATGAACCCAACCTGCACCATAGTAGTAGCGAACTCCAGGTCAGTCTCCTGTTCAAATATGGTTGCTAGTTCTCTGTACACTCGCTCTGCATCCAAAAGTGTACACAAGCGCCGCAGTGCTAGTGTCCCCCTCCTATATTCACACAGTCCATGAAATAAAGCAACGTCAATCGATGCAATGCAACTCATTTCTGCGTACTGTCAGTCGCGTCTCGAAGTAGACGAGCATCAGAATGCAACAATGCGCAAGATACATTACGTGTTCAGCTACATTGATGGAAATTACGTGTTCAGCTACATAAGAGTAGTCAAAACAGTATGGCGTCTATGTACAGGACCGAAGTATTAGGTCCAAACAGTATTTACTTCTCGAGAAGCGTTTGCTCGATCTTGAACTTGTGAACGAGGAAGACCATGAGCCGGTGAAAATGTTGAGCGTCTCCGGCAATACATGCTTGAACCTCCAAGACGAGACTGACTACCTGCACACATAAATAGAAGCCAAAAGGAATCACTGTAAGTCAACCGCTGCCGAACAAGAGCTCACGTATGAATTAAGTGATTCAATACCAATTACGATTTACACAAGTAACAGCTACCTCGATCAAACTGGCTACTTCAAAATGGTTGGCTATCAAGTACGTGCAAATAACACTATCATCCTTTTTAACTTCTTGTTGTCGAAAAAAGAGGTGCTGAGGTTTGGAGGACCCACTTCATCGGAAGTATCTGAAAGAGACGAGAGCAGTGCAGGAAATATGTCATCCAAGAACGAAAGCACCTGCATCCCAGAACCATAGAATTTGTCACCTACATGCCTTGCTGCACTGAGATTTCCAAGCAAGCAATCTTCAAAAGGCAGGAGTTTGCACCAAGTACTAACAAGCAAAGCTTAGTGGAAGTAAAACCTCAGTTCGATGCCTGTCCAAAAGAAGCGCGATCCATCGCAAAGCTTCCAACCGCGTAGCCTCCCAATCACTTCCCAGTTCCCTGCAGCGCGAAAACGTGGTAGCTCTTTTCAGTTTTTTAAACCATACCCCCCTCCCCCTCCCCGCTATCCAAAATTTCTTTAATTAGTCCTGCCTCCAAATAATTTCCTGACATCTTTTGCTGAACGCCATTATTCATTTGGTTACAGAACGACATTTGCGAGGCGTCCCGTGATTACTTTAACTGAAGGTAATGAGAAGTTTGCTAGACTGGCACATTTGATAACAAAAGAGCCTGTGCTGAAACTCTGGCCTTTTAAGTGAGTGAAGCCCACAGTTGCTAACTTGGTTATTTATGAGCTCACTGCACCCAATAATGAAGTACAAGATTCACCTTCTTGCAATAACCAGGACTGGGCCAATGTCAAACCCGTCAGCTGGTTCAGCCTTGATGTTTCGGAGCTCCTCGTTAGTCTCCCTCGCAACCTGCACACAGAGTAAAACATGTAAGCCCTAGTGTGAAAATCTGGCAAGAATTAAGATAACACAGATGAAAGGTCCCGTTAATCTTTTAAAAACGTCTAATACACACCGTATTCAACTGCAAGGTATACGGCATCATTCAGCTTTTCGAGGTAACTCAAATGATAACACACATTACTGAGCTCTGCAACAAGTTCAATCTAACAAGATAGAACCAGGACAAAGCTTAAGGAAAGGAGACAAACCACTCGGATTTTCTCCTCCTTGTCTGAAATGGCAGGTAAGATGGCTCCTAATATGTCAGCATAGTAAGGCACCAGTTGCTCACCAGAAAGTTTCACAAATTCATTCAGCTGCAAACATGAAGGACGTGATGAGCAACTACAAGACTGAAATTGAGCTATACCATATCACGAAGGAGCCTATAACTCGTGAAAGTCCGTGACAGCTGAAAATATGAATATACAGCGAAAAATTACCCAAGTGAACGATGTCAGCCTTGTGAATTCGTCGGGAAACGCTGCCCTTTGCACAAGAATTTCTGCCATTTTCCCATAATCTACAGACTGTTGCATGCAAAGACACATCTGATCAGAATTTCAGTCCCCATCGACTTAATTTAGAAGTCGTGTTATTGAGCAATACATATAATCCCAGTAAGGTGAAGCCTAAAACATGATTATCCGACAGCAACTAACGCATGAACATTGACGTAAAAAACTCGAGTTATACCGGGGCATTCTTGATCTCTTGAAGAAACTCAGCAAGAGCAGAATCAGCTTGTTGCCGTATCTCATGACTACTGTCACTGAGCATATTGAACAATCCTGCAACGCAAACAAGAGGACACGTTGGTTAAATCAAAACGAAACTGCATGGATGAAGTACATACTACCAACGTAGCCGCAGTTGGCCACCACCAAAAAGTTTCACAAGTCGTAAATTAGAAGCGTTTAAAGACTACTGCACATGGTAGTCCATCTACTGCACACGCAATTTGAAGGAAAGTAAATTGATGTCTGATTATATGCGTACCATCGAGAAAATCTGGTAGAAATCCAAGCATGTCAATATCAGGAACACTGTCCAAGACAGTGATCCATCCCACCAGAAATTGGCGGACAAAAGGATTCAACACATTCATGCGCTCCCGCAACAGAGGAATGAACTCCTCAATGCTGTAAACAAGAAACAATTAGAGCATTCAGATTCTTCATCTCAACAACATAGATAATATACATACGTTTCAGGATCTTCTCACTGCACAACCCGAGACCGAAATAAACTCCAAGAAGAAAAAAAATTAGAAGGATGCCATGTAAAATCTGACCTGAATTGATCACTTTCTGTCACGATGTCCTGCTCCATTGCCACAGCTTGTTCAGACACATATAAATCTCATTCTAACTATCTGAAGGCATCTGCTTAATGCGGTGGCTACTTGTTCAAATTCATCGATGCGCGCATATTGAAAGCAATACCACTCGAAGATTCAAAAGCTGACCTTAACTAGACGGTCAAGAAGATGAGCTGCTTGCTGCACGCTAGGATCTGAATCTGCTGAGAGCTTGCAAAGTGCATCAAAGATATCATTGAAGTATAATACGAGCTCCCCTCGGGTAACCTGCATGCATGCATAACCATAGACTAAGAACCACAATATGAAGCCTTGCAATAGTAACACCAACATTTGTACCCCGAGTTCTCACAAAATAGCTGAAGACAGAACATATTACTGCCAAAACTTTGTAACCTGAGTACAAATAACCATGTTGTGAATACTATACATGAAAATGCTTAAAGGAAGTCGGACCCACCTTGGCTATGTTGTACAGCGCTTCACAAGAATAGTACCGGACGCGACTGTCCTGGTCGGTGAAGGAGTTCAAAACTGGCGGAATAATTTTCTGAAACCCATAGCAAAACAGGAAGATTCAATCTCCAGCAGATATATTCTGCCTGTTAAAAGAATATCAAGAGATGCCAATCAGGTGACTGTGGAGTAGGTTACCTCCAGGTGTTGAGCGGCCTCAGCTCCCAGGCCCATAGTTGCAGCTGCAAGTCCGATCAAGCCCCCCTGTACGAAAGGGAGTAAGCAATGAACTCTCCACCCCCAACAAAACAAATTGATGAAGAAAAGAAGAAACCAGTTACCTTACGGTGGTTAGATTGTGGAGAAAGAGCGAAGTCGTGAACGAGGATATTAATAAGATTGGAAATCCTCGCATGGTCCTGTTGAACAACGAGACCTCTGATAATCGCCTCCACCTAAAAAATCATTAAAAAGATCAAAATTGAACCATGCAAAAAAATACGTAAGAAAAACCATGTCGAAACAACTACTCACCAGGTGCACAGTAAAGGAATGATCGGCTACAAGCCCTATCATTGGCAGTAAGTTTTTTTGACCTAAGCTACAATAGCAGTACTGAAAGTAGAGTCAAAATTTTGAAATTAAGATATCATATTGCTCGGCCGGAACATAGTTTGCAGCCATTTGACCAAGTAGTAGATCTCATCAAGATGAATAGTGTCTAAAATGCTTTATTGGATCTTCACAAGCGTTACGTGAATACGAAGCATCTTCAGTTACGCAACCTAAGGCAAGGAACAGGTCACTACAAGCGGAAATTCGACGGTAACAAGCCGATCCGTCGACAAATTTTCCGCAACAGCGATCAACGAAAGCGGCAAATTGGTACCTCACGGGCAGCATTCTTGCGCTTCTCGTACAATTTGTCCGCGAGAGTCCGCTGCGTGGAGGCGGAAAGAAGCGGCATGCCATCCGCCATCTTGGCCATGATTACCCGGTACCCTACCCTGGCTACTCCGGTATCACCAAAACCTTCTTACTCACATCTCTAACCCTAATGGCGCTCGTCTCCATGAACGAAGCCCTAGCTTCAATCGCCTTCATGTCACCATCTGCTGCAATTACGCGGATCGTAAGCTCACATCTTCCGTAAATCAAAGAATCTGTGTGAATTGCTGAGAAATTGCCGGTTCCAGAGAGCGGCCACGCAGAAGCTGCGAATGATCTGCAGTAAGTGGTAGGGTATTGAGGTTGTGCACCAGAGCGAAGTCGATACTGCGACAGAGGATGAGATATTGGTGTCGAAAGAACGGGGGGGAAAGCGAGAGAAAAGGTCTGAGTGAGCTGCAAGCGATCGATCGATTGTGGAAACGCTCACTCACCGCAAAGCGAGTGTGCGCGTGCGTGAGCGTGGAGATCCTCAGTTGCGGAGGTCCACCCCTGGCTATGGCGGAAGACACTCCTCCAATGCTACTCTGCCGCGAGGCTTGAAGCATCCTTCTGTTGGCGACGAACGACGACGGACGGAGAGAGGAGAGACAAACGAGAGGAGTGGACGGAGAAGCGGACGGACGAAGAAACGTCGACCTCGTTCAACCACCCACGTATCGATAGGAGAATGTCATGGGGTTCCATTCCGGGGCCTCCAGTAATGTAGCCACTTGTCATAAGCTTGTGATATATGCCATTTTGCACTACATGTGAAGTGCCATATTGCATCACATGTGTAAATCACTTCATTTTAGTTTAATATTAAATTCTTATGGCACATTCCAGATGAGAAGTTAATTAGTAGGAAAGACATGGAGATTTTAGAAGGCCTTTGTAAACTAGTTTATGCCTCGAAGGCGTTGCCGCGCCCATATAAATACTTTAACCCTTAAAGTGGACTAAGGCCGGATTGTGCTTAATTAGGGTTTTGTTAACCTCACTTTTGCTGATGTTAGCTCGCGTGTACTAGAAACCTTTTGCAGGTTGTAGGGTTTTTATAGGGTTTTTATATACCTTTCTAGAAAGTCCTTTTCTGCTTCTTACACTTTAGGAGATATTTACAGTCAACGTTTGAAAACACTATTGGAAATCTACCCTGAACCTACCCAAACTCCAATATATGCTCATTTAAAACACTATTTGAAATCTACCCAAAACTTCTCCAGCTCAATCATTGTCAAAGTGTGCCAAGATCAATTAAATTACAAAAACTTCGAAAAATTCATCAAATTTTGAGATTTTACTTTTATTGGGTTTTGTTTGAGATTTTACTTTTATTGGGTTTTGTTTGAGATTTTACTTTTATTGGGTTTTGTTTGAGATTTTACCTTTATTGGGTTTTGTTTGAGATTTTACTTTTATTGGGTTTTGTTTGAGATTTTACTTTTATTGGGTTTTGTTCTATGTATTTGTAATTATGCTTTTGGGGCATAGTATGAGTGTTCGGAATTTCGATTCAATAATTCTTCACAAGCCATTTATATTGTCAAAGACCGGCCTTTATAGAAGAATTTCAGCATACCTACGTGTGTATAATCAAGCATTAATCAAACATTTCTTTAGGTTTTATAGGTTGTATGAGAGTAAATATTGCGTGGACATGCTCCTAACCCACCTAGGAACGAGAATTTGAAGATTCTTATATCAAAATTTCTTCCGAACATGCTTCTTTTGCCCTCAAAGATTTAATTACCCATTCTACAACAAGGGAAAAAAACTTTTTCTCCAACTTTGAACATCATGATTAGATCCTAAGTGTACATACCTAAAATTACGTCAAGTTTTGAAATCTTTCACCCTACATCTAAAGAGGATAGTATTTAGTGACAAAAGACTGCATGTATAAATTGTGCTTTTAACAACATCAAAAATAGTTATTATATTTATCACTTTTTCTTGAATTTTTGCTAATATAGTAGCCTATAATATAGCTTATTGCACCAAAAAGTCTAAAAAAAAGTCACAAATATTATAGTTCATTTTGAAGTTTACAAAGTCCCAATCAAACATGCTAAGTCACTAAAGACAAGTTACTACGGACATTACTTTTTGTGCAATCTTCTACTAGTTTATATCCAAAAACTTATAGCCTTACACCAGTTAAACTCTACTCCATAATATTTGTGTAAGGTGAAGGATTAATCCACTCTTAACTAATTTGAATTTCAGACCAAATAAATTGAATTCATTTTTTGAATAAATAGGACGTTGACTCTTACAATATATATAAGCTTACTCAACAATGTCCTTGAAGAAATCAATTATATGAACTTGAATCTTAAATGAAAAAATTAGATTAACTCAAAAGTTTTTTGTTTTTTTTTTTATAAGATACTCATCAATTGGTCCTAATAAGTTGCATTGCATTATGTAATCCTTGCCTCAATGAACAAAAATAAGTCTTACATAGCAATTATCCCATTTAAAATTCTCTATATAAACTATCATATCATGTGAAATCGAAACATATTAACAAGTATATAATCTAACAGAGAAATATGCACACTTCAACTTGTATTACCGTAATCATAATCAAGCCGTGAACTAAATTGACAAGTACATAATTATCACTCACTTTTACTACTCCTACGAGGAACAACTTCTAATACTGGTTCATATGTCGGAACATCGACGTTAGAATACAAACTCACACGTGATATTCTTTGAGTACTTTCTTTTGTTATATTAGATTCACTAGTATCCAAAGTTTGAGCATCAATAGTAGGTTGTTCAATAGTTATTGGTGGTGCAAAACTTGTTGGCTGTAAAAGTGGGAAGCTAATATCTAAATACGTTATTGAATGGCTAGGATCCCCTGTCTCAGATGCCCAAGGAGACCTCCTAGAATCTATAATTATAGGAATAATAGGTAATGGTAGACGTTGCCCAACTTCTATATTGGATATGTCATTTGATGCAATATCATGAGACTTTGGTACAAAGGAAGAACTATTATCACTATATGATGATTGCTCTCTGAGTCCATGTTTTGAATAGTTTGCAAAAGGTGAGTTATGTATAGGAGTGTTAACTGCGTTATTTATATTTCCTTCTGAAAAGTCTGGTTGTAAATCAATTTTCTCTAATGCATTATCCGGTGTAATTACAAAGTTGTCCAAACGTGAAGGTGACTCATTTTGAAGCAACATGGTATCGCCGGAATTATGTATTGAAGTACTTTTGTCTTTGTTTTCAATAGATTGTAATGTATCTCCAACTATGCTTGATTTTGGAGTTCCTTTATTTAATCCGTGTTTTGTATAATCGGCAAATGGTGACTCATGTGGAGGAAGATCCAAGCTATCAGGTTGCAAGATCAAAGATACATGACCGGATGCACTTACACGACGATATAAAGGTTGATTTTTTTCCGTGGAGTTTATTGGATCTGTTTGTTCATGTGCATCATTTGTACTTAGAATTTCCTTGCTTATAGTAGGTGTGATATCTTGGAACTTTTCCGATGGATATCTAGGTGGCTTCAAATTTTCTCTATTTTCTTTTGAATTTATCTCATAGTAAGTGTCCAAATCTTCATTACCATAACGATCCTGATTACGAGGTGATTTTTTTACACCTCTCCTCTCGAGGTCAACATCTTGTTTTTGGTTTTGTCTTTTTGGAGTACTATTGTTGGTATCAATTTCAATATCATAATCGTCCCCATAGAATGATGAGCCTCTACCTTGTTTTGGATGGTCAATCAGAGCATTCAAATTTTTGTTTTGATAATTAGGAGCACGTGTTGAAGGTGAAAATTGATCAATTGCACTAGATTGAAGAGGGTGCAATCTTCCCTCAAGTGAAGGTTGTGATATTTGTGAAGGGGTTATTAAATTAGAAGTTTGAGGCTTCAACGTTGAATATCCTAAATAATTTATACTGTTGTCTATTGGTTGATCATAAGGGGATTGTGGAACATTTGGCATAACATTCTCTGAAGATTGCACTGAATAATTTTCATCTTCACCGTATAAATCTGAGTCAGATATATTAAACCTTGTAGATGCAAGTCTTGTAAGCCTTGACATAGCAGGATTTGCTTTCAATGTTTTTTTCTTTACTTTTCTTGTTCCAGTCTTTGGTTGGAAATTTGTACGAGTTTTGATTTGCACGGGTGCCTCTCTTTGGGGTGCAGTGGTTAAAGACCATTGTTTTGCCAAATTTTTCCACGGAGAAGTTGACTTATCACCATAATTAACTCCAGGGCCATTAATTCCCAATGCTTCTATTATTTCAAATGGTTTAGCGGATTCTTTTGTTGTCATTGGCTTTTTATCTTTTCCCTTATGGAAGCTTTTGTTGAAGCTTTTCCGAAGAGCTTCGGGCACTGTAATATTTTTTCACTTATATTTAATTGAGATAATATACATTTGCATAGTTTTTTCTTATCTATCACTCTTATAAGTAATAAATACAATATTTTATTCAAATAGTAATCAAATTTTATTTTTATGGTTCAAAAGTAATTAATGGTTTGATGAAATATCAAGTAATTGTTGTATAAGATGAAACAAAATAATTAGGCGAACTTACAATTGAATTTCACACGGCTGCTTCTATATGGAGATTTAATATATTCACCCTTTGAAATGTTTTCATTTTCACTTGTCAACATGTCTTGCAAACTATCATTATCTTTCTTATTAGTATTCTCCTTCAAATCTTGTTTGATCAAGAAAGATTCGGATTTCACTGATGTGTTTTTTATACTCTCTATGCTACCACTTTCTTCACTTGTTTCTATGATTATTGCATCATTTGATAAATTTCCCTTGGTGAAATCATTTATTCCATCCTCTTCGATCACTTGATCAACAAATTTTTGATGGTGCTTTGTATATACATTGTCTTGCCAACCATGTTCTATTTCTTGCATTATTTGAAAATCTTGTGGTGACTTTCTTTTTGAAAATATGTAAATAGTAGTATCTGGTAAACAAGCAGCAATAGGCCCTAGTGCTATAAACAACCATAAACTTGGAGAAGAAAAAAGAAATGTCGCTTCGGTTTTAGCATAGATCCAATTTATATTCCATTCAAATGAAATTGAAGTGATATATAAGACTCCAACTAAAATGAGAGGGGGAAAACATATACTAATAATGTGGTATAATGTATAACGTGGAATCTGGATTGCTAATTTAATTGTAACAATAAGCAATGTGGTTACATAAATTGCCAAACCTAATGTCCATATTCCAGCTGTTTGACCATTATTACTGCAACAACAAGAAAAAAGACTTTAGTATACATATCATGATACAAAACATAATTGTATGTACATAAACATATTGCTCTTAATCCTTGATATTCAAAAGAAAGTGATATCATTACATATATTAGTACAATTTAACAAACTTTTCTAAGATAATTCACCTTATGGATGAAAGAGCCATACATGGGAAACCGAAGGCAATAATAGAATGCCAAACACCCATAATAATCCATTGAATCATATGTTTAATGAAACATGGACCCTTGTTCAATTGAGTTTCGGCATAAAGTTGAGGATTGTTTTTGGAAGTACGAGCACTTACATCAATGTCAAGAATTGCGCACCATAGAGTTGGCCACAATGTCCACACATAATTGTATGTGATGACAAAAATATTAATGTAAATAGTTTGTGCAGAAAATTGTGAAATGAAGGAAAAGAAGAAGTGAGTCAAAGAGAACACTATGTTTTTGTAAATAGAATACATCACAAGATTTCTATTTCTTTTATACGACCTGGGCAATGACCACGTATTTTGTTAATGGCTTAATACTACGTATGTGCAGAACAAATATGTATGTAGGAATATACAATGAGATATTTTGCCATTTTTCTTTTTCGTATTAAGAATTTATTTGATAATTTGAGATGTTTTTTGCTTAAAGTTCAATCTCATGTATCACAATATTTTATATGTTACTTATCGTTACTAGTATTGTATATGAATGAAATGCAATTTATTTTATTTAATTTTTTAAAAAAAATTGATAATCAATTATCAATCATAGCTTATATTGATCGTTGAGACATTATACATTGGATGCTGCATTCTATTTGCCAACATATTCAAAATTGGAGATTTACAACAACAACTTGTGTACATATTTTCTATATCTTTATTGTATTCTATAACCACACACCATAATTTTTAAAGAATTAGATTTTTCGTAGATTTATATTTATCCAATTTTTTCTTAGATTCCCAAGAGTCTTACCACCGGCCATGAACAAGAAGAAGTCGTTCAAGAAAACGGAATTGACCAATGGCATAATCACTAGCCATTTCCGCTGCACGCCCTTCTCGCCCACTAATACCAACACCTATTTGTGCCGCCTTTATCATTCCTACATCATTGGCTCCATCTCCTATAGCGAGCGTTACAACTTTCCCTTCTTCTTTTACCAATTTAGTAACCTACAACATACCTTCAAATCATCATCTTACAATATTCTGACTATCAAACTTCAAATTACAACAAGTATAGCTTCTTAAGTAGTATTGAATTTTCAATCATTAAGATAAAACACCTGAGCTTTTTGAAGAGGTGAAACACGACAACAAACAACTGCTCGACAATATTTACATAGTTCCAAAAATATCAAGCGGTTTGATTCTTCTAAAGCAATGCCAACGGAGGCACCCTCTATTACAGTAGCCATGCTAGATGATTCCGCTCCTATAATATCATCACATGCTTATATCATCAATATGCTGAAATATCTCAAAAGTCATATTAGTGATATGTATGCCATGTCTACTTTTAAATTAATCAGGTACTTCTCTACTTCAGTGAATTTAAATAAAAAAGTCTTATTTGGAAGAATTGTAAAAAACAACAACTTCTTACAATTTTGTAATATACCATCTACAAGTGATGTTTTGTAAAGGCTTCGTGCTTCTTTGACCATACTTCTTAATGCCATAGGCACCGTAGAAGCTATGGACTCAGATAATAGGAACAAATGCATTGATTCTGCCAATAGATTACATGATAGTCCAATTGAAACAGCTGTTTCAAGCTTATCTCCGGTTAAAACCTGTTGAAATATATAACTTTCGACTTTCAAATTGTATTACACATATACTTAATTATGATTCACATAAAACTAACAAGGTATTTTACTTATCCAAGATAGATCATTAAGCAATTTCCCAATCATATAAAAAGGCATGTAATAATTGTTTTAAATATCAATTAAAGAATTTTTTATTTGTTGGAGCTCTTTATTTATTTGATTAAGATTTGGCTCTAGAAAGTCAATGTACAAGTGTTGGTTTTACATCTAGTGTGCAAAAAAGAATCCAACTAACGACTCTAGATAGGCGCATCAAAAAGTGACCTCGTACATTAATACAACCCTAATCATACCTTGCAAAAATTTCTGAAATCCAACTTTTGGCATAGAGTTAACGTAGTTTCTTTTGGATACACTACTTCACATCTTGATGCTTGGTTCAAACTTAAAAGCTAGAAATTCAAAAAATAAAACTTTTATTGTAACCTTTCTTTCAAAAAGTGCAAGAAACATACATGGCATAATGAAATCTGAAATTTGTGAACACTCTTTTTGGTTCTAATAAAAGATGGATTTATTATATAACAGAAGAGACCTTCTCGCTCACGTGGTATTAGTAAATTTCCTTGATCTATGCTTGTTGCTAACAACCCTGAGCCCGCAATATTTTATCCTTGTGAAATTTGATAACAAAATCTTATAACTACATACCCACAACTTTATTCCGGCAGCACCAAGTAGTGTCACAGTTTCTGGAACACCTTCTTGTAATTTATCTTCTACTGCTGATACTCCAAGTAAGACCTACTATCAAAATAAATATAAAAACTTTTAATATCAAAAGACTATATATGTTCATAGCAATAGAATGTTTGATGCATTAGATCTTATGTAAAAATTTAAGCAATATTCTTTATTTTAATCAAGTTTTGTGTGATGAAATAATGGTCATATCTTCACCTATATTTTGGAAATCATGGACGCAATTTAGTTTAAGTAAGTAGAAAATATAATTTATATTCTTTAGTTAAGAATCACCACTTCTTTTCTTTTCTTTTCTTTTTAAAGAAAAAAAAATTTAACTCTAATTGATGGTTACTTGTGCAACACAAATATAAAGTTGTCTTCAAAAATGATGAATATTAGTGCATAACAAACATGACATGTTAACCAATCAGCACCAAACACACCCAAACAGGATCAATACAACATTACTTTGCAATATCCTCGGCATTAAAGGGTTAACAAATTATAGATGTTGAGAGTGTAGAACAAAATTTTAAAGAGATCTACTAGTGGATCGTGAATTATTAAGGAATCTCCTTATTAGATACAATAACACCGATCTGTGAATCTTATAAACTAACCAAGTTCATAGATATGCACAAAAGTACAATAGGTTGAAAAACCTCTTCGATAAATAATGTTTAGACTTGTTCAAATTTAGTGAAATGTGACACAATCTTTAATATTATAAATAAACACCATTAAACATATAGAAAAAACAAATTTTAGCTTCAAAAAATTTCACCATATCTCTTTCAATGGTCTCAGCTACCGCAGCTAATTTTTGATCTCGGTCATCCAATGCTAAACTTGCTTGATGAAAATGAACTGCCCAACTCCGAAATTCTTCTTGACTTAACTAATTTCATAGTGCATCAAATTTTTAGTTCCTCCACTAGATATCAAAGTAAGAATGTAAAATATCAATTCATTTATTTTTTGCAATGAAATTCTCTAAAAAAGTTAGTGTACCTCACGCTCAGCCATGCACAAAGTCCGGAATCCACATTTTGCAAACTCTTCAAGGTGTTGTTGACTTATTTCAGCAAGTGCGTCTTGTGACTTTGCAAGTCTTTTGAAAATCACTGCGTCAGCTCCTTTACAATACAATTTTATCCTACGTAATTTAAGATTCATACTTTAAGTTTCATTGAAGAAGAGTTACTAAAGTCAAGTTCATCATGAAGACTTAAACATCCCAATTACAGAACTCAATGCCTGTTTGCATGCCCTAACGTCAGATTTAGAGGCTCACTTCAATACATATTGTTTGGACCTCTAGATCATAATAAAGAGCACATCTTTGATAAAGTAAGACTTCTTAAGTCTAATGAAATGAGAAACCTTAAAGATAAACATCACGTGACTTCCACATTTTTCAAGTCCGACATGGCCTTTTATAAGGCCCATAAAGTAGGTCGAGAATCACTAATTTTTTTAGGAAATAATATTACCGTCCTTTATGCTCTTGGCATATAATACTCATTCTCTTCCTCTCTGGCGTAAACTCAAGCATGGCTAATATTCGAAATTGTTCTAAACCTTGACCCTACAAGATACAAATTCTAAATATAAGATTGTGATTTTTCTCCCTAAATTATGAATTATAGTTATTCCTAAATTATAGTTATATTTGTTATCTTAGTTTATTGATATTTTTCTTTTTTTTTACAAATACATACAACTTAATTGTTTTCAAAACTTAAGCACAAACCTCAATGAAAACAACAAGTTGTTCTGGTGTTCGTGTCTTTAGATGAAACCCACATTCTGAAGCTCCCTGAAAATGGTTTATGTCAAGATACTATACCAACAAAAACCGACTAACATGAATCTTAAGTATTCCTCTAATCTCCAAAGTACCAAAAGATTAGTATTTATGTGTACGTTGTTCCATAGATAAGTATATATTAAATATTTAATATACCCCAAAATTTCATTATCCATTTCTTTATTGAATAAGTATCTCGCTATCAGTCATATTGTTGAAACGAAGAACCGACAAAATATCATAAAGTTTGAAAAGACAAAATATCATAAAGTTTGAAAAGGATCATCTCAAGTCTGTGTACCGGTTTTCAAACTAGCTAATTACCCCATGTAGAGCCTTTTTTCGTACACTACATGGTTCGTTGTTTGTTGGTTAGAAGTACATCTAATGATATATACAAGTCTATGATAAAATTAAATAAATAAATAAAAATCATTACTTGGACAAGTGCGGATTCATCAGGAGAAGTAGATTGATAACAAACTTCTTCTATTTCGTCATCATAAACATAATTTGGAATAACTGTGTGGCATAATGCAATGTGTGTAAAAAATGCGCGACATGTTTCAGATTTAGGATTTGATGGAGTATTAAGAATATCAATAAGGACTGGATCATGTGCCACATTGTGCACAGACCTAGATGTCTCCTTAGAAGTTGTTGTTGTAATTGATGATTCTGCCGAAGATTTTCCATATACCTCACCTCCAACCGAACATTTTATGAACGCCATCAAATTTTGTGTTAACGTTCCAGTTTTATCAGACAAGATATATTCTACTTGACCCAACTCTTCAGTTAAACCAGAAGCACGAGCACGACTTGGTTCATTTGTGTCGTGATGAAACATCTCAATGTCCCAATTGACATAGAGGCATTGCACAACCTTTACTATCTCAAGAGTTACATACATTGAAATTGGTATGAACTCATTCATTAACAATATAAACCTACAATTCAAGTTTAAGAAAATGTCACTTTGAGAACTTCTTTGAGTAAATTGGATAGCTATGGACTAAAATGTACACAATTTTACAGCAATATGTGTTATAGAAAATTAGAGACAATTATTAAACTAATATTTGTTGAATTCATATAAATTCGACATACAAACTTTTATATACTAGATGTAAGAAGAAAGTTGTCAACCTTAGCATTTGAACAAGTATCAAAGATAGTGAAGCCTTTGGCTCTGGCCAATCACTTTGAAGTGGGAGATAATAGGGCCATTTACTTGTTTGTTCAACTATTAAAATGTCGGTGGCTAAGGCCAAACCCAAGCATAAGATGAAAAGAATGATCATCATTACTGCTACAAAAAAATTGCTATTCTTTTCCAAAGACGAAACCTACATCAATTAGAAGCATATTTAGTGTCATAACTCATCCTCTTTGAAATAGTAATATGAACTAATTGAAATGTATACAAATACCATTATAATAGTTTGAAGGCAAGAAGAGATACAAATTTTAAATGCTATAATTTTAAGAAAACCGAAGATAAAATATAGACGGAGTTGCTTAGTTCTTCCAAACTCTCTCTTTTTTCTAGGCTTCATCCTAAACTTTGATTTCAAAAACTTGTGTGTGTTGATGATATGAATTAGCTGTGGACTCTTGGAAACTACAAAATAGTAGTAATATATGAAGTAAATGACTTTTCTACTACACATTGAAATATTATGATTTCTATGCCTTTTGGTTTCAAATTTGAGAACTAATAATAAAGTCTAATAATCACTCATTCTTACTACCATAGAAATGACCATTGGAAAAAAACTAGCGCTTTTAAGTCTAGACTAATGAGTATATTCTGCATTCGAACTAACACTTGTATTATATATTATAATGGGTGATATAGTTGGATCTGCCAAGTAGGTTTTTTCTTTTAGTGGACAAACTTTTATAGAGTACCTTGTGAGAACCGGATATCATATTACGCATGAGTTTAGTATCCATGCCGGTAAAAACAACAGCTCCAAGGATCCACTCAGTGTGTCGTAGGGTTGCCCCTCTTAATAAAATTTGCGTTTCATCTATCTCCAATCTTCCTTCACCTTGTAAACTTATAGATCCTTCAAACTGAAACATACGGTTATTTGGTTTTTCACATTTTATCACCATACCCGCAAAAATAGACAATGATAAGTTCCCTCCTTCAAAAATCAATTTTGACAACTTATAGAAAGAGTGGCGTATTTTTAAGCTTGATTCACCATCTAAGTTTGCGGTTTCTATATAAGCCAAACCTACACAAATACAACAAACACACATGTGAATTCCAGTATTTACTTCTAAAAGACATGCATATAAAATAAGTGTTGCATGTTCTTTCAAATATGAGTACATATATATGTATATATACTCATTTACCTTGAGGATCTGATGAGGATAGGAAAACTAGATCAGCGGGAAACTCTTCGTTTGCATTTATTTTCAAAATATCACCAACAACAACTGTACTCCAATCATCACTAACAAATTCATCATTTTTCAAGATTTCAACTTGTCTCTTATTAACCTACAAAAGGCGCTCCAAAACCAAAATAAGTTTTATTTATTTGTTGCAATAAACTTTTCTTCAACATCAAAATAGTCATAAATTATAGAAATAAATATGTGTACGATTATATACAATTTCAATTTTACCTTTGCGTCAGAAGCTTTGCGTCGAAATTCATCATATGCTTCTTTGAACGCATTTAGAAGAAAAACAAATAGAAGAGGTAAGATTGTTGTCTCCCATCTTGTTGTTGATATTTCTTTTCTAGCTTGAAGTGCTGATATGATTAAAAAATAAAAATTTGCCGGGCGACGAAATTGTCTAATAAGACTTCTTGGTATAAAACTATATAGGGTATATCTCCTTGTCACTATTTCGTTTGTACAAAATCTGCGAATATGTCTTTCGAATTAGAAAGTACATGACTTTAATATAACGTTGAAATATCATTGTTTGTTGTGTGTAACCTCTAAACTAGTGGTAAGTTAAAGGTTTTGAAGTAAACATAAGGTATTCTTTTTCCATAATTATAGAAGTGATCGATAAGTTGTTACTTAAATTGGACCCTAAATAATTCATGATACATAGCTAGTTTTTAAATTTCCACAAGATAGCGTATTTTGAGAATCAATGAAGATCAAAATACTAAAATACTAATAATTCTATGTTAAACACCGAGGAGAAGTTGAATAGGCATGTTAATTATGTCATTCCACATATTTATTTTTCTTCACATTATAAACTCAAACTAGGGTTTAAACTCCAAAACCTATTTTGATACTCTTTTTTAGTATAGACTCAATTTAACTTGAAAGATGATGCCAACTATGGACAATGACATATTTATAGTTTCTCAATATTATATACCCTAAAAAATAACTCTACAAATGATATTTTCTTCAAAACTACCCATGATGAGTAGATCTATTGTCGAACTTTTGTACTAAGGTTTGCTTCTACATTTTATTTTTTTTAATTCATGCAATTATCAACATCATTTTTTAGAAGATGTTGATAATTGCATGAATAAATTAAAGTATTTTTTGTAAGAATTAAGATACCTGAGGTATGGAATAAGCATAAGTTTCTTAAATCATAAAAATACCAATCATACTCGTATTAAGTTATAATAAAAAACATACGTACTGACGTGATTCAATAGCTAAACCTCGAGCATAAGTAGTTACATGCACACGAATGGTACGTTGATTTTTCCTCACCTGCACGCAATAAAATCTGAAACTCTATGATAGAACTCAAAGTTTATACATTTTAGGAAGAAACTAATGCTTTCAACCCCATTGAAGAATTCAAAGGTTGATTTCCTATGTATCCATACTCTACCCTTTTAATACATAAAAACCAACCAAGAATAAGATAGATGTCAAACGCGACTTTTGTATTGCATTCAACTTACATGTATCTATATGGTTAGATAATTCATACTATTCCATAAATACAATTCACTATGATTTGACTTCAAGGATCAAACAATTATCAAACCTTTGGAATTGCAGCTTCCGTATATAAAGAACTCGAACGACTTAATAGGTCAAAGTCTTCTTGATTTGAGCTCATTGTAATTCTTCACACTTTTGATCATTCTTGCTTGCTTACATAGTTAATTGACAAAGTTGATGCTTCCCACTTGTTTTCATCTAGTATTAGCTTCTTCAAAGGTTTAAACAAGTTGATAGCTATTTCTCAATAAACCGCAAATTTGATGTATAAATAATAACATTTCTACTTTTATCCATGGTTTATTCGTACTTGTATATAAACAAGTTTGGAGAAAAAAAAGGAAAACTCAAAAATTATGTAAATAGCTAACCAATTTTGTGTGTAACCAAGAGTAGAAGTAGTATGTAAGAAACTCTTTGCAATACCATGACCTTGACCCCTAAGAGCCCAATCTATTATTTTATGGTCAATCCCAAATTTTGAGGAGCTGTCCCCAAATAGAAAGACTTTTTTTGAATTTTATTTTACTTTTGACAAGTTTGGTGAGTTAGGAACCACATCCAATTTATAAGACCTGGATTCATAGATTGTTCACAATAAGCCTTTAAACAGAAATGGGACAAGGTCTTCTTGGTGTAAGAAAACTTACTATTTTGGAAAAATGATGAGGTTCCTCATAGGTCACTAGTGGCCTTTTACCATTTATCATATAAAATGTGATTTTATCCAATAATATCAATTTCCAACTACTAATATTAGAAATTAAATTTTATAATGATTTCAAAATTGTAGTCTTTTCAATTCATTATACCAAAAAGTTTATTTTTTTTGTAGATTCAACTGTATAATTTAAAAGAATAAAGAATAAAAAAGAAAAAAAAGATACTAAAGCATAAAAAAGGGGACTTTTCATACAATGAAACAATTCTGTAAATATTTGCAAAGAAAGGAACAATTGCAAAATATCTGCAAACTAGGAAACAAATTATTATTTAATTAAATCTCCCCCATCACTAGTGAACATATTAAAACCGATATGGAGAAGATTGGTATCTTATCATATTGAAGTTGTTATGTAGATTCTTCTTCCAGCTATTGAAGTGATAGAAGGACGTTTTTCCTTACCCTCTTTGCAAATATTTTGAATCAGTTCTCCAATGTGATAATATTTACAAAAGTGTTCCTCTCTACAGAAGTTCCCTTAAAAAAATACCATTGCCATAATGTGGTCCCTTCCAAATTTCCGGAGGAGTATAGTCAAACCACCTTAAGGCAAGCACACAAGATTCTTGCGTTTATAAAGATCTTACCCCCCTTGCATGTACCTCATGCGTACATATGTAGGGTGCTCGCGTGTAGGTGTCTACTTCTAAACTTTGTATACAAATATATATGTGTCTTAAAAAACCACAAAATAGGGAAAAGTTTGTCTTTTTCTGTGCCTTAGTCCTGAAAATATAAACCCACTCTTTCTCACTCCAAGTATATAGATTCCCTCAATTTTCCTTAAGTGCACAACAATAGGTGGTTTCACCATGATGTTATGGGACGGAGGAAGCGAAGTCACCAGGTGGAAGCTGGAGGAAGAACGACGACGGAAGTGAAATGAAAGCTACAACGTCCGACGAGCTCCGCGTCCTTCGTTCGTCCGACGAGCTCCACGTCCTTCGTTCGTCCGACGAGCTCGACACACTCCTTTCGTCCGCATCTTCCGTCCGTTCGTCCGTCCGAGAATAGGGAGACGCGGTCTCGCTGCCTCGTGTCACCCTATCTGCTGATTGCTGTCGCCAAACCATCACCAGTCCACCACTGTCACCTGAACGCAGGCTATTGCCTGCTATCAATCACTCCTGTAGCTTCTTCAACTGAATCTAGCGATCGATTGATACCTCATCCTCTCATCCTCGTATTTTGCTGGAGAAAAGAATCACGTAATCTTGATCGATCGAGGAGGGGCAACCATTGCAGCAATGTCGTGCGTTGCCAGTTACGCTGCCACCATCATGCCCATCGTAAGCCTCTCTCGCCTCCGCCCATAGTGATTGCATTATGTCGTTCTTTGAGCTGCATGCCGGATTCTGAATTATTTTTTAAAAATCCGAATCAAAGTGGATTTTCGAGAGTGTGTTCTGGATTATGAAATTGGGTTTTGAGTTTCGGAATTGGGTTCTGGATTATGGAATTGAGTTCGGATTTTAGGGTTAAGCCATTCCGTTTCGTGTGCAGACGACGATGACGGACGTAGCGCGGACGCCGGCGGTGTATTCGTCCTCTTTTGTGACAGGCTCACGTTCGCTGCGACGCTCGTCAGGCAAGTAATTTGATAATGCAATGCTAGTAACCTAAAATGGTGCATATAGAATTAGGGCAATAAGGAATGGGAAAGCAGGGACTGTGCAGAGAAAGCAGGATTCGTGCACATTCGAACAAGAACCGCTGGCTTCTCTTCACCATGCTGCGCCCTGGTCCAGCTCAAAGAACGGTACTCCCCTGAAACCTGCAAATATTGTACATGGGGCTGCTTTTGAACGATACATTTATACAATATAGAATTCTGTTGCACAATAATGTGTATTTGTTACCTCAATGAGAATATTGTGTTCAATGTCATGTTAATGCTATAAGGTAACTTGCTCAAAATTCAGCATGGGAATCAAATGTATGCAATTTGTGCGCATGGAAGGTTGGACATACTGGAATCATCATATTTGGACTCTTCAAGAAATTGTTATGAATTGAAGTTGGAGTAAAAGAGATCATTGCAATCGCTAAAGAGTTGGGAATGTGGCATGAAGGTGTGGCGGAGCTGCCGTGCAAGGGACCGGGAGGGTGCAAATGGAGGACACCTTTACAATTCAAGTAGACTCCACTGGGAAGGAGCCTGCATTCTTCGGAGTTTATGATGGCCATGGAGGAAACGCCGTCTCAGAGTACGACTAATCATCGCTCATTTGTTGATTATCGCTCATCATGAGCAAGTAAGTCGAACTAACGTTCGTCCCTCTGGTTTTCAGGATGTTGCAGAAAAGCTTCTGGCCAATCTATAAGAAGAAATTATCAGGTCTGGTTCAAATCAACTGTTCTTTTCATCTTTCCTGCTGCCGTGGTCGGTTTCTTTCTTTCTTTTTCTTTTTCTAAGCTGCAGTTGTGCTTACAGATCCTAATGTGCTGAAGGCTACTCGAGATACTTACCTGGAAATCGACCAGCTCACTCTGGTAAATAACTAAGTAGCCTTTGCATTCCATCCAGTGTACTAGCCATGAGCTTTACGGTACATTTGTTCACGAAGTGGATGTGAAATAATTTCTGAACTTAAGTGTTCCAATTGTATTACGTTTCGCATACAACTGTTGAGCATGTGTTTGGCATGCAAAGTATAGGCACCGCCGAAGGGACTTTTTGGAGCTTTACGTGAGCGGGGTTTGGGAGGAGCAAAATGTGGCGCTACAGCAGCAACTAGTGTCCTCTTTTCCAAACCAGGTATCCTTATGATATTTTTAATACTAAAAAGATAAAACGATACTTTTTCACATAAAGCAGAGGGATGCGAGTACTGATAATCTGAACGATGAACTTGCAGATGGCAGCAAGGAGCTTGTGACGGCGAATGTTGGCGATGCTCGAGTTATTCTAGTTCGTGGAGGTCAAGCGATTCAATTAACTGTTGACCACAAGGTAATCTTTCTGCTATAAAAAGCTGGACTAATTTGTTGTATGGTATTGAAAAGCTGAAGTTGTTATTGTTGCATCGCAGCCGGATGTGAAGGAGGAGCGGATGCGCATTGAAGCCAAGAACCCAACTCCAAGGAAGCCCCTTGTAAGTCCAAGCTCAAATCCTCCATTTCAGTTTAACATTATATAGCAAAGGTTATATATTACTCCCTCCGTCTCAGAAAATCACCATGATTTCTATATTACAAGGGAATAGTTTCAATATTACAAGGGAATAAGATTCAACTTTCAGAGTCTTGCGTTGCAGACCTATACAACATGAATGGCACACTACTAGGATAGCTCAATATTGTTTGCAGTTCCTTTTGTTGAACCAAAGAGGATCATACAAACAACATACTTTTGAAGCAAATCACGGTATTTTTCCTTGACAAACGGAGCAATTCATAGTAATCTAAATAATGAATATGAATATACAAAACAATACATTACTTTTTCATGCTGCAGGTAGTGAATGTGGGTGGAACGTGGAGAGTTGGAGGCTTGTTGGCTCTGTCTCGCGCATTCGGCGATGTCTATCTTAAAGAGTACGTTCCTTTGCATCAATCTTCCACTTATCTGAATGTTGAATTTCTGATACTTGGTCTGATAATCTGGTGGTTTCTTAATCCTTACGTTCCTACTTTTGATAGTCGGTCCTAATTTTCATCTGTAATGGATTCGTTGGTATTATCTGATACCTTATGTTAATTTGATAGAGAATCTTAGGCTTTTGATTTCTGATGTTGATGTTTTTAGTTTGCTTCTGATAGTTGGTCAGATAATCAACGCGATGGAGCGAGTGGAGGCTTTGGACTTACAGCCGAACCCCACATTTCTGTAGAGACATTGACTCCAGGTATCTAATCTCATGTGAAGCTTTAACCCTTTTCCGCTGGCAGGGCCTCAAATGTTGGACATTTCTCGACCCTCTCTTTAGATTTCTTCCAATGTACAGAAGCTGAATTGATTGTTGTGTGTGGGCAGAGGATCAGATGATCATTCTGGGAACTGATGGACTTTGGGAGTTGGGAAACCAAGAAGTGGTGGACTTTTGCCTCGCCGCTGGGTAAACTCATCTAACATACACAAGTGCACTCTCTCAATGAATAACTTCATTAACGAGGTTTTGAGTACACTAACTATGGTGTTGACTGTTGCCAATACCAAATACAACTCTATTTGGGTTTACATTCAACTCTACTTGTCATTGTCATTGAATTTCTTTAAGAAGTCTTTTCTTTCCACCCATTGACTTGTTTCCTTTAGAGTCCTATTTAGTGAACTTCCATGAAATCTGTAAAAAAGAGTATCGAGGTTCTGAGTACACTAACTATGGTGTTTAGTGTTGCTAACACCACATACAATTCTATTTGAGCTTACATTCAACTCTATTTGTCATTGTCAAACGAAGCCTTTTCTTCCCATCTATTGACTTGTTTCCGTAAGAGTCCTCTTTAGTGAGCTACCATGAGCTACCATGAAATCTGTACAAAAAGATTGTTGAGTGCTAACGTACTTGGTTCCATTAAATGTGCCTCTGAAATGTACCGCTTGAGGTAGATTTGAGAGAACCTATGGGACAGGGGGAGTACCTTGTTGAGTGTTCTGATACCAGAGTCGGTTCTATGAAACGTGCAATAAGAGAAGGTTGAGTGTTCTGATAATACAGTTGGTTCCATGAAATGTGCAATAGGAGAAGGGTTGAGTGTGTTCTGATAGGACAGTTGGTTCCATGAAATGTGCAATAAGAGAGAGAGAGAGAGTTCTGATAGGACAGTTGGTTCCATGAAATGTGCAATAAGAGAGAGAGAGAGAGTTCTGATAGGACAGTTGGTTCCATGAAATGTGCAATAAGAGAGAGAGTTCTGATAGGACAGTTGGTTCCATGAAATGTGCGATAAGAGAGAGAGAGAGAGTTCTGATAAGGGATGGGTGTTTTGGTGATGCAGGGAGAGCACTCCTGCGGAGGAGATTTTGAACAAGTTATTCAAAATTGCTGTAGAGAAGGGAGTTACAGACGACCTAGCTGGGATTATTATCAGGCTCTGAATTGGATGGTAGAACAATTAGCACAACTTGTCGATAGTTCTTTCTGCTCATTACGTTGAGCAGTTGTGTTTTTTTTGGTGCAAATACAAATTTGTGATGGAATTTTTAAAATTAGATTGTTGAGAATGTGAGTCAATATTGTGATCTTTTATATAGTAGAGTGGTCTGAAATGGAGTAGGAGCTCTGGTAATCTTCACTTACAGGTACATAATAGCTTCTTCATACAATAGTACTCACTGCAAACATTATAGGATATCACTTTAGGGCACCATTCTAGGAACACATGTACTCCTGTAGTGTCAATATTAGAAATTCATAACTTAATGTAGAAGAGTCCAGAAAAATGATGATTCAAACTTGCTCTAGATTTCTAATAATTTTCCCCATGCACTAGAATTGCTTGCACTCGTAATGTCCTTGTAGATATTTCGTGCGTGCCATTCTTGGCGAGCTTACTATATGTAAGTAGACGTGTGAGCGATCTTGGTTTTTGGAGATCTCATACTTTATTAAATCACAAATGAAGTGAATTTTTCTCAAACTAATAAGATTGACCACCAACGTTTGGGGAAAATTTTAAGTATTTGAAATTGACATTTGGCAATTGGTTTGGTGACATATTAGATCTTATAGTGATAAATTATCAACCCATAGAGTGTTTTACTTTCGTCTAGATTTTTCTCTCTTTCTCCCTCAAGGTGACAAGTAAGAGTTTGGACAAGTTTGTTTAATCACAATTTTTGATTAGAAATTTTAGGAGTTTTTTGATGATGGAAATTTGTGCAAGTTTTGCGAGGGTTTCAAATTTCGGGAAAATTGGGTATGGGATGCAAAAGTTATGGGCACAATGTATGTGGATTTGGGGATGAAGGGCAGTTCCATTGAAATAATCATGTTGACTTTGAGGGTACTACTATTGGGGCTATAAATATAAAGGGTTCATTCTTGCTACAATGCCTAATAGTTTCCTTTCTTTTAACCCTTTATGCACTCAACGCTTAAATTGACATCTTGGATGACAAGCCAAAACTTTGGAAAGTCACAACTTCAAACAAGCACCACTTTCAAGGTCGAGTGCAACATTTGTAAAGTTAAGTTTAAGAATTGATTGATAACTTGCTCGAGGTTGCTAACAAAAAGGGGAAGTCATACAAATCATACAAGAAGGATGAATTCAAGTGCAACATGTGAACCTCATTTCGAACATACTTGCTCCAATAACATTGAAATACAAATAAAGGATGAGAGCACGTTGGTAGATAGTGTATGTAGTTCTATATGTGTAGATTTTTTATAAGATTTTCATTAGTGTATGTAAAATTTTGTATTAACATTGTATGAGGCTCCAACAACATTGCAAGACACTTTATGATTTCGAGAACCAATAATTTTTAAGTACACACAATTCTGTTGAAGTTCATAAGATTTTATCAAATAACTCCCTCCATAGCATCATTTGATTGTTCAAAGTTTGATTAGGCACCACGAGCCTGGGCTTGGCGGTTAGGGCTAATGGCCCCCAATGAGGTGGTCGTGGGTTCTACTCCCCATGCGGGCGTGGTGCTCACTCTATTCATGCCGGCCTCTAAATAGGTTGAAGTTTCTCTTCTTCTTCAAAGTTTGAGGAGCATGTTGCAAAATTATGGTAGCTTGCGTAAAATCGAAGCAATACCAATATTGGCTCACTCAAGTGTACAGTACCTGACAAGAGAGATATCGACACATGCATTATCGAACCAAGACCCTGTGAGGACTCCAAAATTTGAAATGTTGTTACTCATTCAATTAAATTACTTTATCCTTCGCTACTTGGGAACAACATCTATATGTAGCTGCTTATAGAGCCCCGTGCAATTTTATGAGAAACATAATTTTTGGCATCCACCTAACGTTCACCCTGTTTTTGGCATTCTGCAAGTTGTCCATATCTCTCTTGCCGGCTACTATACGAGATTTACATAATAGCTTTTAAATGTACTAAGTGTAAACATTTTAGACTACGTCATTCTAAAATAATCTACAAGTCCAATTTCAAAAATTCAAAACAAATTCTAGAAAAGTCCAAACATAATAATTTCAATTTGTCCAATCGTCTACTCTCTTTTCCCTTTCACACAAATCACTTGCATAACTAACTTTGCTACAAACTTTGCTAAAAAATGAGCCATTATTGAGAAAGTTACTTTGTACAAGTCAACTCATATGCCAATGTAGCCTAGCAAGATCATCCTATGATTTTAGAGTTCATAGTCTAAGATAACCAAACTTGTCATTAGAAGTTAGATAATGGACCCAACACGTGCAATTTGCCTTGTAATGTCAGATTTGATTTGCATTGAAACTCTTTGAACCAAGGGCCGCTTCACACAAACAAATGCCGAGAGGCCGTCACCTTGGTCAAAAAGCGTTGCCACATAGGCCATTCGGAGAGCAACGGCCGGTGGACTTTGGCTTCTAGTGTGAAGGCTCGAGAGGCCAAAACTATGGTTTCCTGCAATTTCATTGGTTGAAATTGACGGCCTCTTGACCTTCGGCCATAGTGTGAAGCGGCCCTAAAACTCTACAATAAGCACAGAGGCTTCTCCACCACACTACTTATTTTCCCACCATAAACTAGCTAAAACTTACAAGGGGAAATTCAACCCCCATTGTTTGGAATTCTTTCAGTTTCAATGAAAACCATGTTTGAACATGACTTAACCCTTGAACGCTCAAGCAAGCCAGAGGGCTTTTTTCCAACAGAATGTAGCTCTCATTGTACTCAACTTTTCACTTATATTTTGATGTCAAACTGGTCACCTTCTTATGATGCATTCAAAAAGTGAAATTTGAACAATTCAATATCACAATTGTTATGAATGATTTTATGTGCTTTGAAAGGATTGTGGTAGGTAGGTTGGGGTTGTACGCAACCTTGTAGGAGGTTGCAAGCTCATCATTGATTGCGTCATTCATGATGCCCAAGTTCAAAAAGTACACTATTCATGATCCCGCCCAAGTCCAAAAGTTGTTGTGATCCAATTTTGGGCTGCCCGTTTCAAACCCCATGGGCATTCAAACACCCAAGCATGCCCCTTGGGATTGCTTTGAGCGTTCAAGGATTAACTTGTAGCATTTAACCCTTAATTGACATCACTGTTTTGAGAAAAATGTGACCTCACTATCCTTTGACCATATTTTAGCATAGATAATTAAATAAATTCAAAAATCCGAACTGGTGAGTGTCGAGCTAAATTGATTCTATAAATATTTTTAAAAAAAACGACCACATCGGGTAAAATCTCAAAATTTGCCACCGTTGAAAGTATGGAAGTTCTTGTTTAGATTTAAGGACCAATTTGGTCGCGTGTGTCAATAAAGGGTTAACCCCTAAACGCCCAAGGGGGGGTAAAGCTCCTAACAATTGGTAATAATGCTGATTTTTTCAAAACTGCGTAAAAACAAATAAAAGATGAAAATGGAAAATCCAACCGTAGGATCTTCTTTGGAGCATGGCAATTAGTATGACCTCTAAGTTGCATGCCATTTGAAGATCACACCACCAAAACTTTCATGAAAAATCTCTTTCGCCCACTCTCACAAATTGAGGATCAAGGTTTTTGCTATTTATCCAAGGAGGGAGTAGAGTAAACCCACCGAGGAGTTGAGCAAAAAAAACGGCGGATGAAAAATCGATGGGATGTAAGTGGGGTTGTGCACCAAAGACGGAGCCTTACATCCAAAATGTCGAAAAACGACACCGTGGGCACTTAAGGGTTAAGGTTTCTTTGCAGCTATAACAACAAGAGTAATGAGCAAAGAAGACTGGATTAGGTGGAGGATATAAAGATGCAATTATTTTTTTTACAATCTACAATACAAACAAGAGTTTTGTCTTGGGGGCGTTAAACCCAATTTATGGGTAACCAACAAATCCCCTGATTTTTGGGTGATTCCCCTCAATCCGTTTCTTTGCTTTATTTGCCTGATAAGACTCAAATTGAAAAGGCTACACAAGTACTGGTACTCATTTTATTTTGAAAATACCACTACTTTGTTGCTTTTTGTTCATTGAACTCAACAATTTAGTGATAGGTTTGCTCACTAGCCGGTCCATTTTTGAAACCATCGGCTAAAAACCGATGAAAACTACAAATAAATTTCTATTCTCATTATAAAATAAGGAAATTGTTGGAAGAAATCTGTGAAAAACCGATGAGGTGTGGGAAATGCCGGTTATTAGCTAGTAGAAGTCAAAAAATTCCCCAAACCCAATACTGAAGGTATACATTACGGTTTCCACCTTCATTTTTGGATATACTCGCAGAGTATACTTTAGAGTGAACAATTCATGTGGGTTCTACTTTTAAAATTCATAAGATGAATTTGTATCATTATGACTAGTATAGTTCAATTTGGTTATTCTCAATAAAATTTACAAAAAAAAATTGATCACTATTTGATGTACAATGACCTCCAAGCACCCCATTCTGAAATCATTGAACATTTATTTTATCAAAAAATTCAACCGTAGGATCTTGTTCACAGCCATCCAATTAGTCCACCCACTAAGTTTTACCAAATTCGACCGCGCAGATATTGAGATGTATTTAGTCACGGTCACAACATTTGTAAAATTAGCAACCAACCGACCACATTAACTATTGATACCAAAGTACTAAAATTAATTCCTTGATTGGTGTGTCGAGATTTTAAACATAAATAAATAAATTATTTAACATGCCCTTGTTCAAAATTGATAAGCAACTACGGTAGTCTTGGGTCATTACACAAGTGCATCACCGCAAAGAAAGAAAGAGCCTCGAAAAAAAGAAGAAAATTGTGAAAAAGCTTGCATGTGTAAGCTCTCATAATAATATTTCATAGTGCAGGTGACTGCTATTATAGTACACTAATATTTTACCTACACTAAATCAGATCCCTAGAATTCAATAGCTGCTGCCTCCTCTTTCAAGGTTGGCTCCCCAAAGATGAGTGTTGGCTACAGTCAGCTCCTCCATCCCCACTTGCAAACCTCTGCAATCCGAAACACAATCCTTTCACATAAGATTTAAAAACAAAAAAAAATTAAAATGAAACCCTAAATTCTGCATGTTCTCAATTGGAGTGAAGATTAACATTGTGGGATTTGAGTATCTGCACACTCTCAAGAAAGTCCAATATGTACTACTTGAAGTCTAGAAGTAGTCAAATGTAGCATTGATAAATTCTAGTAAGAGTTCAGTTAGGAAATACTCTACGATGGTTGGACGTTTCTGTAATGGTCTAGATTACTCATTGATATGGTTGGATATGGTTTAGATGGTCTCGATTCCTCAAATCTTGGATTCATTGTGAGACAAGTGTTTGAACCAGATCATGGTGTTTTTCCAGAGACAGAGGGAGCAGTAGTCTGATTACTGTTTCCTCAGCCCACATCAAAAACGACACACTTGCTTACTTTAATCTCTACTGTAATTGTAACAGAATCAACACAGATTGCGGTTTAGTAATTGAAATCTAGGACGTTCCAGATACATGTTTCCAATCATGTTCAAAGGTTGAAGCTTTAATACATTTGTCCAATCATGTTCGGAGTCATGGAGTGAGTGAGTGGGTTTGTCAAAAGTTTTAAAAGATCGAGGTTTTGGAGCATTGAAATGAGGATCAAAAGCATGAGAGAAAGAGTGTTTGTGGCTTACATTGGAAAAGGTAGATGATTCAATTGGCAGCCACTTCTTCGATACTGGAGAGGGCGGGACGCCATGGCGCGGCGATGGGAGCTGTGATGATATTGTTGTTGTTGCCACTACTACTCAAGCTTTTCGTCGTCGTCATCGTCGTCATCGTCGTCGTCTTGCCGCTACGGTGATGCCGATTACGCTTCAGGGAAGACGAAAGTGCACCACCACCCTGTTGTTGCTGCTGCTGCTTCCCCTCCTTGAGCGAGCCAGCCATGATACGAGAGAATTGCTCAGTGGAAATCACAAACTTGGTGCTTCCCGTGGAGCCACTACGGTGGTGCACGGCTCGTCGCGGTGGCTCGATGTGGAGAAGCGACGAAGTGTCGGACTCGTTATCCTGCTGGGTGGGCCGGTTCGGCATGGGGAGCAAGAAGTAAACCTCCCCCGGAACGAGAAGCGTGTGGAGCGGCAAGATTTTGGAGTGGTGCAGTTGCACCAACGAGCTTGAGTGACAGACGAAGTGGTGCGGGTAGTCTAAGATGAGGTCCACCACGCGTACCCTGGAGCTGTAGAGAGAGAGCACGTTTCCGTTCGATTGGAGTACTGTCACTGGTACTCGAGGTTCCACTGGTTGGCTTCCGCCTGGTCTCCCCCCACACACCATCGCCACATTCCCCATAGCTAATTAACTGGCTCGTGATCAAACGCACACTAACCTGCGTTGCATGAATCCGCAAACTAACCCTACTACATCAGCTAGCTTCTTCTGCAGTCCCTGCCAACACCATGACCGATCAATCTCTCTCCATCACCCATATCAGGTATCGCAACTGCAAACCTCGCCACTAGTTTCTCGAAACTGCAAACACTATTCTCCAAACTGCAAACCTCGCCACTATTTCCCTGAAACTGCAAACCTCACCACTAATTCTTCAAACTGCAAACCTGAGCACTAGTCCCTCGGAACTGCGATCCTGAGCACTAGTCCCTCGAAACTGCGATCCTGAGCTCTCTCGAAACCTGCGGTCCTCGATCGGCACTAGTTTTCGAAAATGCAAACCTCGGCAGCAGTTTCTCGAACTACGAGGAGTGATTTCTCCTTACGGCTCCATAGCTGGTAAGATTGCTGCAACTTCTGGGAGCGAGCATTCTTCCGGCTGGGAACCAATCAATCAGACAACATTCGATCGTAAGCTATCGATCACCGGCCGGCCGGCTGGCTAGAAGCTGCAGCAAACTGGGGCGGGGTCTGTTCACCACCGCTTTAGCTTTGATGATGCAAGGCTGTCCACAATGAAGAGTCTGAGCCCTGCCGGCACGGATGCAGTTGAGGAAGCGGCACCAACATGCAGTGCAGTGACGGAGGGGGCTGTTGCTGTAATGAGAGAGACGACGGAAGGCTAAATTCATCCAACTCTGGATGATCTTCTTCCAAAACTCAATGGTCTGTGGGTCCACAAGGGCTGCGCGACTTTAGGAGCACTAAGGGAAGCCTCACTGGTTACTCCTCACATGGGGATTTGGTGGGCTATGGCCTTCTTATCACATATCGTTCGGTGACTTTCCGTGTTTGTTCTCTTTCTTTTGTTTGTGTTTGTGTGGGTGGTGGGTGGATTGTCAAAAGTCTATTGGCATGCACGCCCGTCGTACTAATTGAGATGCCGATGATGCGATTGCGTGATGTGCATCATGTACATCTTCATTATTTTTATTGGGTAGATCCTTGTACTTGGAATGAATGTAGTACACTCATAGAGTTTCTTAACATGACATGGATTGTTTTTGAGAATAATTCGTGTAGTACCTGTGATCATGATGCTTAATCCTTAAACGCCCAAGAAGCAAGAGGGGCTTTTTTCCAACATAATCTATTCTATAGCTCTCACTATACTCAACTTTTCACTTATATTTTGATGTCAAACTGGTTGCCTTCTTATGATGTATTCAGAAAGTAAAATTTTACAATCACAATTTGTATGAGTGACTTTGTGCTGTGAAAGGATTGTGGTAGGTAGGTCGGGATTGTACATAACCTTGTTTAAGGAGGTTGCAAGCTCATCATTGATTGGTTCATTCATGAATACGGTATGGTAGAGTGAGGGACTTCTCTATTTTGGAGCATTATCCAATATGGATTGACTTGTTTGCGTTAAGATGTAATTGACATTCGCAACTTATTCTCTAAGGAACTTACAGAGAACTGTTGCACCATTGTAGTATACTGAGATTTTTTATTTAAGAAAATAATTTAATCTAAATTTATTTTTATTTTTAATTTATTTCTGAAACAAATCAGTAAAAGAAATCTCTTTCCCGTAAAAGCTCAAATTCTTCATGAGCACAAAGTGAAGAATTACTTGGGCTCTATTTTTATTTCATTTTTTTTCTACAATAATTTAACAAATTCTAAAAACCTTGTCAACTCTACTTCCTCGAGAGTTGCCAGTAAAGCAGCAATAAAGCGGTGATAAGGAAACCTATTGACTCAGAAAGCCAATACTAAAATAAATAAATGAATGTGGAGGGACTGACGACTTTTGTCCGTCTCGAACAAGTTGACGGTACTGGTACGAAACCCACCAGCAGCTTCAATGACTCATTCCAAAACCTAGAAATGGGAAACATCACAAATTCGCATACACAAAAACAAACAATCAATCAGTCAAAAAGAGTGCATGCCCCCAGAAAAACAAAAAATCTTAAAAAAATAATGGAACATTTGCTTGTCAGTACAACAACAACAACAATCAGGGGTATGATGACGAAGCTGGTAAACGAATCTGCGGAATATACATAACCCACGGATTGCAAGCTACAATCATAATTGCTGTCAATGATTATCGATCACCCTACCTTTCGTTTTTTCTGTGGAGCTGCAGCTGCTGCAATCAATCATCTACCAGCCGCTCTGCGTGAGTATATGTACATACACCACTCATTCAGGTTCGCATCATTTTATGCAAAAAGAGAATTCGTGGTAAAGCAAGCGAGCAAGCACCGAATGATTGGAACAAGTTGATTGATTGAGGAAGTTGAGGAATGACCTGAACTTCTACTTAATCACGACGCTAGCTATTCACGCTTTCTGCAAACACATTCAGAAACAAAAAAATAGAAAAATTGGAAAACCGAAAAATGTTGCTTAAGATTAACAAAGTTTAAGATTACAAGATGCTGGTGACCAATCGCTACGGTCTCCTGACTACTGTAACATGAATGAACCAAGAAATATCTTTCTGCTATTCAACTAACTGCAGATTTCAGGTACACGAAAAGTAATAGACTACCTCTTTAGCCATTTCGGGATTTTTCTTTCTGGTGCAGGGCGATTTGCAGGTGGAGGAGATGGCTGTTGTTGCTGCTCCATTACCATTGGGTCCTGGAGTGGGCTGAGACCGGTATCAGTTGGTGCCTGTACCAGTTTGTGCAAATCTCGCAGCTCTTGAACTTCGGGCCGAAGGTATGGTCCTTCCCTTGGAACTTCCATTGCTGTACATGCATGTCAGAAAATTTCCACTTCAATAATGGCAGTCATTATGAACATGCAGGACTTAACCCTCAAGTGCTCAAGTCGATGCTTCCATCTCTACATGCAGCCTCTAAGGAAGGTCGAAAGTAAACAATTTGGACTTGACCTTTACGTGTTCGAATTAATGCTTTGCGTACCTAAATGTAGTTTCAAAGAAGGTGTGTATGAAGCAAACAAAATGGACTTGACCCTTACGTGTTCATATTAATTACATGCAGCTTCAAGGAAAGTAGAAAGAGAAACAATATCGTGACTACAAGCTAATCGTTTCTGCATTGTAATTGGCTTGAGTTTCTGTTTAGACTAATCGATGAGAAGTAAAAGTAAGGGAAGCTCATAACCTGGTGAAGGCGTGAACGAAAAATACACGTTCGCTCCTGGACATAAATTAGCATCAATCATGTTCTGTTGCAAGTTTTTGAAAGGCCTCTTTGGTGGCGTCGTATCTGCTCAAACCACAAGAGACAGACAGGTTCAATAAGAAATGAATCTGAAACAACAAAATATAAAAAGATCAGTGATATAGATGCATACATAGGTAAAACGTCAAATCCTGTAGAGTGATGGACTTTCGAACAAGCTCTATGATATCTGCAATAGTCTCCGTTGCTTTGAACGTCGACTCCACCACAAATCCATCTGGAAAGTGTACACGTATCGTTGCCTGGACATTTCAATTCAGAGCTTCAGTATGAGTATGTAAAATGAATAAGAATGAACATGCTAGCATTTCTAAAGCTTAAGGATTAGGGCTCGTAACAACCTTTGTTCTTTGCGCTTTCTTCGCTGCTAATGCTTTCTCCTTCTCTCGAATCTTTTTCGTCTTCAAGTGTATCTCTGAGCAAACAGAAACTCTTTAGTTTCAATATAAACCTTAAAGTCCAGAACCGGATATGAGCTAGTAGTGTCACTGACCTTCTTTGGGTCTACTGGCTTGCAAGGCGGCATAATCAGCCACAGTGAAATCATAGTAGTCATCAGGCAAGTCATCTGCAGCAGTTAAGTCATAATAGTCATCAGGCAAGTCATCTGCACCCACCAAACCCTAAATACTGAAAACAACAGCAATGAGATTGCTGATGAAATTGAGAAAATGGGTATGTTTTGTTTTTGTTACCATCCGGACGTCGCGAGGTTCCGGTGGGTTCACCGCCCTGAATTGCTGCTGGGGAAACGTACACCTTCACTTCCCTCCCTAATGCACTCGCCACCGCACCTATCATCTCCTGGAAAAAACCCAAAAAACCCAAAATTGTAAATCAAGCCCCTCAGATTGATCAGGAGAAATGTTCCAACGAGGCTCATGATCGATCGGGATTGCTGGGAAAGGAGGAGCAGATCTGGTACCGCAGTATGAGAGGTGTCCAACCTCGACTCTTCCATGGTGGGATGTAGAAGGTGCTGATATGAGTTGCTGCGCATCAATTTCGAACCATATGAAACAAGGATTGATCAGAAAACAAGAATCGGGGCCGAACCCATAAGCTGGATTCTAAAAAAACAATGGGTGCTTACATTTGATGCTTGAACCCTAATTGAATCCGAAAGTGGTCTAGAAGGATCCGAAAGTGGTCGACCGACAAGGCAACGTGCAGATTACGGTGATTGAAAACCCTAAACTTGCCGACGCAATTTGCAATACAAATCCTCTCGAGAGCAATCCATCATCCTGACCAAAGTTCGTGACATACCCTGTTAATACCCGGGAAGAGACCCGGTTCTCAGCTTCGTCTCTGCTTCTTTGCCAAGTCTTCTTCGTCTTCTCAAGAATTTGTGTTGCGTCCGATTTCCATGAACCAATAATCTCAAGCTTCGACGGTGATTCTGAGGTTTGCCCCGAATACTCTGTTTCCGATCGCTGCTGCTCCATTTGCTGTGCTTTGGTACCTACAGAACGTTTCAAGCTTTATTTCAGTCAAGGCAAAACCTAATCAGACACCCCAATTAATCGATTGCTCCAGAACCTCGAAGTTTTAACTTTAGTGGGTGATCTGTGAAGAGACATTGCAATCACGAGCTTCTTAACAATTTTCGATATGCAATTCGTGAGTTAGGGCAGAGCTGCATGTGCATTGAACGCTATTCTGTTTCTTATTAGGTTTTGGTGGTTCTGGAGCTGACGATTTCCCCATTTGAAAACGGGCATGCTTACACCTCTCTCGTGACTCTCTGCCCCTCATGTCGGTGAGTATTGCGAGCCCTATTTTGGCATCGATTGGTGGGTGATAGTAATATTATTACTGATCGAGGGGTTGTGGTTGGCAGATCACAAGCTACAATGGAAGTGCACTGATAGCCATGGTGGGCAAGAACTGCTTCGCCATAGCGAGTGATCGTCGCTTGGGAGTGAACTTTCAGACGATTGCTTGTGACTTTCAGCGTATTTTCAAGATTCACGACAGCCTTTACATCGGCCTCTCGGGTCTCGCCACCGATGTGCAGACCATGTAAGCTTCTTGCCTCACTTTCTCTCCATGAGATGCCTATGAGTATTGGTTTCTGACCCTAATCCTCCGTCTCTCTCAGGCAGCAAAGACTGAGCTTCCGTCACAAGTTGTATCAGCTCCGTGAAGAGCGCAACATGCGCCCTGAGACCTTCGCTAGCCTCGTTTCCGCCATGCTTTATGAGAAAAGGTATTATACTTTCTGGCCATTTTTGGCAAGCTACGAGCAAGTGTGGTTTTGACCTAAACTAGTGGTTACGATTAATGAACTGCACAATTGCCGCAGATTTGGACCTTACTTCTGTGAGCCCATCATCGCTGGCCTTAACGATGATGGAACTCCTTTCATCTGCACGACTGATTTGATCGGAGCCAAGTAACTTCCTTGCCCATCTCTGAATTGCTTGCTCCGAGTACATGTCATGTAATGTTTCTAGTACAACATCCTAAATCAGTTACAATTTATCTAAATTCTTGGTTTGTTCTTTTACACTTTCACAATTAAGGGAGCTGGGGCGAGAAGAAGGAGATGTCACTCACCCTGTGTGCTTACTTTCTTCAGGCAACTGGCAAAAGACTTCGTGGTGTCTGGAACTGCCTCAGAGTCGTTGTATGGTGCTTGCGAGTCTATGTATAAACCTGATCTGGTATGTTAAGATGATTGTTTCAACTAGAGATTTTAACTTTGTACTTACAATCGATAATTCATAGGATTTATACTTACATGCAAAATTGATCAACGTAAAAGACGATTGAATATTTCCAAAAATCAAATAAATCATGCTAAGAAATTACAACGAGGCGACATATATAGAAATCTGATAAATGTAAAAGATAAACGGAAAAGATAACATGCAGAAGGTAGTAACGAGATCCGAACTAAGACTAGTTGGTGTGATGCGTACAAAATGTTTTCTGTTTTTACTTTGATTTCTTTACAATAGAGAGTTTCTATTCAGATAGGACATGTTTTCAGCTAAGAAATTCTTCTCATAACAAAAATCAATAGTAGGGCTCCTATAGGGATGATTTCATATATGATTTGAAATACGATTCTGATGTACATTTCAGGGTCCGGAGGAGCTTTTCGAGGTGATATCACAAGCATTGTTGTCGTCTGTGGATCGTGACTGCATCAGTGGATGGGGAGGCATTGTTCACGTCGTGTAAGCACCTCTTGCTGCTTTTTCGATGAATCCTTTTACATTATATTTTAGAGCAGTCCAAAATGGAGTAGCTCCGCTCTAGTAAAATTCACCAATTTAGCAACACCTATATTTTCAACTTCAAAAATTCATAGCTCATCGCAGAAGAGTCCAAAAACGATGATTCCACCTGCTATATCATTCTACTAGTTTTCCCCATGCATGAAAATTGCTTGCAAAATTGAGCCACCTTACTATAATAGCAATGAGTATTGATTGGGGTTATTATTCTTCATGCAGGACACCGGATCAAGTGATCACCAAGACGTTGAAGGGTCGTATGGATTAGACAGGATTCGATTCGACTACCCTGTGTCAGTACACGAGTTTTTCTGCGGCTTTTGTGTTGGCGTTCGCTTAGTCAACATTGTGGCTTGTTGGAAGTAGTATGTAATTTGACGCAGTCTTTGATATGATGTTTTGTTGATAAATTGGGCATGAGGACACTGTCTGTCTCTCTAGTGCTTGCGTCTGACACCGACATTCAAAGTGGATGGAAGGCGCTCTGAGTGCCTGCATTGCTGATTGTAGGAGACGAATTTCTACTCGTGGTTGGTTTGAATGGATGTTGAATTTGAGCACTTTGGATCCCTATAAGGTGGACTGCTCGGTACTGGTGCGAATCTCATTATGTTGGGGATTCACCAGTGAAAGCATTTTTTTTTTGGTGCATGGGCAAAGGAAGTGGAAAACGGAATCATCACTTTTGGACTTAAATACTCTTTGCTGTCAATTCTTGGTGATGGACTTTATAGAATGGTCTCGTAAGAATGGTCTCTTAAAATGGCACCCTTTAATGCTCAAAGTGAATACATGAAAAATTGGAAAAATGGGAGTGAAAGTCATTATCGTGTATATGGTAGAAGTACCTAAAACCACCAGCACCTAAGCGCACCTAGCCTGAACTAGCATTGCCAGAACACTCAATTCAAAATGACCAATCAAAACAATAAAAAAGCTGGTGGTTTTGGGTCGAATCATGAATGGAAATTTGTACCAGCTAGGTGTGACAATTGGAAAGTCTACAGATTAGTTTTGGGTCACCAAGTACTTTTGCCTTTGAAAATTAGTCTATTTGTGTATTGGGAAAAAAAAATTTGAAAAAATTTGCATTCTATATTCAAAAACCTATTTTCTACACTTGAAAATTACACCCTTGAAATAACCCTGAAAAAAAAGGCTCAAAATCCTTAAGTTGGTGGTTTTAGGTACTTCTACCATATTATCTTGAGAAGGCTCGTGAGCCATTGTTAGTTCTGAGGTGATTTATTTGAGGAGATATGATGTATATTCAGTTTAAAAACAATACTTCGTTTTAAGTAATATGAATGTAAATAAAGACACCTATTTAGGTCTGCACCAAAATACACTGTTTTTTAATGTAGATAAAACTTGAGTTCTTAAAATTACACTGTTTTTGAATGTAGATAGAACTTGAATTCATAAGGTTACACAGATTAACCCCAAATAGCCCCTGGTGTCCAAAAAACGCATTTTGGGCGGAGGGTAGTGTCCAAAAACCAGGTTGGACGGAGGGCAGGAACTTCAAAGAGCCATAACTTCTTCATTCAGGCTCCGTTTTTGACATGAAGACCTTGAGTTGGGTCCCAAATCAGGTTTAGTTTGTGTGGTAATAATTACAGACCCAAACAATAAAGTTTGAATTAATGGCAAGCATTTTAGTGAAGGTGATTTTTGTTTTTGGGTTTTATCATTACAAGCCAATTATGTGAAATCAAATATAGTTTTTCATGGATTATTTTTTACACAAGTGTGATCTCTAAATGCATCCCGACATCTTTGAAGTTGGAGCTTCTTCATCCAAATAACTCCAGTATTGGATGTGCAATGATGTTTCTACAATGTAAAAGTGAAAAAATGAATGTTTTTAACCCCTAAAGATCCAAGAGGACCAAATCAAGCTTTTGCTATTTTGGGCAGCCTAGATGAATAGGTTAAAAGTAATATTTTTGCGTAATTTTTTTAATGGGTGCTCCCTATACTGCAAAGTGTATGTGGTAAATTTTGCAAAGCCAAATTCCAATTTTTGAGTCTTCTACGACAATTCTTGGTTTGCGAGCTGAACTAGGGTAGTTTAAATTTAGTATTTTTTTGAGATTTTTTTTGGAAATATGTTCATGACCAAATCATTACTTAAGTTCCAAAGGGCCCCAAGTCACAAAGAGTACCAATTTTATAAGGGCAGCCTCCAAAAGTGCCAAAAATAATCTCAACAATGCCCAAAAAAACTTCATAGACAAACTTTGGATGTTACGATCTCTCCAATGGTAAACATTCAACAGTCAATTTTTAGATCAGATACTGGAAATTGGCTTAGGTACAAGATCTTACGGTTGGAAGTTTAAAAAAGAATAAAAAATTGTTCCGCACCCCTTGAAGTGCATAGAGGTAGAGAATTGGAGTTTTGAGGTTTCAAGCTCCCAAAAACACACAAGGATCTTTAGGGATTAACGGAGCTAGTATTGGATGGTATTTTGTAGACTGTTTTTTTCACTTAAATAATATGATCTCGCAATCTATCATATCCCATGAGTCAAGTTTTGGTCCACATGATCTACAACAAGTCGCATGGTTGAGATCTAAATAGCTAGTCATAATTTTCTTCTATGACAATTTTTGAAGATGTGTTTTTGGCTAGAAATACCCCAATAGAGTGTAGGGATTACAAAATTATATGGTTTTTTGGGATTCATCTTAGCAAATCTAAAAAGTCTCGTGTATTAACCCCTAAGTCTCCTTGTTGCAAAACGGTCTAAGTCACAAAATTTGACCTTCCTTTTGATTAAGCTCAAAAAATCTCAATCCAAGAATTATTTAAAAGATTCAACCGTAAGATCTCAAAGTTCACTTGACATTCTTCTCACATACCAAATTTGAACCGTTCATTCTTCCTCATTTGTGAGATTATAATGGTCAAAGTTGACTAAGTTTTTCTCCTGCGGGAACCTCCAAAACCCGTTTCGGGTTTTAAGGAGAGTTAGGGGTTAAGGTGGATACTTAAGAATCTCTTAAGATCAAGAACTACACACAAGGTCTTTCTAAGTAAGACATACATTATAGCTTACAACTTCAAGATCTGATGTAATTGTTTTGTACATTTTTCAGTGTGTAGTGTTGAATACCTACACTTTCCACTTATAATAACCAAGTTTAAGAAAATAATTACTTTTTCTTGTTTGAGATGGTCCAATCTCTAACGTGCTTTGCTCATATTCTTGAACGGTTTTCATCATATTCTTCATTTAACAACAAAGCTAACAACAAAAATGATATATTTAACTAAATATGGACAGTCCACGGTTTACAATTACCAGCAACAACTGCAAAATGATTCCTAGAATCTAGGTTTTAAGAAGATAAATTTCAAATATGTAGATTTTAGGGTCATGGATGGGTAGATCCCCCCATGTTTCAAAGTCCACAAATAAGCCCAAAGTCCATAATTAGTTAAATGATGCTTAAAACTCATTGTTTGTAACTTTGTTCATTTTCTGTACTGAAGGGAAACTCCAACCTATTTGAAGGCCTGCGTGAATCATTTACTTAACACTTAATTAGTTGGTGTTAGATTTTTCTGGTCTTAGAAGGTACTCATTTTGTGCCTCTAAGTCATCAAACTCTTCCAAGTTTTTGTAATAAGCTTAAAAATGTATGTGGTCAAACCTTGTGATATCTCAAATTTTGTTTCTTCCTTATTTACTCTAGTCTAGAAGTGTTGTAGTTAGGACATCTTAAAATTTGCCCAAAACTGCAGCATATGCTCATATATTCTCAAATTATTCTCAACATCAATTAAATTGTTCATATTTCATACTTCATACTTTGCTCATACTTTTTCATATTTTATAGTTTACTAGTGGGACCCGTGCCGTTGAGCACGTTCAACTTGGATTGCCTAAAGCTATAAAACATTCATGTGAACCGCCGAAACGGTTCACGCTTGGTTGAAACACTATATATAAGCATTAGACCAATATTTTTATGTTCAAAACACCCAATGGGGACATTTAGGCTAATTCCTTCAGGTTCCGGAATTTTTATGATAATTGGAGGGGTCTTGCTTAAATGGCCCGGTGGTTGTTTATTCTATCCTAAATTAGTAATATTAACTTGCGTCTAGGTTTCAAGTCATGTTTTTGGGTTATGTTTATTACTTTATCATTATTCATAAATGCTCAAGATTCCTCCTAGTTAATAAACTAGGGAATTAGTAAACCATGCGGATGAAATGCTGGATGAACAAGTTTCATCCGGCTGAACCGGATGAAATTCTACCACATCCAAGTGCACGACTAAGGAGAGGAAGGAGAGTTAGGGTTAGAAGTTGGTATGTGGAGAGGTGTGTGTGTGTGGAAGGTTTTTGGAGAGATCTAAGATCTAGATCTTGTTTTTGGAGGGCCGTTTTTGAATCTTCTTGCTTGTGGTTTTGTAGTAATCGGTTTTAGATCTAGTTTGATGTGCATGTTTTGTTGGAAAGGGGTTGTTGGTTAAGGAGAACCCTAGGGATTTGGAAAGAGGAATGTGTGTGTGTTCTTGGGTAGGTAGAAGGATCAAGGACGGAGGCGTGGTGGCAGTTGGAGTGAAGGAGGGTCGGCTGAAGCGGCAGATTCGAAGGCCGACTTTGAAGGGTGACAACTCGAGATCTACGAAGATTGGAGGGACGAGCCTTAGTGATTCGGAAGCGTCTCCAAGCCGTCTTTCCAGCAATACTAGGCTCGCCCTCAGGGGATCAAGGACGGAGGCGTGGTGACAGTTGGAGCGAAGGAGGGTCGGCTGTAGCGGCAGATTCAAAGGCCGACTTTGAAGGGTGACAACTCAAGATCTACGAAGATTGGAGGGACGAGCCTTAGTGATTCGGAAGCGTCTCCAAGCCGTCTTTCCAGAAATACTAGGCTCTCCCTCAGGGGATCAAGGACGGAGGTGTGGTGGCAGTTGGAGCGAAGCAGGGTCGGCTGTAGCGGCAGATTCAAAGGCCGACTTTGAAGGGCGACAACTCGAGATCTACGAAGATTGGAGGGACGAGCCTTGGTGATTCGGAAGCGTCTCCAAGCCGTCTTTCCAGCAATACTAGGCTCTCCTTCAGGAGATCAAGGACAGAGTTGTGGTGGCAGTTGGAGCGAAGCAGGGTCGGCTGTAGCGGCAGATTCAAAGGCCGACTTTGAAGGGCGACAACTCGAGATCTACGAAGATTGGAGGGACGAGCCTTGGTGATTCGGAAGCGTCTCCAAGCCGTCTTTTCAGCAATACTACGCTCGCCCTCAACGGATCAAGGATGGAGGCGTGGTGGCAGCTGGAGTGAAGAAGGGTCCATCAGTGGTCGGAGACAACGTGAAGGGAGCCCATCCTTCTCAATTCCTTGATATTTGTGGTTTTTGCAATTGGTTTGGTTGTGTGGTTAGGCATAGTAGAGATAGTGAACTTTATCTTAAAAAATGGCAATTTCATTGCCCAAAAATTGGTTGTGATGATTTAAATTGTGTTGCATGCTCTTGTCTTTGGTGTTGGCTTTGGATTGGAATGGTTGTGCTTCGCTTGCCTTGCTGATTTAGATGATTGAATGCTAGAGTACACTAAGAGTAAGGGTAGTGCGGAAGCGCTGCCCAAATTCTATACTGAATTTACAAATTTAGGTTAAAATTTAGGGAATTTGGGACCAAGGGCGGAAGCGCTGCCCGATTTAATTTCGAACTTAAAAATTTAGGTTGAGAAGATTTGCTAAGTGTTGCTAGGGTGTCCATTGCTTGGAAGGATTGTTTTGTTTGCACCCATCCCCACGGCCCACTTGTGAGTTAGAAACCGGAACACCGGGATTTAACCTCACAATTCATAAACTTCAAATAAGTTGATACAGAAAATAAGCCAATAAGCTTTGACGGTGCTTGATTGAGCGGTTGGTTGAGCGGTTGAGCGGGAAGTGTGGATACAGGAGGCAAGTCTCGACGACGGATTCCAGCGCGGAACCGTCGTGTAAGACAAAGCCTCCTCTATTGTAATAAAGATTTGTTTTGAATAAAGAGGGACTAACGTAGGATCTTACCATTGAGATTTTCGATTCAACAATTTTTCATTTGCCCTTTTATGGTGAAGAATTGGCATTTGTATATAGGATTTGTATAACTATATGTGAAAATTTCAGTCTTCTTTAGGTTTTACATGTTCTATACGGAACCTCAATTCCGTCATAATGGCGCTATTTCATGTGCCATTTTGTCACACCAAATGTTCCATTTGTACGCATACAGATTGGTGTATTCTGTGATATCACAAATTTTTGTGATATCACTTCATCAATCATTTTCACTTTTATATTTTGGAATATCATGTGGTTTTTGAATTGCAGTTTAGAACGTTGAGGTGTGTCATTTTAGGGGTATATAACGTTTGCCATTTTAACAAAATTGAGGTTAGGAATAAAATTTTATAGACTAAAACCTAGCTTTGTTAAGAAAAAGAACTTGAAGAGTCACAAGCTAGATTTATTGGCTTTTCTGGCCCCCACAAACTACTTACCACCATTGAATCTCAAACTATTCTTGTTGGGTTGATTTCCAATTTAAGAACAATTCTTGTAATAATAAGCGTAGTTCAATCCAATTTGTTTTGAAGACATAATATGAATTTTAGTGCAAGGATTATGGCTTTGGACTATTTTACCTTTATAAATGTTTTGGAAATTTTCACCATTGGAAGGCTATCAATTGAGGCAAGATAATTTTTGGGTACAAGAATGTTATTGAAAGAAGGTGAACAATTTTGTAGTTGGAACTTTTTTACTATTGCGGTGGATTAGGCAGTAGCTATTCCACATCAAATAAAAAGAGTTGAAATCTAGTAATCTTTTGAGGACTAATATATGTTACAATCTCGCAACTTGTAAGTCATGATTCAAATTGTGGTTCACATGACTTACAATGAGTCATTAAAAAGACCATATAATTGAGATCTCAATAGTTTATCTTCATGTTCATTTTATAACATTTTTTTAAAGATGTGTTTCTTAACTAAAATAGCCAAGAATGAATAGGGTCAAAGTAAATGATGTCATGCATCTTGTGTCCTTTCCATCTTGATGATTTTGACACTTACACCTCTCCACTCTCAAAATCCATAAAAATTTAGTGATGAATCATGACATATAGTAAGGTGTTTGATAATGGTCCAAATTTCACCATTGGAAATCTACAAGAATGTTACTAGTACAAGCAATCTTTGTGCATGTGAAGATTAGTAGAAAAATAAACCACACATCATTTTTGAACTCTTACTATGATGAAATATGAATTCTTGAAGTTAGAAATATATTTTTTTCAAAATAGTGCCCTAAAGTGATACCCTGTATTGTTTGCGATGAGTACATGATACTACTGCATAAGGAAGCTATCATGTACCTACGAATGAAGATTACTAGAGCTTGAACATGGGACCTGCTCCATTTTGAACAACTATACTACATATATTCTACCACCATGTAATTTGTTATAATGAGAATATTCAATTTTGGGATACTACAGTTTAGCTCAATTCGAGCTAAATGTACCCACAGATTAGGAATTCACTAAAACTAGACAAAACAACACAACGTTAAAATAGTATTCTCCAATGATCATAACTTACTCAAAATTTGTCCAAATTGAGCATATGAGGTATTTTTTGACATCTACTTCTCTTGTAGATGTCCAAAAACACCTCATATCCTTACTTTTGGCCAAATTTGAATAAGATATGGCCTTTTAAAAATCTTGACGATTAGTTTCGATGAACTTGTACCCAATCTGTGAGTACATTTAACTTGACTCAAGCTCACCGTCATTGAATTGATAATTTGAATATTCCACAACAAGCAAGCTCAACTCCAGCAGATTCTGTAAACTCACAGAACCAGAGAATCAAAGCGGAGTAATTCATTAACTTTCTAGCGTCGGTAAAACGCTTCTATCATACGAGAGCATTGCAGGATAAGAGCGGCGTCCTCCTGGCCTCACTCAGTTACTAATATTAAAGATTACTAAGTCTCAAATCTCCATGTGTGTATGAATTCTCCTGTATAAATTGCAGACTTGCACTACTTGGGTGCAACATTCATACATGCACGTTTCCTGTGTCTGTGAGGGATCGGAGGGTTCAAGTGATTCATCGACATGGGGAGTGAGGGATTTGTGGCGCCGGAGCGGATGAAGGAGCTGGCGGCGAAAGAGGGCGCGATCACGCACCCGCTCACCACGCCTGTGGAGCAATGCTTCGACTGGGCGCAGGAGCTTCCGCTTCTGGCCATGGCAATCGACAGTTCCATGGAGGTTTACCTTGTCGTGTTTCGCTCCATTCGGAAGTCGTCTGCCGACACCACCACGCTTTACTCCGCCGACGCGGCCGCCCACGAAGAGGCTCGCCTCAGCGGCGGCTTGCTCAAGGTACCCCAATCGCGGCTCCGCTGCAGTACTAATGATACTATGTACTGCCGTCCCTGGGGTACTTCAGTTTCTAGATACCATGCTTTGCTCCACAATTCAATATCTGCTGCAGTGAGTACTGGCTACTGATACAGTCCACTACTGCCGTCCGATACTTCAGCTTCCAGATGCCATGGTTTGCTCTAGGATTTCGATTTGCTGCAGTGTGCACTAGCTAATGATACAGTCCGCTGCTGCCGTCCGGTACTTCAGTTTCTAGATGCCATGCTTTGCTCCACGATTCAACTTTGCTGCAGTAGGTACTATCGATTCAGTCCTCAGGCACTCCAGTGTCTAGATGTCATGCTTTCTATCAGTGAAAATTTATCATCATTCTCTACCACACTGTTGTGATTTCCTAGCTCGCTTTCAACTCCCACGTAGAAGTTGAGAATTTCCTGTAAACTTGAAGTGATCGAACGTTAGAAATTGCAGCAACTACGAGACTCTGGCAGTATATACGTGCACGATCGAAGATTGTTCATTGTACTATTCGCATCTTCGAGTGTGCCATGCATGCTGGATATCGAATGCCGCACATTCTGCATATCGAATATTGTAGACTTTGCATTCATTTTTTGTTGAGTTCATGGAGCATGATCGGCGTGGTGCTTGCATGGTTATTAACTTGACGTTACTGTTCGTGGGGTGTGTTGCAGTACTGGTACGGGATACTGAACGAGCGTCGCGAGTGTATGGCGATGTGCATCTGGGCGTCTCGCGAGGACGCATTGAAGGCGCTCCACAAGCCGGCGCACAGGGAGGCCATGAAGCTAGCGTCCGTGATGTATGACATGTACACGCTCGAGCGGTACTCGTTGAGGATCGACGAGAATCTGCAGCCCACATTCACGCTTCTCGGACGCATGTCGTCCTGACATTCTCTAACTTCCGGTGCCGGTTCTATTAAAATTATTAATAAAATCGTCCTCCTTCTTCCCCATGCGTTTCATCCGATCTGATATGATTCGACCTCATCATCAGATTGACCATGCACACCACTCCTCGCATTATTCTATGCTTGTGCACGCACTTTTTGCCACACCCCAAATGCACCCCCACTTGTGCCTTAACTTGGTCGTCGATCAGACCTCCTGTTGACGAAATCCAAACGCCAACTTGCCACCATTCCTGCTTGGTCCCGGAACTTGAAACATCGTTCGCTGTGCACGCACTAGTATAATAAAAAGCGTGAAATCTGGAAGAACATGTCAGGGGATGTCAGCAGGCAAACTAAATTCTGTCGTCCAGACATTCTCCACCTCCTCTACTCTTGTGCCTGCCGTGATCGATGATCTAGAGCACGACTATCGATCGATCTATGAAGGCTCTTTTCGGGAGTTGCGATCGATCTATTGCAGCTTTACTAGAATAATTGATTCATGCGGTGGCTAGCTGGTTGCTTCTACTGATCGAGTCAATTCGTGTATGTCTATGTCTGTCCTGAGGCGGCCATAGCTATCGCTAGCTATCTAGTCGTGAACGAAGATCTGTTGTCATTACCTTTAACACTTTCAGGAGGTGATGGAATATTCGGGAATGTTCTTCGAGATCCGTGATTCTTTCCAAACATCCTTTGCGAACATGAATCTTCCCTTTATCTTTTACTGCTTTTTGTATAAGATAAGTTTAGTGATAAGTTGAGTGGATGGTAGTGTTTGACAAGAAAGAGAATGTGGAAAGTGTCATTGGGATGTGGTTTTTGTATGATTGTAGCATGTCTTTGTTCATAAGAGATTTGGGTTTTTGAGTTTCCGGTTAGGGCTCTACTATACCTCGTAGTTGAACTTGGTCTAAGTAGACTAAAGTGAATATACCAAGTCAACTTCTTGGCGTACTCTCACAGCCACCACTTGATTTTTAGATCTCATACAATTCATAGTCTCTACAGTTATGTCGTACAACAACATGACACATAACAAGGATGATGTTTGACTATTATGTAAAAACCATTATGTTGTGTGTCCTAAGAAGTTGTGAGGAGGTGTTTCACATGGGTTGTTACAAAGTTTCTTTGCAAATAGTTAACAAAGAAACATAACTTCTCATTTTATATGTTAATATTCATTGTGGAAATTAACATACAAACATATAAAATGGCGGCAAGTAACATTTTGACACCATTTTGATTACAAATAAGTCAGAATGAAATTCTATTGTAGCAGTGCCAAAAATGTGCAGTGCCGAAAATGGAGCCCTAGTAATCTTGAGTTAGAGGTACATAATAGATTCCCAGGCAATAGTATCATGTACTCACCGTAGACATTACAGGGTATCTTTTAAGGGCACCATTTTAGGAACACCTATACTTTCAACTTCAAAAATTCATAACTCATTGTAGAAGAGTTCAAAAATGATGATTCCACTTGCTCTATTCTTCTACTAGATTTCCTCATGCACGAAAATTGCTTGTACTGGTGAAATCCCTGTAGCCATTTCTCATGCTGAAAATTGAGCCATTATAGAGCACCATACCATAAAGCTCAACGCATCACAGTGGATGTAGTTCTTATTGAAACCCTAGTCTCTGAAGGCTAAAATATAAAGTGCACAATATGGAGGGACCAGCCTCCCCTGCTTACTTGCTCAATTGTACTATAAAATATCAAATGATAAAAATCAATAAATAAATAAGGAGCAGATTGGGTGTGTATCTTTCTGGAAAAAGTGAGGGTGGTGGGACTTAGTAAGAGTCTTAGTTAGCACCGACACTTTTGAAGTTTTTTGGTACTTGATTCTCCAACACCAAGTTAGAGCACAAAATAGTTTTATTGTTTTCTTCAATTTGTTGTATTGGGTTGCACTCAACATGAACTACTTCCTAAAAAATCTAAGTTCTAAATAAGGTAAGATATGAAACCAATTCCTGCTTGTGCAAAGTCCACAAATCCTAAACCACGCACGATGTGCTTGTTTAGAGTTCACAAAAAACCATGCTGTTCATTGGTGTACCTTCTAATAGATGGACTTTGTAGGTTGGAAGAACACTTCTTCTTATTAACCTGGTTTTGTGGGATTTGCCTCTTCTGCGACGGATTATGAGGGATTGCTTTGATATCAACTACTTGAATTATACTTGTTCAATGACCGTGGCAAATAGCTTATTCATGAAAATGTGTTTTTTTATCCCATTATCTTCTGAAGAACAGTCAAAGATCGTTGAATAATAGTATCAAAGGAATTCTAATAACCTAGTCAAATGGTGAACTTTTCCTAAGGGAACATACACAATATTATAAAAAAACTATTGACTTTTAATTCGTGACACTCAGTTATCTAAACTAAAACGCAACCAAAAGCACATGAATTATCTCCTCTCATGCAAGTTGTGACAACCTTTCCAGTGTGCATCTTGGCCGAGGTGACTTGGATTACAAAAACTTATGGCTTTCATGTGATCACAAAGACAAATTAGTTCATTCACATGACAAATTGTCAAAATAGTCAAGCTCTATAATTGATAATCCTCGTGAGTATCAAAACGCGACTATATATGAAAATTCAAAGATTCTACTTGAATTTTCGTCTTACTACAACCCTAACAAACTCTTCTAACACAACTTCCAATTTTTAGATATTTGAACTACTCCAAAGTCCTACAAATGTTTTGTGAAATACTAAAAGAAGCTCATGATTCGATACTCGGACAACAGTTAGTAGAGTTCTCGGTCATAGGGTAGCTTCCATTTGATACTCGGACAACAATTAGATTTTCTCGGTCACAGGGCAGAAATCGCCCGGTCATCGGGTTCCATCCACTTGTCACCCGTACACGAAAACAAGTGACATTCGCGAATTGTTAGGGTTTAGGGTCGAGACGAGCTCGATCTGGCGCATTTTGAATTTGAGTTTGTGAATTCTTCATTGAAGAAATGTCGTTACTCGCTGCGTCATCGCCGTTGCAATTTTCCCGAACCAAATCCGACCACTTTCGATTCAGATTCGAGGGTTTTAGGCAACGAGGGGTTGCTATTGAAGGTTTTGGATTGAGGAAGCAGGTCACTAAATTGCCCTGCCTTGCGGTGAAAGCTTCGAGCCGTAATGGCGATGATTTCAATGAGAATGAGAGCTCGAGGCTTGCGAATTTCGTGAGTGTTGGAGTTTTGACATTCACAGTGGCTGCTGTGGCTTTGGTTTCGAGGAATCGCGCAGTTGCCGCAACGCCTCCTCCTCCTGTGGCAGGTCAAGTGTGTGTTATCAATGACGAGCAGCTATCGCAGATCCTGCCCTCCGGTACCGCAAATGAGGTTCTCCAATTCTTCAACTTCCGACTAAATTAGTTAAGTTAGTAATAATCGAATTCCGATTGCTGTCTAGGCTAATCGCTCTTGACACGTTTGATAAAATGGCGTAGATTTGTCATTAGAATTCGCATTGAGGATACATTGGAGCTTCGCGTGAGGTCGTCAGAATCTGTCATGTGTACGTGTTCCATTGCCCTGATCACAATGCACGAACAGATTTTAAATTGAAAACTGTTGGAAGTCATGCACACGGGTATCGGTAGAATTTTCGTCAGCATTAGGAGGTTAATGTACCAGGAGCGGACATTGTTCAGCAGATCGACGAAGGCTCTCATGTGTGGAAGAAGAAGCAATTCCTGCCAAGCAACAACAGAGCTTTGTTTTTTGCGTCGTCATCAGTGTCAGCTCACGAAGGACTCACACAGGCTGAGGTAGGATTCATCTTAAAGCTTTCAGTGGTAATTTAACTTCGAACAGATATCCTGCTTGGAAAGTTTCAAGTTTAGTGCATCTAAGTGAAGTTTGAATCGCCTTACTCAAGTGCGGGTCTCGATTAGCTTCAAGAAACGCCATTTAGTCTTCATGCATAGAATTGTCACTTAACTTCGATCATTTACATATGTTCAAATGGCTGACTGTGGAAACAGTCGAAAGTCTGAGTAGATTGTGTACTTAATGTTTGAACATAATGAGTAATTCGCAATGGCAATATGCATCAGAGCAAGCAACTTGACGATGCAAGAAAGGAGTTCGACATGTGGTTGCAAAATGTGAGAATGGATGCGATAAATAGAGGAGTGAGTGAAGAACTGCTGAACTGGGCCTTCAAAGACGTGACAGTGTCAAAAGACTCTGTGGTGTCGAAGAAATACGCACCGGAGGTGAAACTTTTGTTGGACGCCTACCTCGACAGGTCCTCACCTTCTTCCTTCTCATTCACTTATTATCTTCTGTTTCATGTTAAGTGATTGTCTTTGGCATCATTAAACATCCAATAATTTGACACATTCGGTGGTCGCGACAGGATGGTGGTCGAGCAAAGGATAGCAATCGGTGCAACTCGATTGAAAGAGAACGCGGAGCTTTTAACGGAAATCTCTCAGAAGTTCGGCGTTCCTTCTCACTTTCTGGTGTCCATTTGGGGAATCGAAACGAAGTAAGCTACGAACTGCAGAACTCTAAAACAATCCATGTCTGAAGAATCCCATCATATCTTTGCTTGGTGTCTACAGCTATGGGACCTACACGGGAAATTCGGACATCATTCAAGCGCTTGCTACGATGGGCTTCACAGAAGCGCAGGTACATAAACCTCAAAAACCACCTAAATGGCTGTTTTCAAGCATTCTAATCACCATCCTTTTTTTTTGACTGACAAGCAAGTGGGACTCAGGAAAGCAGAAGGAAATATTTCAGAGGGGAGTTACTGGAGGTGCTATCAATGATACAGAACGGGACGGCACAAAGAGGAATCGGGCCTCAAGGGGAGAAGAGATTGCTCGGCTCGTGGGCAGGTGCCATGGGACAGTGTCAGTTCATGCCCACCAGCTTCCGTGACTACGCCCTCGATTACGACGGTGACGGACGCAGGGGTACAACTCTTCTCCTTTCCAGTACCGAATTTCATACTATTCAAAACCCAATGTAGTTCGAAGCCTTCATGATGCATCTCTCCCTCTCTCTCAACAGATATTTGGGAATCGAAAGCAGACATCCTTGCATCGATAGCCAACTACTTCAAAGAGCATGGATGGAAAGCGGGTGGTCCAATCTTTCAGAAGGTAAACAAATCCTCAACACAGTGAACAGTTCCGTGATTGAATGTTCCAGAAGGTACAGTCCTGTGCAGTCATTTTCAAGGTCAGCGAATCTTAACACTGTGATTACTTGTCTGATTGAGTTACCAAGAAGGTAAGCAATTGTTAACACTATGATCACTTGTTTGAGTCGATTTTAGACCACACTTGACGAATGATGAGTGGGGGTGCAGGTGCAAGTGCCGAAGAAGTTGGATAAGAGCTTGGTGGGTGGAGGAGTGGTAAAGAGCGTTCTGGACTGGGAGCACAAGCATGGCGTCCATTTGAACCCCGGGAAAGCGCCTCCACTGCCTCCGGGCGAGATGGCAAGCTTGGTAAGTTCTCTTTTTTCTTAAAAAATGGGATTGCAGTTCAGGGATCGTGAGCTCACAGGCCCCCTTGCTGTTGTTGTTGTTGTTGTTGCAGTTGATGCCGAATGGACCCAAAGGTGACGCCTACTTGGTGTGCGACAACTTTCGGGTGATTCTCCGCTACAATGGAAGTGATCTCTATGGATTTGCTGTTTGTGAATTGGCACGGCTGGTTCAAGAGCGAGCCTCGAATCCTTACCCGACTTCTCCATTGACCAAGTAGTCGAAGTATATGCGTCCATTGAGTGGATTGTATTGTAAGCTTCTCGATAACGTTCCTCGAAATAAAATGTTTCTATTTAGATACTGTGTTTATTCATTGTAGTTGATGATTTAAAAGATAACTTTGAGTTTACATCGGGATGGGCGCACAAAAGTGGAGATTAATACCAATCTTGCAGCAGTTTGCACATTACATATGGTCAACATGAATAGTTATCAACACAATGCTTCGTTTAAATACGATGTCAATGCAAGTTCAACACTCCAGCATGGAGATGATATCAGAACTACAGTACACAATAACTCAAAGTCAATGTCAGTTCCGACGTTTTTCTCAGAAACTGATGATCGATTTTGGCAAAATTCCTTCCGCATGAAGATACGTGTGACGCATTGTTGAAGAGTGGGCAACCTTTTTGCGCATCGAAGAAGTCTTCCTGACCATCATCATCATTTCAAATTGTCCCATATGGATAGGCAAAAGTCCGCGAAGATGCTGGAGTACAAGAAAGCCGGGATGTGGAGACTGAGGCATACCTTTCTCGGCCTTTTGGCTAAGATCAAGTGTAGTATCTGTTCTTATCAGTTTAATATCTGATACGAGGCTCATCGAGCCTCATGATATTAATCTAATTTCTCATGGGTGCGGGTCTGTCTGGTAGCTTGCTACCTGGACCCGCGAGCGTCGCCTTGGTCTTGCACTACCTCCATGGCCGGCGCAGCCCTCTACCCCCTCCTCTCACCAGGCGGGGAACCAATCTAAAATCCAAACTGGAACTCCGACACCATCGAAGTCACCTTAGATCACGCATACCTCGGATCTCTACGACGTATCTTTCATTGTGTTAAGGAGTGCCGGTAATCTCCGTAGATGAACATGAAAAACGTGTCTGTGATGGTGTTCCCTGTAATGGTGATACGTAAAATTTCTTCATGAGCTTCTGAAACTGTACTTGATCAGCGCTCAGAGTTGCAAGAATAAGTGCAGGATCGGGTTTCGAGGGCAGCTTGTTATAGCACACAAGAAGTCAGTAACTATAGTGAGGATGATGACGGTGAGTTTCCTCACTTCCTACTCAGAACAGTTCGACGTTCTTCGGCAACAACTGCCGCTATGGGTGTGTTATCTCCCCTTTGGCAAAATTAACTTGTACAATGTGATGCTAGGAGAAAGAGGGAATTTTTATAACAATAAATGTACACCACAAATCTCATCTTCTGAAACTAAAGCTTCGGATGTAAGCTAGTTCACGGGTTTACTTCCTGTCGAGACCAGCCTCTCTGTCCGTTATCTGCCTTGGAACACTTAAAGAGGATGCGAACAGCGTCTTTGGCGTGATAGTAATCAATCTGCAACACCCACTCACTCAATTCAGGCCACTCACTGAAATTGCACTTTTCTATTCAATGTTATCACACCTGCACGTATTTATTTATAAGATTCACAAGAGAATTAAGGTTTGCAAGGGTCACCTCTTCTGGCTCCAATGTGAGTACGCAGAACGTGTCAAGAGGGCCTTGCTCCGGATCGACTTTCGGAGGTTCGGAAGCTTCAGAGGATTTGGGATGTCCAGGGTGCGGAGCTGCAAATGCGCCACGAGACCTGGGCGAACTGTCAAACCATGCCTTCTCCCTCAGCTGCACCAACAACAACCATAACCACTCAGCTCCGTTGATGCCTTCAGAACGGATTTCTCATATGGAAACAAGGAACCAATGTGCTTATAAATGCAACATCGTAGTAGAAGAACTGTCCATTACGGATGGATCCAAACCGGTCGAAAGTGGACAAAGTCGTAATAGACAGTTCTTGAGAAGCAGCCAAAAGTTCTGTCCCAATAAAGGTATTGAGTCGATGGTACTAGCCTCAGTGTTGAGGCAATAATGGCAAAAGTCTCGTATGATATGATCAAAGGTGAAGAAGCGCACCGACTTTCTAGCGGAGTCAGAGTCGGCATTGCCAATCAAGTCCAGGATGCCGTGAATGCGAAACTGCTCCCAGGAATCCGTGAAATAGTAACAAATCTGTACAAGACAATCAAGATACAGTTCAAGTAGTCATACATCTGTACGAAACAATTCTAGACTTTACAATGAAGCCTCCAGTTGGTATACTCAAAGAGGAAAGGTAGTACCAAACTTTCTAAACAAAAATAAATCTAAACCAGCGCAATTCGCAACCAATAAGTGCACATTCCAAACCTCGTTCCAACGGTTCCTCGATACCTAAAGTGAACCACACTGGGATCCCAACTTATTTGAATTGAGTGTACTAACAAAAGTGAGGAATAAAATCTTGAACTCAAACGATTCCATGCAGCAGCAGAGATCGACATACCTCCCCAAATGCGCAATGCTTGATATCGTCAATCTGAAGCACAAACATAGAAAGACACAGTTCTCAGTGCAGAATTTTGAAACGATGTGATAGCAATCGAGGCAGCAAGCTCGCTACCAGCTTGCGATCCCTATTTGAGTATCATAACCTAGTGATACATTCGATGCTTGCCTTATGAGTTCGGGAGTCCGTTGTAAATTGCAGCTTATCAGTACCTTCCACAAAGCCTCTGCAACACCAACAATGCAATTCGAATCAGTCACTAGAAAAAAGAAGAAAAAAAAAAACTCCAGAGAGAAAAGGGGTGGGTGGGCACCTGAAGACTAGGGTTCGGTTAGCAGGTCGTCCATCGGGTCGCACCGTAGCCTGCCATTGCAGCAACGATGTCAGCGAAGTGAGAGTAGGGGATTGAGTGGATGGAAGAGAGGTGGGGGTGAGCGATGGGTTTACGAGCTGAAGGTGCGTGTGGTGCTTGAGATGCTTGTGAGATTGCATGGCTTGTTGCAGAAGCTCCCTCCATGGACTCGTCGCCATTGCCATTAAAATGAATTAGCAGCTGCGAAGCAAATTGGCAATTCAGAAGTTGAAATATGTTCTAGAATTGCGGATGCGAGACTGCCATAATGTGAGCATTTAAACTCAAATTGCAAAACACTTACGATTGATAAAATTGAAGAACACTTGCAGTTGATGAATTAAAGAACACTTACGAATGGTGAGGAGGAGAAAGAATGTTGGAATCGAGCAGCGATTGGGTTGGAGATACAGAAGCGCGGGGAGTAAGAAGAAGTAAGCTATGACAGTTTAGTGCGATTGAATGCGATGATGGAGACGAAGACAACAAAGCAATTCGTGAAGGGAATGTGGTGTGGTGGCAGCCCAACGGAGCAAGACGGAGGTCAATGATGGATGAACTCATTCCTCGACTTGAAAGGAAAGTAAAGTGTAACTCCAAGGCCGTCATGAATAGAGTGTTTGTTCGATCTATTCTTTGTATGTATGTCTGGAGGTCATCGTATCAATGGTGGGACTACTAACCCCTCTCGGGGTGAACACTATGTTAGTTCTTACTTGGTCATTACTCTAAAAATAATATTTAGTGTTGACAGCACTAAATGCAATCAACAACACTAATTGTCAACAAGGATAAACTTATGGCAATTCTAAATGCCAACTACAGCACCAATTGTCAATAATAGTAAATTCTAGAGAATCTTTGCTAAAAGTAGTTGACATTTGGTGTTTCAACTTGAAATAATCCTAGGCTTGGAATCCTCAATTGAATGCTCCAACTCACTCAGTTTCGTGATCTTGGTGAAAAATTGAATACTACACAAATCTTCATCGATAACACTTTCAACATCGAACCTCATTTTCTTGAGAAGCACTTTTGCCACTTCCACTCTTGTATGTACAAAGCGAAGGATGCCCTCTTTGCGTATTGCCCTTCTTATCGTTTCAAACAAAGCAAAAAAGAAAATCTTGAAAGAAAGAAGAGTTCTAAGCTTTACATTTCAACCAATTTATTAATTGAGAAGCTAACCAGCAACGACCAGAAAACTGACATTAATAGAGCAGGACGGAGAATCACGGAAGTTGGCCGCCGCTGGACACATTGTAGGTGCCCCGAAGTCATTAAATCCCTGTCAGCGAGTGAAGCCCTCAATCTTTGTTGATGAGGGTATCCTCAGCAAGATCCACTCTCTTATTCGGCATTTCGAAGTGAAGAAAGAAGTGAAGCTTAAGAAACACAAAGAAAGGGTTGATACACCAATTGTCCATCAAATGACTAATAGTGTTGTGACATGATTGAGGTCACTACAATATTCGTCATCCAACACTAAATATAATTTTTAGTGTAGTGCCTTAGAGATACCCCAAATTGGTATCTTCCAACGAACTAGTCCCATACAATGAGGTCCAAGGATGAAATTAGTTGAGAACATTGCATGGTTTGATGAGAAAACATTGCCTGAGGAAGTACCAAAACATTATTTGAGCAAGTACCATAAGGTTGTTTCACTTAAGCAACGTTTGCATAAAAAAACGTTACAAACCTCCCCCAAATTCTAGTAGTGCATGTAAGATATAGAAAATCGGGCAAAGCTTCAAAATGAACCCTTGGACCCAAACTAGAGACCAAACCGAAAATTTAAGCAATCTATTGCTTGATGACATGAATTTGGAACAAGGCTCAACATCAAAGGTGCCCTTATTGATGCATATAAATACACACTTGGTGAGCTATACCCCTATTTTTGTTTTAATTATATAAAGAATTCACATTGATGTTGTTTTCATCCCTAACTATCCTTGCAGACTGATATGGTTTTTTGCTATTTCGGGCAGCCTAGGTTTTTGGGTGAAAATAATATTTTTGATTAAAATTTTTATTAAGTGTTCCCTATGATACAAGGTGTGTGCAACGAATTGGAAAGTCAAATTTTAGTTTTTAAAGTTTTCAATGCAAATTTTGGTTTTTACACCCTAGGCGGGCAGAAAAAGCTCTTTATTTTTTAGATTTTTAGATTTTTTTTAATATGAATATGTTCATAAATTTAAGTTCCAAAAGGCCTTAAGTCAAAAAATGTACCATTTCTACAAGGGCAATCTCCAAACTTTATAAGAGCAAGCTTCAAATTTTTTAGAAATTTCAGTAAAAAATTTTGCACAAACTTTGGATGCTATGATCTTGCAAATGATAAACATTCAACAATGAAGTATTAGATTAGTAACTAAAAATAGGCTTGGTTATAAGATCTTACGATTGAAAGTTTAAAAGTAGTTAAATAATTTGCTTCACACTCTCGGGAGTGCAGAGAGGTAGAAAATCGCATTTTTGAGGTTTCAAGCTCCAAAAACACACAAGAAAATCTAGGGGTTAAGACTTCACATTGTACATCATCATGAATACATGAGCATTTAAGGGTTAAGACCATATTCTATTGATTCACTAAGTGGCCCATTGACCCATGAGCATGATCGTGAGCATCTCGTGAGCATAATCAAATCTGCAGCTGACGAGGCTCACATTCATTTTGCAAGATCATCTCTGTCGGAGCATCTTATCTGGAATTGGAACAATCTCATTATAAAAGCATTTACTGGTACCTCCAGTAGCGAATGTTCGACACGGATTCGCTGAGCTTTTTCTTTGCGGGTGAGAAGAAAGCTCAGAGTCTAGTCTCAGTGCACACTCGCTTTACTACAATGGCGGGCTCTGTGATCAAGCTCATTGTCATACTCATCAGCTTCACCGGTGAGCAGTATCACTTGCACACCTGCTCGATCGAGGTCTATTAATACAGTTTCAGCAACTCTTGATGCAGGTCTATACAACTAAGGGTGGTTGTGATATCTGTATCAGGAGATGTGCCGGGATCAGAGACAAGCAACCAACAGGTAGTGGTTACACTAATGTCTGTCTGTATCTGCATGGAAACAATACTGACGAGGTTTTCATTAATTGATAATGTGGTCAGGAGCTTGTAAACGGAGCTCGATGATTACTGCCCCACCCTGCTCCTCCAGAAGCAACGTAATCGAATGCACTCCACGCTCATGCCGTTTTGGAGAAACGAGCTTCACACGACGATGTCTCCAAGAAATACTACTCGCGACGAGCTTTGAATCTGAAAAAAGGTATGTGCAGTTATGAAATGCACATACTGTTGTTAGCAACTCATGGGTTCCTGATCATCAAGAGTGTGGTGGTTGTCAGGGCGTCGACTGCAGCGATCGATTGGGAGAAGCACTATCACTAGTATCGCACCCACGTTCATGAGCCTGCTACGGTATTTCAGAATATAGAGTTGTGAAAGAGGCGACAGGTTATGACAACATCTGCGAGGTAGCATGACGATTGTAAGAATGTAGGCCATACTTAGCGAAACCTCCACTATCGTAAATCTGAAATACTTCAACCGTCCACTATTGCGTGCATTGTCGCAAACTCGCATAATGATTGATCTTCCACTTGTAAAGATTGTGCTTCTAGAAGCTCAGCTCAACAGCTTTGTGAGAATATCATTGAACAATTTATGATTTGAGACTCCTGATCAGGAAAGATATAAACAACAAAGAAAAGTTTTCATTCGAGAATAACAAATTTTCGTTTGGCTGCATATATGATACTCAACCAGCGGAAGCAAATTACACATTTGAGGATTCTAACACAGTCGGCAAAGGATACAGAAATCCATTAATATTATTATCACTAAAGAATCGGCAAATCATCTCTCTACTCAAGACATCACCAGATCCAGGCTCATGTGCACATGAGCACAACCAACAGTCTGACCCTGAAACTTCACCTATTGGTACAGGGGTAAGTTCTCTCAGCCTGACTCACTTTGATTGGTAAAAATCGATCAATGATCACACTTGATCAGCTGGTTCACAGGAACCGCTTACTTTCCTAAGCTGCCCAAAAAATGGAAACTAATTTTTACACTACCAGATCAATTGCGACCATGCTACGATGAGGATACCTTGACGTGCACAGGTCCACTTGAACTTCCTGCGTCTCGGCGAGAAGAAGCAGCAACTGAAGTTCGTATGTAGGGGGGTTTCTGCGGGGGTGCTTTTGGCTTCAAGACACGGCGCACTGATCGTGGTAGCATGAGAGCTATCTTCTCCGAAAGCAGGATCACAATTATGCCCAACACAATCAAAGTCCTGCCATGGGCCAACAGAAAATCGTTCAAAACTGTCATGGTTAAGCATGGGGCACCCAGATGAATGAGGTAATGTATTACCATGCTAAAAGTAGCAGTAATCGACCGGTTGTTGAAGCAGGTATAGATTCTCCCAAAGCGAATAAACCAACCAAAACACCGGTCATGATCGACGCAACCGCTGCACATGTGGAAACCACCACTGCCCTTCCGTTCTTCAACCCCCTTGTCTGCCATGAGTTCAATATTCAGTAATCAGCAGATGTACATTCACAATTATGTCTGAGCTATATGAGACAGTCTCCTATCCCAACTCAAACAAGGAACCATGTACAGACAGACCTCGAAATACGAGCATTCTGCTAAGTGAGGAATATACTTCGGAATCTGCGAAGTATACAATGCCCGCCTCCGACAAAAAGGAGAAAAGCGAGTTTATGATGTTAACGTCGACAAGGAGTAGAATAATGGAAGATAGCAAATTACCTGACAGAAGAATCCACTGCTACTGCAGAAGATGCCTACAACAATGCCAGCCGGTACAAACCACTTGGAAAAGCCACGTTCTGCAAGCATGAAACCAACCTTACACACGGTTGCCGACAACCTGCAAACCCAAACCCCGTCCACTCTCCATCAACATCCTCATCACTTTAAAGATGGAATAATAGGTTGCTGTTAATGGCTCGAAGACAACGAAGTATGGCAGCACAATAACGCACCCGAAGCAAGCTCCTGCCTCCAGACCAGCAGCGAGTTCCTCCATTACATCAATATCTCTCTGCAAGCCCCGCAGCTTTATTGCATCAGTACAGCAAACTCGATAATTATCGTGATATAACCAGATTTACTTTAGACGACAAAGACGTAGTTTGTCGGACATCTCGGTAATGGATGTGTCATTGACAGCAGTTCTGAAAAAAACCAGTCATTACCAAAGGAAGATCTCCTTCATCATGCTTCTCGTGCCGTCTTTTCCCTGATCTTGCCCAGCAATCTACAATTCCCTGTCCCGACAAAAGAGGTCGTATACAATTAAGTCGTATAGGAAACAAGTGGAAGCAAGGTCCAAGTTCGTAGTAACTGCTGACTAGTCTGAGTTTCTATGAGCAACAACTATTCTTTTTTGCAGCTTTGCTGTTATGATCTGAAGAGCATTGGCTGCAATGGCTCAAAACTGTCTAAAGCCACCCTGGATGAAGTGGAAACAAGTAAGAATGAGCAACAGAGTTGTAGAAACATACAAAGAACAAAGCTAGCCATACAACGAACAGCAAAGATCTAGCCACCGAAATCTTTGCTTCCTTGTGCTCCTCCCCCAATGCTCCAATCACTAATAAATCAAACACCACACGTCAGAGCTTCAATCGATAATAGAAAATGTGCCCAGTCAGTCAAATTCTGCTCAAGCCTTAGGTACAAAAACTGGAGATCAACTCAAGATCGAATGTAATAAAGGCAACGAGAAAGACGAAAGTAGTAATCCAATAGTACCAGTTCAAGTGCATCCTCACTAACGATCTACAATTACATTCGCAAAAAAAGTAGCACTTCCAGCAAACCAGCTAGAGAACGCAACAACAGTACCTATTGTTCCCAAACTGGCCATCAGTACACCAACCCAATCCAATCCATGCATCACTTCATGCAGGTAGAAATGGGAGAATACAGCAAGCACTGCAAGACCACAGCCTGACACTGGCTGCACTACAGATACCTGCGCCCAAACAAGAACAGAGTATACATCCATTAATAGCTAAACAATCAACAGTGCCACAATCTAGAAACTTAACTACAACATCGTCAATATAGTAAACAAAACTATATTTGCAATTGCAAGGAACGACACTCACTCACAGGTGCCTGAGAAACTGCCTTGAGCATCAGAAGCGCCCCGCACACATCCACCGCCACACCAATTATCCATGTCCGACTGCTCCCATACTTCTGTATCACCTGAATCCACACTCCACCAACACTATCAACGGTAGCCGTAGATCGCTAGATTTCTAACAATCGCTCATGACTAGCTGCAGTGTAATACGTTATTCTGCACCGATTGATGAATTTCTAATTTTCAGGGATTCCTCAGTAGGAGCCAGAGATTCCTCGGACTTACCTTGCGATCCAGGCACAATTGAGGCAGGCCTTTGGTGCCTTCTTTCTGGAGCACTTTGCCGACATTGTTCCCAGCTGAAGCTGCAACTGTCAGGATCACAGCTTCCCACATCGCTGCTCCTGCCAAATGAGTCGATGGAGAATCCTTTACGAAAAGTGATGCGAAGGCATTCACCTGCAAAATTTGAATCAGAAGAAGCGCGCCATAAAAAAGCGAGCGAGCTGAGAGAACGCCGGGTGCACGAGAGTATGCAAGTGTGCAATTGCTTGGAACAAATGGCTATGGACGACTGGTTTAGGGTTTGGAGCTCGAGGAGGACGACCGACTAGCCACACTATTTGGTGGATCTACGGTATTTCGAAGTTCCCCCGGCGGGTACTACGGTACCGTCGCGGGCGCTTTACAAGCCACTTCAAAGCTCCCTCTATAGCAAGTTGGCTATATTTAGCCAAATTATCTTCAAGAGGTCATATTGGCGCTTGCTATTGTTTTCTTAAAGACCTTATACTAAACTATTTTAACATTAATTTTTTAAAGTTGTTGGTTTTTTTTTTTTTTTTAAAGTTTGTTGTATACTTGTCATACTTGCTATCAACTTCTGATATGTACAGGGCAATCACCTCCAAGGAGGGAAATCTGACAAAAGCAGACTTCACAAGGAGAGTGGGAGCATGATGACAAGGTTCACTTTTGGGAACTTTCCAATGAAGTAGGCATATTCTTATATAAATTGTATAAATGAAATATAGTAATGGATGAACGAAGTCTATGAATGAGAAGATGGATGATTAAAGTGCACGGAAAAAAGCCTAGAACCTCCGAGACAATGTTACAATCTATAATCCGTTTGGAACATGCAATATAACATACAATAATGGACTCCTTGAAGAAAACATTAGACAATTGATATAGTGTGAGTCGTTTTCTTCATGTGTCGAGCCTCGGGAGTTGCTTCGTAAGAGGATTTTTGGTGCCCCGCAAATGTAAAAGGCCATTGAGGACTATATATTAGAGAAATCTGCTAAGTACGACGGACTAGGAACCCAAACACCCCATTTTGGTCGGATTGGGGACCAAACATCGAACTGGGCACCAAATTCTCACTCTTATATTGAACTTGGGACTAAACTCAAAAGTGCATGATTTTGATGGTTTTTCTGACTTTGGTGCCCAGTCCACAACGTGATGCGCGGAAGACCGAAGGAGCACGGTTGTTGTTTACTTGTCTGTGAAGGTCCCTAGTTTACATCTGGTTCCCAATTTGGTGCATTTGGTCCCTAGTCCAATTTACTTCGTGGATAACTAAAAATCGGGCACGAAACGATAGACTGGGGACCAACTAGGGTCCAAAGTGGAGACTACTTATGGAATTTCTCTATTATCTTGCAAACTTCGTTCAAGGTCAAAAAATCTTCGGCATCGACCTTATGGGCTTTGACCTTAAGAAGTCGTGTCCTTGAGAGGGAGGGCTTTGCTCTACCCTGAAGGTGCAGGTTTCTTGAAACCAAAAATGCGTGAGTAGGTGTCGTTAAGCATTAGGCTGAAATTTCTTGCAGTTGCCCCTTTAAATGGGCAGGATTCCAAAATTTCTTGTTGCTGCCGGTTTGGATCGGCCAAATTGTGCCTGCCTAGCCGGATTGTGCTTGCTCACAAGATTAGGGGCGTAATGCTACGAGAACCTCTGCGACCATTGCTTTATAGAAAGAAAGAAATAAGTGTTGATGTCATCATGTGCAAAGTGACAAATAGAAACTTCTTAAAATCCAATAAAGTCGAAACGGCATTTTGCTATTTTGGGCAACCTAGATTTAGGGGTTAGAATCAATGTTTTTGCTTGAGATTTTTGTTGAGTGTTCCCTATGATACAAGATGTATGTGGAAAAACTTGCAACATCAATATTTAGTTTTTCAAATCAACAAATGGATTTTTTTTTGTATTTAAGTCCAAAAGGGGCAACTTAACAAATCTAAATGTTGTGAATAGCAATCTAAATCACTCATCTTCTATCTGTGAGAAATTCCTTGACCCTTAACCCCCAAGCAAGGCGAAGGGCCTTTTTTCCAATAGATCTCTGTAGCTTTCACTCTACTTAACCTTTCAATTATATTTTGAAATTGAATAGTCAAACTGGTCACTTTCTTATGACGCATTCAAATCAAAATTTGTATGCTCAGTGCTTTTGTGCTTTGAAGGATGGTAGTAGGTAGTAGGGGATGTACAGTATCTTGTAGGAGGTTGCAAGCTAATCATTGATTGGTTCATTAAAGATGCCAAACTTCAAAAAGTGCACTTTTGATGATGCCAAAGTCCAAAAGATGTTGTCATCCAATTTTGCGCTACCCCGTTCCAATCCTACGGACGTCTAAGGGTTACTTGCATAGCGATCAACGTACTTTAGCATCACTCTGTTTTGTGTGATGGTTACATTGATATATATCGTTATTGTTTATTATTAAAATAAAAAACGTACACCCATCGTGTCTTTGCGAGTTGTTAGAATCATTGACATGGTGATACAAAAGAATGTCAAGATAGCAAAACATATCCAATGTTGTATTGGCACATCTATGCAAATGGGCTCCATGGAGAGCATGATTACTCAACCTCTAAGGCTATAGTTTGTAGGGTCCCTTTGTAGGATCACTAAACCACTTTGACAGAAATCCCAAGGAGGTTTGATTGAATAATATATAGTATAATATAGGTTGGAGATGTACCTCGATGGGAAAGGCTCTCTAATCTGATGAGGCAAATATATATGTCATTCACTTCTATATCATGGTGCATGCTACTGAGCCCCCTCCCCTACAAATGAAACCCAACCATCATCTTTTTTCAAGACAATATAATGTAATATATTATATCTTAGCTTGGAAACAATGTCTCCAGAAAAAGTTGGTGCAATATCAAAATGGAAAAAATTTATTGATATCAACACCGATTTCCAATTTGTTGTATTGATCTTTGAAGTTGAAATCTGACCATGTTGTGGTTAATTTGCTCTAAAAAAGATATGTTATTTTTGCAAAAAGTGAAATTTTGACTGAATATAACTAAAAATTGATAGGAATTGGTGAGTTGACAGATTAGACAATCATGAAGAAGATCCTACGGGTTGGATCTATCAAAATCAAATTCGAACAAAATTCTTTTCTTGGATTTTAGATGAGATTGTCTCCTAAGTCAGCATAGAGCTTTTGCTCAAGGGGGTTAGTGTCCAATCATCTATCTATAAGTTGGATTTGTACAGCCATGAACTCAAACTCAAACTGTGACTGAATTTGCAAAAATTGTAATTATGACGGAATATAATTATGTACAGTGAAATTTGATACAAATTAGTGGGTAGACCAAATACATAATCATAAAGGACATCTCAAAATCGAATTCAAACAAAATTTTGTTTATAGATTTTAGATGTGACTGTCTTCCTCGTCAGCGTAGAGCTTGGGCTTTAGCCGTGAGTGTCGAATCATGTATCTAAAAGTTGGATTTGTACGGTGAAAAAGGAAACCTGAAACTTTGATTGAAATTGACTTTGATTGAATGTGCGTAAACTATAATTTTGACTGAATATAATTTTGAACGCTAAAATTTTAATCAAATTGGTGAGTAGACCAATTAGACAATCATAAAGAAGAACCCCCTGGCTCGCTTACTTTAAATCAAATTCAAACAAATTTTGTTTATAGATTTCTGATGTGACTGTCGTGCAGGTGAGCGTCAAGCTTCGGCTTTAGCAGTGAGTGTCGAATCATGTATCTATAAGTTGGATCTCTACGGTGAAAAACTGAAACCGAAACTTTCACTAAATTTGACTTTGATTGAATTTGCAAAAACTCAAATTTTGACGGAATATAATTTTGTATGCTAAAATCTTACACAAATTGGAGAATAGACCAATGAGAAAATTTTAAAAAAGATCCTCTCGGCTAGATCTCTCAATATTGAATTCAAACAAAATCTTCTATACGGATTGTAGATGTTATTGTTGTGTAGAACATTGTTAAGATTCGGCTTTAGGGGTTAGTGTCGGATCATGAATCTATAAGTTGGATTTGTACGGTGAAAAACTCAAACTCAAACTTCAACCAAATTTGACTTTCACTCAATTTGCATGAACAAAAATTTTGAGTGAATAATCTTGTACGCTAAAATTTGATACAAATTGGTGAGTAGACCAATTAGACAATCATGGAGAAGATCCTCCTGGCTGGATCTCTCAAAATTGAATTCAAACAAAAAAAATTTTATGGATTTTAGATGTGAGTGTCGTGCAGGTCAACCTAGGGCTTTTGCTGTAGGGGTTAGTGTCGAATCATGTATCTATAAGTTGGATTTGTACGTTGAAAAACTCAAATTCAGACTCTAACTAAATTTGACTTTCACTGAATTTACATAACAGAAATTTTGAGTGGATATAATTTTGTACGTTGAAAATTTGATACAAATAAGTGAGGAGACTAATAAGACAATCATAAAGACGATCCTCCCGGCTTGACCTCTCAAAATCAAACTCAAATAAAATTTTCTTTATGGATTTTAGATGTGCTTGTCTTTCTGGTGAGCGTAAAGCTTTGGTTTTAGACATTAGTGTCGAATCGTGTATCTATAAGTTGGATTTGTACGGTGAAAAACAGAAACATGAAACTTTGACTGATTTTGACTTTGACTAATTTTGCAAAAACTAAATTTTTGATTGAATATAATTTTGTACGCTCAAATTTTACACAAGTTGGTTGGTAGACCAATTAGACAATCATAAAGAAGATCCTCCCCACTCGATCTTTCAAAATCAAATTCAAACAAAATTTTGTTTATGGATTTTAGATGTGACTGTCGTGCTGGTCAGCCTAGAGCTTTTACTTTAGGGATTAGTGTCGAATCATGTATCTATAAGTTGGATTTGTAGGGTGAAAATTTGAAACTGAAACTTTGACTGAATTTGCATAAACTGAAATTTTGACCAAATATAATTCTCAACCTCAACCATTAAATTTGATACAAGTTGGTGAGAATCCAATTAGACAATCATCTAGAAGATCCTTCTGACTCGATCTCTCAAAATCGATTTCAAACAACATTTTGTTTATGGATTTTAGATGAGATTGTCGTGCAAGTCACCGTTAAGCTTTGGCTTTAGGGGTTAGTTTCAAATTATGTATCTATAAGTTGTATTTGTACAATGAGAAACTGAAACTTTGATCGAATTTGACTTTGATTGAATTTGCAAAAACTAAAATTTTGACTCAATATAGTTATGAACCGTGATACAAATTGGTGAGTAGACAAATTAGACAATCATAGAGAAGATCCTCCTGGCTGGATTCCTCGAAATCAAATTCAAATAAAATTTTGTTTATGGATTTTAGATGTCACTATTGTACATGTCAACGTAGAGCAACTATTGTAAATTCCTCCAACGGCAATGAATATCTATTTCGAAGGACTTTATTACAAATTTGGCGCCATCTACCACTTTTAACGCCATTTGTGATGTGGTCAACCAGTGGACGAAGATGGCGTACTTGACTCCATTGTCCACTTCTAGCCAAGAGATAGCAAAACTCTTTCTTGACAGCATATATTGGTATCATGGCTTGCTGGACATTTTTTTTTTTTCTGATTGGGGACCTCAATTTATATCAAGATTTGGAGTATCATTCTTTTAAACATTGAGGATCAACATTAGACTCTCTTTTGCTATCCACCCTCAGATTGGTGGCCAAATGGAATGCGCTAGTCAATTGTTGAAGCAATATTTGCTATATAAAATGAATTATCAATAAGACAAGTGGAAGTTGTATTTGGCACACTTCTCTTCATCCGTCAACTCAACAAACCCCTTTCTATACCAATTATGGTTACCATCCAAAACTTGATATTTTGGCATCAACTAGTGATGAGAATCCAACAGCTGAAGATCTTGCCAAGCATTTATTGAAAATTCAAGCTACATTAAAGATGCAGTTACAACAAGCCCACATTGTATAAAACTTGCAAACCGACTTCAAGAGAAATTTCTTGTTTTTCATGTTTGTGTGCTCATGTATTCAAGAGAAAAATCAATCTAGTTGCGAATCGATTAGAGTTACCCGCTTCCATGAAGGTACATCCACTTTTCCATGTCTCTCTTCTAGAAGCATGTAATGAGTATACCATCTCAAAAAAATTACAACTAAGAGGAAGTTGAACTAGAGGAGGTCGGTAACTTGCAGAGGAGAAGGGAAAATTTACAGTCTTACCCAAGAGCGAGGTTATGACATTAGCAAACAAACGTGGGAGCCAACTGCAAATTTGGCAATTGCGCAACTAGTGCTACACAAATATCATCAACAATATCTTGAAAGTGAAAACCATAGACTTGCGTCAAGTGTTCGTTTTTTGGCATGGTCAGATCAAATCAACTAATTCAAAATACAATGTTTAAACATTTAAATTATACAATATTTAACTTTATATCACTCAACGACTTAACACTATCCATGTCCTCCACATTTTCAAGTCAAAGCATTATCTATTATCTAGTCTAAATCTAAAAGTTACAATTCACACCAAACATCCAAACACATTTTAAGCCAATAGCATTTTATAATCACTCAACTTCTATGGTACATGTAGATTGGTACTGCTCTTATACCTAAACAATCACCAAATTATAATCTACATCACTCAACTTGATTACTATTTAATTCCCAAACACTTCTGTACCAATTGTTTTGAATCATCCAACACCATATCCTTGTTCACACATTTCTCTAAATGATGAACAACTTCTCATAGCTCAAATACAACACAAAACATGGTGTACTTTCATAAATACAATCATTTGTCTTAATATAATCTCAATCTACTTCGGGCCAAAAAAAGCTTAATCTAAGTATCAATTTGAAGATCCAACTTGTAGTGTCTCGAAGTTAGCTTGCCTTTTTACATGCATGCAAGATTTGGCTGTTGATTCTTCTTCAATTGTGAGATTATTATCCGTCAAAGTTGACTAAGCTTTCTTCATGCAAGAACCTCAAGAAGCCATTTTGGTTTTCTTAGATCTTCAGGGGTCTATATACTAAAGTATTTAATTTCTTACCTACTATTTTCTAGCGAAGAAAGGTATCATTCTCTTTCCATGAAAGATTGCACACTTTCAATCTACAAGACTTAGAGCTCATTTACACTACGTTGGAAAACTCCACCAATCAGAAAAAAAAATAAGGAGAAACTTCAAATGTGATTGGTTGAAATTGAGGGTTTTGAGATGTGAATGGTTGAAATTTTGGGTTTTGAAATTCGATCGGTTGAAAATGAGGGTTTTGGAATGTGATTGGTTGAAATTGAGGGTTTTGAAATATGATCGGTTGAAATTGCGAAGTTTGGAATGTGATTGGTTGAAATTGAGGGTTTTGAAATATGATTGGTTGAGATTGAAATTCTGAACAGATGTGCCTACTTCACCGTGGTGTAAACCGGCCCTTAGGGGCACTTCACACTATGGCCGAGGGTCGAGAGGCCGTCGATTTCAGCCAATGAAATTGCAGGAAACCCTAGTTTCGGCCTCTCGAGCCTACACACTAGAAGCCAAAGTCCACCGGCCGTCACTCTCCAAATGGCCTACGTGGCAGCACTCTTTGACCAAGGCGACGGCCTCTCGACGTTTGTTTGGGTCCTGCATTTTGCAAGACCCAAACTATGGTAGAGAGTCCGTCAGATTTTATTAATTGATAATAAATTCAATTACAATATTTTATTGGTTAGTTTCAGTGAATTCCTTTGGACTCTCAACAAAGTTTGGACTCTCAACAAAGTTTGGACTCTCAACAAAGTTTGGACTCTCAACAAAGTTTGGACTCTCAATTCCACGGCCTCTCGGCTTGGACGGCCATAGTGTGAAGCGCCCCTTAGTATCAAACAACTTCAAAATGTGCTAAAGATCTGAAAACCTAAGTTTGAACACCCCAGCCTTTTTCCAATTCCAAATAAAGAGATTCTATTGCTATTATTTTCATTTCAACTTGTCATTTTCTATTCATAAATGTGGCCACGACAACTCTACATTTGGCATGGTACTCCATTTTAAGCCTGAAAATTGCAATTCAGACAACTGTCCACATCAGCAAGGAAGAATTTGGACATTCAAGGGGCTATAGGACAAAAACCCAGGCCTTCCATGTGGAAGTTGAATTATTTTTTTCCACACACAAATAGGTAGGTATTAATAGAGACTTGTGATGATAGTGATATTGACATGGCTATGGTTTCATTATCCACTCTACAATGACATTTTGGATTCCTTTACAAGTGCTTAACCCCTAATCATTCTTGAAACAAATTGTAGAATTGAGCCTTCTACTTTACGCCCAGAAAAACTCAATCTAAGTGTCAATTAGAAGATCCAACCGTAGGATCTTGACGTTAACTTGACCCTTTATTCATATGCCAAATTTTAACCGTTAATTTTTCTCCGATTTTGAGATTATAATGGTCAAAGTTGGCTAAATAGAAATCCCAAAAAGCCATTTCGGCTCTCTTGGATTTTTAGGAGTTAACCCCTAAACATCCTTGAAACTAAATTGCTAATATGATAAAAATGATATTATTCTACCTCAGGACGAAGAAGGCTCGATCTAAGCATTATGTAAAAGAGCCGACTGTAGGATTTAAGATGGAAACTTAATTTGGCATTCTATTCACATGTAGAATTGGAAGTATTGATTCTTCTTCATTGGTGAGTTTATGATGATTTTTTTTACCTCGTAACCTATTTCGGGTTTTAAGAATCTTCTTAGGTTTAAGAATTACTTCTTAGACTTTAGAATATTTTTAACACCAAATCTTTGGGTTGTTGAGTTTAGAAGAATTATGGTGTTTATGACTATTTGCCATGTTTGTGAACCTTCGAAGACAAATGGATAGTTATTGATTAAAGCTGATAACTACTCATGGTTTTCTTTTAGTGTAAGGGCGTTGTCAAAAGCGGCAATGAAAAAACACAACCAAGAGGTGTTTTCCAAGTCATTGTTTAAGATATGTGATTTTTTTCAAGACTTTTGTTGTTAGGGAGTCAACAATTCACAAGGTTGAGGTACTTTAAGGGTGGTCAACAGGTTGTGCTTGATATATGCGTAATCATAGAGCAGTCATTGTTGAGTAAAGTTTACAAGTTGGCCACAATTTCTCTACTTTAGTCATCAGAGAGGTTGCATAAGGATCTTGAGAGGTTACGTAGGCTCTTCAGAGGTTGTATAGGCTCTTCAAAGGTTGTGTAGAGGTTGCGTAAGGATCTTCAAAGGTTGTGTAGGCTCTTCACAGGTTGTATAGGCTCTTTAGAGATTGTGTAGAGGTTGCGTAAGGCTCTTCACAGGTTGCATAAGGATCTTCAGAGGTTGCGTAGGCTCTACAGAGGTTGCGTAACGCTCCTCACTCCTCACAGGTTGCTTAACGCTCTTCGGAGGTTGCGTTAGGCTCTTCAACTCTTGTCTTTTTTATTATTTTTTTGTCAAACTTGATAAGTGCACAACACCTTGCACCAAATTGCAAGCCAAAAACCTCTCATAGATGAGCCTCAACTTTTTAACGTTTCTTTCACTGGCTGTTGGCCCTCTCCTACTTTAACACAATAGTATCATTCTCTTATAATCGCCACTTGAAAATTTCTTTGGACATATTATATTCTACGATGTCATATTTTGATTTCAGAATTGCTCTTCAAAAAGCCATTACTTGCCAATCAAAAGTCTTGTTTTGACAAATTTTATTGAGTTGAATTCCAAATTGTGTCTAAAGTTTGCAGAAACAATTGCAAATCCATCCAAATTGAAATGGTCTTACGTAAAATATGAAAATTTGCTCCATGTTTTACCATAGCAAGTCAGTGTTTTGGGAAGAATTGGTTAATAATGACTTTACTATTACTTGAGTGTTATATTGTGTTAAATTTCTATAAGAAAGATTTTTTAGTATGGTGATATTGATATTGAATTTGCATCTAAACTAACATTTTATAAAAATACATGTTTCTTGAGGAAATGCATCTCTATTACATACCATTAGAATTCAATCTTAAATATTGGATTGGATTCTAATCTAAAGTATGTGGTGGAAAATATGACATTCATTTGCGCAAGGAATTTAGTTATGAGTTGTTTTTCCTTTGTAGATTTTCACCATTGCAAGGCCATTATTTGAGCTTACTTTTTTCTTTCAATATATTTTGGGTTCAAAGGCGTTTTGAGATGAAGGGAAAAAATTTTCTTTGTGACAATTTTTTATCACAATAGGTTCATTAGTAGCATATCTACTTTGAATTGAAGATACCAATACATTTTGGCGATGCTTTTTGAGTACTAGTACATTCTTATCGTGCAATTTGTGCAAGTGCATGACTCAAGAATTGATCCACATGAATTACCATAAGACTAGTACAAGATCATATGGTTGTGATCCAAATAACTTACTTCTGTTCAAATTTGTCACACTCCAAATAAAGTCTTCATGGAGTTAATTTCTCAAGGCACAAGGTAGAGGCACCTATAACCGACCACTTAAGGATTTTAGCATATGATATTAAGGTATATATTCTTTTTAGAAATTTTCATGTGTGCAAACATAAGGTTCTTGTTGAATGCAAAAAGTTCCGTGATTTTATTTGCATTATTCAAATAGTTATAATTGTTTAAAGTGAAAAGTTGCTTGGAACCTAAAGTCGATCACATGCTCAAATGTACAAATGACATACATCTATTCTTTCGAAATCTAGGAATTGGGCTTAATCGGTTATGGGTCCCTGGTCGGGAATGGGTCCATTTACCTTAGATGTATCTAACATCCAAACATTTTTGTTGTGATTACATTGAAATTTGAAGTTCTTCTTGAAACCTCTCAATGAAAAATATGCATTTGAACAGTTTCATAACCTTACATGAGATAGCACCTAGAGCTCTTACCAACATGTAAAATTACCACTCATAAAACATCAATAAACTAAAAAAAAATATAAAAAAATAGTCCATTACACCTTTATCCATGATGGACAAACTTTTCCATAAACCGAAATGAACAACAATTACCTTAGTTTCAAACGGGAATTGTTTTTCAAACATCTTGGATCAAACATGGTAACCCAATTGTAACATTCATAGCATAGGAACATGTGCCTTAACATATGCCAAAAGTTGCTACGCCACCAACTTCTATCATACGAAGATGAGTTCCTCGTAATTAAACTCTAGCCGACTAAATTAGCAACATACATACTTGTGAGTGAGCCTCTAGCAACTCATATGACATGATTTAAGGGAGCATGTAAATTTCTTTTTCTTTTTTTTTTTTTTTTTTTTTTTTTTTTTTTTTTTTGGGGGCTATATTTTAAGATTTAACGTGTACTTTTTCGGCAAAAATGGGTGAAATATGCCTTTTATCCTGGTCATGTATGAGTCAGAATGGCATTGTCTGATTGTGGACTTTTGTACAGGAATGTGTCCTTGCAGACAAATAGATATACCTGGCATGTTTTCTGTCTTCCGAGCTACAGTACGCGCTCGCGCTCATTTACGGACATTTATGTTTGTGTACAACTTCGTTTGTGTATGTCGTTGTCTTCTTGAAAATTTGGTCTTGGGTTGTAATCGCCGATTTCAACCACGTTTTTTGTAAGCTAGGAAGGAAGATGGACGTGCCTTTAATTACTCGGATGGATGGACGTGCATTTAATTGATGGTATTCAAATGTACATTTATGCATCTAGTACGATATTTTGTATTTCTTCAAGATTTCAATAATTGGAAATAATTTTTTAATTGAAGTAATTGATCATGGCTTAAATGTTCATATGACTAAAGTTTTTGGTTAGGTGGGTAGGAAAAATGATTGGTTTTAGACATGTCTACAAAAGAAGATGAGTTTTAATCTTATATTGGGATTTGCGTGAATAGAGTGTTCGTATTAGATGTTTGTCCATGAAGCTCATAACACCTGAGTGTGGTGGATTCACTAATTCTTCTATGGACAAACACACTGCTAGTTCCTACCTAGCCTTGATCAGTAGGTGTTGCACCATGCGTCAACAATGTGACGACCACGTCGATCAACAATCTGCATTTATACCAATATGTGGTAAACCAACAAACAAACCATAACTTCTATAACAAAAATATTAAGCTACTAGTTTTAATGGCTACAGGTTATAGTGTCCACTGTGAGAGGGGTTAGTAGTTCTATGTCATTGTTGTCATGTCTTATGGGCATATCATCAAGGGTAGGTCAAACGGGCATTTTATTCACGCCAGACTTAACCCCTAAAAATCCAGGGGTTTCCTCGACCTCCAGAACCAAAAACTGCCATTTTTCACCTTCGTTGGGAAATGGGGAAATGGAGAAACTTTTTTTTCTTGTTTTAGACTTTGAACCGTAAGATCTTGCACCTAACTTGTATACAAAGGACTGGTCAAAATTTCAACCGTTGGATGTTTGTCATTTGTGAGATCATAACAATCAAAGTTTGACCAACACTTTTTTTTGCCGTTGCGTGAGAGGCATTGTCTAAATGGTGCCAAGGGCAACTTGATGATTGTTATTCCAAATATTTTTCCCTCATTTTTTTTCATGTAGGTAATCAAGTTGGGTATGCTCATGCAAAATTTTAGAGACCAATTCCACTTTTTGACCTTAATGTAAAATATTTTATGAAAGAAGGTCTAAAAACAACCATATAGTAAAACAAGCACCACGTATGATATATTTAGTTTGAGAAAAATCTCGACGGTGAGAAGGTGCATTTATGATAATGTGAATTTTGAAAAAAAAAATCTTGGAAAAATCCAAAATCTCGAATTTTGGCAATTTTTGAAAGAAAAATTGCAAAATTACTAGAAATTGTGAAGATTGTTTTTGAAAGTTTTGGAGGCTGCCCTTGTAAAATTGGTAAACTTTTTGACTTCGGATACTTTGGAATTTGAATAGTAATTTGTTAATGAACATGATTCTAAAAAAAAAAAAATTAAAAAAAATTATTTTAACCTGCCCGTTTAGGACTTGAAACCTAAAATTTCTAGGTGAAGGTTATAAAATTAAAATTTGACTTTGAAAATTTTACCACATACACATTACTGTATGAGGAGCACCCAATAAAAATCTTAGGCAAAAATATCAATTTAAATGCTTAAAATGAGCTGCCCGAAATCTCAGAAAACCGAATCGGTTTTCCTCGATTTTTAGGGGTTAACTTACAAGGGTTTGGTGTTCTTACGTATTTGCTGTACCATGCATGTAAAAACATTCAAACAAATACTCTATCCATGACAATCTTAAATAAGATTATTTTTTCTTTTCCTATGGTAGCACATCTTTGTTATGTCGATCACCACAATCACATAGTTATGCTACTTCTAAAGAATGGATTATTATGTCTTATTTGAAATATGGAATTCATTAGGTGTTGTACAATGCATGTTAAAGCACTCAAACAAATACTCTATCCATGACAATCTCAAATAAGATTATTTTTTATTCATTCTTATGTCATCACCAAAATCACATATAAAGAATATGGATTATTATATGTTATTTGAAACATGTGAGGATGGCTCAAAAAACATGGTCAATAGGACAATAATGCATGGACCACAAACAATGGCTGAATGTCAATCGCACTGACATGGTCAGATCATCAAGTGATTGACTATTGAGAATTCGCCTTTTATCGCCCCGTACAAAGTCTTGTCGTCTCTCGCATACTTGTGGCGCACCGAGTGCTTACTGCCATTAATTGGACCACCTGAAAAAAATTCGAGGTGTCAAATGACCACGTCTCATCTTGTCATCGCAATCTCTAGTTTCGCAAATTCTGTTCTCAATCATGCCACCTTCCTATACAAAATGTATAAGAACACAAGTAGACTTTTGAGGTTGGCGTGAATAAAATGCCCGTTGTTTGACTGACTCACATGGTGTAGGACTACTAACGCCTCTCACAGTAGACAAATAAATTTGAGTAAAATTACAACTCGAATAGGAGATGAGTATTTGGAGTGATGTTTGTTACTTTGTTTGCTATTCGCACTAGCAATGAGTGCAATGAAGTATTGAATTCTTGGGGCCCTATACTTCCTTCTCGTTTTTAGGCTAGAAACACAATTTTCTTGAAAGTGTTATAATTGTATGTAAAGATGATCTTTATTGTACAATCTAGTAATAGATTGAATGTAGATTGGAATTTGGCTTCGTAAATTGTGAGAGCATAATGTATAAGTACTCAAAAAAATTTACAAAATTTCAAAAAATAATTAGAAGAGTAGAAATGCTATCAGCGAAGCAATTACAATTTGAAAATCACCAACTAGAAAGTTGTTCACGTACATCTCAATACCACCTTTGTATCCAAAAATATCAGCGAAGAATTTTCTTGGCTAACATGATAGCTTTGCACATTAGTTAGCCAATTTAATCCAAATTTTACAATGGAAAATAGTTCTACTCTAGACCTCTTGCACAAATATGCATGTCATGTCTCCAAACATCATGGTTTCTACTACAAAGTCTAACCTTAAACTAGAATTCACCCCAAAAAATAGTGTTGAAAACGGAACATAGATGCAGCTCCTCAAGAAATATGCATTGATTTATTTATTTATTTTTTTACTTTTTTTTTTTTTTTTTTAAAAGCATTGAAAATTTTATTCCAAGATACATCTATTAGAAAAAATTTAACTAGATTGTGGTTGGATGTTGCCCTAAGATCACTCTCATATATGATTAAAATCATTAAATTTTAAATGTGTTTCAAATAAAAAACTTGCAATCATGACAAAACATCTCCCATGTTTCACAACCTACATATTGGGGCCCTACATTTGATATCTTTCTCAGAGATCCTAGTATTCCATTTATACATTAAAATATCATAATAAAAATACTCCGAGTTTGTCTCAATCATGGGATTTTAGGAGGATGTTTTATTCATATAGCAAGAATTTGAATTTCAATATGTCTCAATCGAGATAAGATAGTTTACTTGTAAAAGGAAAACCTTGCAATTTGGCTCAAATATAGGAAATAGTTTATTTATATAAAGAGGATTGATGTTTTCAATTTTTCTCATAAATAGAGAGATGATTTATTTATCAACTATACAAATAAACTAATTTTCATTGTCTCCCATTCATGAAACAAAAGTTCATGAGCGAGTGGAGATTTAACGTTGAGTGTGTCTTAGTCATGGAGTGATCTTTATCCATATACAACAAATCTAGTTCCCGCTTTGTTTAAGTCATATGGAAATAGTTCATGCATATAAATGAATCAACATTTAGTAGGTCTCACTCATGGAGAGATAGTTCATGCATAAAAAATTATTTACTTTTTATTTTATCTAAGTCAAAGGGTGTTCGTTTATTCCTATATGCAAAATCCCATTTCCAACGTGTCATAGTTATGAGGTGATATTTTGTTTATGAACAAATAATTAAAATCCACATACAATCATAGAAAAACGATTTATGTAAATTAAGACCATCAAGAATCGTTCCAAAGTTTTAAACCATCTCCGTTAAAAGATCGCGATTTAATAAGGTAAGCAAATTGTTTTGGTCAAAAATCTGTAGTAAAATTATACAAAGAGAATCTTTTATCTAAGCTATCTTAGTCACAAGACCAATGGTTTATTTGAATTAATCAAACAGAAAATCTTGTTCCACTTTGTCCTTGTAAATCATACCACTGTAGTCTTTAGTCTTTTGTAGTACCATAAACATAATGAAACTTCTACCCCGACTATTCCATTCATAGGACAATGGCTTTATTCATACAAGGAGAATTTGGTACCCAGAGTGCCCTATGATATGTGAATAGTCCATTTAAATAGAAAAAATCTTCTACCCTTGATTGTCCTATTCAGAAGAGAATGGTTTATTCATACAAGGAGAATTTGGTATCTAGATTGGCGTAGGATATGTAAATATTCTATTCAAACAAAAAGAATCTTCTACCCTCGACTGTCCAATAAATAGGACAATGACAAAAAAATAATTTATACAAGAAAATTTGGAACTGTGATTGCCCTAGTGATATCTTAACCCTTAAGCGCCCACAGTGTCGTTTTTCGACATTCTGGATGTGAGGCTCCGTCTTTGGTGCACAACCCCGCTTTCATTCCATCGATTTTTCATCCGCCGTTTTTTTTGCTCAACTCCTCGGTGGGTTTACTCTACTCCCTCCTTGGATAAATAGTAAAAACCTTGATCCTCAATTTGTGAGAGTGGACGAAAGAGATTTTTCATGAAAGTTTTGGTGGTGTGATCTTCACCCCTTTTTTGCATGGATCTTGAAATCCATACCTCCAAATGGCATGCAACTTGGCGGTCATACTAATTGCCATGCTCCAAAGAAAATCATACGGTTGGATTTTCTATTTTCATCTTTTATTTGTTTTTACGCAGTTTTGAAAACATCAGCATTATTACCAATTGTTAGGAGCTTTACCCCCCTTGGGCGTTTAGGGGTTAATAGTCTATTGAAATATAGAGAATATTCAACCCGGACTAGTCCATTCAAGCCTAAATGGCTTCAATCATACAAGGAGAATTTGGTACCCAAATTGCCATAGAATACGTGAATAGTTCAGTCGAACTGAAAGAATCTTCTACCCATGACACTCGCATGCATAGGATAATGGTTTATTCATACAAGAATAATTTTGTATCCACATTGCCATAGGATATATGAGTAGTCCATTCAAACAAAAAAAATCTTCTACACCTCATTGTTGCATGCATAGGATAATGGTTTATTCATACATGAAGACCTTGTTATTCACATTGCGCTAGAGTATAGAAATAGTCCATTCAAACAAAAAGAATCTTCAATCCATGAATGTCCCATTCATAAGACAATGGTTTATTCATGCAAGGAAAATTTGGTATCCAGAATGGTGTAGGATATGTAAATATTCTATTCAAACAGAAAGAATTTTCTATCCGTGAATGTCTCATTCATAGGACAATGGTTAATTCATACAAGGAGAATTTAGTACCCTAATTGCCTTAGGATATGTGAATAGTCCATTCAAACAAAAAGAATCTTCTACCACTGACTGTTGCATGCATAGGACAATATCATTATTCATACAATGAGAATTGGTACCCAACTTGCCCTAGGATATGTGAATAGTCCGTTCAAAAAGAAAGAATCTTCTACCCCTACATGTTCTATTCATAGGACAATGGCTATATTCATACAAGGATAATTTTGTACCCAGATTGCCCCAGGATATGTGAATACTTCGTTCAAACATAAATAATCTTCTACTACGCATTGTTGCATGCATGGGACAATGTCTTAATTGATACAAGAAGAATTTGGTACCCAAATTGCTCTAGGATATGTGCAAAGTCCATTTTAACTGAAAGAATCTTCTACCCCTAAGTGTCTCATGCATATGATAATGGTTTACTCATACAAGGAGAATTTCGTATCTTGAATGGCGTAAGATATGTAAATATTCTATAGAAACAGAAAGAATCTTCTATCCCTAAATGTTCAATTCATATGACAATGGTTTATTTATATAAAGAGAATTCGGTACCAAAATTGCCTTAGGATATGTGAATAGTCCATTCAAACAAAAAGAGTCTTCTACACCTGACTTTCGCATGCATAGAACAATGTCTTTATTCATATAAGGTGAATATGGTACCCAGATTACCCTAGGATATATGAGAAGTCCATTCAAATAGAAAGAATCTTTTACCCCTGATTGGTGCATGCATAGGAACATGTCTTTATTCATAAAAGGTGAATTTGGTACCCAAACTGTCCTAGAATATGTCAGTAGTCCATTCAAATAGAAAGAATCTTCAACCCTGACTGTCGCAAGCATAGGTCAATGTCTTTATTCATACAAGGAGAAGTTGGTACCCAAAGTACCCTAGGATATGTGATTATTCCATTTAAAAAAAATAATCTTCTACCCCTTACTGACCAATGCATAGAACAATGGCTATATTCATACAAGGTGAAATTGGTACCCAAATTGCCTTAGGATATATGAATAGTTTATTCAAACAGAAATAATCTTTTACCCCGTACTGTTGCATGCATTGAACAGTGATTCATTCAAACAAGGAGAATTTCGTATCCAAAATGGTGTATGGTATGTAAGTACTCTATAAAAACAAAAAGAATCTTCTATCCCTAAATGTTTTCTTCATAGGACAGTGGTTTATTCATATAAGGACTTTTTGGTACCCAAATTGTCCTAAAATATGTGAGTAGTCCATTTCAACGGAAACAATCTTCTACCCCCGATTGTTGCATGAATAGGATAATGGCTTTATTCATATAAGGCAAATTTGGTACTCAAATTGCCCTAGGATATATGAATAGTCCTTTCAAAGAGAAAGAATCTTCTACCCCTACATGTCCCATGCATAAGATAATGATTTCCTCATAGAAGAAGAATTTGGTACACAAATTGCCCTAGGATATGTGAGTAGTCCATTCAAATAGGAAGAGTCTTCAACCCCTGACTGTCCCATGTATAGGAGAATGATTTATTCATACAAGAATTTTTTTTATATAGAATGGCGTTGGATATGTAAATATTATATAAATAAAGAAAGAATCTTCTATCTGTGAATGTCTCTTTCATAAGACAATAGTTTATTCATACAAGGAGAATTTGATGGCCAAATTACCCTAGGATATATGAATAGACCATTTAAACAGAAAGAATATTGTACCCCTGACTGTCGCATGCATAGGATAATGACTTTATTCATACAAGGAGAATTTGGTTACTCAAATTGCCTTAGGATATGTGAGTAGTCCATTCAATCAGAAAGAATCTTGTACCTGTGACTATCGCATGCATAGGACAATGTCTTTATTCACACAAGGAAAATTTGGTACTCAAATTGCCCTAGGATATGTGAATAGTCCATTCAAACAGAAAGAATCTTCTACCCCTCACTGTCGCATGCATAGGACAATGTCTTTATTCATACGAGGAGAATTTTGTACCCAAATTGCCCTAAGACATGTGAATAGTCCATTCAAACTGAAAGAATCTTCTACACCTGACTGTCTCATGCATAGGACAATGGGTTTATTTATACAAGGAGAATTTAATATTGTGATTGCCCTAGTCATATGTTAATAGTCTACCGAAAGAATATTCTACCTCAATTGTTCTATTTATAGGACAATGGCTTTAATCATACAAGGAGAATTTGGTTTTGACTAGTGAAAATTTGCCTTTTACCACCTGATCTCTGCCGGTCAAAGTCTTGTCATCTCTTGCATACTTGTGGTGCACCGAGTGCTTACTGCCATTAAATGGAACACTTGAAAAAATTTGCCGTGTCAAATACTAAGTCTCATCTTGTCATCTCAATATCTAGTTTTGCAAATTTTGTTCTCAAACATGGCATCTATACAAAATGTGCATAAATATGATTTTAAGATTTGAGAAAATTATAACACGAGACCACTTTTGAGGTTGGTGTGAATAAAATGCCCGTTGTTTGATTGCCCCTTGGCAATAGGGTTGATGGTGGAAGGCTACTAACCCCTCTGAGGATAGACAAGTGAAATATGAGTAACATTACAGTTTGAATAAGAGATGAGTCATTCGACTGATGTACTTATGTGAATGGGTGAGATTCTCTAAGTACTTAGTTTGTTTGCTAAAAGCACAAGCAGTGTGATAGAAATGAATGCAATGGGGTTTTGTATTTGTGGGCCCTTGAACGTCCTTGTGATTTTTAGACTAGAAACACAATTTTCTATAAATGTATGTAAAGATAATGTTCATTGTACAATCTAGTAATGATTAAATTGAATGTAGATTGAAATTTAGCTCATGGTGTTTTGTTAATTGAAGCATAGTGTTTAGAGTACTCAAAATTTCATCATTTTGTAGGAGAGTAGAACTGCTATCGACAAACAAATTACAGTTAGAAAATCACCAACTAGAAAGTTGATCACATACGTCTCAAAACCACCTTTGTATCCAAAAATATCAGTGAAGAAGTTCCTTGGCTAACATGATAGCTTTGCACATTAGTTACTCAATTTAACCCAAATGTTACAATGAAAATAAGTTAACGTTTGACCTCTTACACAATATGCATGTCATGTTTCCAAAACTTCATGGGTTCTACTACAGAGTCTAAGCTTAAACTAGATTTCAACCCCGAAAAATAACATTGAAATCTATGGGTAGATGCTAACTCTTCAAGAACTATACATTTGATCTACTTCAAAAAATTAAAATAATTAAAATAAATTGTTTTAAGATAAATCCAAGAGAAATAAACCAACTAGATTGTGGTTGGACTTTGCCCTAAATCACTCTTTTATATAATTAAAACCATCAAGTTTTGAATGGGATGATATTTTATTCATTTACAAAAAATTAGATCTATATACAATCATAGAAGAACAATTTATGTAAATTAAGACAATTGAGTATCCAAAGTTTCAAACCGTATTAGTTAAAAAATAACAGTTTATTTATCTATCCAAATTGTCTGGATAAAAAATCTATAGTTCATACAAAGAGAATCTTGTATTCAAACTATCTTTAGTTAGTTATAGGACCAATGGTTTAGTTGGTTAATTCATATTTAGAAAATCTTGTATTGAAAATCTCTCTATCAGTTATACTACAATAGATTATTCCAGAGAGAGAATCTTGTATCCGGATTGTCTCAGTCATAGGACAATGGGTTCTTCACACAAAGAAAATTTTGTATCAAGATTGTCCTAATGATATATCAATATTTTATTCATACATGGAAAATGTTGTATTCATATAGTCTTAGCCATAGAACAATAGTTTATTTGTACACATAAAATATTGTATCCAAATTGTCCCCGTCATACAACAATAGTCTATATATACAAAGAGAATCTTCTATTTGGATTAATCAAATCATAGGACGTTAGGTTACTTATAAAAAGAAGAGTCTTCTATCTAGATTGTTCCAATCATAGGACAATGGTTTATTCATACAAATAAAATATTCTCTTCAGATTATCTCAGTCATACAACAATAATCTGTTTGTAGAAGAATATTATATTCGGATTTTCTCAATCATAAAACAATAGGTTATTTACAAAAAGAGAATCTTGTATCCAAACTATCTCAGGTAGAGAGAATATTGTATCCATACCATGTCAATTAGAAAGAATATTGTATCCAAACTGTCTCAGTTAGAGAAATTACTATATCCAAACTGTCTCATTCAAACAAAAAAACTCTTCTTTCTCTTTACGTCCCATTCTTAGGACAATGGTTTATTAATACAAGGAGAATTTGGTATCCAAATTGGCGTAGGATATGTAAATATTATATTCAATTAGAAATAATCTTCTACCCTCGACTGTCCAATTTATAGGACAATGACAATGGTTTATTCATACAAGGAAACTTTGGTACTGTGATTGCCCTAATGATATGTTAATAGTCTACTGAAGTAGAAAGAATCTTTTATCCTGTGATTGTCCTAGTGATATGTTAATTGTCTACAGAAGTAGAAAGAATCTTTTACCCCGACTGTTCCATTCATAGGACAACAAGTTTATTCATACAAGGAGAGTTTTGTGTTCAGATTGCCCTAAGATATGTTAGGAGTCTATTCTAACAGAAAGAATCTCGTATCTCAATTGTCCCGTTCATAAGACAATGTGTTTATTCATACAATGTGGTTTGGTATCGTAGTTGCCTTAGTTATATGTCAATAATGTATTTATACAAAGAGAATATCTTATTTTGATTGTCCTAGTCATAGAACAATGGTTTATTTGTACAAATCAAATATTGTATCCAAGTTTTTTGAGTCATGCAACAATAGCCCATTCATACAAAGAAGAATCTTGTATCGAGATTGTTCCTTTCATAGGATAATGGTTGATTTATACTAATAAAATATAGTTTCGACATATATCCGTGTCATACGACAATAACTTTTTTGTACAAAGAGAATATTACGTTTGGGATTTTTCAATCATAAGACAATAGGTTACCTACAGAAAGGGAATCTTGTATCCAAAATGTCTCAATTATAGGAAAAGTCAATAGTTTGTTCATACATAGAGAACCTTATATTCAAACTACCTCAGTCATACAACAAGAATAGTTTATTTTTACACAAAAAGTCTAGTATTCAGATTTTTTTAATCACAAGAAAACAATTTATACATATATGGACAATTGCCGTTCCAATTTGCCTCAAATACATGATGATAATTTATTCATGTAAACAAAATCTAATCTCGATTCTGTTTTAATCATGAGAAGATGATCATATAAAAAAAATGGATCTTTCAATTTGTCTTGATCATTATTTATAGAAAGAATCGATATTTGTCTTATGACTCTATGTATTTGCAATGTGGTCACATTTTGTAATATAGTAAATAAATCGATACGAGCTCAATACTATGCAAGTATTAATTTATCATCAAACTCAAACTTATCTTGCTACAAATAAATTCTCTTGTAAGTATTTTGAAATTTCAATAGGTCAAATATGATTGTGAAGATGGTTTTTATTAACGATACCCTCTATATGAATCATAAATAAGTTTAAAAAAACCTCAATTTTGTTAAATTGACATTAATTTGGTAAAATGACATGATTTGGGGTACTCAAAATGAAAAAATAACATTTATTTTTTTATTTATTTATTTTTTTTTTGGTGGGGATTTAGTCTCTAAGTTCTTTATAAAAAAAAGTAAAAAAATAAAATAAAAATGCATAATATAAGACAATATTAGAATCATATCCAAGTAGATTATTATCTACATGCTAAATTTAATCTTATTACTCTATTCATGCCCTATTTTCCATATTCTATCTTTTCTTCTTCCAATTTGTCATTTAAGAACCTTTCGTTCCATTTTTTAACAAATTTTCCAATTTATTGTAAATACCATCTTACAAGATATGATGAGTTTCCATACAAATATGAAGTGTACAATTTATGAGAATAAATCGTGGTCTAGCAACACATTTTGGGTTTATTGGGATCTCTTACGTTTGATTGTTGACAAAACAACAATGTATTGGTATATTTGTACATTGGCATATTGGGATAGTAAATTCGGGTTTAAACTCCTTCAAAAATTTTTGGTGTAAATAATCAGTGTTTTTTTCTAAGCAGAGAAGACTTAAATATATCTACATACAAAGTTTTGCATACCAACATTTTATACATGTCACTGCAATGAATTTAAAATAGACTATAGGAACTCCATATCTTTAGTGTTTATAATTCATATACTACAACAAATATTTCTGAGAATGAATTCTCATCTTTTCTATGTTAAATGATGCTTAGTTGAGTGCACAAACTTTTCTTGGTATTTAGGAAGTACAACTTAATTAGAGAGAAACAATTATGTGTTCACCTACTTGCAATTTTAGAACACTCTCAATTTCTATCGCTCAAAATGAAAAAACTCTTGATATTGAGGACAACCTTAAGAAAAAAAAATTATTATGTAAGATTATCTTTGTAAGTTTGAGATTTATTCTTCTTCATCTATGCTCAAAGTAACTAATTGCATTGACAACACACATATTATTCAAAATCCATGGGGCAAAACGAAGCTCATAATAAGCAAGAATGTAAACAAATGAATATGATAGCTCTAGAATTCATTATTCTTGCTAATGGCTAAACATACACATTGCTATGCTAGCAACAAAAATATAAGTCGTGCCTAGAGCTAATTGAAAACCTTTCACTTGTTGTTTCGAAGTGTTTATAAAATTTTCTTTAAATAATGAAGCTTGTAATTCAAGAACAAAGTATTCAAGCAAGGATTCTATTATTCTCAAATACAAATAGTTGACACAATGCAAGTCAGAAAGACATGAACCGCCTAAGGTACACAACTAAGAGGTCAAATTGTCCAACTTATCAACTTGACGCACGTCTTATTCCCTCCATTTAACATATTACAACAACTCAACTCATCACCATCATCAACCAATAACTTATCTCTAAAGTTGATGCGCTCCTACAAATCAACTCGTAATCATAATCACTATGTCTTATACCACGAATATCCAACACATCGCCGTTGTCAAAACACGTTACTCATCTCTGGTACGCCACTCCAAGGTCAAACAATTGTCCACGTTATAACACGCTACACATGGCTTATACTCCACGCAAAGGTCAAATAACTCGTGAGGACACGTTACTCATGGCTTATACGCCACGCAAAGGTCAAAGGTTAGACCGTGTTACGCATGGCTTATACACCACGCAAAGATGGTCAAAACACGCCACACATGACTCGTACGCGACACCAAGGTCCAACACACCAACAACAGAAATTTAGATTTTATACAACCAAACCACGGGCACCATTGAAGATATTGACAAAAAAAGTAAAGAGGCTGAGAAAAGCTTGGAGATCAAGTTGAAAAACTCACATTTGTTTCCCTATCTACACATGGATGAAAACTCATCAAAACTCAAATCTTCACTCTACATACATACAATATTTTCGAATACAATACCTTTCCAAACAGTCTATTATATGGACATCAATAACACAGTTTTCAATGATTAGAGAGTCACACTGTCTAAAAAAGAAAAGAAAGAAAAATTTGTATCCTCAACACAAATGATTTGCTACATACTTTAATCAAAGACACTCTTACATGTTTTGCTACATACCTCAATTAAGAATAGTTCTCACCAAAATTAATAAAAAAATAAGTATTAACTCTTGTTACATTTGATGCGAAAAGGAATAATTACTGTTACTACAAAGAATCAAAAACATTATCATTCTCAACCTTTCAAAAAGCCTTTCAACTTCAACTAGCACACTAATGAATATGTCCATATTTAAATCATTAGAAACAAATTATGAAATCATAAAAAAAAAAAAAAATGATAATAATGATTATTATCATTATTATGAGGGAAAAGATAATAACGACATGTCAAATCACATTGACTTTTCTCATGGTGGACATGGAGATTTTTGAATGGAAGAAGACGAAGTTAAGGGATTCACGGCAACCGAGGACACGCCTTGGTTGGGACCCTCATTGGGGGGGGGTGTTTCAAAACTTACCGCGCTGAGGTTGACCGCTGCCGCGCCCAAAAATTGTACTCCGTAACAGAAAATGAAGGAATCCAGTTACGGGACGTGACCATGTAGCCCCCGCCAACTTTTCACTTACTTTTTCCGATCCGGTCCGCCTTTTTTCCCCCGGGGGTGCCCGGAATCCCCGTTCACACAGTCGCAGCCAGAACGTGCCCGCAGCGCTTGGTAGCTGCGAGCGCAGTACTACTGCCGTTTTCCGCGACCCGGAAGGCCAGGAAGGGGAAAGCCCAGGCAAAAGCTCTGCAAGCCAGGAAGGTCAAGCAAAGCTTCTAAGGATGCAATTTGTTCTTGTGTCGTTTCTGTTTTCCAATGCGAATCAGTCACTCCTGATCAATCGGAGTTCGTTTGCCGCTGAGTATTTCGAGTACCCTCGGTTTCGTCGCTGCTCGTGATCAAGCCAAGTCCGTGTGTGTGTGCATCTCGTGTTTACTGTGTGTGTGCGTGTGATGTTCGTTTGTTAGTTAGGGTGGACGGGTTTGTACTGTGTGTGTTCGTCGTTGCGCCTTGGGAAGGGAGAGGGTTGGAAGTAAGGAGTGGTGAGAGGAAGGTAAAGGAGGGGATTGCATGGGCGATTCCGAACGGAGTTTGCCACCAGAGTGGGAGACTAGGGAGACTAGTGGTCTGTCCAATGAGGGTGTGGATTCCTTCACTACTGCGTTCCGCACGTTTCGGTCGAAAGGGGAAGAATGGTGGGCGAAGGCGGAGCTTCAGACGGCCAAGCTGATCACCGCCATTCAACCGAATCCCGCGTCGGAGACTATGCGATTGGCTGTTGCCGCCTACGTCACCAAGGTCATCAAGTCATGTATCAATTGCGAGGTTAGTGAATTGCGCCTGTGTCTAATTACCGACAATCATGTGTGAGTGTTGAGTTTTTGTCTTGAATTGTTTTGTTGATCGAATTTCGCAGGTCGTGAAATTCGGCTCCGTGCCGCTCAAAACGTACTTGCCCGATGGCGACGTAGATCTGACTGTGATTTGCCCTAATTCGGAAGGCAAGGTTACTTGGATCGATGATGTGCACAATGCTCTCCAGAACGAGATTGGCAATCCGAGAGCGAAATTCCGGGTAACTCAAGTGCAGCTTGTTTCTCCTCAGGTCTGTGCCTCTGGAACTCATTAGCTGCAATTCTGCTTAGTGCAGTGATTAATCAAGCAGTTTGTGTTCATGCATTGGAATTCACAATTAACTATTAGTACATACGCTAAAGAACCGTATGAGTGACAGAAATACGGATTCAAGTATTTTTTTACTTGGAGTTGCATTAATTATAAGTGTCGAATTAATGAAATCAGCTGATGGATGTAGCCACGTTTTGTTTCAGGTTAAGATTATTAAAGTGTACATTGAGAATTTCCTGGTCGATGTGTCGTTCGATCAAGTGGGTGGATTGTGCACGCTTTGCTTCCTCGAGGAGGTGCGTTTCTTACCGTTAGGTGTTAGACTTTCGCACTGTAATATGTTGGCACAGGAGTGATAGATGTTTAGGAACTGAATTGCCATGTTTTAGTTTCAGCTTATTTCGTTGAGAATTGGGACATCCGTTTGTATATGTTTGACAATTGCATGGCACTAGTGCAGATTGACAATCTTATCGGGGAGGATCACCTGTTCAAACGGAGCATTATCCTTGTGAAGGCCTGGTGCTTCTATGAGAGCCGGTTGCTAGGAGCGAACTGCAATCTTCTGTCTTCGTATGCGTTGGAGATTTTGGTGATACACATCTTCGACATATTCCACGAATCACTGAAGGGACCATTGCAGGTATTGCTGTTGGTTTTCATGTTGCTCATGTATTGCTATTGAATTGTCGTTTGAATGTGCGACTAAACGATCAAGTTGGGTTCATGGTTCAGGTGCTCTACCTGTTTTTGGAATTTTTCAGCTGCTTCGATTGGGACAGCTACTGTGTCAGCTTATCAGGTCCCATCCCGTTGGAGCTTAAGACGAAACATGGACAATCTAGTGCCGGGATCAAAGACGAAAAACTTGGTACTATTTCTACATTCCTCCCAGACCTCATGTCATGTCAATGCATGCATCAAACTCTGGGACTGTAGGGCGAACCTACCTCTGAAACTAAAAACGAGAGTCTTCCCTTGCAGCTTCGGTAGAAAGAAATATTCAGCTTGTTTGATTTGCATTTACGTTGGTTTGACTGCAGTGGGAAGCCTGTAATAGTTCATGTCTATAAAGCAGGGATGAATTTCTTGCAGAACGCGAGCTCCATGACAGCGAGGCGTTCCGTGACTTCTCATCATCTCGGCGGGAACAAGGAAAACTGCTATTTACCAAGGCGTTTCTTGAAGCCTGCGAAAAACATTACGGCTTGATACCTCGAAGTCAAGCTGTTCATGAATCAATGAAGTTTATCGTCAAGTCCTTAAACATTCTCGACCCACTGCGGCGCACCAACAATCTCGGAAAAAGTGTGAACCAAGGTGCTGCAATGACCAATTTGGCTTCTCGAATGTCTACTTATGGTTACTGATTGCCACTTCAATGGCATTTTGAACCTATATTCGTTCAGGCTTGTTTTCTTTTGAAGCAACAGTGAGTTAACAGGAAGTTAATTCGCAATTCTTGGCAGGTAACTGTGCTAGAATTCGACGAGCGTTTGTGCTCGGAGCTCGAACATTTCGATGTTTACTTCAGGCCAGCGAGGCAGATGTTTCCAAAGAGCTGAACCAGTTTTTCAAGAACTGCAATGTGAGGCAACGGCCTGACGTTGGACCTTCTAGCTCGGTGCAGGGGGAAAGCTTACCTAACGGTACGCAGAAAATGGGATGTGCCAGGCGGAGTGATATGGCAAAGACGGAGCCAGATGTTCTGTCTGTACCCTCTCAAAACGGTGGTCACTCAGCTTCACAGCCAAGCCTGATCAGTACTATTCTGCCGCCTGTCGATTCCAAAGAGTCGGACAAGGAACTCCATCTTGGGGTCTACGAGCGTGCTTCTGCTGTAGAATCAGCTCCATATGGGGAAGAGAATACGCGCGATGTATCTAATGTCGCTGGTAAGGGTGAGGTGGGAGCTTTGGATCTCAATGGGAAATCGAGGACTGCAGATTCTAACGGGCGATTGTATCACGAAACACTTGACATCGACGAAGGTTACTTCCACGTAGCGAAGACACGGATTCCTAGCCCTCTGCAGAATTCTGACCCCATTCTATCAAGATCGTACGAGGAAGATGAGCTGTCTAGTCCAGGACTGTTCAGTGCGAGGAGTAGTCCGAGGGAGTGTCTGGATGCCGAAACTCATGTAAGCTGTGCAAGGACATCGAAACATGGTATATCAGCTAATGGAATTCAACAGCGTTCCAATGGCTCTACTTCCTCTTCTAGCAAGATTGATTCTGAAGAGGATGATGATTTTCTGTCACAGAGTAGCGTGAAAGGTGAACATGTGACTACTTCTAAAAGCCCTACTGTACTTGGCGTGCCTGATCTTAAAAGGGGGTTACTATCTCTCTCTTGCCAATCAGGTAACGTAGTTCATACCCACCACTGAACATTTCCTCATTTTCAAGTATTTCACTGTACTTGTATCCTTGTACGTTTGTGCAAGTCAGAGGCTGACAGAACAGACGTTGTACTTTGCGAATTAGATGACAGGATTTGGATTATCCTGTTGTCACTCCTAGCTGATCCGGTACATCGTGCTGCCTTTTGCAGTGAATTCCGAAAGTTGTACAAATGACTCTTCATCTGAGTTACAGGGTCGTCCACCTGACCCGCACCATTCCACATCAGTCGTTGCTTCTGCTCATGCCGCGCCGACAGATATGCAAACAGAGTTGCGTAGATTTTCAAGTGAGCAGTTGTTGAGCGTAAGAAACGAAGAGGAACGTGAGTTCAGCTATGGAATTGTGGACGTACATAAGCAGCCAGCGAGTGATCCAGGCTCTGAACACCCGGACATAAGTTCTGGCGAAGGGGTTAGGCGGAAAGGAAAAAACCATCACCAAAATGGCACATATTCTAGCAAAGAGCTTTTGTCAAGCTCGGGAGTTGGGCAGCACGGGAAGTCAAAAAGAGGTCGAGGCAAAGAGAGAAGAGCACAGGAAGGAGGTCAGGTTAGCAGCTCCTCGGGTACTGCTCACAGCCCGCAGCAAGCTTCTCCAGTCTATGGTCAACATGCCATGCATACCCATCGACACTCGTCCTCAGATGCAACATCCGGGACAGCACCTTTTAAGCTTACTCCTTATCTAAATGCAACTGGAACGGGAAGTTTCCGTCATCAGTTCGATCCTGGAACTGCCAGAATGCCAAGCGGCAGCAGCTCTTCAAGTCACAACCCTCGTCCCCAGTACTACGCACCGTTTTCTTATTACCCTCCCGGAATGCATTTTCCTCAGTACCAACATTTCGCCATTTACAATCCGATTCCGAAGCGAATTCCACCCGCGAAGTGGGATGGAAGCAGTGGGACAAACATTTCCAAGAGCCGATTGATGGATCAAGACACACTTCAAGCGCCTGGCTTAAGTGACAATTCTGTAGATACTTCGACGCACAACCTCAACCAAATTAAGATCAACGAGCAGGTATTTGTAACACATTCACTTAGGTCTGAATGCATGCATGTGATAACATACGATTGTATACCTGAAGTTGTACCTCATGTTCTACCTCAAGTATCTCTTTGCATTGACTCACCTAGTCACTCTTGGAATTTGTTATGTCATATTGTACTTGCAGCGCATACTTACGTTTAGATACTCTGTGAATGTTGGCATGTTGTACAAGCGTAGATTTCAGAACGACTGTGAGCTAATGGTAACTTCTTATCCTTCGTGCAGAAGTCTGCAGTTGGAGTTGTAGAGTCGTTAGAAGCAAGGGAGGAATTTGCAACAAGCGAAAGCTTCAGGAAAAAACACCCTGCAAAGATCGCCAACTCCCATGGTGCTGAAGGGCCACTTCCAAACGGCAGGAGCAGCAGCTCGGATTTTCTGGCTGGAAACTTGAAAACGCACTTGGATTCACTAGAATATGGTCGGTTCTGTGAACAGTCGTATAGTCCAAGTGTACAACATCCGTATGGATACCCAGCAGTGTATTCAGGTTCGGAACAGCACAGGTCTTGGGAAGGGCCTGGCTTACCTGCCCAGCTCATGCCTTTCGGGGCATTTATTTACCCTTACCAACATCAGCCCCGGTATTTTCCGCAGCAATTCTTTCCTCAAGGTGGGACACGGCCAAAAGGAACCGGGACGTACTTTCCTGTAAGTAAATGCACCCAGAATAAGATCGATGCTTGTTGCTTCTTCCTTTATGAGCTGCAAAGCTGTTTCAAGTGTAAGCTGTTATTTATTGACCTTTTTGTTTTATGTACAAATTTCAGCAGCTGAGACAGAACAGCAAGGCCCCAGGTGGTAGAAACCGGGGAGTGGGGTCTCAGCAGCACCAGGAAGCTGATAAACATTCACGAGAACCTGAGAATCATCTACACAGGGCACCACCAAACAAAGAAGAGCCTGCACATGTGCAAGGTGTGTATGGGACTCCTCCGGGCAACAGAAGTGCATTGAAGACTGACAGAGGTCAAGAGTTCCTTCACTCGAGGTCATCCCGTTCCCTCCCATCTTCGCCACCTGTCTCGAGCACTGTACGTGGAAGTGTAGTGAATCATACGTGCGAGGTAGAAGTACCACCACATCCCAGTGAGTCGGTGCAGATTCGTGCTACAAATTTCGACTCCGCTGATCCACTTGATTTTTCGAGGAATTCTGGAGCTGCTGTCCCTGCTGAACTGCTCTCTGAACGCAACGTGGGCTCTGCGCCACTTCCTACGTCAGAGTTTCTACATGCCGAAGAAGGCTTTGCCCTCGTCAACGGTGATCCTCAAGTGAAAAGAGGACAAGGTTCAAACGACCTTGTTCAGAGCGTTGATCCTGTTGTCTGTCCTGCCACTACTGGTGAAGTGACACCGACAGCTACAATCTCACAGAAGTATGTTCGTTCGACCTTGTTTCGATTACACTGTCCATAGTATTCTTTGTCGGTTGCAGCGTTGTGATAAGTAGAATTGTGAGAATCACTTATCGAACTTAATATATGCAAATGACTGTATATATCGGTCATGGTCTAACTCTCAGTGGGGATGTCATGCTAGGAATGATCGACCAACATATCACATGAAAGAAGAAGACTTTCCGCCGCTAGGGGGTCGCCGAATGAGCGGGGCAGATGCAGTGACGTTAAACTGAGTTAGTAGATGGCCAAGCACAGAAGCAGCAAGCCAAGAGAAGCGATCACAGTAGTAGTTTCAGTTTGCTTGTTTCTTTTGCAGCATCTTACCTCAAGTGTGTAAATATTTCATGACTCTTTGATGTTTGGGTTCTTTGGGATCTTCCTGGATACGCGGCAGCATTGACAGCTTCATCGTCTCATTGAAGAGCGTCGATTTTAATCGAATTTAGAGAATTCATCATGATCATGTTTAGGTAGAAACAACCACAAAGCTGGACTTCCAAGGTTCATATTCATAGACTTCGCTTTATTTAGCAGTAGAAGGAAGGGAGTGCCAACTAGCTCTGATGTTGGATCACTCTACTTCGATTTCATTTGTATCGCCGATAGCTGTGGTTGAGGCTCTGAATGTAAAATTCCTCCTTCAGGAGGGCTGCATCAATTTACTAGCGACGCCCACCAGAAAATTGGCTGAATAACCCTTTTTATGTTGCAGCTGATCCTACATATGATGGTTTGTATCATTCCAGTTGATAATGAGTGGCGGGAGTAACTCCCATTTATTTTATTAGCACTTGATGATGCATGATATTTTACTCTTTGCGCAGGCTTGAAGTCTACGTTAGAATCATTGAACTCTGCCTCCCTGGTAGAGTAGCAGAGGTGAAAATCATCGAACCATGTCCCTCACAATGTAGTTCAGGTAATAATGAGACCAATGAGTGGTGGAGGTAAAGAAGAGACCATTGAAAGTACGTTCCAAGAATAATTATTGTTTCGACCAAGGGCAGGTGTGATCATTCTTATGGAAGTCCAACAATGCCTCCCTGCTTCAGAATGGATAGCACAATCGAAGCAACAGACTCCATTCCTTGTCGCCTTGGTATACAATTTCATTTTTTTTTAAAATTGATTCTTTTGGCTCACAAAACACATTAATCCCTGTTCTAACAAGGGAAAAGAAACTTTTTTTTGAACTTCATACTTCATGATCTCACATGATTCAAGACTTCTCAAAAACTGAAAATTTGCATCTTGCACTAAAAGAGGACAACGTGAGGCTTTTTGCAGTTTTGAGGCCTCTCCCTACGGGATCAAGGGTTGATACGTTCCAAATGATCAAAAGATGAGCTGTTAAGTTCATCGCAGAAATTTGCGCCAATATTGAGCGGTCCACCTTGACAATGGATAATTTAATGTTACACATAAAAGATCCAACAATGGTCGTACTGTAGTATGTCTTACTGCATCAGCACTACAGAACTCATAATCCAGACATGCACCATACAAATTCTCCACTGAAACAATCAACTTCCGACTACGAAATTCTTCCAGAGTTGTTGAACTCTTCTAACTGAAGTAGAACTCAAATGGAATGTTAACCTGGGCACCGATACACAAACAGCGAACGTTAAGAGAGAGAACAAATGATTAGGAAAAGTAGCTGGGTCCGTCTGATATTTGCATGATACGGTACACACAGTGCCAGCCACAAGCATAGCACACCAGCCATGTAATGAAGTAGAAACGACCTCGGGTCAAAATTATGGGGCCCTTCGTACACTATCTAAAACCGCGCAACAGCCCAACAGCCAATTACTGGCTAATTTCTCGTACTACTCTACTCTAGCAGAGAACAATCCAGGCATTCAAGGCACCAAGCGAAAGAGAACTAACCCACCGTCATTTGAAGCAGCAGGTACTCCGAGCTTGCAATAGTGTACAGATGTTTTTTAGAGAAAAAGAATGTGGCAAAATTGTGGGAGCGAGCTTCTAATCTTCATCGTCATCTGAAATTCCATTTCCATTTCCATTCAACTTGATATCAGGCTCATCTTCGTCCATGGCTTCCTCATCTCCCATATCAATGTCGTCATCATCGTCTTCTTCCTCCTCATCGCTCGATTCATCACCTTCGATGTATTGGGCGGTACCATCGCCAATAACATCTATAGCCTCGGGTTCATCGTCCTGTTCTTCGTACACGACTTCTTCGTTTGGCTCCTCCTCGTTCACTTCTCGTTCATTCTTTTGAATCTGCGCCATGATCAGGTCCAGGCGACCTGAAAGGGAAACGAGAGGCCGGAAAACTGCAAGCCTGGTTTCGATGATCTGATAGAGAGAAGTGAGCACAGGTTGCATGTTGAGGTTCGTCATTATGAAACTGGCGTGCTGGAGTAATACGGCGCGAATCCATGGGAGCACTCTGAGCGCATTCGACGGCTTGTATTCCAATTTCGAAACAGCTACTGCGAGCAACTTGGCAGCTTCCACGGGCTTGATCCGTTGTATGGTGTTGAAAATCAGCTTCTCCTCATGAGTATCGAAACATTTGCCTAGAAGAGCATTGTCCTCCGCTTGCAATGCTTGTGACAGCAGCACTGCTAACGAATCAGCTCGTGGTCTGCTCGCGCTCTTCTCAACTGGAACAATCTCTTCGTCGTGACCTGCGTATTCGATCAGCCTCAATGCCACCAGTCTCTCCTCCATTGTTGGCCCATCGTCAGGTACTATGGTTAAAGCGGTAGACGGATCTGCTGCAGCAGGTTGTTCTTCAATGGCTTTCGGAGCTTGTTCTTCTTCTTCTGCACGTCGTTTCTTCGTTTTCTTTGTTTTTAGCTCAATTTGTGCTCGTGGTAATGTTGCCTCCCCTGCATTATCGGCTCCTAATACTACCACATTCTCCAGAGAGTTCTTCTTCGCATCAGTTGCTGGCCCTGCTGGTAATAAAGCTCCTCCTGTGACTGCTTTCAAGACTATCGTCACTCCCGCTTGGTCAATCAACGATACTTTCTCGAAGTGAGGCTTGGCTGATGTCCCATGTGCCACTAGAACTTCGTTATGAAGCAACCTGTGATAGGATATAACTGTTAGTGCTGGGCGGAAGAAAGGAATATAAGGAAATGAGGTGACGGTGAGTACCTTGCAGCTAAGACTCCGGGTTGGTTGCCTTTAGTGGTGGATGATTCGACACGAATGACGGTAGGTTGGGCGCTCCCAAGATCCTCAACGGTGGATGCAGTCCATACATACGCCGCTCCGCTTTCAGTCACAGCTACTACTCTTTTTGAATCCTCGACTTTCCTGAACCCTGTGACTCCTATTGCGACTACTGGATGCTCCACTGACATCGTCACTGGCGCAGCAGAATCCGCTTTTTCTAAGTGCCATAACACGACGTGGCATTCTCCTGTTGCTGCGGACAGGACATGCTTCCCGTCTGGAGTAAAACATAGAGCTCTTGCAGGTGCCTGTAATCGTTTAAGAATCATGTGGTATTAGCCTCCCGTGTCCTGGGCTTGTGTTCTATATCTCCATTGAATAAGACATGGTCTTGGAGATTTATTCTGAAGCTGAGTATGAGTTTGTATTTTGCAAAAGCGGAATCATAGAAGTCAATCAAGGTCTCTATATTGTAAACAGGACATGCATCAAGTTGCGTAGGCAATTCTGAAATCGAGAAGTGAGGCTTCCAAGACATTAAATGTTCTGGAGGTACGACTAGCCACAGCAAGAACCCTAAACCCTACCTAAACCCTACGCCGTTTGTTCGGTACCGTGCTTTTAACTTCTTTTCCAAGAGTTTTTTGAATGTTTGAAGAATGTTTAATATCTTCGATCGGGTTTTACAACCCATCCTATATATATGGAAAAGATTTGTACAAAATAGTCCATTCAAACAATAGAAATACACAGTTACGCGATGAGAGATATGCATGGGGTAGGAGGTGATGAGCTAACGTACAGGATGACCGGGGAATTTGCGAAGGCGCTTCTTGCTGGCAAGATCAAACAGCTTCACTTCAGCACTAGCAACCGCCACACTACCACCATCTGCACATGAAAGAATATAACATCAAATTGCTGATCAAGGAAAGCATCCACGTACGTTCAAAATCAATAGATAAACTACATACCTTGAGCAACAGCCACACAAGACAGAGGCGTTTTAGCGGCTTTGAACTTCGAAAGCACCTGCCCGGACGAAGTGTCGATCTCACAACAATATCCGTCATCGCCGACACTATATAGCCTCTGCCCACTCTCGCCGAATGACACCGACTTCACACTCCTGCAATTACACAAATCATTCATGCTCTAGTACCCAACCGAAAATAATGATTCATTGAAGCAAAGGCACCCGCTTACTGAAATTGCTCATATGGATTGTACCCTAGCTTACTAGTAATTGCTCAAAAGCCTACACATGGATTGTATCCTAGTACCTCTCAAAGCGAAACAGGCTTAGAATTTAGGGTTTAATAGAAGAAGTACCCGGAGTGGCAGTCACTATTGCGCCATTTGAGCTCGCCAAGCAGAGTATCCCAAGCAATGATATCACCGTTGCCAGTGCCCACAACAACAAACGCCGGAGCTTCCTTGTCTTTCTTCTTCTTCTGAAAAGCCCAAAAACTGGGTAAGAAAGGAATTTTCAGGGTTTAAGAATTAAGCGCAGAAAAGAATTAAGAGCGAACCTTTTTGGGTGCGAGGCCGCCCCAAGCCAAACAGGTGTAGTCCATATCGAGGTGACCGACAGCAGACTTATCAGCGGCCAGGTCGGCCATCTCGTTACGCAGATTGCCTGTCGTGACATCCCACACCTACGAAACCACCATCGTCGTAAGAAACAAGTCGAGGATTGGCTGAAAGTGGAAGGACGTGGGGAATGAGAGTAGGTACCTTGATTCGGCCATCGCCAGCGGAAAGTGCTAAAGCGGAGCCATCGGGGTGAAAAGCGGTGAAGATTGAAGACGACATTGCTGGTGAGTTCAAAATTATTGCGTGCAACCAAACGCCTGCCCTGGAAATGGCGATGGCGGAGGAGCAGCAGCAGCAGCAAGCTCCTAAAACCCTAAACCCTCACAAGGTGGTAGCTATAAAACCTTGCTCCAGGGAAGTCAAAACTCCCCTTTCACACCTCATGGATGATGTTCGGATGGATGATACCTGGATGAGGTTTAGTAGGCTTAATTTTCTATCATAGGCTAGTTTAAGGACATTCCTAATTCTCAATTTTTAGTAGAGCTTCACTTGCCATTGTTTAAATAGCAAGACATTTTTAGAGAACATACAAAATTTTCAGACCTTCTTATTGTAGAAAGCCATAGTAGAAACCGGAAAATTTGTTTTTCTCAACATATTGTAAGCATCGAGATCGTGGTTTTGAAGTAAAAACAATAGTCATATATTTTCACTAGATGCCCTAATTCTTTATGGTAATAATACGCAAGAAATATTTATATGTTAGCTTTCTTATAAAGTTTAAAGTTACAAGATACTTGATTTGTTTCAAAATTATAAGATACCGCTCACAAAATTTTATATGATTTTTGAAACGTGATATTGTATGTAGATGGCAAATAGTGCCAAATAAATTATTAATTTTGGGTCTTTCAGCTCGGCGAACCTACTTTTGTTGCACCTCTGCTTCTTCTAAGTACTAAGGCCCACTTTACACATGTCGTGGGGCTGGCCAAAAGGTGGGCCGGAATTCGGCCAGGCTCCAGCCCCCAATCGGGCCTCCCCAACCGGATTCAGCGTTTTTTGCTGTAAAGGGGTTAGGGCCTAGTGAATGGGGTCCCATGTAAAATCACAAGTTATTGTTACATGAATTCCAGCTCTTCAAGTTGTATGCCTCAGGCATTGTCGATGACCTTGATGCGAATATCGATTGAACCTCTTCAGGGATTATCGCGAACCTCGATGCCTACCGATTCAAGCCTCAAAGATTATTGTAATCTCGACGCGTGTATCAATTGAACCTCGGATTATCAATAACCTCAATGCGAGAAACTATCTTAAAGCCCTAAGATCAGTTTTTACATACCTTGCTTTTTCGCTTTCTTTACATTTCAAGAAAACCGAACTCCTCAAGAGGCTGCCTTGCTTCATTATTTTGAAGTTACTAGTTAGAACAACTAAAGCTTACCACAACAATCATTACATGGTTTTGGGGCAGTGGGCAGCATGAGGCTAAAAGATAATCTATGGTGCACATATTTTTAGCTCTGGGCAGGGTGATCATGATTTGTCATGGAGTCCACGTGGAACCAAATGTGGAGTTCACGATGGAGTTCTTTGGCGCCATTTTGCAGAGTCTTGAACTCTTGATTGTGCCTGTCCTTTTTTATAACCAGTATTCTTATCTTTATTTTTTTCCCTTTTTTGGAAATTGTGAAATTGGGGGGGAATGAAAGGACTTGAATGTTTTGAAAAGACTTGGGGGAACTTGATTGATATGAGACGACTTCTCCTCTATGAGAAGTAGTCACTTTGGAATCCGGTCGTTACTTCTACCTTTGGGATTTTGTTTGTGAGAGAAGTACTAGATTGAAAACTTGTACATTTTGTGAATAAAGAGTTTTTTCGTGAGGTGAGTAAGTCTCATAAATGTTGGAAGGTTTTTTTGATGGAGGGATTAGATGGGAAAACTTTGGAACTTGAAATGAGTAAGGTAATAATTGAAAAGTGTAAAAAGGTTAGGGAACTATTTTGACTCTTCATGCAAAAAAGGACAGCAACCAACTTGTCTAGACACGTGACCCTATTGTCTTGCATAGCCAGTGTTTTTACAAGTCATGAAAGGGCCATACAAGTCTTCTTGGAAATTGCATAAGCAAAATAATGAACCCCGTAAGAGCCCTCTATGCAATCCCTTTCAAAGAATCTCAATTAAGGTACTTCAAATGAAAAATGGAAAAATAATGCTTGACATCCTACTTTCCCTCACCCAAAACGTTAAGTGCAATGATGGATTACATTGACATGTTCAATCTCCATTGGCCGTGGATTGTGCATGTACAAGTTTACATGCCTTGTGTGGCATTTACGGTACTTGTTCAACAAGAAAGTCATACGAGGTAGTGACACTTCACACACGTACCTCTACTAGGCTTCATATCTCTATTACAATACAGGAGGCTTTGTTTCACACGACGGTTCCGCGCTGGAATCGGTCGTGGAGACTTGAAGGGATATTAACCCTTAAAAGTCCCTTGGGGATAGTATGTACGTTGTCGTATAATTAGGATTTGCTACCAACAATAACTCTAAACTGGAATTGTAATAGCTCACTAGAACGGCATTAATTCAAATGCCAACTTCTTCTTTGAACTCAAACCCATTAAAGGTGTGCATTCACTCCAAATACAACCAAAATACACCGTATTCTACTGGTCGCCACGGCACGCTCAGACCTCTAGGGGTTAATACCCTTTTACGTTATAATACGTTATAATACCCTTTTACAAAGAGTAAAGGGATTCCAATGGTCAATACCCATTTTGACTTATTTGAAATTTATGAATGTTTTATAGCTTTAGGCAATCCAAGTTGAACGTGCTCAACGACACGGGTCCCACTAGTATATTAACAATCATGAAAGTGACATATTAAAGGGCTCTTAGAGGGCTCATTATTTTGCTCATGGGAAGCATCCTACCAAAATTTGTGAATTGTGTGAGAAAGAAACAATATTAATGATATTATTTTTACACTTTTCATTAGTTAATTGTCATTTATTGGTTGGTTGTAAACAATAGCGAGTAGTTGAGTAAAGGATACAAAGAGTTTCAAGAACGGGTAGATGTGGTGTACTTACGTTTATAAAAAATAAAATGTATAGATTATTTATTGCAACTCAAAATAGCAATCATCACCAGTTTTCATAAAAATATAACTTCAACATCCGCAAAGTGTTGTTTTAGAACACCAAACCACCTTATTACCTTATCATCTTTTCTTATTTTTCGATGTCCTTAGCTTAATTGACTAATTTTTGGTGTTTTCACACGATTTAGCATACAAACAGTCACGAACACACAATTGTAAAGCCTCGACAGTGTAGAGAGAAACACATAAAAACGTTCACACAGAAAGTGTAAGAGTCTAGTTGTCAAAACAAGCAAAAACTACAAAAGAAATATATTGATCCAAGACTTAGGTTTACAATGAATAAGAGTCCCTTATATACTAATCTCTTGGCTCAACTGCCGAGGCTATACTTTAGCTCTACTGCCGAAGTTCTATTTATAAAATTAATAGCGAGTGAACATCCGAGCTTATCAACGAGGCCTTGGCCCATGACAGAAACTATCAAAAACGATGTACCAAAGACGATGTGAGCATGGAACAGACAGAGAAAGTATGGACAAGACAGATGAGCTCTCACCACTCATGATCATAATCGCAGTCACGATGGCTCCAGGAAGGACGAGTCCATTCATTGGTTGGAACCCCTCTCAAATGTGGCATGGTGGTTTGCATGCCAGCGTGTACAGTATTTTTTAACTATCGGGCAGGGAGACTATTGAGTTGATTTAGTAACCTAACTCGCAGCCTAGTCATGAGTCCATTTCTTTTGTAATGGAAACTCTTGTTGCATCTCGCCTCTGAGTTGGATTAACGTTTCCACTTCTTGATCAGACCTATTTCGTTTGTTGTCTTCATCCTCTGTCTTCTGTTTTATTGCACTTCTTTGAGCTTACTCTGTTTTCGAGCCTTCTTTGCAGGAGGAGGTACTACTTCCACATCGTCATCTTCACCAACAAAAGGCGACTTCACTGTGGCAACTACACCTTCGCTACATTGTACTCCAAGGATGATAGGGTTTTCAATTTCTTGCAAATCCATGGTTAGAGAAACAAGAGAGAGAAAAATGGAGCAACAGAGACGGAGCGAGAGAGAACAAAAGAGAAGCGGGGGAAGAAAAAATTGAAGTTGATTTCACCATCCTCCAATCAACGGTGGAGATTCACAAGATCCGATGGTGATACACGATTGGGCCCAAGACCCAAGTTTGGGCTTCGAAAAACCTTGTCCCAATTGCCTCGCATGGGCCCAAAGTTTTGGCGCCAAAAACTGCCACGTAGGATGCCGCGTAGGATAAAAGGGAGTTCGGGTCCAACCCTAGTATAAAGCCCTTGGGCCCAAGTTGAAAAATTTGAGTGATCCCATTGATTGAAATTTCAATAGTTTGGGTCGGCCCTCAATTGGGACCCAAGTATAAAGTGGGCCTAAGACGACTTTTTTTATATTCTTTTAAAATCTCAAATTTTTTGGCACCCAAATAAAAGACCCAAACTCGCCATACACGTATAGTATATTGTAGCTTCAAAACAAGACTGGTAGATAATGATTCTTATTATGAATTTTAAATATGAATATTGAAGAAAGTGTTTCTCAATAATTGATTTAGTGTTTAGCAAAGAAGTTAATTTCAATTTCTACTTGAAGATAGAAATATTCTCTTTATGAAAATTTTATTTATTCTTATGTATATTTTTGTGGTCCATTTAGAATTTTAAGGGGATGTATCAATGGTTACCATGGATCAAGAATATTCCTGCAATTTTAACACTTGCGGACTTGCTGAGTATATTCTACGATGACTAGACACACACATCCAAAACATTTAAGAAATACAATTTTTTTAAAAAAAATTCATTAAAAATATAAAAAATAAAGGTAAATACAAAAAGTGGAAGATTCTTGAGACAAGTAAGCTTTTTTTATTATACTTCAAGGACCAACTGAACAAAAGACTTATAAAAAAAAGTATACTGTTGTTTTCACATCCCAAAGGCACCACAAGCTTTGACTTGGTGCTTAGGCTTATAGCCCTCAATGAGAAGGTTGTGGGTTTTATTTCTCATGTCGGCGTGGTGCTCACCACCTTAGTACACCCAAATATGGTGGGGGATTCTTGAACCTTGTTGTATGGGTACCTCAGAGCCCTCTGGGGATATCTTGTCAGGTATCTCCAAGGCACTAGTGGCTAGCTAGGAACTAGCATAGTGTTCACTCCGAGAGGGGTTAATAGTCCCGCCACTGGTGTGATGACCTCCGGGCATACATCTGAGAATAGGTCGAACGAACACTCCATTCACACCGGCCTCTAAATAGTTTGGAGTTTCTCTTCTTCTTTTCACATCCCAATTTATTTTTACATCCCAAAATATGGTGAGTTGGGATTCACATCCATTTACAGAATCTCATTCGGCAAGCCTGTGTGACGAGTGCGCTTCGAAAGAAAGAGTGGATAGAGTTGCGTTTCCGCGGGTGGTTACTCATATTCAGATTCTTCAAACAATTTCGTTTTCGAACGACTTTCGCTTGTTGCGACGAAGAAGAGAAGAATCGAAAGTAGTGTGAAAGAATCCTAGGTTGGAATTCGAGGCTGTGAATTGCAGGGGAGGCAGCTATGGCGGAGACGCTCCGCCTGTTGCAACTGGGCCTGCGCCCTCCTTCATTGCCATGCTACCATGGTTTGCAAGGAGTCACAGGCCTTTCTCCATCTCTTCATCTCCCTCGTCTCGCTGTTTCTTCCGCTTCTTCACAATCACATTCCTCTTGCCGTCGTCTACCGCCCCTTCGAGCTGCTGTTAGCAATGACCAACGCCCCGCCAGCCGCGCGGTACCCACCTCACCTTCTCTTTCCTATCTGCCAGGATAATTGCGACAGAAAGAAAATCCTAGTTAGTGAATGCTGAACCCATTCTGGATTCACCCCAAATTTTCGAACAGTTTAGCTAAATTAGCACGCTGTGAAAGTTGCAGAGAATTTGACTGAAAGAACCCTAGTTAGAGAACTCTGTTTGTTAGCCAATTTGAATGCACGCAAGCTTGTTCGTTACGAACTTGCAACTTACCTACCAATTTTCAAATATTCTAGCGAAATTAGCGAAATTAGCGTCATTATCGATGCCGTGAAAGTTGCAGATGATTACAAATGAAAGAACCCTAGTGAAAGAATGCTGTAGAATGAACGCAAGGTTGTTTCTCATGTTTTACCTGCAACTTACCGCCCACTGCAAAAGCTTGGTAGTTTTCAATGCTGTGAGAGTTTCAATGGTGCAAATATTTGATGGAGCGGTGTGGGTGTTTGTTTTCTCCAGGAGCCTTATTTGATTGCGAAGCTTGATTCAGCAGAGCGAACGTACAAGGAGCTGTCTGTAAGTATTCAAATACTTTTAATTCAGCCGCATCGTATTTTTCTTCACTAGATGTGCAAGTTTTGATCTGATGCTCAATCTGTTGTAGATGAGATTGGCAGATCCTGATGTAGCCAACAACAACAGCGAGTATCAGAAGATTGCCAAGTCCTTGGCGGAGCTTGAAGAGATTTACCAAGCTTACCAGAAATTCAAGGAATGTGAATCTCAACTCGAGGAAGCTAAAGGTAAACTTGCTCTTGGAAACGAGATTAGCATTTGCTGCGTTGAAACGCTTGAGTACTAGAAACCCTAAATAAACCCTAACTGTTCTGTACTATTACCTTGAATTTGATATCATCTTTCACATTTATGGTTGTGGATGTGCTGCAGAGCTAGTGAAAGATGCAGCCGGAGATAGAGAGATGGCCGAAATGGCAGCTGAAGAAGCGAATACGCTTGAGGAACAAGCGAAAGAGCTCGAGGAATCCTTGAAGGTTCTCAAATTTTCACCTCTGCACGTTCTGATTTTTGCATTAAAAAAAAAAAAAATCTTCTTTCAGTTCTGAATAGAGGAATTGGAACCTTCTGCATGTTGTATTAACGTCGCTAAGGGCAACCATATTTAGATCAAATTGAATCATCTTTCCGGCACTATCTTAAATCTAAGATAGACTTTTTATTCATTGTATAAATAATCTAAAATGTACCAAGATGGTTTTGTTTGTCTTGACATTATCACCTGAAATCATCGCATATTGACGAACTTTGTATCGTTTTCTGCAGGTCATGTTGTTGCCGAGTAATCCACTGGACGCGAGGAATACCATGCTCGAAGGTATACTTCTATCTGTTTCCTAAGCTAGCTTCGCAACCTGTACTCATGGTGAACATTATAGGGTGTCAATTTAGGATACCATTTTAGAATCACCTGGAAGTCCAGTCCCAAAAATTCACAGCATATTGTAGAAGAATTCAAACATGATGATTTCACTTGCTCTACCCTTCCACTACTTTGCGCATGCACAAAAACTACAGATTTGCCATGCTGAATTTGAGCCATTATTTAAAAAAACTGGTTTCTGAGTGTAGTATATGCTGAATTGTGCAGTGAGGGCGGGTACTGGAGGCGACGAGGCGGGAATCTGGGCTGGGGACCTTGTATGTACGCATGACCTTTACTTCATATGGAAATCAGCAACGGTTCTTAATACGAGGACTTTCTTGCCTTTACATCGTTTTTTGAGAGCCTTGTGTTGTTGCCATCTGCAGGTCCGTATGTACCAAAAGTTTGCTGAACGAAACAACTGGAGATGCTCTCCTGTTTCGTGTACTGAGGTGAGAACATGTTTGTGATGAAAGGTGCTATTTTACTGTTGGTTACAATGGTCTCGAGTACAGTAGGGCCTATCGGAAACACACTCACTGAACAAACCATGCAATGCCAATAAATGTTTTTACTGACTATGTCGGCGAAGGTACTCTTTGCTTATGAAGAGGCCCACATTTGTAAGTGAAGGTGACTCCTAGATTTGAAAAGAGCCCGAATTGCTGGAACTCTGACTGAATATATCTCAAGATCCATGCGGTAATATATAATATAATCTGAAAGGTCGACTAATTGGACAGTACTAAACCAGATTCTACAGTTGAATTCGCAAATTCGAGTTTCAATTTTGCACATGGTTCGGAATCCCTTGCAGGCAGAGAAGGGCGGTTACAAAGAGTATGTGTTGGAGATAACAGGGGAGCGCGTTTACAGTAAACTGAAATACGAAGCGGGCGTGCATAGAGTGCAGCGAGTACCAGCCACCGAAAACCAAGGACGAGTTCACACATCCACTGCAACAGTGGCTATCATGCCCGAAGTAAGAAAGATTCTCTTTTAAAACAAAAAGACCAACTGTTGGTGTTACATATTCTTACTCTTTTTATGCCATTGCAGGTTGATGAAGTCGAAATAGTTATTGATCCCAAGGACATAGAACTCACCACGGCGAGATCCGGAGGCGCTGGAGGCAAGTTTACTGAAGAAATAATTAGTTTTCTAGTTTTTTTGGAGACTGTATCAAAGTGCTAGAAAACTAATCAATGGATGTGTGTGTGTGTATGTTTGTGCAGGTCAGAATGTAAACAAGGTAGAAACTGCTATAGATCTTATGCACAAACCCACCGGAATTAGGATATTCTGCACGGAAGAACGGTCTCAATTGAAGAACAAAATTCGTGCGTTTCAACTACTTCGAGCTAAATTGTACGACATCAAACTTAGAGAACAGCAAGAATCTATCAGTAGCGCCCGTAAATCGCAGGTATGTGCACACACTCCATTCTCACTTCTGCTCACAAGGAGAGATTTCAAAAAAGCACTGTGGAGGATATTCGGAACAGTAGCCAGATCACATTCTTGATTATGGTCGAAACCCTTTATTCACCTGCGATTAGAGGCTATACACTTTGTTGTTCAAGAGAATGTCGACTCCTATTAATGAAGATCATTACCAAGTGTATCTGTTGCAACTTCAGAAAAGCCACAATCTCCATTTTTCGAACTGATCTTAATGTACACCATACTTAGAAAGTTCAAAGTGGACTATGCGGTTCATATGCTCATAACTACTTCCTAGGAGACTTTATTGACGTCAGACCAAGATCTAGCCAAACATCAACTTCCAGGCTAAACCAAGAACAAGTCGTTTTGTCGGCATCATAAACTGTACAGACTTTGATAAGCACAACATCTCTTTCTTAAATAATGGGTTTAAGGAGAATATGATACAGTAAGCAACTTCAACATGGAAATGTCAAAAGATATTAAATAGAGTGGGTGTCTGACAGTTCTGGCATCACGTCGTTTGCAGGTAGGCACAGGAGCTCGCAGTGAGAAAATTCGAACTTATAATTACAAGGTACGCATTTGGCTCCATGTTTTTTTGTGAAGTTCCTTAAGTTGGATAGTTCTTTTTTTTAATGAATGGTTGCGTGTTTGCGTGTTCAGGATAATCGAGTGTCGGATCATCGAACGAAGATCAACTTCGATTTGATGTCGGTTCTGAATGGAGACTTAGATGGGCCTGTGCAGTCTTGTGCAGCTCTGGAACAAAAGGAGATGCTGGAGGAGCTCGCTGCCTCCATGAATCAGTCTATTGTGTAAATTATGTGTTCTCATTTTATTGCGATTATTGAGTCCATTCTTGATTGTTTAATGTGCGAGGATGTTTTTAAAGCATCAAAATTGGTTGTGTGCCCATTTTTAGATACTCTCAAGGTAACATGCATGCTCAATAATCGAGTAAATTTTAGATTAGAATGTTATTTGTGGAGTGAGAGCTTGTGGGAGATTGGTGATGGTGGAATCATGATTTTTGGAGTTTTTTTAAGGAAAAATAGTAGGTGTTTCTAGAATTGTTCATCCTAAAACAAAGCTTGTGGGGGCCGTACATTAGATTTTGAAGTTGGAAGGAAGGATTTTCTTGCTTGGTGATTAGCCCCTACCGTACCGTAGAGTTCTTGGTGTTATGTGGTTTCCGGTGTTTCACTCTTGACATTTTCTTGCTGTTATGTGGTTTCCGGTGTTGTCACTCTTGACATTTTGTAGTGATGGTTTGACTCCAGTGATTCCTTGATGGTCATATTGTATTGTGTGGTTGACACTTGATCATAAGACAAACATGTCATTCAAAAGTGAGAACTAATTTGTTTCTTAATTGATAAAATTTAGCATGTATTGCGAGAAGTGTATTATTTCACAAAGCACACTCTTGTTAAAAAGAACTATATGTATTTCTTATTATCATTGGAGCCTATGCGTATAAATCTCACTCTTAATATAAGAGTCCACACTTTGTTAATCATAATGATCTCTAATCGACAAATTTTCAAAAAGAATATATTGAATGGAATGGTCGATCGGTATAACCTAAGGTTGCCCTTCTTTAAAGAGACAATGGATTGATGCGAAAGTGACTACATAATCCCTTTGTGCACATATAGACTAACTGGTGTGCACATATAGACTAACTGGTGTGCATTTATTTGCTTCGTTGATTGTATGCCAATAATTAAATAAGTTTTGACAATGTTTTCGTAGTGTGACATTTATCAAACGGAACAATGTACTTACTCTTTGGACAATAAATAAGGTGAAGTGCTAAAAATTTCAACTACTTCAAGAATTGTTGAGTCATCCAAGCAAGAGATACAATCTAGCTCCCACCTTCAATTTTCTATGCATTCATGGTATACAATTTGGATTGATCGGTCTTTGGTACCGTATAGTTTCCAATTTCAAAATTTCATAAGTGTGTCAAGATAGTCTAGATTTCAATTGGTTCAAATTTCTCCATAATTTGCATATGTACCAAAATTAATTCCTTTGGTTGCCCCCAATGAGCTAGCCAATCTAACAATTTGAGAAGTTAATTTTGCACACTACCCTACAAGTAAGGCTGTGTCTCGCCAACACGCTGGTCGCAAATGCAATGTTTGGATGTATGTGTGTTGCAAGGTAGATTAAGGCTCAGACTGCTGTGAGGTATTTATTCTTGTCTACTTCTTCCTCTTGTTCCCGATTAGTCGGTACGGGTCATCACCAATTTTGCTCCTCCCAACCATTGGTGCGGAAATAAAATTCACCTCCTCCATATTTCAATGTTTGAGAAGTTTCTCCGGATAGGTCTTGTGGTGAAGTAGCAAACTGCCGCCCGAAAGGTAGTGAATTTGTAATTGTAAAGAAAAACTAATTTTGCCAAGTAGTTTCAACTTATTCTGAAGTATCTAGAGCTTCAACTTTTGTAGAAACCCATGCCGTGCCTACTAGGTTAATATTATTTACATATAACGCTAGTATTACATGATGATATCAATGATCCCCACTTAAAACAAATATGCATGGTCAAGCTGGATGACACAAAAAACCTTTGTTTGTTAGGAAACGGCGGAGGTGGTGATACAACAAGAATTTCACATGCTTCAATCCGTATAGGGCTTTTCAAAGCTTGAGCTGGGAGTACCTCCCGGCTTATGCTCTGAAGTATTGAGGAAGAAGTTGGGAGGTGGCGTGATATAGATATCTTCGTCGAACTCGCCATACACATAGGCCGGGACGATATCGAAGAGTCTTGAACATTGTGAGCAAGAGTTGAATTGTTGTGGCCACTAAGTGCCGGAAGGATGTGCAATTCATAATTGGTGAGTATGTATGATCAAAGTCGACTCTAGGTTGCCGCTGGTTGATACCTTGGGCCACACATCTGATCTTGTATCTTACAAACTTGCCTTGCAAGCTCGTTCCGTATGAGAGTGAAAACAAGCTTGCATTCGATCAGTCTTTTACTCAGGTTCAAGTAGAGATCTCCGAAAACTCTTAAGTTGTTTCCCGAATGAGTTGTATTCCACCTCAAATGCCATTTGCTACTCAGACCATTATGAGCTAGCTTTCGCATGTTGGAGATCCTACTGGAGATAATTTTTAGAGAAGTTTGAGTATGAAGAAAGATGGACCTGTAATTGAATACGGTGAATGCATCCAAGTCTGCATGGCTCCACATTGTAGTTGAGAGACTAGGATGAAGAAGAAGTGGACCAGTTGGTGATAAGCTGAATTTTCTTCATAAATTCTTCTACTAGAGTGTTCTGGAAATGCTCGTATGGGACAACATTCTAGAGAGAAATTCTAGTCGCAGTGCAATAATCTTCAAAGGTATGAGATCCAAATTCCTTGGCATCCTCTATTTTAAGGGTCTTAATAGGTTTATCAGGAAAGTGAGCCATGAATTTTAATAATAATGCTAAGATTTTCGGAAAGACCATGTTTCTAGAATCCTAGATGTAAGGAGAGAAACCTGTGCGTCGCTACTTGATGCATCTATTAGTAGTAGAAAATATGCAAACTCACGTAAGATTGAGTTGATGGGACTGCATATTTTTCCGTGCACCCGCTCTAGGGGTTGAAGGAGTTTTGGGGGAAGTTTCGAGCGCGGCGGGTGCTTCACATATTTGCCTTATATGCATGCGGTGCAATTGTCCACCTTATCCGCGTCGTTGGAATTGAGTGCGCGACTGGACATCATTAGTACCATGTGGCGAAGAATCGTCGTTCCAGGGTGTCCAAGGCGCCGATGCTAAAATTATGCCTTCGAGAGCACTATGAGCCCACATGTGCGCTTCTTTGCTGGTGACCATTAGAGCTCGTAAAGTTCATTAGTTTTGGCGTGGACTGTGGCTACTACCTTTTATTCTTGTAATAACTTCATCTTTTCTGCCTTATCGACTTCCACCTTGGTGGAGACGTAGATTCCTTTAGAGCCCAAATCCTGGTAACTGATCAAGGAGCGTTCCAAGCAAACATCCCCTTCGTACACACAAAGAGAAATCCCTGGGCAATACCATATTAGCCTGACCCTCTCAGAACTTGAAGTTCTGGCTTCCGGCTATGGTAAGTATCTCACATTGTTTCGAGGGTCCGTGCCTGCAAGATGACTCAAAAAATTTAAATTCTCTTAGTATCGTGTAAGTGAACTCGCTACGTAGCAATGCATAGTCATAGCTAGGACTCGAACCTATAATTGTACCATGAAGTTTACAAGGTCTACTTCAAAGAAGAAGGGTACATCTTTGAAGCAAGTTTTAAAATGTTGCTGTACTTAAGAAGTGATTGAGCATATGGTGTTATAAATTGCTCCAAATTGTAGTGTTGTTTGAAACATGTAGTTAGGAGAGTTTTCAGAGTTTTATTTTCATTTATAAGAGGATTTTTGTAGACATGCCATTGATGGTTCACATTTGACTATGATTGATTTTTTGAACTTTGATTTTTTGAACTTTGATTAACCCCTAAAGGCCCACGGCCGCCGATTCGGCTTTTACGGTCAAGGCCAAAAAAAATTTACAGTCAACTTCAAATGTTATGATCTCACATCTAGTGATGATCCAACGGTTGAAAATTTTCACACTACTACCTATGGTAGTCTACTTCAAGATCCTACGGTTGAAGTTATCAAAAATTTCCAAAAATATTGGACGTACCCGCATTAGTACATAGTGGTCAGTGTTGGGATTTCAAGCTCCCAAAACATCATGGGCCTTTAGGGGTTAAAGTGTTTCAGGATTTACTTTCCCCCTTGATTGTGACACTAGTGAAGTTTTTTTTCAAAAAAAAGAAAAGAAAAAAAAAGTAATAATACAAATTTTGTACTGAGGTTGTTGTCTTATTTAAGTGTTGTTAATCATGCCTTCTTATTAATGAAATGTTAGCAAATTATGAAATTTTGAGGTAATTTGATAAAGTTATGATAATTTACTTCTTGATGCAATATGTATGTTAGAGGTTAGTTGTTATAAGGCTTTGAATAGAATATTTAGTACGAAATGAAGCTTTAGAATTTGTTTTGTATTAAAAGGGTTAGTAAAGGTAAAAGCCTCCCAGTGGATCCAATGAAGATGTCGAGAAAGACTAGTGGACAAAAGATTTCTCCTAGTAAATCCAAATTGGAGGATGGAATTAGTTGTTTAATTAGAATTAATTGTTTTACTTATGGTCTTGTACAACTAGTCTTTGATATCTACGTAGTGTTTGAAATTTGGTTGTTGTAAGACTCATCTATCTAACCTTGAGGTAGCATGTCTGAGCAACATCCAGCGCATGATGTGGCGATTATTCATTTATGGAGGTTTTACTTAGGGCTTAAGCCTTAGTTAGGGTTGGGGTGAGTTGCCTCTTTGGCGGCTTCCATTTTGTACTTAATAGTTTGTTTTCAAGCTATTTTTATCATTCCATCAATGTAGTTAGATCAGGAGGAAGAAAGGCCATGGGCCTCTTTCCATCTTGTCCTTCTTTGTTCACCTTAATATTCTTTGTTAAGATTCTATTGTTAAATTAGGATAAAGAAGGCCATGAGCCTCCCATTCAATTGTATTGTCATTCCTTGTTCATCTAAGTCCTCTTTATTGAGTTTCATTGCTAGATATTGTCTTATTCTTGCTTCCTAAAAATCAGCCAACTTGTTTTCCCTATAACATACTCAATTCTTCTCGAAATGCTTTGAAATTTATTAGGTAGATAGAGCTCTACTAGAGTTCGACTGAGGTATATAGCATGCCCAAATTTGATGTGTAGGGGAAAAAAAATTACTTTCCAAAGTTTAGGGTATTGACGAGTTTCCTCTGCTAGTAGTAGAAAAATTAGCTACATTCAAATGACAATCTGTCCTAGTCACAGATTGTGTGCTTTTAAGATTTTAAAAGTCAGTGTATATTGAACTTAGCTTTCTAAAAAGCTATGAAACGTCCCAATCATAGCTAGAAGGAAGAAATGGTGGCCCAAAAAATAAAAGCTACCTCCAAGTTGATCTGGTGGAGGAAATTCCTCCCAATTTTTTCTTGTTTTTCATCCTATTCTTGTTTTCTCTTTTTCATTTATTTTATTTCCCCCTTTCTTCTCGTTCAAATAACCCTTGTGACCAAAGATCACTTCTATGATGATATTGTAGTTTTACAGATGTGAATTTACATGACAACTGTTGTTTTATTTGACAAATTCCATTATTGGATGTGAGAGCGTGAGAGCGCTCTCTTGTTTAAGTGTTGTTAATAATGACTTTTATTAATGAAGTGTTTACAAATTATGACATCTTGAGGTAAATTGATGAATATACAATGATTTAGTTTTGAATGGAATTTGTATATTAGGGGTTAATTGTTGCAAGGCCTTTGATGAGACGTTTAAGACTAATTTAAGCTTTAAGATGTGGAAGGACTAGAGGAGGAAAAATTCCCCCTAGTGGATCTAATTGATGATGGAGAAGAACTAGAAGAGGAAAAATTCCCCCTAGTGAATCCTAAATTAGAAATAGGGTTAGTTGCTTAAATTAGAATTGAGCGTTTTACCATGGGCTTTGTACAACTAGTCTTTGATGTCCATGTCGTGTTTGAAATTTTATTGTTGTGTTTGAAATTTTTAAGTCTCATCCATCTAACCTTGTGGTAGCATGCGGGGCTACATCCATTGATGAAGTGGTTGATGGAATGGAGGCTTCAAGGACGGAACGCGTGGTGTGGCGGTTATTCATCCATGGAGGCTTTAGTTAGGGCTTAAGCCTTAGTTAGGCTTTAGGGTGAGCCGCCTCTTTGGCGGCTCTCATTTTTGTACTTAATAGCTTGTTTCCAAGCTATCATCACCCACTCAATCTAGTTAGAGTAGGAGAAGGAAGGCCATGGGCCTCCTTCTCCTCCATCTTGTTTGTTTTATCAATATCTTGTTTGTCTACCTCTTCTACTTTGTAATGCTTAGTTAGAGTAGGAGTAGGGAGGCAGGTGGACCTTCCCCTCAATTTTGTTTCTTTTAATTTCTTCTTGAATTGGCTAGTTGTTAGTAGAAGAAGGAGGCCGTGGGCCCCTTTCACTCAATTTTCTCAATCCCCATCAAATGTCTCTCGGTCTTTCTCCCATCAGTCGCTCAATTCTTCTTCAAATTGATTGAGATTTCTGCGGTAGGTAGCTTGTAAGTAGAGCTTTCCAATGGTAGTAAGCATGTTCAAATCCAAGTTGTAGAGAGGGAGAAATTGGCTCCCACAGTTGGGTTGTTGAAAACGGTTTCCCCCCGGCAGTGGACAAATCAGCTGTGTTCAAACAGCAATCAGTCACGGAGTTTTTTTCCTATGCTATTGAGATTTTTAGGGTAGATAGAGCTCTAAAAGAGCTTTCCAGGGGTATATAGTATGCCCCGATCCAATCTTTAAAGAGGGAGGAACACCCCTCCAAAGTTGGGGGTGTTGAAGGGTTTTCCCGCCGGCGGTTAAAAGAAGTAGGCCCCACTATTTTGGCCATCAGTCCTCGGGTTTTGATCTTATGCTTCTGAGATTTTGGGGGTGAGGGCGAAATTGACTTAGCTTTCCAAAAAGCTATGGCACGCCCAAATCGGAGCTAAGATAAAGCGATGGCGAGCCAAAAACCGGAAGAGGGTTAAAAGGAGGTCGGCGGGGGTTTTCTTCTTCACTTCCCCTTGTTTCTTCTTCATTTCTTCTTGTCCTCTCTTCTTCGTTGTTCCTCTCTTCATGTGTTGTTCTTGTCAACCCCTTTGTGACCAAAGGCCACTCCTGTTAGAGATTAGGTTGCTCGTAGTTTATAAGAGCAACTAATAGGTTTTAGAGTATGTTAGAGTAAGTAATAGAGGCTAGGTTTTAGTCCTCTAGGGTGTTTGAAGAGGGCTGGTCCTAAAAGCCTTAGAGAGACAAGAGAGGACTTAGCCTCTCGGTTATCCCATATTGTTTGTAGCACCATGTGCCTACCTATGGATACATAAGCAAGGGCTTGGAATGAGTATGTATCTCATTCAAGCATTCATTGCTCTACCTTGTGTGTAAGCTTTGATGTTTGTATTCTCTCTCACCCTCTATTGAGCTTTAATAGGTTATGGGCCCACTACTCTTGTGGTGAGGTTGAGTTTGAATACATTTGGAGGCTTGGAGAGGTCAAGGAGGTGTTGCACACACTTAGAGGGCTGATTTGCACTCCTTGGAGCTTTGGAGGAGCATTTGGAGCCATTTGGAGGTGTTTGCAACCATTTGGAGGTGTTTGGAGGTGATTTGAGGCATTTGGAGGCAATTGGAGCATTTTGGAGGTGTTTGGAGGTCTCTTGAAGGCATTGGAGGATTGTGAGCTTCCCTTGTCTTGGTTAGAGTGTTTCTAACACAAGAAGGTGCTGATTTGCATTGATGGCTATCAAATCCTTTTGTTGAGAGTGGTTTTGAGCTTAGGAGTGTTCTTTGTGATCTACTTGAGTGCACTTGCGGAATTGAGGGCTGAATCTAGCTTTTAGGGTGCATGTGTGCACACAAGGGGCTGATTTGAGCATTTGTGGTGCATGTGTGCACACAAGGGGCTGATTTGAGCATTTGTGGTGCAAGAGAGGTGTCTTGAGGCTCCTAAGTTGAGATTTGAGTGATTTGAGGTTCATGAAGCTTATTTGACATTGATTGAGGGCTAATCTAGTGTAGGGATTGCACAAGTGCTCATTTGGAAGCATTGTTGGCTGATTTGAGTGCTTAGAGGTGCAAATTGACCTTGTGTGTGTAGTAGACATCTATATCTAGTATTTGGAGGTCAAATAGCTTGAGTTTGATCCAATTTGAGAGGGAGCAAGTGGATCTTGCTTGTTTTAGTGTAAGAGCAAGTGGATCTTGCTTGTTTGAGTAATTTGTTGATCTAGAAGCTTCTTTGACATAGATTGAGGGCTGATCTAGTGTAGGGAGTGCACAAGTGCTCATTTGGAGGCATTGAGGGCTGATTTGAGTGCTTTGAGGTGCATATACACCTTGTGGGTGTGGGGGAAGCCTAGATCTAGCATTTGGAGGTCAAAGAGCTTGAGTGTGATCTGATTTGAGTGGGAGCAAGTGGATCTTGCTTTTTTGAGTGTTGGAGTGGCTTATTGTGCATTGTTGTGTGCACAAGTGTGTTTGCACACTCCTAAGGGGCTGATTTGAGTGTTTAGGTGGTAGATTTGGGTTGTTGGTGTTGTAAGGGCAGCGCTTGTGTTTAGCCATGGCTTCTTTTGAGGTTGAGAGTGTAAGGGTGTTTGAAAAGTTCAATGGCAACAACTTCCACCTTTGGAAGTTTAAGATGAACTTGACGCTCTCCGGGATGGACTTGTGGGAGATTGTTGAAGGCACGGAGGAGGCACCACCTTCTCATGCAAGTGACAAGGACAAGAAGGACTATCAAAGGAGGGTGAGGAAGGCCATGTCCATGATTGGGCTCAATTTGGTGGATGCCCAACTTGCTCACATCAAGAGTTGCAAAGGACCAGCGGAAGCATGGAGGGTACTTTGCAACTTGCATGAGACAAGAAGCTTGGCCAACATCCTCTTCTTGAGGCGCAAGTTCTTCACAATCAAGATGGAGGAAGGGGCTGACTTGTTGGAGCACATCAACAACATCAAGGCACTTGCGGATCAACTTGCCTGCTTGGATGTGCCCATAACACTCGATTCATTAAAAGTGCACGTGCCGTATTAAAAGTGCACATGTTGAAATTTGTAATTTGAAGAATATACAATCATATTTTACCTATAAAGTGCCAAATTGAATTACATAAATTTTACAAATATTTGATCAATTGTGTTTAATATTTGCATGTTTATAATGAAAAAATCATGCAGTTTCACATTCATTTGCATACATTCTAATTTATGCATTCAATGAAACAAAAAACACACAAGTTCATTGAATGATTGGTAAAAGATAAACTACACAAGATGGAAGTTTTGATTATAATAATTTGATAACAACATTTTGCATTGAAAAGTCAAGCAATGTTTGTCATCTATATACCAAGGCATCTTCCTCTAACAAGGTCGCGGTTTCTATCTATCTATTTACCTATCAAAATATCCTACATGCTGCCACTCTATTGCCTCCAAATGATGATACATTGAATTTTTCAGATCATTGGGGATCTTTATCTCTTTTTCTGTGCGTGTTCCCAATACACTTGTTACATTCTTTGTCCCAACGGTATTCTTCCAAGCACCAAAGATTGATTTGATTGGCACAAAATCATTACATTCCTTGATGGCTCCCACATCCGCTCTATGCGGTTTGATACCGTTTGAAGAATTTTCCTACATCGTCCTTCAATCCAAGAGGCATTTTTGGTTGGTACCACAAAACTTGACTTCACCATCGTGAAGTTGTTTGTGCAAGAATGTTTTCAATACCTTCCCTATAAAAAAGGGAATACCACTATCCATATCTTCATCACTAGTTTCCATTGCAACAAACATCCCGATTTCAACTTCCTTATGGGGATCCAATGTTACAATTGCATTTGTTGCACTACCTAGGGCATGCGTCCTCGTCGCATTGGTTTGACTTTGACGTTGTTCTCTCCCTCGTTCACGACTTTGGCCCACTTTGCGCACTCTATGATTCTTGGGCATCTGGGATCGCGGTCCAAAATAATCAGAACCAAAAATCTGGAGGGAGAGATTGAAGAACATTGAGATTGCATAATCATGTCCATTTCTATCATATCTTAGCGCATCATTTGGGTGAATGTCATCGTATACATGTGGCCAAAATGGCATATTCCTCTCTTCCGTCCTATCTTTCAAAGGAAACTCATGCATATATGTTATAAGTTTTGAAGTTTCTTCAACCGCTCGAAAACTCTTTTCTACATTTATATGGCGAGCAATATGCCTTTCTTTCAATAATATGAAATCCTCCAATGCTCGCAATTCCCTTCCATCTGGTTCCGCAATGCTTGCTAAATCAACTTGAGAATTGATACTAGGAATTCTTTGGAGACATTCATGTCCATGCTCTGGTTTCCAAGCTGGGGACCTCGAGTATGGTTTATACTGAACATGTGGCTTATTGTTATTCATGTAGAAACGAAAGTGATGCGGTTGACTGATGCCAACAAATTGACTGATGCCAACAAATGCATCCGTTCTCAAATATGGCGTAATAAACTTCTTCCAATCCCTAATGTGTTCCAAATGCTCAACATGAATAAAAGGTTCAGTATGTGTTGGACGCTCACGAATTTTCTCTAATAGCTCCGGAAGGGAATCAATATCTTCATGTTTTAATGCAGAGGAGATGAAACTAAACCGTTGATCAATGTCTTCGTGCGTGTGACCTACAATTAAAAATGACAACTGGATTTCTTTGAAAAATCCTAACGCCACCAATGTTGCACATAATCCGAGTACGTACACATTCTTGTTCTCTCTCCCACAATTGTCTGCTTGAATGCGAAGGATAGGAGCTAATTTCCCTTTTCGTCGTTTCACATCTTGCAATACCTTCACGATTGATGTAACAACCTGGTTGCTGTCATGTTTGTGATGTGCATCAATCCAAACATGGCAATATAATCCAATCCCGTGTACTAGAACTCCACAGAGATGAGTCTTTACAAACCGAGACTCTATTCCTTTCACACTTTGCTTGATTTTCGGCACGTAGGTTGTGTTTTGGTCCATACCATCTATAATAATACTCATACAATCATCAGGAGTTTCGATTGCAGCTTCTCTGGCTCGACTATAATCCTTTCGCTCTTCCACGCTTAAATCCAAGTGTAGACGATAGGCAGCGTCTACTGCATTCTTCATTGCTTCATTGGGCATAGATTTTCTTGCTTCTTTATATTCCCAACAATGTTGACATTTTGAAAATCTAGATTCAGATGGAACATGTACATTTGTAAATTCTCTTCGCCACATCTTCGAAAACGTAGAGAACCCAATTTGATTCTCTCCTATCTTTGAGAGCGAGGAATTCACAACCGTCCAAACTTCGCGACGGCGCACACTCATTGGTAAACAAATCACCGGAACAACTGCTTCATCACACACACGACGGACTTGTCGATGCGGTTGAGTTTCTCCCAAAGCTTTTATATATGATTCAAATTTAGCTCTTGCCATTGATATATGTGGTGATTCCCTCCGATTGCTTGTGTTACCATGAACGGGATTGTACAAGTCTTTCTCTCGGATCTCGGATATAACAGTATTTAATCTCCTTAAAGAATAACCAACTCCCAAAGCAAAACAAGCGTTGCAAACAATGTGTCCACAAATCTTGGTCTCAAATTTATATTTGTCTTGCATATTTTCCTTGCAACCATAAAAGCCCGTAATGTAATCACCAACCAGGAAGCTCGATGCTTGTAATCTTTGCTTCTCCAAGCTTCATACCTCAAAGATAACAAATCAAAGGCATTGATTTGTTGTAAACATCTTTTGGAACAAACTCTTTTACTTTTAGCATCCATAACTGCAGTCAAGGTAACTTTATCTTTCCTTCTGACTCCAATGACCCGGGGACCCGTAGGTGGTTTTCGATTCCGAATCTTTGGTATATACGTACGCCTTGGAGAAGATGTTGGCAATCCATCCATTGACTGAAATGCAGGCAAATCATCCATTGTATGAATTATAGCCGAACTTCGTGGAGTGTTGTTACTCCCAACTCCACTTGTATTTCCTAAAGATCCTTGGGATGAAAGAGGCGATTGAGTTGAGTTTCCTATAGACACATGTAAATCACCTTGTGTCAATTTTTGAATATTGTTCCGAGGCCAACAAATGATTTTGTCCAAACACTCTCCCATTTTACACATGTATAATTCATACACATGTGCATTTTCATCTTCAACACTTTTTATGTAGATTACTTCATCGGTTGCACGTAAAGGCCGACCTCCAATAATGCATCCCACGGGCATTTTTCTAATTACCCCTGTAGCAACTACAATCCCATATATGTTAAGGAGAGCCACGTCCATCATCTTTTTCCAATTAATTTTAAAGGATGTCGTCGGAATGACCCTTTGTCTCTAATTTCAAATACCTCTGCAATTTCTCAAATCGGGCCTTTTACTACTCCATATTCGAGTACTCATATTTGTTGAAATGCATAAAATATCCTGTTATCCACCAAATAAAGGATTAAATAACATTACAACATACTTGTAAACACCAACAAATTCTTTTGCAATAAACCAATTTTGAAAGGAGTGCAAATTATAAAGAGATGTGCCCACCCCCTCCCTTTGGTTAAACAAATCAAGTGCAAATTTTAAAGGAGGGTGGGCATGTTTCCACCCCCTTTAAATTCCAAAAAATAAAGCTGTAAATTTTAATGGGGGGTGGGCATGTTTCCACCCCCCTTCAAATTCCAAAAAACAAATGTGTAAATTTTAATGGGGGGTGGGCATGTTTCCACCCCCCTTCAAATTTTAAAAAACAAATGTGTAAATTTTAATGGGTGGTGGGCACGTTTCCACCCCCTTTCAAATTTTCAAAAACAAATGTGTAAATTTTAATGGGGGGTGGACATGTTTCCACCCCCCTTTAAGTGTAAAAAAAAAGTGTAAATTTTAAAGGGGGGTGGGCATGTTTCCACCTCCCTTCAAATTTCAAAAAACATATGTGTAAATTTTAATGGGAGGCGGGCAATAGTATTACAAACTTAGTGATGTTACTTACTTTTGAAGTCCCCATTATAAAGAATTCATGCATATGTTACTATCGCCTCTCCTTTTCAATGAAGGAAATCAAGTGCAAATTTTAAAAGAGGGTGGGCATGTTTCCACCCCCCCTCTTTTGATTAAAAAGAATCATATGCAAGTTCTAAGAGGAGGTGGGTATGTTCCCACCCTCTTAAAATTAATTATAATTTTGTGAAAATTTTAATAGAAAGTGGACATGTTCCCCACTCTAAAGCTCTTATATATTTAATTCATAGTTTAGAAGAGGTTGGAGACATTTTACCCTCTTTAATTACTATAATTAAGTAGAAAATCTAATTGTAGAATCTCAAATTTAACATGATCAACTTACATACTAAATTTCAACGGTTGATTCTTCTTCATTTGTGAGATCATAATGGTCAAAATAGGCTGAATTTTCATTCTACAAGAACAAACAGAACCCATTTCCAGTTTTAATAAAAGGTATGGGTTACATTTATTTTAGAGATATAGAAGAATAAATATATGCCCGTTCTTTGAAATTGAACTATAATTTTGAAAAATTTAGAGATTAAATGTATGACTCACCTCTGTTTGTCGAAGATCTCATGTAGTTCAATACAATATCTGAAAGCTTGTCACATCATGCTTAAAATCGTCACTCCACAGTAGAAAAGAGGAATGGGAGGGTTGACAACTTGCCTTTATATATGGTGGACCTTGGACGGCTCCTTTTCATTAGTAGCCGCAATTTATTAGGTTAATTCAAATTAACTGAACCCTAATAGGTTTAGGTTACCCTCCCAAACTCACGCCGTGCTTTCGACACTTTCTTCTCTCGATCGATCGACCCAGAAACGAGATTTTAGGGTTTCGTGTGCACTTGCGCGCAACGCTGACCTCGCTTGGATTCAGATGCAACCCTAACTGTTTGCAATCGTTTGACAAAGATGGAACGGCAGCGGATTTTCTGCGTCAGATCAATTTAGATGATGAGAACGGTGATGAGGACTTGCGGTGATTTCTCCCGCCTCTTCATCGCTTCAAAGAGTTCGACACACGCCCTCTTTGCTCACATCTCGAGGAGGAGCATTGTTTTGAATCTAGGGCTGCTGTAAGTTTTTCTATCACATTCTTTGTCTGATGTCTCTCTATCGAAGTGGTGTTGGTTACTTTGTTTCTATTAAATTCCGTAAGTTAATGCCATTGTCAGGAGACCAGTTCTTTTACAGCTACTTCGAGACTCCCACGGCATCTGCTTTTATTGCTTGGAAGTTCATGTTAACCTCCCATTCCTGATTGTAATCAATCTGTTGACTTAACACTGCCTGGTTCTTTCAACTTTAGATGGTGAATCTCCCCAGTGCTTTCATCCCCCTAAAACTTCTGCTCAACTGGTGGTGTGATCAAGACAGTTTGATAGTATAGAATGCCCACCCTCATAATCAATTTTTTTTCTTCACTTTTGAAGAGGGTGAGCACATGCCCACCCTCTTAAACAATTTTTTTCTTCACTTTGAAGAGGGTGAGCACATGCCCACCATCTTAATCAATTTCTTTTTCTTCACTTTTGAAGAGGGTGAGCGCATGCCCACCCTCTAAATCAATTTTTTTTCTTCACTTTTGAAGAGGGTGAGCACATGCCCACCCTCTTAATCAATTTTTTTTCTTCACTTCTGAAGAGGGTGAGCACATGCCCACTCCCTCCTTTCAATTAAGTTTTTATCTTCACATTAGAAGGGGGTGGGCACATACCCACCCCCTTCTTCAAGTTCAAATTTTTCTTATGATGATGTGATGTGATGTAGGGATGTTGTTTGTGATGTGCAGAGCAATTAAAACTTGAGTGATGCAAAACTTGGGAAGGTCTTTGAAGCGAAGCTTACTGATTTTGGAGGCAGACTTATTGATTTTTAAGTCAAGCCTAGTGATGTTCAAGCAGGGTTAGTTCTTTCACCATTTGCAAGTGATTCTTGGTTCTTTCACCATGTTCCTACATCATTTTAAAGTGCATCTCGGTTCTTATAAGTTTGAGATGGGGTGGGCACATGCCCACCCTCTTCATCAAGGTCAAATTTTTTTTCTTCACTTTTGAAGAGGGTGAGCACATGCTCACCCTCTGAATCAATTTTTTTTTCTTCACTTTTGAAGAGGGTGAGCACATGCCCACCCTCTTAATCAATTTTTTTTCTTCACTTCTGAAGAGGGTGAGCACATGCCCACTCCCTCCTTTCAATTAAGTTTTTATCTTCACATTAGAAGGGGGTGGGCACATACCCACCCCCTACTTCAAGTTCAAATTTTTCTTATAATGATGTGATGTGATGTAGGGATGTTGTTTGTGATGTGCAGAGCAATTAAAACTTGAGTGATGCAAAACTTGGGAAGGTCTTTGAAGCGAAGCTTACTGATTTTGGAAGCAGGCTTATTGATTTTTAAGTCAAGCCTAGTGATGTTCAAGCAGGGTTAGTTCTTTCACCATTTGCAAGTGATTCTTGGTTCTTTCACCATGTTCCTACATCATTTTAAAGTGCATCTCGGTTCTTATAAGTTTGAGATGGGGTGGGCACATGCCCACCCTCTTCATCAAGGTCAAATTTTTCGTAGAAGTTTGGAATGGGGTGGACACATGCCCACCCTCTTAATCAATTTTTTTTCTTCACTTTTGAAGAGGGTGAGCACATGCCCACCCTCTGAATCAATTTTTTTTCTTCACTTTTGAAGAGGGTGAGCACATGCTCACCCTCTGAATCAAATTTTTTTTCTTCACTTTTGAAGAGGGTGAGCACATGCCCACCCTCTTAATCAATTTTTTTTCTTCACTTCTGAAGAGGGTGAGCACATGCCCACTCCCTCCTTTCAATTAAGTTTTTATCGTCACATTAGAAGGGGGTGGGCACATACCCACCCCCTTCTTCAAGTTCAAATTTTTCTTATAATGATGTGATGTGATGTAGGGATGTTGTTTGTGATGTGCAGAGCAATTAAAACTTGAGTGATGCAAAACTTGGGAAGGACTTTCAAGCGAAGCTTACTGATTTTGGAAGCAGGCTTATTGATTTTTAAGTCAAGCCTAGTGATGTTCAAGCAGGGTTAGTTCTTTCACCATTTGCAAGTGATTCTTGGTTCTTTCACCATGTTCCTACATCATTTTAAAGTGCATCTCGGTTCTTATAAGTTTGAGATGGGGTGGGCACATGCCCACCCTCTTCATCAAGGTCAAATTTTTTTTCTTCACTTTTGAAGAGGGTGAGCACATGCTCACCCTCTGAATCAATTTTTTTTTCTTCACTTTTGAAGAGGGTGAGCACATGCCCACCCTCTTAATCAATTTTTTTTCTTCACTTCTGAAGAGGGTGAGCACATGCCCACTCCCTCCTTTCAATTAAGTTTTTATCTTCACATTAGAAGGGGGTGGGCACATACCCACCCCCTACTTCAAGTTCAAATTTTTCTTATAATGATGTGATGTGATGTAGGGATGTTGTTTGTGATGTGCAGAGCAATTAAAACTTGAGTGATGCAAAACTTGGGAAGGTCTTTGAAGCGAAGCTTACTGATTTTGGAAGCAGGCTTATTGATTTTTAAGTCAAGCCTAGTGATGTTCAAGCAGGGTTAGTTCTTTCACCATTTGCAAGTGATTCTTGGTTCTTTCACCATGTTCCTACATCATTTTAAAGTGCATCTCGGTTCTTATAAGTTTGAGATGGGGTGGGCACATGCCCACCCTCTTCATCAAGGTCAAATTTTTCGTAGAAGTTTGGAATGGGGTGGACACATGCCCACCCTCTTAATCAATTTTTTTTCTTCACTTTTGAAGAGGGTGAGCACATGCCCACCCTCTGAATCAATTTTTTTTCTTCACTTTTGAAGAGGTGAGCACATGCTCACGCCACCCCGAATCAAATTTTTTTCTTCACTTTTGAAGAGGGTGAGCACATGCCCACCCTCTTAATCAATTTTTTCTTCACTTTCACAAGAGGGTGAGCACATGCCCACTCCCTCCTTTCAATTAAGTTTTTATCGTCACATTAGAAGGGGGTGGGCACATACCCACCCCTTCTTCAAGTTCAAATTTTTCTTATAATGATGTGATGTGATGTAGGGATGTTGTTTGTGATGTGCGAGCAATTAAAACTTGAGTGATGCAAAACTTGGGAAGGACTTTTGCGAAGCTTCATCGATTTTGGAAAGGCTTATTGATTTTTAAGTCAAGCCTAGTGATGTTCAAGCAGGGTTAGTTCTTTCACCATTTGCAAGTGATTCTTGGTTCTTTCACCATGTTCCTACATCATTTTAAAGTGCATCTCGGTTCTTATAAGTTTGAGATGGGGTGGGCACATGCCCACCCTCTTCATCAAGGTCAAATTTTTCGTAGAAGTTTGGAATGGGGTGGACACATGCCCACCCTCTTAATCAATTTTTTTTCTTCACTTTTGAAGAGGGTGAGCACATGCCCACTCTCTTAATCAATTTCTTTTTCTTCACTTTTGAAGAGGGTGAGCGCATGCCCACCCTCTAAATCAATTTTTTTTCTTCACTTTTGAAGAGGGTGAGCACATGCCCACCCTCTTAATCAATTTTTTTTCTTCACTTCTGAAGAGGGTGAGCACATGCCCACTCCCTCCTTTCAATTAAGTTTTTATCGTCACATTAGAAGGGGGTGGGCACATACCCACCCCCTACTTCAAGTTCAAATTTTTCTTATAATGATGTGATGTGATGTAGGGATGTTGTTTGTGATGTGCAGAGCAATTAAAACTTGAGTGATGCAAAACTTGGGAAGGTCTTTGAAGCGAAGCTTACTGATTTTGGAAGCAGGCTTATTGATTTTTAAGTCAAGCCTAGTGATGTTCAAGCAGGGTTAGTTCTTTCACCATTTGCAAGTGATTCTTGGTTCTTTCACCATGTTCCTACATCATTTTAAAGTGCATCTCGGTTCTTATAAGTTTGAGATGGGGTGGGCACATGCCCACCCTCTTCATCAAGGTCAAATTTTTCGTAGAAGTTTGGAATGGGGTGGACACATGCCCACCCTCTTAATCAATTTTTTTTCTTCACTTTTGAAGAGGTCGAGCACATGCCCACCCCCTCCTTTCAATTAAGTTTTTATCGTCACATTAGAAGGGGGTGGGTACATACCCACCCCCTTCTTCAAGGTCAAAATTTTCTTATAAGTTTGGAATTGAATTTCTTATTGTCACATGGAAAGGGGGTGTGCACATGCCCACTGCCTTCATCAATTTATTTTTTTCTTCACTTTTGCAGAGGTAAGCACATGCCGACATGCCTACACCCAATTTGTCTCTGAGCTTTAGAAAACGGGTAGTATCTGTTTTGCTATAATAATGAATAAATATGGATCGAATTTGTATGTCCTAAAATTTCATGTGGCATGTGTCTTTGGCAGGTGGAATGTAAATTGGAGATATTGGAAATATGAATAGTTTTTTGGATTATGGGTGGTGGTTATCAAAGACCGAGAAACACATGGCCTTACACATTTCGGACTTTCCATGGAAACGAAATGGAGTTTGGTGTGGGATGTCTCATAATGTTGGAACTATCTTGAAGATTGTAGAGGTTCAATCATCTTCTGAAGATGAAGTATGTGAAATCATCATGCGTGCCTCGAAACAAGATCCTCCTATGAGTTACCTCATGAAGCAATGCAATATTATGAGGTTTGTGGACTTGACACCTACAAAATGTACGGGTTTGCCAAAAGTTGTTAAGTGGTGGGCAAAATTGAATGCTGCTCAGCAGAGTCTTCGTGAGAATTTATGTATCAATGCTTCATTGCTTGATGAAGTTGAGCTTGAAAGATTGCGTATTCTGATGACCCAATACGAACGGTATCTCAATGGAATTGGAAATGCACCAGAAAATTTGCTTGAGGTTGTAAAATTCGGGCATTCTTTAGTGCTAATCTCCAAATTTGAAGAACGAGATGTTGAGGAATTTCGAACACCGGTTCCTCTTGTCACTCCTATACAGAAAAAGAAGGGTTCACGGTCTTCTACCACTCAACGCGACAATAATTCAGAGACAACAAATCTTGCACTATCGTTGTATGATTTTGAGGAACACTCAGAACCATCTACTCACGTACGATCAAAAAACAACCGACTTGTTTTCTTTGGGCAATCTTTGCATACAATGGCAAAAAACGATCTAATTCCTTTGCCCACTACCGGTGAAGTTGAGATGGGATTCATATTTGGGAAGGACTTTCGTTTTGATGGAAATTGGAAAGGTGAGACCACCTTCTGATCCGTTTACAAATCAACGGGTTTTGAATATCCAAAATGCAGGAAATGTTTATCAAAGGATGAAATCTCTTCGTGTTTTGGAAATGCATATGTTGACATTACGGCCCATGGAGTATGTAGCACCTGGAAATGTCAATGGAGAAAACGTGCAGGCTTATGTTTTTAAAAGCTGCAAAGATTTCCTTAAATGCATTGATGAGATGCCTGGAAATACGTTCGTAGAGAAAAGAGACGCCATTCTTCCACTCATAACTTGGGAACCGGTAGATGGGCAACATATTCTATATGCTTGTCAAGAATTGGCTTTATTGGACCGTACGTGTGGAAATCTCTCTGAGGAAACTTTCAAAAAAATCTTCGTGCAACGTCCGGCACAAGTGGTGGTTTTTGATGAAGATTTCAAGTATCTTGTGGTTTCTAGTAAGCGAAATGAAGAATCTACTATGCGAAAATACCATAGTACAGATTGGAGAGACATTGGAAAAAATTGAAGTGTTTGGACAAAATTCCAATGCCCAAGTCCCTTTAAAGATGAAGATATTGAGAGGAGGCGGCAATTTCTGCAATGTCTTCCGAGCGTTACTGGTATGAAACCAGATATCAAGGACACCAATATTATGTCTATGAAGAAAATGAACGTGACATATCGAGATTGGTTGTCTATTGCTACTGCATCAGAGACACAATGGACGGCATTGAAGACCATGTGTGATGCTTATGACCAAGGATTCACTTTCTATTCAGAGAAGGACAAAAAAGAAGAGTTCAAGACGAGTGGGAAGAAATCGACTACACATGAACGTAAACGGATGTCAATTGGTTGGTTAAAACCACTGAAAGGAACTAGTCCAACAGACTTCATTCTTTTATGTGAAGCTGCAACTGTAGATTCAAGAGACAAAGATCAAAGAATCTATTTTCATACTTCTCCGAATTTTTCTTCAACAAATTCGTTGCAAGCATGGTCAGAGAAGACCAAAATTCGTTTGGGAGTTCACAATGCTCTAAAGTGGTTGGATGCAGAGGCTGTGGGTGGCGTTAACGATAAGAGAAATTGGTTGATGAGGAGCGTTGAGAAATTTGGAGACAATCAAACCCTTGATTTTCTTGGAAGAGATGCCACAAATGAATTTCGGAAAAGTTGGGTGTCTGTAAAAGCTATGACCGGATTTGATACTATGTTGAAGAACAAGACATTTATTCCTACCAAGGTCTTGAATCATTTCAAGTTGATTATGGAAGGAAAATTGGGTTTGTTTGCAAGTGGAAAAGAAATTTTTCAAGAGATTGAGGGGTTGTGGAGTTTTGAGTTTGAGTATGTTGGACAGAAAGGACTCGGACTAGAAACAAAAGTGAAAGTTGGAGGTTGTTTATCTCAAACGGTACAAGGAAAATTTGCACGACCTGCGTTGTGGATGTTTGATTGTAGAATTGGGCCTAGTGGAGGTTTTTGGTCCGAGGAGGAATATAAAGGCATAGTAAACACGATTGAGACTTGGATGTGTGATACAGAACGCTGGAACGCTATATTTATGTTGCCAGCCGGAGAAAGTGCAGAAGTTGTCATTCATTTGCTAAATATTCCAGCAGAATCAGGTTGGACTATTATTACAGGTACTTATGTATTTGCTCCACGATCGGGCGCAAAAGGTCAAGTGATAAAGGGAGGGGGGAAAATAGTGGCAACTTATACACCAATGGGGCCCATTATTATCGTAATGAGATATCCTCGGACGGCAGATGTGACGGAGAATTTTGCCGAAGGTGTGAAAAATTGTGATTCAGTATTCATGGAGCCTGCAGTTGGTTGGGACTTGTGTACAAAGTACCACGAGGCACGTTGCCCAAGGATTGTGGATGAGATTATCAAACCTTATTTTCGTCCTGAGAAATGGATGATTGTGGCTATTGGATTTACGCATATGACACATGCATTATGTGGTCAAACCAAAGAGCTCGTACTATTTGAGCGTGATGAAAATATGATAATATGGCTACGAAGGTGGAAAGAAAGAGCAGTTGATGGGTTGATTGGTGATGAAGGTGAAGAACCACTATGGGAGAATCCTCCGATGGATCCAACGGGAAATTTTACCGAATCTGATGATGGTGATGACCATTCGGAGTCTACAACAGATTCTCAGGGTTTTGGATATGAAGATAATGATAGATTTGGCGGTCCTCGAAAGAGAATGCATTTGGAAGTTTCATTATCTAAGGGGAAAGAAAAATTTGGAACACATTTAAGTGAAGACAATGAGTCTATGGATTTTTCAAGTCCTAGTACTTATCATGTTCCGTCTACGCAAGAAATATCACAATTCAACGAAGATGGCTATTACTATGATGCCCGCTTAGATCGTTGGAATGACGGCATGACATGGTACATTCGGAAAGAAATTGGGAGTGATACTATAGGTGGAAAACCTACATATAAATATATCGCTTCAGATATTCGAGAACTTCAACAAATAATATCAGAGACTGCAAGTGACGAGGGAAATTTGACAACAACGGAGGTGAATGAAGTGAATGCAAGTGTAATTGTTGCTACAAATTTTGCAGAGAATGCATTAGTGCATCCATCTCTTCAAAACCCTTATAGTTTAGGGTTAGGCCTTTCTGAGTCTGGAGAATAAAATAGAAGAATTTGTTAGTTACAGTAGTATGTGATAAGAAGTGATTTTTATGTTATTGACATATAGAAGACTTGAGAGAATGTGATGGTTTTGCTTCTCTTGTATATGTGCACCTTATAGAAAATAAATTGCATATATGAGTCTATTTTCTTTAAATGGTTTGATGACATTAAATGTGTATTGTGTGAATTGAAGTAACTAGGAAGGAATGAATTTGGTTACAATACTGAGATTTCTTGTAAAATTCAACATGAAGCATTAACCCCTAAGGGTCCCTAGCTTTTTGGACGTGATATCATCATTACTTTTGATGCATTATAGATTTAAATGTGAGTAAAGTATAAAAATCTCAAGTGTTCAATCCAGTAACATAACTATTGTAGATCATATGATGAATTTTGGGATCATTTGGCCATATAGATTGCAAGATCACAATGTTTTAGTGCTAAAAGGATGCTAAACTTTTCCTATCAACAAAGTAAGAGGTGAAATTTGTTTTCAATACTGCTCAAATAAAACACCTTTGAATTATAAAGTAGTTTCAAATCATTGCATAAACACATTGGTACCAAAAATGCCTCATGAAAAATATATTCATGTGAGGTCTATCATTTTTATAAAAATTAGAACTCAAATGAAGTTTTCTTATAGGTTATGCATTTATATACATTATGCGAAATTTATGTTTATAATATTGAAATCTATTTCCACATTTATTTCAAATTAAAAATTCTAGAATTGAGATTGTTTGTTGAAAACTTTCTTTTCATTAAGATTGACATGGTTTAATTTATGATTTAAGATCTATATAAAACTACTTATGATTTACGTGTTTTTTTCAGAGTGTATGTACTCCTCCTACTCACCATGTATAATTAAAGTTAATTAAGCCCTATGAGTTTACTCTATGGATATGCATTAATTCTCAAAAAGATAATATTAAATAATCAGATTTTATGTTAATTTAAAAATTACAATATAGATACTGAAAATTAAAATTGGTTTATTTTTTCCATATGTACACACCTTTGCATTGCATGTCATTATGTTTGACGTCTTCAAACAAATAAAACTCGTATTAATATACGAATGTAGGCTCCCTTTTTGACATCATATTGAGCCAATCTTACAATTAACCCAAAAAAATAGTGCACATGGCTATGTGCACTTTTAACGAATCAAGTGTTCCATGAAGGAGGAGGATATTGTTATGACCTTGCTTGATAGTCTCCCATCTTCATTTGAGCACTTGATAACGGTTTTAGAGACCTTGACCCTTGCTGACCTTAAGATGGAGTTTGTGGTGTCAAGGTTGATGCATGAAGTGTCCAAGAGGAAGGAGAGGGGTGCTCAAAGTGGTGAAGAAGCGTTGGTGGCGGCTCAAAACAAAGGGAGGATGCAAAATGGGCCAAGGTTGTGCTTCAATTGTGGCAAACCGGGCCACATTGCAAGGTATTGCTTCCAAGACAAGAAGGAGAAAGAGAGTGCTAATGTTGCAAGAAACAAAGACAATGAGGAGGAGTATGCGTTTGTAAGCGCCGTTGTTGCAAGCAAAGAGGAGATGTGGGAAGAGCATGCCTTTGCAAATGGAGATGGAGATGACAACACCATGGCCAAGTGGATCATGGATTCAGGAGCCACTAAGCACATGTCACCTCATAGGGCAGCATTTCAAACATATGAGGTAATATCACCACCACGAAATGTGCACTTGGGAGATGATAGTATTGTGCATGTGGTCGGAGTTGGCACTATTGTTGAGGAGGTGAAGGTGATGGGAGTAAAGCACAAAATCAACATAAAGGAGGTTCTCCACATCCCAAAGTTAACCCCTAAAAATCCAGGAAAGCCGATTCGGTTTTCTGAGATTTCGGGCAGCTCATTTTAAGCATTTAAACTGATATTTTTGCCTAAGATTTTTATTGGGTGCTCCACATACAGTAATGTGTATGTGGTAAAATTTTCAAAGTCAAATTTTAATTTTATAACCTTCATCTAGAAATTTTAGGTTTCAAGTCCAAATCGGGCAGTTTAAAATAATTTTTTTTAATTTTTTTTTTTTTAGAAATATGTTCATTACCAAATTACTATTCAAATTCCAATGTGTCCGAAGTCAAAAAGTTTACCAATTTTACAAGGGCAGCCTCCAAAACTTTCAAAAACAATCTTCACAATTTCTAGTAATTTTACAATTTTTCTTTCAAAAATTGCCAAAATTCGAGATTTTGGATTTTTTCCAAGATTTTTTTCAAAATTCACATTATCATAAATGCACCTTCTCACCGTCGAGATTTTTCTCAAACTAAATATATCATACGTGGTGCTTGTTTTACTATATGGTTGTTTTTAGACCTTCTTTCATAAAATATTTTACATTAAGGTCAAAAAGTGGAATTGGTCTCTAAAATTTTGCATGAGCATAACCAACTTGATTACCTACATGAAAAAAAATGAGGGAAAAATATTTGGAATAACAATCATCAAGTTGCCCTTGGCACCATTTAGACAATGCCTCTCACGCAGTGGCAAAAAAAAAGTGTTGGTCAAACTTTGATTGTTATGATCTCACAAATGAAAAACATCCAACGGTTGAAATTTTGACCAGTCCTTTGTATACAAGTTAGGTACAAGATCTTACGGTTCAAAGTCTAAAACCAGAAAAAAAAGTTTCTCCATTTCCCCATCTTCCAACGAAGGTGAAAAATGGCAGTTTTTGGTTCTGGAGGTCGAGGAAACCCCTGGATTTTTAGGGGTTAAAGAGAAATTTGTTATCCATAGCAAAGCTTGCTCTTAATGGCTTAAAGGTGGAGTTTGATGATGATGCATGCATTGTGAGGGCTGCAAATAGGAAGGTGATTGCTAGATTGCCAAGAGAAGGGAGTTTATATCAAATGCCGTTCTCTATGTATGATATGGCCAATGTGGCACACCAAATGCCACAATCAGCGCCTTTGGAGCTACGCCATAGGCGCCTTGGGCATTTGAATGTGAAGAATTTGAAGGTCCTTGAAAGGATGGTAAATGGCATGCAAATCAAGAATAGTACATCAAATTCAGCGGCTCGTGATGTGGTGATTGCGGAGGAGGCCACTTGTCGAGATGCGAATGTGGAGATGCATCCAAGTGGGAGTTTGGAGCCACTATGGTGATTGGGGTGGATGCAACTCCAATTTCGGCGTGCGTTGTCTGACAAGAGGCTCAAGTTGGAGAAAAGCCTAAAGGAGTGCAAGAGCCGAAAGAGACACAAGAGGAGGATGTTGAGGTTGAATCACATGAAGAAGATTGAAGAGGGGGCGTCACAGACAAGGCCCATGGTATCCAATAAGGAGAGGTGGTCACTTGGTGAGTGGTGGTTAAACCATATTCTTCCACCATCTATTGAGGTTGAACGTGCAAATCTTATTTGTTTTTTGATGATACTTTGAGTTTGGGTGATGCTTTGCAAAGTGTGCATGCAAGCAAGTGGGAGTTGACCAAACAAGACAAGTAGACATCTAGTATGGCCAATGGCACATGGGAATTGGCTTTGTTGCCAAATGCAAGCAGGAAAGTTAGAAGATGGAGAGGAGAGCTTGAGGTATTAGCAAATGGAGGACATGGTGGGAAATATGTGGACCAAGGCGTTTGCCAAGGTGAGGCACAAGGAGATGGGATTGCGAGGAGAAAACTACTCGCAAAGTGGGAGTGTTAGAGATTAGGTTGCTCGTAGTTTATAAGAGCAACTAATAGGTTTTAGAGTATGTTAGAGTAAGTAATAGAGGCTAGGTTTTAGTCCTCTAGGGTGTTTGAAGAGGGCTGGTCCTAAAAGCCTTAGAGAGACAAGAGAGGACTTAGCCTCTCGGTTATCCCATATTGTTTGTAGCACCATGTGCCTACCTATGGATACATAAGCAAGGGCTTGGAATGAGTATGTATCTCATTCAAGCATTCATTGCTCTACCTTGTGTGTAAGCTTTGATGTTTGTATTCTCTCTCACCCTCTATTGAGCTTCAATAACTCCATGGTGGTTTTTTGGCTCACATTGGATAGATAAAATAACCGGTCTTCAATATTCAGAGACTTTAGACCAAATTCATTTTTGGATCGCTCTCTTTGATGATGAATGCTAATTGGATGAAGAAATCTTTCTCGGCTTTTTTTTACTAGACACTCCAACCAGACATAAAAAGAGTAAGAACTATAATCATCACTCTTGATCTATCATAAGTTACTTGAATTGGGTTGAGTTGTATAGTGAGGATTAATCAGTATTAAAAAATAGGGAGGTTTGCAACATTTCAAAACGTTGCTAAACTTGAGCAACATTTAAGAAGAGAACGTTGCCAAGCGGCTCACATTGTAGTAGTGAATCCTTGTCCGCCGGGGTAGAACAAATAGTATTCGTGTAGTGGACATTTATACAGTGTATGAGGGCCTTCCCGACAGTAAAGGGATGAATGAATTGTCTAAATAATTGAAAGCGTCTAATAATTGACATACCCACCATAGTGAGATGAGTTTTAGATTTGAAAACAATAAAATAAAACTGAAAACAAAATTGAAACTTAGTTGTTAACTTTCTCAAATCCATATGTCGGTTTCCATATGTCAGTTTGTGAAACTTTGATATAGGCCTTCAATCTCCTAAGAAGTTATCTATATGTATAACAAAAGTGGGATCCTTCCTACTTACCAACGTAGGAACCTACCACCATACAAATCTAACAACCTACGAACTTACCAACCTACCTACCTACCAGGCTTCTTTGATGTTTTTTGGACTATGTATTGAAGAAATAAACGGGCATATCTAAATATAATAAACATAATATTGTTCGAGGAAATGGTAAAAACAGGTACTTTTTTAAAGTACCATATAAAGAGCTCCCACGGGGACCTTACTAGTTGCTCATAAAAGACAATAGAAAGTGCTTCCTTTTTAATAATTAGTTTAATTTTAATCTTCCATCTTTCGAGTGAAGAAGACAGATGCAACGGAGGAGGATTTCAAGCCTGTCGTGATTCTCATTGCGGAGATTCTCATTGCGGAGGCGTTTGAGATTCGAACATACATGATCCCCATTTGTAAACTGCAGTTTCTCTCTTTAAAAAATCCATGACTTTAGGACCACGCAATATATTGGGTCCTGTGTTGGATGCTACCTCAAGTCTGTACCATATCCTCCAGTATTCTTACGAAGTTTCCATTGCAGGCAGCTTCTCGAAACTCTGAAAAACAGTCTGTGTGCTAAAAAAATGACTCGAAATTACTACTGTAGGCATTTTTGATTTCAGTTGATGAGGTTATCGAGGAGATACTTCAACTCATCCTTCGGCTGATTGGTTTGGGTCGTTTCCTCTTCTTTCTTTAATAACTTTCTCATTCACTTTTAAGGTGAAATAAAGAGTGAATGGAATCAATCACCAAGAACGCACTCCCTGATAGTTTTCAGTATCCATGCAACTTCTTCGAACAAGGGTTACGGTATGTACACTTATTTTTGTGCCTCCGAGTCCAGGACCCCACGTCCACACACATACGACACGCAAACTGAGAAATATATATTGGAGAATAGGACTGAGTCATGCAAATGCTCAGAATCTGTTATTGTGTTAGTATTCCTTTTGTCCTTCCAAAATACACCCCAATTCCGTGAAAATGGCACACGCCAACTTTCTTTACTGCACATTCTTTACTGCAGATTCTTTACTGCACTTCAAAAACCATGTGATATAACAGAATTTGAAGGTGATATGAGGGATTTCAAACAAGTGAAAATGTATATAAAGAAGTGATATCTCCGAAAAAATTGTTATATTGCACAATACACCACTCCATATGAACACAAATGTAAGGTCTAGAGTGAGAAAATGGCCCATGCCTTTGTGCAATTTTAACAAAATTGAGGTTAGTAGCACTTTTTCTTTTCTCCTCCTAAACTCCCTCATAAGTCTTAACAAAAGGTATCAATTCACCTGAGCTCTTATTAATATCTACACCCTGATCACTAGGATGATAATATCAACTTTTTATTTTTAATTAATTTTTATTTTTATATGAAGCTATTCACAACATGACACCGGGGAGATGGCCAATGAGGTGCCCGATTATTGGGTTCGTCCGTTAACAGCATACATACTGTATGAGTAACATACTACATACTATACTGTACATACATCTTTTGGAGGAATCTACCGGAATGAGTCTACCTAGACTGTCCCTCCGACAACGATGTTCTTCTTCACTTTAACGAAGACGAGATCCTCAAGTCGGTTGCCGGGAGTGAGGAAAATGTTGAATTTCAAGCTCTTGAGGAGCCGGGCATCTGTTTGATGAATTGGCAGCATTTGCCGCTCTTCCATAACCTGCAGCAAGTCCTGGAAGTTCTCTTTATCGCCACGGTCGCAGTCCCAGTCACCGAAATGCAGATGTTCGTTGTTGATGAAGTTGAAGAGGGTACCACCATTCATGAAGATGGTGTCGATCCTGGAGCCCTTGACAGTGTGGGAGATGATGGGAGTTCCGATCGGTATCACTCCGTCCTCAAATGGCTCCCCATTCGCTTGTTCGAATCTCCCGAACTCTTCTACCGTGTACGCCACAGGCGTTTTCCTCTTCCTCTCAAATGGCGGCCTCTTGATGATCTCGAAATCTGATCCGTCGAACGGCGACATCGTGTACGCTTCGTCGCCTTTCTGCAACCCGATGAAGTTACGGCGCACTTCGTCGGTGAACATCATCTTGTCGCTGATCGTTGACAAGAATGTGCAAATCGTGGTGCGCGTCTGCGGAGAGAATCTGGCCTCATTGAGGATCATGAAAAGGTGAAAGAGGTGGAACAGGCCGTTCTTGAAGCACTGCCACAGCCAGTTGAAGAAGAGCGAGAGCTGATCAACGCCGATGATCGCCACGCTTGCCCACACTGACACGTCCGAGTATCCCTTCGCTTGCAACATTAGCGGAATGGTAGCCAAGACGCGCATGAAGTTCTGATTCAGCTCCCGCTCTCGATCGGGGACCGCCAGAAAGCGCCGCTTCGTGCTTGTGCTGGGAATATACTCCCCGAAGCAGATCTTCTTGAGTCCGTCGACGTGACGAACCCGGTCCAGAATCAGGAACTTGGGGAAGATCAAGTCCGCAGTTCTAGCAAAGCAGTCCGGGTCGTCCCGGAGATAGTTCCAGACAAACGAGGCCGCGAGACTCCTGCTGGAGATTTTGAGATTCACGCCCACGCTAGCGTCGCTCACGTTCACGCGCTGGAGCTTGCCCTCGTACCCCTTCTCCAGGTCGTCGTCTTCGAGCTCCTGGACTTCAACATCGAGGTCACAAGCACGCCGCCTCCCCTTCTTCTCTCTCCACGGGCTTATCAAACCCGCAACTACTTCTGGCGAGATGTAATACTTCTCGCGTGGCGGACCGAGAACGATGAAGTTCCGGGCAGCAAAGGGTCGACCCCATCTGCCGATGAGCCACATGAATGTGTGTGCGAGGAAGGCGTAAGGCAAGCGGCAGAACTTGGCAACTCTCACAAACTGCCATATCGAATATGCAAACTGAAACCACAAGAACACTCCTGGAACCGCCATCGGCCAAAGCTAGCTGGAGACCAGTACGTTAGCCTGCGCACATGAGGCAAACGGAGCGGTGTGAAGGTGTAATTGCGCCTAGGAGTGCAGAGTGCAGCGGGTTTGATGGAACGCAGAGAGACGGAGGAGTCCGACCTTCTTGAATACCTTCTTGAATGTGTGATAACTGTATGTTTACCGCATGTTTACCACTCCTCAACTCCCGTAATCAATCACCTGTGAGACTAAAAGAATATTCACGCGCATATGGTCATCCTTGCTCACCAGCATGAATCCAGACAGCTTGCTTCCCAAGAGTGAGTGCGTAAGTGCTACGGGGAAGAGAGAGGGGAAGAGAGGAGTAAATTCCTTGGGCAGTCAAATTTCGTACCCTTTTCACTCAACAGTGGATTTTATGCTTATCTTATGCCCCAAGAGATTGCATGCTAGGGACCCAGGGACCTCCCATGCCCATTGAGCCAAGCAAATTGCCTACCCATATGCTTCATGTGCCCAAGGTAAGTATGTGTTGGAGATAACAGGGGAGCGCGTGTACAGTAAATTGAAATACGAATCGGGCGTGCATAGAGTGCAGCGAGTACCAGCCACCGAAAATCAAGGACGAGTTCACACCTCCACTGCAACAGTGGCAATCATGCCCGAAGTAAGAAAGATTCGCTCTAAAAACAAAAACACTAATTGTCGGTGTTACATATGCTTACTCTTTTTTACTATGCCATTGCAGGTCGATGAAGCCGAAATAGTTATTGATCCCAAGGACATAGAACTCACCACAGCGAGATCTGGAGGCGCTGGAGGCAAGTTCACTCAAGAAATAATCAGTTTTTTTTGGTTTTGTTGGAGACTGTTTCAAAGTGCTAGAAATTTAAGCAATGGATGTGTGTGTGTGTGTGTGCAGGTCAGAATGTAAACAAGGTAGAAACTGCTATAGATCTTATGCACAAACCCACCGGAATTAGAATATTCTGCACGGAAGAACGGTCTCAATTGAAGAACAAAATTCGTGCGTTTCAACTACTTCGAGCTAAATTGTATGACATCAAACTTAGAGAACAGCAAGAATCTATCAGTAGCGCCCGTAAATCACAGGTATGTGCACACCCTCCATGCTCTTTTCGACTTCTGCTCAGTGCTCACAAGGAGAGATTTCAAAAAAGCACTGTGGAGGATACTCGTAACAGTAGCCAGATGTGTTGAGGTCACATTCTTGATTATGGTCGAAACCCTTTATTCACCTGCGATTAGAGGCTATACACGTTGTTGTTCGAGAGAATGTCGACTCTTATCAATGAAGTAGTGCTAGAAGATCATTACCAAGTGTATCTGTTGCAACTTCAGAAAAGCCACAATCTCCATTTTTCGAACTGATCTTTGTGTACACCATGTAGAACTACTTAGAAAGTTCAAAACCAACATGGACCTTGTTGTATGGGTACCTCAAAGCCCTTTGGTAGTTACTATGTCAAGTATCTTCAAGGCACTAGTAACTAGGCTAGAAACGAGCATAGTTATAGTGTCCACCCTCGAGAGGGGGAAGTACTAGTGTTCTAATTTCCCCTTGTCCGGTGGCCATCGGGATATTGGCATTACGAACGGACACTATATTCACGCCGGCCCCTTAGAAAGGACCAGAGTTTCTATCTATTCAAAGCCAACAAGTGGACTATGCGATTGATAACTACTTCCTAGGAGTCCTTATTACGTTAAACCAAGATTTTGCCAGAAATTAACTTCCCTGAGGCTAAACCAAAAACAAGTCTTTTTGTTGGCATCATAAACTGTACAGACTTTGATAAACACAATATCTCTGACTTTCTTAAATAATGGGTTTAAGGAGACAGTAAACAACTTCAACATGGACGTCGTTTGCAGGTAGGCACAGGAGCTCGCAGTGAGAAAATTCGAACTTATAATTACAAGGTACGCATTTGACTCCATTTTTTTTATCCTTTATTGTGAAGTTCGTTAAAATAGAAACTTTGTTTTATAATGGATTGTTGGTGTATGCGTTTGTGCAGGATAATCGAGTGTCGGAACACACCCAATTTTGATGCTCTAAAAACATCCTCGCACATTTCGATGAGTCCATTCTTGATTGTTTAATGTGGGACGGAGGATGTTTTTAAAGCATCAAAATTGGGTGTGTTCTTCATTTCCAAGGTAACATGCTCAATAATTGAGCAAATTTTAGATTAGAATGTTATTTGTGGTGATTGGTGATGCTGAAATCATGACTTTTTTTGGAAGGAAATATAGTAGGTGTTTCTAGAATTGTTCATCCTAAAATAAAGCTTGTCGAGGGTACATTGGATTTTGATATTGGAAGGAAGGATTTTCTTGGTTGGTAATCAGCCCCTACCGTAGAGTTCTTGGTGTTATGTGGTTTCCGGTGTTGTCACTCTTGACATTTGTACGTAGTGATGGTTTGACTCTAGTGATTCCTTGATATTGTGTGGATTACACTTGATAATAAGACAAACATGTGATTTAAAGGTTAGGACTACTTTGTTTCTTTCTTGATAAAATCCAGTATGTATTGCTAGAAGTGTATTCTCTGAAAACTTGTTGTGTTGGGATCATTCAAATTAAAAAAGTGTGGACTCTTATACTAAATGTGAGATTTATACGCGTAGGCTCCAATGATAATAAGAAATTAAATTTTTTCTTTTTAACCCCTAAAGATCCAAGAGGACCAAATTGGGCTTTTGCTATTTTGGGCAGCCTAGATGAATAGGTTAAAAGTAATACTTTTGCCCAATTTTTTTAATGGGTGCTCCCTATACTGCAAAGTGTATGTGGTAAAATTTGCAAAGCCAAATTCCAATTTTTGAGTCTTCTACGACAATTCTTGTTTTGCGAGCCGAACTGGGGCAGTTTAAATTTAGTATTTTTTTGAGATTTTTTTTTGAAATATGTTCATGACCAAATTACTACTTGAGTTCCAAAGAGAGCTAACTCAAAAAGTTTGTGAAATTCACAAGGGCAGTCCTCAAAAATTACAAAAACAATCTTCACAATTTCTAGTAATTTCTGAATTAACTCTTACAAAATTTGTCAAAATTTGAGGTTTTGGAATTTTCCAATTTTTTTTTTTCTCAAATCTCAGAAACTCATAAAAGCACCTACTTGCCGTTTGGATTTTTAATTAAACCAAATATATCGAAGGAAATGCATGTTTTACTATATCGATGTTTTTAGACCTTCTTCTAGGAAATAATTTGCATGAAGGTCACACAAATGGAATGAGTTTCCAAAATTTTGCATGAGCGTACCCATCTTGATTATCTACATGGAAAAAAATATGGGATTGATGTTTGGGGTAACAAACTTCAATTTTACCTATGCTCCATGGAAACAATGTCTCACAAGCAATGCCCAAAAAAACTTTTGCACCAACTTTGAATGTTAAGATCTCACAAATGGTGAAGATCCAACGGTTGAAATTTCACATGGTAGTACAAATAGTAGGTGGGTTTGAGATCTTACGGTTGAAAGTACGGAAAAACAATAAATTTTGTGACCATATCTCAATTTGAACAAGGTGGTAGAAAATCACAGTTTTTGGTATTGGAAGGCCAAAAAACGCTTGGATTTTTAGGGGTTAACAAGAGTGTGTTTTGTAAAATAAGACATATTGAAACATGCAACGAAGCAATTAAGCACTTGGGGAAGCGCACTTTTTGGTGTGCAATTAAAACAACATATCCATCTAATTTATTTTATAAATCCTCTGGAAACACATAATTTGTTATAATGGGAATATTCAGATTATCAAATTGATGACAATTGTGGTTGAGTAAAATGTACCGTGTGGGTACATTTAACTCGACTTGAGCTAAACCCACATTTCTCAAAATCAGTGAATAATACCATTATAACGAATTACGTGTTTAGATTGAAATTTGCAAAGAATTCTACATTCAAGCTATACTGTAATACCTATGATATGGAAAACTAACATATTTGAATTTTCGCGGCTGTTTGAAAACTATGTCAGTGTATATAATATATCTAATGAACATACATGATCACATCAATTTCAGTACCTTTCGGTCTACATAACTACAATAATCATCATATATTGTTTGTCCGTATTTGCATTCAATGTACATATGATGTTGATTTCAAACTTTTATTCAACCATAAATTATCTCGGTTTGAGGGGATCACATGATTTGTTTATTACACATCAATAGGATTCAAAGTCTCCAACCTCTCGATATACAATAAAATTGACGTGAAACATTGACAATGTTCAACAAAATATAAAAATTATATAATATATCAAATGTCATAAATAAAAACCAACATTTCAATCACTTAACTATATTCTATCATGCCAAACAAACGCACGCTTCTTACACAATGTATGAATCATGATCTTTCAACCAATCTTTGCATGACGTGAAATTGATAAAAAATTTATGTTCAATGTTGTCTCGGTGCTTTGTCGATGGCCAACGCGAAGGGCAAGGTACCACGGGGCTCTTGACAGAAGACACTATTTGGCAGTTTGAGATTCCTGCCAATTATGGAATCAAAGTTGGCTTTCTTTGACAAAATATTGAACTATTTCTTGTCCTACGCTAATCATGTAAATAATGTGTTCTTATTTCTAGCGTTATGGAAAAAGTTTGTAGCTAGGCATTTGCACTTTGATTATAAATTTATAATGTTGTTGCGCTTCATAACTTGTTTCTCGATCATATGTATGCTAGGTTGATCATTTGTTGCCGAGGCATTATGTATCATGTGTGGATTATCTTAATGCACACGTCTAGGTCTCATGAAGCTTACTAACCGTACCTAGGTTTTGAGGGTTTTGTATTTGTCATGGTTTAGTGTCTTGCTCACTTGCGTGTATAAATGAATGTCTCACTTGTTTTTGCTATGCAAGTGATCACGAAACTCTCATGGTAACCGGCCTTCAACAAAAAATTCTTGTTATGGAAGTTCAAAGCCTGTGGAAGTTCTGCTACTAGATTAAGAAAACTTACGAATGTTGCCAAAAAAAGTAATTACGTAGAATAGGGCTTCGTATACAAAGAGCTCAAATTTTTGTACATCCTCTACAATATAATGATGTTTACCACATAGTGTAGTTTTCAATAAATCAAAATTTGTGCAATTGGTTCTCATTATCTAGTTGATGATGTAAAATAAGTTCATGATTTTTGAAAATATCGTTTTATCAATCATAGTGGCGAATTTAAGGTATTTTCTGAGATCATATAGTAAGAAGCAAGAGAAGATTGAGTGTTGGATTAGAGACAGATTTCACCACAGTGATGAGAGCCGAAACTTTCTTATGCTTCGAGTTTAAGGTTTTGTGGTGTTTTCAGCTGAAGAATTCGAAGACTTTCCATGGAATTTCATGATCTCAATCTGTTTAAACAGCCACTGCTTGTGTCTAGCCCATGGCTCACAAGAACTTATAGATATTGATCCTTCCAAGTAACAACTAACAACAAATGATACTTCTTTGGGCCTTGGGCTAATAAAAACTCGTTGAGTATAGTGAGATTACTCAAGAGTTTAGTTCTGAAAGTTCGCATGCAGGTTCTTGGGATTCTATCTCCGTCTTCTTCTACATTATGTTCAGAGATGTTGAACCAATCCTTGAAAGGGAAACATATGAACAATGGGAAGATAAGACAGGAAGGTCTAGTGAATCTAAGACAACACAACTTCCGCTTTGTGAGCAAAAGTACAATACAATATGGGTGGAAGTATGCTAGATCGACCCACTTTGCGGCCAATTGCATTGTACATGCTCCCTCATGAAAGACTACTGAGGTACATAATGTACTTAAGTTACTCATGTATGGGTATGTAGTGGGCCTTGTATAGCTGGTGAAACTTGGTGCCATAATAGATGCCATTGTACTAGAATAACACATAGTCAAAATCAAGTACTCAAAGTACTGCAGTGCACTAATGGACATACTACTTGAGCTATACGGGAAATAGTTTCTGCTACACATGCTTATTTGAATTTTTGACATCTACCCGATGGAGAAAACATCTTCTTAATTCTTATGCTAGAATCGGCTCTACAAACTCAAAAAATGTTAAAATTTGAAGCACATATGCCTTGCAAAGCATTTTATCATTTTTTTTGCAATTACCAAACAATTATATACTTTCACCAATGAATCAACCTCAAAAGTCTAAAAGAGTTATATTATGTTATGGTCTTGAAAGCATGTACATGTAACAACCCTCTAATAGGTTTATTACCAACTCACAACAATTTAGCTAGGAAGACAAAACCTAAAACTTTATTAAGCTCAACCTCCCAACCATAGAGAAGAGCTCACTACCAAAGAGAGCCTCTACCTTCTCACCCCCGAGCTAATATATGAGTTCCTTCCCAACATGAACTACAGTCTATCTTAGGCTATGTTCCAGAGTCTAGCCTATTTATAGATCATTCTAGATCTTTACTCCTATATTTAGAGTAAAGCTAATTGACTACTATCAGTAGTCTAATTCTAGTGTACCTCATCTTGAGTTGTCTAACTCTTGTACACATGTTCTCAATCTTGGAGTGGTCTGACTCCAATGCACTAAATATAGAGCTGTCTAACTCCAGTGCACATGTTCTCAATCTGGAGTTGTCTGACTCCGGTCCATCCATCCTCAACTGGGAGTTGTCTGACTCCTTTCATCCTCTGCTTACACACTGTCCAATGTGGTTAGAAGATTTCATTCATCCATCTATCAATGTAAGTTACCTTACAGTACATAACCCTAATTTCAGTTCTAAATAAGCCCAAACTATGTACTCTTGCATTTTTAACACAAACTATGTACTCTTGCATTTTTAACACAAACTATGTACTCTTGCATTTTTAACACACTCGTTGAAAATTGGAAAAGTGCACTTTGAACATACTTCTCTGTAGGATTTCTAAATGTGATTGTTGTAGAATCATCTTTGAGTTGTGAAGCACCTAAGTCTTCAAAAAATCGAAGTACATTTACTTGTAAGATATGTTAAGATCGGATCAAAAACCATCGATTTTTGGATTTTGGTAAAAATGAACATTGTGACCTAAAAAGTAGGTCGGTCTAGCATATATACTTCCACCCATGTGTGAGTAAACATGAGGTTACAAAAACCTTCCATGACAAAAAGAGACAAAAATCACTTTTTATTGTCATGTCATTGGAAGCACAATATAAACATGCCCTTTATATTATTACGGACAAGTCGATACGGAAGTCATTCTTGGTGCCATTTTCTACTAGTGCAGATAGAAATCCAAGCTCGTTCTTTTAGAAGATGGAGATGTAGCTTGTACAAGTTTGCATCATTGCAGGTGCCAATACTTCCTAAATTTTGAGAGCACAATCTTCAATGGACTTAAAGAATTTTCAACTTGCATACATGACACGATAGGGTGAAGTTTGCGATTAGTGAAGCGCCAAGCAACACAATGGTGGAAATATGTGATTCAATGATTTTGAATATAGCACCAATATCCAACAATCAAAAATAAAATTTTCCGGTGTCATGAGAGCGAGAGTTGGATTGGGAAAGGCCGGAACTATAGGTGCTGCTAATCGATTCGAACGTAGGAAATATTGAAACAATGAAAATTTATTAAAAATTTATTAATAATATTGAAGTTGCAAGGTTGCAACTACTCAATAAGGAAGCTGCCAATCACCCCTTACGCCAGAGAGTAATGCAAGACTTAAAATGAGTGTTTCACTGAGTGTAATACCGGTAGAGTCTTGAGAGCGGAGTCTTGAGAGCGGAGTCTTGAGAGCGAAGTCTTGAGAGAGGAGTCTTGAGTGTCCCCTTGAAGTTTCCGCGATGCAATGCTCGAAGGTGCTGAATGTTGAATGATTGATGATTGGCATTTCTCGTAGAAAAAACGTATCTGATGCATGTAGCTGAGAAGGTTTAGGGTTTCGATATCTTCGGAATAGCGGATTAGCATTTGCATGCGCAGTCGGTTGATTGACAAGCATCGGACATCTGAAGCAAGTGATTGTAAGTAGAGCAAGTTGTGATGTAGCAAACTGATTGAGAGCTGCGGGATCGCCTTCTCTGCTACCCGCATTGCATTGCCATTGCATCGCATTTTTCTCTGTCCGATCGCACCATGATGCTGGATCTGGCCTCGTTCGGGGACGACAAGTTCCACGCCAAGTCATGGGTGAACGCGGCGTGCAAGGCGCGCCACCCCGATGACTCCCTGGACAAATACTTGGGCGACTTGGAGATGAAGCTGCAGCTCATGGCGGAAAATATCGCCGCATCGCTGGAGGATCAGAGCGCGCAGGCACTCCTGCGTGTACCGCGCGCGTCGCGCGACGTGTTCCGAGTGCGCGACGACGCTGTCTCTCTTCGATCCACCGTCTCCGCCGTGCTTCAGAAACTCAAACAGGTTTCTCTCTGCAATGCCACAAAACCCTAATTGGCTCGTTCATGCCACAAACTGCCAATGTCCGGTGTTGAACTGTGCAATTTTGCCAAATTTCTTATCATTGAACCGAAATTGTGTTGCTATCTAGCTGATCAACTCGGGTAAGGATGCCCTTGCACTATTGATAAGACTAAACAACAGTTCATTTGCCCTCTGAGTGCAGGCAGAGGGCACTTCGGCAGAATCGGTGGCTGCACTTGCACGTGTAGATGCCGTGAAGCAGCGGATGGAAGCAGCACATGAAACACTCCAGGTAAAAGAATCTTCAGTGCGGGTGCTTCAACTGTACTTCAGTTATCAGCTTGAATTGTTGAAAGCCAAGGTGTGCCGGGAATCTTATTAACAGCATTTTAATTTCTATGTCTTGTTCGTGCGTGCAGGATGCTGCAGGGTTAGCAAAGCTGAGTGCTAGTGTTGAAGATGTTTTCGCAAGTGGAAATCTCCCTCAGGCGGCCGAAACTTTAGCTCAAATGCGTCGCTGCTTGGCAGTAGTCGGTGAAGTAAGTTGCCATTTGTCTAGAATTTTTTCCATTTCTCTTCATGAAACTCAGAGTAAAGAATCTTCTGCTAATTTGTTCAGATAAGAGTAAGATACGTTTGGTGTTTTGTTTACAACTTTGGGCGGGATGTATTTCTACCTTTGATTTTAAACCTTTGGATGTAAACGAGTGTTATGTCGTTGACACGGTTCTGCCCAAGCAGGTACCCGAGTTCGCAAATGTGAAGCGACAGTTAGAGGGACTCGAGGATCGGCTGGAGGGTATGGTGCAGCCGCGACTTGCAGATGCTCTCACTCAACGGAAGGTTCGTGTCGATTCCCGACTGGTTATCCTTCAGTTGTGCCGCTATATGTATATTGGAATACTGATCCTCGTGCAAAGTATCATAAGCCATGGGAGGATACTCCCAGAATCCTCTACGCAGTTTGAGAACCTTGATATCTATAGATAAATACAATGCAGCTTTGATTGGAGAAGCACTTATAGCTGTCGATCCATAGTAGTCATGGAATGAGCCCTGGTCTTCAGATTGGAGGGTAGAGGCCAAGAAGAATTCAATCAGTGTACGAGTTTGCAATGCAGCTACTGAGGTTGTGATATTGGCATGCTAGGTGGAGAGCACGCAAGGACTTCGGGATATCCTCATCACAATAGGTCGATACAAGTCACTGGAGCAACATTATACGCGTGTGCGAATGCGCCCCCTCAAGCGGTTGTGGGAGGAATTTGAAGCTGCTAAAGTTGGCATTCCTTTGGCCAAGGCAGCGGCTACTGACACCAGCACGGGAGGTGACCGAAGGCCTGCAACCATGTCGACCTCGGCTAACGGCTCAACAACGTCGTTTGCTGAGTGGTTGCCACACTATTATGATGAAGTCCTGCTTGTACTTGAGCAAGAACTCAAATGGTACCTACAGCATTCTACAGAAAGTCATCAAGTGCTATTGTGTAATGGAGCTGTGGCAGTTCATGCCTGTTTGAGTGCGATCTTTGGCATGTTATGCTTGCATCCTATGAATTATGCTAATGAGCCTCTCACTGCCGAGCAGGTGCATGGTAGCGTTCCCGGACGACTACAAGTTATTGGTACCGGGGCTACTGATTGAGACCATGAACTCGATTTCTTCCAGCTTTGTTACTCGGATTGAGACCTTCACAACCGAGGCTCTTGCAGCATCCAGAGCTTTGGCTGCAGGTATTCTCCTTTTCCATCTGTATTTTAGATATAGCATCTTAAATCCTCAAGCGGACCTTTTGTTGTCTTATATTATTATTTTGTATCATTCAGGGGATCCTCTCTATTTAGTCTTCAATTTTCTGTCACTTCCTTTAATTGGTACACACTTTGTCTTTTTGAATCTTCTGAATTGCCAGGTGCTGAAGCCTCCCGAGATGGTCAATCCTCAATTTTGAATTTACTCATCGGACTACACAGCGTTTCCGAGGCTTTCTCGAAGAATGTAATGCACTTGCTCTCTGCAATCGACGTTGCTGAGTTGGCGAAGGTTCTTCAAGCAGTTTACCAACCGTATGAAGGTTATAAGCAAAAGTGAGCGCTTTAAAATCAACACTTACATGCTCGAGACAATGTCTCATACTGGATCAATGTGTACATTGCATACAAACAAATTGGTAGTGTATCTTGACCTGAAGTAATGTGATGTTTCAGGTATGGGGAGCTTGAACGCATTCAACTTCTGAGTGAAGTGGGAGCACTAGATCTACGAGGGGCAGTTTCCCGGGGCTTCGGTCAACGCGGGGTGGAGCTCAGTGAGACAGTGCGAAGAATGGAAGCATCAATTCCTGAGGTAACGATAGCACTGGAAGCTGCAGTCGAGCGGTGCATGAGCTTCACGGGCGGTGTGGAAGCTGAGGCTTTACTACGCACGCTGGACGAAGTCATACTTCACTACTTGGCGCTCTTGTTGGACAGTCTCAAGTCGCTGCGTTCAATATGTGGAGTTGACCGCATGCTAGAGTTTCTGGGAGCAAGCGACCCGACAAATCTCAAGAAGGATACCGACGCTCTTAAGAAGGAAGGAGCTAGCGACGTTGTACCGGAAGAGGAAGAGTGGACAATCGTACAAGGAGCACTTCAGCTTCTGACAGTTGCTGAAGGCCTGAGTAGCCGTTCAGCTGTGTTCGAAGCTTCTCTTCGAGCCACCCTGTCTCGGTTAAGCACTAGTTTGCAGCTCTCTCGTGCGCTCACGGGCTCCACTCCCCCTGCAGCCTCTGAGAACGAGAGCCTGGATGACACATCTGCAGGATCGGCACCAGCAGGCATTGATATCGCTATTTTACGATTGGTCAATTCTCCTGAGAAGGCTAGAAGACTCTCAGGCTTGTTGGAACAGGTCCCCACTATTCCTTTTCCCTTCAATTCCAAGCACTTAAGCATTGGCTGTACGCTGACATCACTATGATACTCGCAGGTTAAGGATCCGCAGTTCCACGCACTACCTCACACCTCCCAAAGGGTAGCTGCGTTCACGGAGGCCGTGAACGAGCTCGTGTACGAGGTTCTCATGTCGAAGGTCCGCACCAAGATTACAGACATGTCACGGGAGGCAGTCTGGAACGAGCAAGAGAAGGAGAACCCATTTGGCCTGCCAATGTTCAGTGCCTATGCATCCGAGTATGTGACGAGCATTGGAGAGTACTTGTTGACACTTCCTCAGCAGTTGCTTCCTTTAGCTACTGGTGGAAGTACCGAGGGCGTGGATGACGGTTCCGATGATGCACAATTCTTTGCAACGGAGTGGATGTTCAAGGTAATCAGATCCTGCCTGCCTGCCTGATCCCCTCCTTCAACATCAATAGTATCACAATACTCATAGTCGATTATGCTAAATTCCAAAGCACACAAAATTACTGCTGGGGTATAATTTCTCCTTTCTTTTTATTCTGGTTATCAATATATGATCCATTGCAACTTGCATAAACATAGGGCATGAATTTTCTCTGATGTATGCCATTGTGCTATCCACGATTGCTGCATTGTAACCGTGGCACATCTGCAGGTTGCTGAGGGGGCAATGGCTGTTTACATCGAGCAAGTCAGGGGGATTCAATCTCTAAGTGATAGAGGCGCAAACCAGCTCTCTGCCGACATTGAGTATTTAAGCAACGTACTGACAGCACTCTCCATGTCCATCCCACCTGCTCTTCACACGTTCCAAGTTTGTGTGTCGACCCCACGCAACAAATTGTCGGAGGTCGGAGAGCAGGATGGAATCGACAATGCCACCTTTCGTCTGGTTTGTAAGATGCGTCAAGTCAAGTTAGATTCAGCTTAGTAGAGTAATAGATTCTCCAATTGATTGATTGACTGATCATGTCAATGTTACATAAAGTTTAGTCCTTTCTTGCTCTAGTAGATTTGAGATATGATCTGTAGATGCCCGAGCTACCATTATCAGAATGAGCTGTACTGTACAACACTAGTGTCACCGACGGTTCAAGTGTCGGCAATGTGCCTAAATTCTCCATTTTGCCGACTGTTTTTATTGATGGATGTGACAGCAAGAAATACTGACATGCAATTCAGTTCCCTCTATATTAGTTTGTAATTTCTTCGTAACAATCATGTGGTATCCAAGGAGAAGATTGCGAGTGTTTGTTTGGGAGGGAAAGTATTTCTCCCCATGTCCAAAATGTTAAATCGATACGCTCTTTTTATTTTGTCCCAAAATGTTTGATCGGTTTCAAACAAGAACAAATACAACATGGTATTGAGCCCTTTGATCACCTCACGGTACTACTTCACTCATTCTATGCTTGCACATGATCAACTCACAAGTGGAAAAAACAATATTGTGGACACATATAGTATGAACTCTACTTGTTCTACTTTTGAGCATGATCAACTTACAATTGAAACCTTTGGCATACCGAGACTTTATGATTACTAGAGCAAATGTAATGAAATCATATCTCATTACAAAGCTCTTAGAGAGAGTTATCCATTCAACTAAACTCACTTCTTAAATCATGAAAATCGACCTCATGAAATCTGTAATATTGATAAAACATTATGGGCAGAGGGAGTAATTTTTTTTATCAAATTCTAATTTGAGAAACGAGATTCTAAATGACTTAAGTCAAGGACCTAAAATTTAAAAACTTCAAAATTAAAACCCAATATTCATTTTTAAAAGTTGATTCCCACGTACTGATGCAATGAGACTCTAGTTGTTCTTATGAGGGAATTGCGTGGTTAAACCTTAAAGGTCCTTCCACTCCTCAATCGGCAGCCCGAAATTGGATCTCAGCATCTTTTGGACTTGGGCAACATGAATAGTGCACTTTTTGAACTTGGGCAGCATGGATGAACCAATCAATGATGAGTTTGCAACCTCCTACAAGGTTTTGTGCAATCCCAACCTACCTACGACAATCCTTTCAAAGCACAAATCACTCATACAAATTGCGATTTGAATTGTAGGATTTCACTTTGTAGATGCATCACAAAAAGGTGACCGGAATGATATAAAAAAATAAGTGAAAATTTGAGAATCGAAAGAGTTACAGGCAAAATTCTGTTGGAAAACAGCCCGAGGGGCTGACAGGCGCCTTTAAGGGTTAAAAGGGTGAAAAATCTATGAAAGGAACTAAAGAGCCATGTTCTTTGTGAATCTAGTGATAATTTTTTTTTGTGAGATTGCTATTGTAATGTAATAAATATTTTTCTTCCGTTCGCGAGGGGATTTAATCTTTAGTGAAAAGCCATGTCATCCACCACACTTACCAAAAGTAGTACCCAATGTAGAATTTTAATTAACAAGTTTTCATGACAGTAGAGTTTTTGACTTGCTAAAAGCATAAATCTCAAATAGAATTCACATTCTTCATAGAATGTTTAGTTACATATATGCAATCATTGATTGAAAAAACAAGACCAATATCAAAATTGGCTAATTCGCACTACATAGACAAGGTGTCCAGAATCTAGCAGCCGTTCATGTTTGTTCATGTGTGACAGGGGCCTAGCCATTAATTTTAGATCTCTCCCCAAAGGCTTGTATGAAATAATAGAAAAGATCAACTATACATAGAAAAGCGCAAACTCAAGGCCCGCTTTTGGTGCAACGCTAGAATGCCAAAATTGGCATGGGAGCATTTACTCTAGTAGCCCGATTGATTCATCAACTATATCCTGAAACGGACCAAAATATTGTGCAACACTCACAAAATGAAGCTCTCATAAATATAAGAATCACCTCAAACCAAAATTTCAAAATTAGAATCGCAGCGAGAGAGTGGTGATCTCCTCACCAATCAAAAATGGTGGCGCTGCCGAATTGTTGTTTGTCGAGTTCCTTTTGGCCCAAACAATCTCATCATAGTCTGCACAACATTATCGTGGACCTCATCCTGATGTCCCACTTCTCCTTCTGCAAAAAGTGTGTGAGTCGCTTTTTTAGCGTGAAAGAAGATCTCGACTGCGTCGCCGCCTACCGCGATTTGCACTAAAGGTTGGACTTGCAATTCACTTATTCAACTTTGTCGATCTGCCCCAAAGCCCCTTCTTCAAGGTGATCCTGCACATCCGACGTGTCTCTGCTATTTTTGCCCCGACTTAATTAGATCTAGCGAGTAGACTCATTTTCTGTAAATTTTGCAATTTTAGGGCTTGAGATTTCTGTAGAGACCAACAACATTTCGCTCTTGTCATCAACATTTGTGGCATGTATGATTTTCCTCGTCTATCTTTGAATCACTCTCTCGTCAAAAAATTCAACGTTACAAATATATTGTGATGCTAGTAGTGTGAAATTGGTCTACTGGAGTCAAATGGCTTGTTTGAGTGATGAGATTTATGAATCCATAGGTCAAAGTTGTTAATGAATCATAGGCATATAAAGTAGTCTGTAGGTGATTTTGAGTGTACATTTTATAATGTTCAAAGATTTGATTTTGATTAATCCTAAAGTCTTGTAAAATCTAATCAACTCTTGTTAAGTTGTCCAAAAGTCACAAAATCCAATGTAGATACTAGAGAACTCAACATCATATATATCCAAATTCTTTAAACAAATTTAATATTATTTAAACCTCCAATTGTTGCTCATAGGCTTGTTTACCTTGTGGGCAACTAGGCAATGTCAACTGAACAATGCAAAGCTTTAAGACTTGCCTAAGTAACTTATAATCACTATATGTACCCATCTTAATAACCGAACCATGGTGTAGATATTAAAAAATGCACAATATGAACTACAATGCAATCAACTAGAACAAAGTGACGTTCTACACAACTTTGTTCAAAATGAGTACACTATCATTCTTCTAAAGCCTCATAGGAAAGCAAGCCCAATATGCAAGTCCAAGTTCAGTTCCAAAAATGTCTAGAAGAACCTGTGTCTACAATACTCGAGAAAAAATATCCAACTCGACCAAGTAATTATCAAAAGTCACCCAAATTATACAGCCTTTTGCCGTGCATGAGAACACCTTTGAGCTAGATAAGGAGATGGTTGCTCCAAGATATGGTCAATAATTTTAATGCAAAGCACCCACTTTGCTTTAATACCCCCTTCTATCTAAAAATAAATAATTAGAAGGGCATATATTTCTCAGGTACTGAATCCTTCCATATGTTGTCCGAGTAGCCTTTCTTTGGATGAAAGAAGTATTCATCAATCTCTCCTAGTACCATTGCATATATATACCCCCATGCACTCTCTCCAGTCCAAGTTGCGAAAGATGTCTCATACAATATAACTTTGACCATATACACTTATCAATGACTTCAGTAAATAAGTATAAATATAAATGAATAAGTGGATAATTGAGTGATATGTTTGAAAATTCACACGTCCAAATTTCCATGAAACAAAAATAATTTATTTTTTGAAATTTTTTAATAAATTATATTAATCTTTCACCTTATAATGACAACGGGAGAAACATAAAAATTTTACAAGTTTCGAAAGGCCACTTACAAGGAACATCCTTCTATATGATGATAGAGATACTCTTTTGCTTCTAACTCCAACAAATTAATAGGCTATTTTGCCCCTAAGTAGCAAAAGACAAAATAAGGGAGTATCAAACGCGAAGGCGGAAAGAAAAGTGAAAAGGGAAAAAGAAAGACAACCGGAAAGAAAAAGGAAGACAGCCGGAAAGAAAAAGAAATACAACCGGGATGAAAAAGAAAGACAACCGGAATGAAAATGAAAGACAACCGGAAAGAAAAAGAAAGACAACCGGAAAAGAAAGACAACAGGAATGAAAAAGAAGGATAACCGGAAAGGAAAAGTTACGGATCCTGTAAAAGGAAAACGTAGGAGAATTGCGAAAGGAAGTAAAAAGAGAAAACAATGCACTCTGGACACGAGGGCAATTCCACATGGAATTGTCATCGTGTACCCCTGACTGCCACCTTCGTGCTCTCGACAACAGCACACGGTGCGTCCACGCGACTCGAAAGCAATGCAACAAATCTAACACAAAATTTCTAATCCAGCATTTCCCGACCCCTCAAGCATTTGCGAATGCTTTCGTAGTTTATTGAGAATGGGAAGTTTACCGGATGAGCTCTGGACAAAGATTTTAGGGATGGGAGTAGAGAAAGGAGTGCTGGATTATCGAGACCTCTGCTCTTTAGCGTTCGTTTGCCGTCGTATCAGACGAATTTCTTCTTTGGAGTGTATTTGGCGACCGTTGTGGGAGCGCGACCAAGCGGAACTTGGTGGGAGCTCTGTTAAAGAAAAGGAGATCAAGAGCTTTAGGGATTTGTACAGAATAAGGTTAATTTCTTTCCTGAGCGATGCAATTTGGTTCTGAGGAGTTCTTCAATTAGGTTTCCTCCATGCGTCAATTTATTACCAATTTCCACCGAGAACGCGATATTCTCATTCGCCGCTTCTCACTCCAGGAACGATAGGAACATGTTTACAACTTTTCTCCTTAATCTCATCTTAGGTGCAAGTGTACTGATGAATAGAATCGAGGATGGAAGCAGTTTAGGGCTTCAGAGTATAATTGATGAAAATATTTCTGCGCAAATCAGTAGGAAGAATTTTGAATAAATAGTCCATAGTACAGATTCGGAGTTTAGTATTGGTTCCTCCTTTGATATTCAGAATCACATGGATAGATCGTGGTCTGGTATCTTGCGGAAGATTCATCATTCTTCTTGAACGATGAAGATTTTCGAGTGTCTGATGCGTTGATGAAGTCCTTAAAGCCAAAATTCTGGGATACGTATGATTTCATGGACCTGCATCGAGATGTGGCAGCTTGAGATATATGCAATGATATGAGACTGAAAGGCTTGAACTGTTTTCGAGAAATCCATCTTATTTGGAGAATATACGTTATCGACGTAGGTTTGAAAAAGTAAGAGCAGCGAAAATGGCAGCACACAAGCGGCGTGTTCTACGAGTGGAAAGTCATATAACAGTGCTGCAAAAGGAAGCTCAAATTACTCAATCAGCCATCGAAGAGGAACGCAACAAGCTCTCGGCGGCTGTGGCGGAGCTGAAACGTTTTGAATTAGCGTGGTGAGACATCTTTTTCTTAAATGCATGAATGTACAAGGCTATCTTCTACTGTCATGTGCAAACATCTGAATTATCTTGCATCTTACAGTTCAATGCTGTTAATTGGAGACGTTTCGAGTCCTAAACTCCTACTTTTATTTGTTATGGTCCAGCCGTTCGTCGATTGCATTACAGATCTGGCAACCACAAGCAGTTCGTTCCCGACAGCACGAGGTTTTGGAGCAGGAGACTGTAAACGTAGGTGCTCGGCAAAGATCCTTGCAGATGGAAATCAATGTTTGTCGCTATCGCGTTCAACAATTTGAGAAGAGCCTGGTATACATTCACTATTTCTTTGTCTTATTTGGCTTGTCATTCATCTAAGGTCTCAAATTCGTAAGAACTACTATTGTACTGGGCTGTACTGATAGAAGCATTTGTCTTCACAGCAAGCGAAGAGAAGTGCAATTGAGAAAAGCAAGAGGGAGTTGGAAGCCTTGACATTTAATCCCTCCCGCCAGCTCCAAGCTGATGAGAAAGCAGACCGCAAAGCGGCCCAAAAGAGGAAACGTGATATTTCTTCGTCAAGTTCACAAACGCCTCAGTCTGTATAGATTTGACACTCAGATTTCTTATTAGAACCCTATATATACACCATCTATGGCATTTTAGAAAGAAACGCATGATTTGCGAAAGGAACAGCCTTTGGGGCCATGCGCACGACAACATCTTGGAGGCTGACGCCACAGTGGTACAGAGTCTGACCTATGTCATTCGTCTCTTCAAATTAGAAATATATATTTTTAAAGTAGAAGTTGTATTAGGGTTAATGGCTGAACAATTTGGATCTCTGTTGCTTAAATGTTTGACTTGTGATGTCTTTGGATGCAGGAGTTGAGAGTAATGATATCCTGTTTGTGGGAGCACGACTATTATCCTTGAACAGCTAATAGAAGCCATTTTGCCTCGTGTAAGGAACAGGAAGGCTATAGCTTCGTGAGTGAGCAGCTAATAGAAGCCATTTTGCCTCGTGTAAGGAACAGGAAGGCTATTGCTTCGTGAGTGAGGAATCACGACTGCCGTATCATCTTCAACTCAAAGGGCACATTTTTTCACTTGTGCAACTTTCTTATTTACAACATCTCTCAGGTCTTATTGTTTATTGTTTATGTGTGCCATTTATCATCGTATCTGTGACCAACTCTTAGAACAATTGTAGATGACCTCGTTGAGAAAGATGTCTAAGTTGTGTATTCAAGATTTAAATTTCCGGGGTTGTGATTTTCATCATCTTCACCTCTGTTTCAGTGTCAAGGTTAGGGTTAGCGAGATACAAGCACTAGGAACGTGCAAGTTTATTAAGGATGATGTTGTGCAGTCGGACTTATTATCATATGCTTTTTCTTTATAGATGCAAGCTTACATCTATAGTGGTAGCAATGGCCACCTTCAAAGATCATCATATGGTACAAGCTAGCTAGACCTGTAAACGTAAAGACATTTTCCTTTGGGCTTGAACTTTTTCTCTCTAACTCTTCAGCACGTAACATGGCGTAATCGCCATGTCGTCCGGCCACGAAGAATTTCGTGTTGACCTGCATCTTGGGTCCGGAGGAGATGCGTATACTCGCAAAGTGCCCCAGAACTGCTCTTGGCCAATTCATTAGATTCACTCTGGTGGCCATTGATGCTGGACAAGGCGCTCGTCAAGGACTCCACTATGTCGGTGCTGTGACATTCTCTCCGGTACTCCAGAACTATGCTCGCCAGCTTATGCGTTTTCATGTGGTCGATTGGTATGCTCTGCAACCGCAACCATGAGTTTACGATTTTCAGTTTCACTGTAAGTAACTGGCGAAGGGAAGAGTATTAAGTGGGATTCGACACGTACTTCCAGGATCCAGCTGATGTACTTGAGGTTGTTCACGTGTTGGTTCATGTCCAGGTCCGCAAGACTGGATGTGAGCTGCGAGCAGACATGTTTGGCTGAGACTTCATCCAGTTTGGAGATTCTGGGAGCAGCGCATTCGTGTTGATGAAATGCTGAGCGATCGTTCGCGAAGCTGGGCTGAATCTCAGAGCGCACGTCGTCAGGGATTCTGGACAAGCGCCGCGTGGTGGCGTGCATCATGCACCACGTGCTGGTGGCGCGGGCCAGCACTTCGCCCGTTTGGAACGATCGCATCACCCAGTCGCGGCGCATTCCGTTCTTCCCCGCTTGTGCCACCCACGAGTCGATCTCGATCACCTCCGGCCTGCACGCACGCAGTCAACCATCGTAAGCACGAAATCAATCTGGTGTGGAAGAGGATCATTCATCCGTAAAAAGATGGAAGTAGTTACCAGGCAGGGTATCGAGCCACGTCCACTTGCATTTTGGTGACGACCCAGATGAGGCCTTGGCGGTTCATGGCGTGAGTGGCACCAAAGCCATCGCCAGCGATGCCCAAGAGCTGGACGTGATTGAGCGCCATCTCCTGGAACAAGCTGAGAATCTCGCGAATGGACGTGGACTTGTCAGCACCCACTTCGTAGGAGCGGATGACGAAGAGCTGTCGGTAGACGAGAGCATTGTCGTCTGCAAAGCCACCCTGACGCAGCTGGTGGAGGGGGATCAACTCGCGCGGCACCACTGCTCTCTCCCCAGCAACATCATCGCTGCCAATCTTCTTGTGCACAACTGCTCTCTCCCCAGCAACATCGCTGCCATTCTTCTTGCGAGAGTGGCGCGTCTCTTCTACTGAAAATGCGCGCTCCAGGAGCACAGCCTGCACCGCTGCAGGTTGCTTCTTCCATCGCATGCAACGAACTGACGGCAATCTCAGAATTTCCGAGCACTGTCTCTCTCCAATCCCAGAGGTGAGCCCTGAACCCCGTAATGTAACTGGCATGTCTCCAATCGCTGCCATTGCGAAACGTCAGTTATGTCATCCTAATGCTATTCTCTGACACAGCACTGAAAAATGAATAACTGCCAATCAGTATCTCTCGGACGACGGAATACATACGGTCTCAGTATGCTATACACCAACTGCAAGCTCTGTTCTGGTTTGTGAAGTTCCTTGCCGAAGAATGGAATCCTTTTTGAATATATTCACTCATTTATATTCACTGGATTGGATTCGGCTTTCCTTGCATCGGTAGATCTGAAGTTTGTCTGGAAGACCTTGAAGTTCTGTTGTTTCAGGTAGGTGAAACCCAGTGACGCCACTGATGGGGCCAGTTTCACCAGATTTGTTCAGCAACTCCGTTGAAAGGTTGAAAGCGAGCTACAGCTGCCTTGTGGAAATGGAAGCTTTTATGATTCATTTTTAGATGCAGATCGGCGGTGTGGTTGACTGTGAACCAATTGCATCTGTGATCAACTTTCAAAGTAGCAATGACCAGAGTGGTATTTTTCGTCGAATCCGTCAACTTCCGTCGAAATGGCTCTCTTTTAAGTTTCCCTGAACTTTGGACATCCAAGTGTCATTAACTTATACCTCAAATGATATTTACATTATTTGTCTCAAAAGAAAGAATATAAAAGGAAAAGTGCCATTGGCTCCTCAAATGGTTGACAAGTCATTTGTTTTTAAAGTGTTAATAAATAAATAAATAAATAGTAAATGTTAGTAAATAAAGTGTTATTTAAAAATATATGAAAATGTCATTGAGTCAGTGCAAGTTCGATACGAAGAGTGATTTACAACATTTGTAAAAGTTTTTGGTGTTGCAAGTATTTCATCTCATCTCAAGTAAAATATAAAAAGTATTTTTTTAATCGATTTTGATGTTCACATTGTTCAAATTTTACTCATTGAAGGTGAAACGGTCTATATATCCTAATGGTTGTGCATATCTTCTCGTCAAGATTGTTCTTGCTTCTAAATTCCTCTTCCATCAGGAGTTAATTACTCCTGAAGTTCACTTCTCAAGTTAGAGTGTGCAAAAATTTGTCAAAATTGTGTTATAATCCCATATATGATCCCAAGACTTGCCCCAAATTTATATCCTATAGATACTTTTAAACTTCACCAAAATTTGAAACTAGAGTATCCTTGTGTGACTAGCTAAGCTCGTGGACGGCACATACTGGGAGGACCTCAATTTTCTCACCCTAATGTAATCGGGGAGACTTACATCATTTTTCCCCTATGACGCCAACAAACTCCTAGTCTCGTCAAATTGACGTCACTTGTCGTAAGTTCTCGCTCTCGCTACAGCAACAAGACAAAAAACCTTACTTGTCTCATTGGGCATGAAAATCATTGCTTTCTAAGACTCTCGTTGGTCAAATTGAGAACCGTTGGCAGGGAGTATTGAGTAGAATTCTCCTAAACCACTTCTGGCACCTTGAGGTTTACAGGAAAGCTCACGCCATCCGCCGTTTGGAGTGACCAATTTGCGAGCACCACAAGAAATGATCACCTTTTCAAGTTTTATACTTTCAACTGTATATGTAGAAGAGCTTCCAATGCATGGCAATTTAGATGAGATGTACATCAATGTATCAAATGTACATCTCATCTAAAATTGTGTTTTTCAAATGAATAAGAGTTTTGTCTAATAAGACAACACTGCCCCAAATGAAATACCACAAATCTACCAGAATGTGATTTTACATTCCTTAAATCTACAATTTTCTCAAAAGCACATGTAATGTCGCAAATTTCAAAAAGCTCGCCATCAGTTTCACCACAAATCTGCAAAAAGAGAATCCTACCTCTCTTCTTTTTCTTTTTCTTTCTTTGCATGTCACGAGCACAAGTCAGAACATGCACATTCCTTCAACTGAATGTCAAACAAAAGGTGACTCAACATTCATGGCTGATTTAACAGTGTTTGCTGAAACTGCGTTGTACACGGCAGCCACATTCACTCCTGAAAACGATCGGTCAGTCTCCTTTGCTTTGAACCAATGGTCAAATTGCATTATTCAAACTGTACTAGTACCATCATAATTTGTATCACTTGGAATATCCCCATCACACACCTTAAATGTTTCAGAACACCCAACTCTTGAAAGCCTTGAAAGCTTTTGTCACACAAATGTTCTAATTTCACATGCACGACATATGGGGACTTTCATCAAAATGGCATTGATAATTTCAAGTACCATTCTCCCACTTTTGTCCCGATTTTACGTGTTTTCTGTAACCTCCCTAAAAGTGCCACTTTTGAGGAATATTGAGAATTATCGTTTCTATCGTTGTCTTTCAATGCAAGTACTTTCTATGGTGATTATCTGATCCTGCTGCAGGACCACAGTCACGCGTCGGCGCGGTCGGCGCCCCTGATTTCAACAAGGTTGCTGAGTGAATTAGGTGAGAGGCACAACAATTCGCAAAGACAGCCACTTTCACAGCGACAATGCACCCTCCTCCACGAAGCCCAGGCAAGTCAAGCCATTAGGTGCAGCCCGTGTACACTTGAACAATTGCTCAAGAATGTATACAAGTACCAAAGCTAGAATGCATCAATCGCAACTCTCGAATCTCCAACTTCGAGCTTCAGAATCGACTTGCAGTAGTAAGTGCATTTGGCAGTGATTGTATACAAGTGAGATCCGAGTGAGAACATTTGAGCGATGGCAGCAATTAAGATTCAGCCAGTCTCGTTATGGGGTTCAACGCTCACGTCTGGGATTGGCGAGAGGCAGAGCTCGGAGATTCGTTGTAAAAGGCGGCCTACAGCGGTGCAAGCTGTGCTCCTGGAGCGCGCAATTTCAGTGGAAGAGTTGCGCCACTCTCGCAAGAAGAATGGCAGCTATGTTGCTGGGGAGAGAGCAGTGGTGCACAAGAAGATTGGCAGCGATGATGTTGCTGGGGAGAGAGCAGTGGTGCCGCGCGAGTTGATCCCCCTCCACCAGCTGCGTCAGGGTGGCTTTGCAGACGACAATGCTCTCGTCTACCGACAGCTCTTCGTCATCCGCTCCTACGAAGTGGGTGCTGACAAGTCCACGTCCATTCGCGAGATTCTCAGCTTGTTCCAGGAGATGGCGCTCAATCACGTCCAGCTCTTGGGCATCGCTGGCGATGGCTTTGGTGCCACTCACGCCATGAACCGCCAAGGCCTCATCTGGGTCGTCACCAAAATGCAAGTGGACGTGGCTCGATATCCTGCCTGGTAACTACTTCCATCTTTTTACGGATGAATGATCCTCTTCCACACCAGATTGATTTCGTGCTGACGATGGTTGACTGCGTGCGTGCAGGCCGGAGGTGATCGAGATCGACTCGTGGGTGGCACAAGCGGGGAAGAACGGGATGCGCCGCGACTGGGTCATGCGATCGTTCCAAACGGGCGAAGTGCTGGCCCGCGCCACCAGCACGTGGTGCATGATGCACGCCACCACGCGGCGCTTGTCCAAATTCCCTGATGACGTGCGCTCTGAGGTTGAGCCCAGCTTCGCGAACGATCTCTCTGCATATCTCCAACACGAATGTGCTGCCCCCAGAATCTCCAAACTGGATGAAGTCTCAGCCAAACATGTCTGCTCGCAGCTCACATCCAGTCTTGCGGATCTGGACATGAACCAACACGTGAACAACCTCAAGTACATCAGCTGGATCCTGGAAGTACGTGTCGTATCTCACTTAATACTCTTCCCTTCGCCACTTACTTACAAAGAAACTGAATATCTAAAATTCACGGTTGCGGTTGCAGAGCATACCAGTCGATCACATGAAATCGCACATGCTGGCGAGCATAGTCCTGGAGTACCGGAGAGAATGTCACAGCGCCGACATCGTGGAGTCTCTAACAGGATCCAAGTCCACCATCGAAGACCAGGAGAGTACCGAATCTGATGCATGTTGTTTCTACACGCATCTTCTCCGAATTCAAGATGCGACTCAACAGGAGATTCTTCGCGGCAAGACGACATGGCGATCACGCCATGAGACTTGCTGATCACCCGCCGACAATTTCAAGCTCGATACGTTCACCGGATCATCTGACCTAGATCTATGTTTGTCTGGTTCTAGCAACACCAAAGCATTGTCCAGTGTTTCAAGTTTGTATCAGAAAAGTTACACAGATATGATCTTGGTTAGTGTTGCGGTGTCCTTCTTTCTATGTCTCCAAAAAACAGGAGATTCTTTTACTATATTTCATTAATCCATTTTTGTTGAATTGGGAAATTTTCTTTCTTCATTTTGATCACTTTTCATATTTGAATGTATCGCTAAAATGTTCATATTTGAGGCGATCAATTTGACAAGTATTGCTTCCTTAGCTCCAAAACAATTGTTGTCTTTTGGAGCTTCCCAAAATAAGTGTTTTCTTTCAAAAGTCGATAAATGTATTGTTAAACATAGTTGCTTCATCAACACTATCTATTGTCAAACATAGTTGCTTTATCAAGATTTAAGATGATGATATACTCTTTTACTTTTATGATGGTTTTGATAGTGGTTTGTCATCAGAATATCAAATAATAAATCGGTTGACCTTTGAGAATTGATTTCTGAAATCACCATAGATTTAAGGTTGAGGTCAGGATGCTATTGATATGCAAGCAAAGTGAGGAATTGTTGAACTTCATCATTGAAGAAGATCTACGTGGCCAAGTTCTTTGTTGAGATTTTTTGACCAAGATGGAGCTTTAGACTTTCAACACTATCTATACAATATTCATTTACAAATAACATCAAAGAATCTCGAGGAATTTTTTAGTTCAGTCGTATGGTTACTTCACCAATTAAAGATTAATTGTTTGGGGAGATTTGAGCATTTGTATATTTTTGAGGAACTTCTCGAGTAATTTTTTTAATCTGATGTTCTTGTTTACAAAGCATTGGGGGAGCCCACGACTTGTTACATCTAAATTACTCCAAGTTCAAATGTAGTCAAATGTAGCATATAGAATATTCTTGAACTAGCCATTACCTCTTATTTTTGTCTACATATCTATCGTGTTACACAAAAGTAGGAGAAAGTTATTTTACATATAATTACAATATTGTACTAATTATCATGTCAGTGACTTCTATGCGCTATACTACCAACAACGTCATCAACCTCTAAATAAGAGAGCGATTGCTCTCTATTTCGTGCAAAAGAAGTTTCTTGAACCAAGCCACAGAGGATTTGGGGATGCGTTTGAGACCATTTTTGTAATCAACATAGAAGAGCCCAAATCGATAATTCAAACCATCTAACCACTCAAAGTTGTCTAGAAATGACCACACAAAGTAGCCTCCAATGTTGGATCCATTTCTGCAAAAGACAACCTAATTTATTAGTGGACTAGTCATTTTCAAGATTGTTGCATACCAACTTCCAGGACAAGTAATTATTCTAAAAAACTCAAATTTTACAAGAGGAAGTAAATAGTAATTGATGATATATAGAATAGACAGCCGTGTGAATTTTGCAGATATTTCTTAGGTTTGATATGTGTCGATTCTTGCTATGAATGTTCAACTCTATAAACAACAAGAAAGTTAGATATAATTGTTGAAATGTAGTCATAAATTCTCTTCTATGGAATCTTAAGTAAGATGAAAGCAACATCTCTTAGATGTACTCTATGGTTTGAACAAGCTTATTGTGAAGTTGTCCGATTGGAATTTTTTTTTCTACTATTCAGACAAGTTTTAGAATATTTTTCATGAAGGGATCTCTCTATTAGTTACTTTGACAATTTCAAAACTCCATAATTATTAATGTAGTATCTTCTTTATATTGTGCTTAAGATTAAAAAGCCAACTTAAATTTGAAGTTACACCTTTCACTCAATGAAGTCATCATGGGATGAAAAGTCATTCTAATAGAGTACCTGAGGGCATCAACGATATAGATGAGATAATCATGATGAGATTGAACTCGAAAATCATCTTGGAGTACCGTTTCTAGAGACCCCATAAGTCTATCGGAAGTATCAAAACCTACATAAAAGAAGCCCACAATCTTGAGTGTAAGAAGTTATATTTATTTTCTAAAGTGACTTTATGTTCATCATTGTTCGACATGCTCAAATAAGAAATTTGTAAAAACAACTACAAAAACACCTAGAAAAATGTGTCAAAGTATACAACTCTACAACTATCTTTCATCTTTCTACACAAACTTTCATGACACCTATTTGGCAGATATGCATCTATAGTATTATATCAATTCTAGATTCTTAATGTGTCCAACACATTAGGCACATGTTTGTCTAATATTTAATATGCTATGAATATTTAACTAAGCATTCAGGTAGAAGTAAAATATTGAAATTTTCAATGAGAAACATACCATTTTCTGTAATGTAGATTAGTGGATTGTTGTAGAGGACTCGGAAACGATCCAATACTTTGCAAATACCCCATGGAACAATTTGTAGCCAATCGGATCCTGCCTGTAAAAATGAAACAATATAAGCACATAAGATATATTTAAAAAGGTCATTTGCATGAAACCTCAAGACGCTTTGCAGAAGAAGTCAAGTTGCTTATGGGGCCAATGGAGAGAAAAAAGTCCTCTTATGGGATTGGCAAATTCAAGATATTCTATAGAAACGAATCAATCACATGTGAGAATTTTTGCCCTCTTGTGGCCCTACAAACAACGTGACTCTCCTTGTAAAGCATCCCTCAGATGCATCCTCAGGTATGTGTACCTTTGGACCAATTGGAACACCATCCTTGGAATCTGCAAGTGCACACTTTCCATAAGTTAGAACAAGATTTAAAGAACTATGTACGACCTAAGAAAATATGACAATTCAATTATAGTGCAACATTTGCATTTGGCATTTGCATCTTAAATCTCAATCACAAGAGCTTGATCAAATTTGATCTATAAGACTTGTCCTCTTTTGATGGATTTCTTGGTTTCTAAGTTTTTTCCAAATTGGTTGTCTGAAACATGAGAGGAAGACTTTTGATTAGCAAGTATCATAGGTCTAAAGAAGTAATTGGGAAATATGAAGTCCTCCTCTCGCAGAATCAAGATGATGGGTACTAGTTTTATTTTCCTATTAGTGCTAGTCACTCGAAGACTAGCTCTTTTGCTTCTCTCTATAAGACATCCAAAAATAGAACATGTTTACCAAGTTATCAATTGCAACAAAAGTATAACAACAAAAATATTGACCAAAAATTTGTAGAAGGAAAGAAGATTAACCGGGTGAGGGCGCTATTCTTGCATCATGAAACTCCACTCCGCACAAAGAAAACTCAGGTCCATTGGGATCATCTTTAACGTAAAAGCTTGTATAATGGTTAACTCCTATGAAATCAAAAGAGCCTCGCAATGCCTTAGCCTCCTCCTCCGTGAACCTTGGAAGCCGGTCCCCAAGGTCGATTTGCATGCCGATAGGATAATGGCCGTACACAAGCGGATCCATAAGCCTGCAATGAAAACCCATCACTTCGTTGCAACAATTCTAATACCCTCGTACACGAATCAAACTTAACACATAATGGTAGTTTACAAACTATGACCTTGAGACCTTGAGAACATTGTTCTAATTGTAGTTTGATTCACTTGTGAATTTTGAAATTTATGCTAAAGCATATCAAGTCGCATTCTTTGTTGCACCACTAGATAATTACACATGATATATTTAATGTTGACCATTAAATTTAGCTATGGACATCTCAGAATGCTTCTTTCTATGCTCTATCTATTGTACTCTATTCTTCTTTCTAATATAGAATGTGTTATAGAATGGGTTACGCATACTTCGCATTAACTCCTAGAGTCGAAATCCACCACAAAAGACATGATGTTGTTTTTGCAAAAACTGAAACTTTGACTAAATATAACTCAAGATCCGTACGGTTGAATTTGATGAAAAAATTTGGCAAGTAAACTAATTGGATAGCTCTAAACAAGATCCTACAGTTAGATTACCCAAAATCTAATAAAATGAGATTTTTTCTTGGCCATGTAGAGGTTCTCCTTAAGGGGTTGATTAGAATTGGGTATGGCACAATATTTATTATGAAGAAGTTGGAAAATTAGAGTGTACCATTCCATTTGCCACATCATCCCTCGATTGGCTGCATCAATGTCCACTTGAAGATCCGAGATGGGCTCTAGCCATTGCACATCTAGAATCATACCAATTGATCCTCTTTGATGCTGCATAACACACCCAAATTTAATAAAAATTAAATTAAATTAAAAATTAAATTCAGTGTCAAGGCGGTTATTGAATTTTGATATCCTCCTCAAGATAACTCCGGACACTAAATTCAATTCAGGTTCTCCCCTGGAATTTCCAAATATAGAGGGGTTAATAAAAGGGTGCCTCGTATTTTTTTGCATATAAGCCCTTAAATTTCCATGTAGAGGCCCTGTAGGGTAAAACGTGGCGTAGACCCCAAATTCATTGTAATAAGTGTATTGGTAGCAAAGAGATTCTGAGTACTAATACATAATGATCTCACAATCTACAAAGCCTCATGACTCAAAATTTCACCCACATGATGTACATTCAATATGTTTACCATATGATGTACAATATGTTTACCACGAGATTATACACTGAAGAACTTACCTTTAATTTCATTCATGACACTTTCTTTTGAGTTTTTTTTTTTTTCCTTTTTCTTTCTTTTTTGTTACAATTGAGTCAAACCATTCGAGGTTTAACTTCTTTCAGACTTCATCAAACTCATTTGAAAAACTAACTGTGCAAATACAAGAATATTCCTGTACTCGGGTAACCTTGGAAAAAGGTGCTATTACCTGGAATTTGGAGCGGTAAATATGCACGGCTCGAGCATGAGAGAGGAGCATGTGGTGCGCAATTGCATAAGGCTTGTAATGAGGATCACCACAATACTCCAATCGACAACCCACATCTCCAAAATTGAATACATTGTGATGAATCTCATTCATTGTACCCCAATGCTTCACCCGGTCACCAAATAACCAAAAACAAAGCTCTGCGTATTCTCCAAAGATTGACCTGCACACACAAAGGTATTCGCCAACTCTTCTAAGTTATCAATCTACCCCCTAAACTTAAGTGGCCCAAATGAGTCACTTCGAAATCAATCTTTTTAGAAATTTCAATGGTTTGATCTTGTTTATAAAACAAACTAATTAGTCCAAGTTTTATTGAATTTGGCCTTGCGTACATTCACTCGAAGTTCCATTAATTTTGTGTAAAAAGCAAAAATCTTGTTTTGAGATTCATTTTGATCACATGTAGGGGTTGAAAATGTTTTTGGCTGGAGTCTTGTAATAAAGTCGGGATGCCAAAAGATTAGGGATTGTCTTCAAGTGTATATATAATAATGAAGAAATGCAAGATATTAATCTTTAACCCTTAAACGTCTAGCTATATGGATTTGGGCAGCCCGGTATTGGATCATAGCATCTTTTGGACTTGGGCATCATGAATAGTGCACTTTTTGAACTTGGGCATCATGAATGATCTAATCAATGATGAGCTTGCAACCTCCTACAAGTATTGTACAATCCCAAACTACCTACGACAATCCTTTCAAAGCACAAAATCACTCATAAAAATTGTGATTTGAATTCTAAAATTTCACTTTATGAATGCATCAGAAGAAGGTGACCAGTTTGACATCAAAATATAAGTGAAAAGTTGAGTACATTGAGAGCTACAGAGAAGATTCTGTTGGAATCGGACCCCTCGGGTCACCTTGGACGTTTAAGGGTTAAGGAAGCCTGATGAGCTTTTATCCAAGAGAATCTCCTTTGCAGCTTTCACTATACTCAACTTTTTAGTTTTTTTAGTCAGATTTGAATATTGAATTCGTCACCTTCTTATGATGCATTCAAAAAGTGAAATTTTACAATTCAAAGTTCACAATTTATATGATTGACTTTGTGTGCTCTGAAAGGATTGTGGTACGTAGGTAGGTTGGGGTCGTACATAACCTTGTAAAAGGAGGTTGCAAGCTCATCATTGATTGGTTCATTCATGATACCCAAGTCAAAAAGTGCACTATTCATGATGCCGTCCAAGTCCAAAAGATATTGTGATCCAATTTTGGGCTGCCCGTTTCAAACCTCACGGGCGTTTTAAGGGTTAAGATGAAAGAGTGCTGAAATTGAAGACAAACCACAGTGAAAGCTTACACAATCTCAGGGCTGGTCCAACCACCAAGGGAGTCCTGTAACGCTTGCGGCAAATCCCAGTGGTAGAGCATCACCCATGGCCTGATACCGCGCGCTAGCAACGCGTCTATCAATCGGTTGTAGTAGGCTACACCTTCCCAGTTCACTTGCCCTCGTCCTACTGCACAGATGATTGGATTTTGCAATACTCCACAATTAACGTACAATCTCCACAACTATGCGGATTCAATGGGAATACTCCATTTTCCAAGTACAAACTCTGAAGCTTGCTCGTGGAGCTCATGAATCTCATCCCTGTATCGACGAACAGCACTATGATCCAAGAAGAAGCAGATAAAGGTGTACCTGGAAAGATGCGAGACCACGAGATGGAGAATCGGTACGCGTCCAGACCAACGTCGGCCATGAGCTTCACGTCCTCCTCGTACCGATGGTACTGATCACACGCTTCATCGCCCGTTGAGTTGTCCGCGATCGTTCCTGCAGGCCACTTTCCTCAGCGTCATGCATGCAGAGTACTGGAAACTGAAATTGGAGAATTGATCGAAGTGATTTCAGAGCATCCTGCAGGCCATTCTTCGGAATGAACCAGAGCACTACAACCTGAACCTATCGAAGTGATTTAGCATCCTGCTGGCAACATTCCTAAGAACCCGCAGAGCACTAGAAACTGAAACGGGAGACTTTGTCACAGTAATTGTGCATCCTGCAGGCCAACTTCCTCAGAACCGGAGCACAAGAAACTGGAATGGGATCAAAAACTGGTCGAAGAGATTGATCGAGCACCTGGAAGATGGCTGTGCGTGTCCCAAACACTAGGACCTCGACCTCCTTCGTTAGCGGCTCCTTCCACCTGCAAGCAAGCAAGCATCGATCAATAAGTATCGGAAGCAGGATTAGAGGTGCACTCTTTTGATCCATCCTAGCCTGACCTGGTAAGCGGAGGTGGACGTTCCGAACACGAAGCCGTGTGGAAAATCGCGCCGGCTGAGTTCGCCATAGCTCGCTTGAACAAGCTCAAACACCAGCAGCAACAGGCTCACCGCCAGCCACACACGGCTTGTGTGATCACCGCCCAGCGCCATAGCCGTGGACAGGCTCTGTCGAGATGCCGATCTCCCCGACATACAGCAGGAATGAATCGACCATGATGAATCGCACCCTTTATTGGTAGGATGTCAATGTTTGTGTACTAGTTTGAAAAGGTTTATTTAACAGGTCTTTACTGCCAGGAAAGTCCCGTACGGTACGTGTGTACGACTGTCATTTGCATGAACAGAATGTCCACTTTATGAACATTTGTACGTGCCCTCCGGCAGAACAGGGCTAACGATTATTTCGAATCTGTGCACAAAAAGATCAGATAACTTGTTACTCTCCATTACGCATTGAATGTATCAACGTCGCTGTGGCGTAAGCGTAATTGTAGTTTGAAGCGCGATGTTTTCATGTTTCAGCATCACAATGGCGTGTGTGTGGTTGTGCTGTACATAATTTTATACCATCCTTTAGGAACACAACAAGTTTTCAAGGAAACACCATTACGTACCAGCTAGCTAAGTGTAGCATTCACTGTAGCAGATAGCGTGAATACATGTGTAAGTTTCGGGAGTTAAGGTTTGATACAATCAAAGGATAGCCACCTATGGACTGAATCTCTTCAATCATCCCACGTTTTTTTTTGGTGTTGATCGAGTTCCTTCGAAGGTGAGTAAGCGGCACAGTCTTATGCCGCTTACTCACCAGCACACAATTCAGACCCTCACAATTCCTTGACCACTAAGAGTAGTATGAATTTCATGCATGCTAAGATTGCATGATAGAGCATGTCTAGGCAGTTTTTTTTTCTTGCAAGAGCTTGAACTATCGCTCCCTCCGGTACCTGAGCTTCCGGAAGCCCGTGGAGATGCTGTTACAAACTATATATCGTCTCTGCAACAAACTTAGAGCCCTAAGTTTGATAGAATCACACATTCTTTCACTTCGGAAAGCATAGTGTACGGTACAATAACTGCAAGGCAATTCTATACAATCATTCTTTATCCTGCACTAACCTTGGTACTTAGAACTTATCGTCTGCAACAGGTGCACTCAAAACAGCATTATTGAGTTGAATGTATTTTTGAATTTCTCTATGTACGTACTCTGGTGTCTATGTCAAAAGTTCGGGCCTGTTGACTGACATTGACCATCAACCTTCAAAAAATATCTCAGAAGAAGAGTGGTGTACAGTATATATGGGAGAGTGCTCAATGATGAGAGTGCTCAAGAGTGCTTTCTGATTTCCTAATATGAAGTGAAGTAAACAGTGTAAGCGATTTTTAGTAAACGGAAGGATAGTCAGAGTGGATTCATCATTTTTGAACTCTTCTACAATTCTGCTATGTATTCTTAGAGATTGTCTTATATTTGTGTTTTCTACTTTTGCACCCTGTAATGTTTACTAGGAGGACATCCTACTGTTGAGTGAAGAAGCTCTTATGTACAGTACATGTGGGTGAAGAAGCCTAGTGCTTCATTATTCATTAATGATACCGCTCCAGTTTTGAGTACTGTGTGCATGTGAGGTTGGGTACTGTACTGTACGTAGGGCTCATGCAGTACGAGTCCTATCAGTGGCCTTGGTCATTGCTGTGCAACTTTGGCTTTTGCGGATTCCAGCCGTCATTGAAGACTCTTGTCCGTCAGGGTCACAGGTGCCTTCCTTCTCATTTCTTATCGATACAATCGAAGGTAGCACATTCACAACGTTCACATGTGCATTAGTCTGTGCATGTTCTTTAACTCCTAAAGTTGCATGTTCTTTAACTCCTAAAGTTGCATGTTCTTTAACTCCTAAAGTTGCATGTTTTTTAACTCCTAAAGTTGCATGTAGCCAATTTATTGTCGTTTTGACGGCTTTGGTGGGGCTCATGTTCACTTTTGATTTGCATTACAAAGTCAAAATTCTTTTTGGATATCGTATAGACTTTTTCATGCACCATTTAACCTTTTAAAAAAACTTGTCCTTTAGTGATTCTTCACTCCTAAATTTAGCTACACTAATTTACATAAACATGAACATTATAAGTTTTTACTGTTGTTCAATAATTTTACCCACTATATTGGCCAAGATGGGGGTCCTTATATAGTATCAGAATCAATGCTCTTGGTAAATTTTTTTTAAACAAAAGTAAAAACTTATAGCATTTTCAAATCTTATAATAATCTAACACTAATTATCAAATTTAGTGTTAGTACTAGAGCATGATGAAAGTATGTCCTCATATTTCCTAACGGAAAACAATTAGGTTGTAGTAACTCTATAAATTCATTAGGGATTGAGATTTTATTTCTTTTCAAGTTTGATTTTCAGTATGTGTATACAGGTGTTCTCACCGTTTGTCTTTTCTCACATGATAATTTCCTTTACCATCAAATATAGGCTTGTGGCAAAGATAGAAAATACTCATGTGAAAATCAAGCATGTAGAGCTTATGTAAACATGTACCTAACTTGCATAGAAACAAGAATTCGAGTAGCCTCAAATGAAAATTTGATTTTAAATAGGATTTTTTGGGCTCCAAAACATTGCGATTTCTTTTGACAAGAAAAAGGGGGGGGGGGGGGAATTCTCCAACTTTGAACGTTATGATTTGACAAATGGTAAGAAATTGTAGTCTAAGATTTGATGTACATGATCATGTGCAAGTCAGATACTAGATTCTACCCTTAAAGATTTTCAAAATACTTTGTAAGATTAGATATTTGAGTTTGCATTAAAAGAGAGCAATTTTGAGATTTAAGAAGTGAAATAAAGTTCTGGGGCTTAGTATTGGAGGACTAAGGTAGGAGGCTTAACTCCTAAACTTCCTTGGTGTTTTTTGAGAGTTTGAAACCTCAAAACTATGAATCTTTACCTCTATGCACTCGTAGAGTCGTAGGGGTGTAAGCCAAATATTTTTCCTTATTTTGAATTTCTAATCCTAAGATCTTATACATAAGACTATATCTAGTCATTGTTCGAGAAGTTGACCGATGGGTGTTTATCATTTGAGAGATCGTAACATCCAAAGTTTGTCTCCCAAGTTTTATTGGGCATTGTGAAGATTGTTTTTGAACTATTTGGAGGTTGCCCTTGTAAAAATCGATAGATTTTTATATGAGTTTCTTTGGAATTTGAGTAGTGATTTAGTAATGAACATATTTCTTGAAAAAAATCAAAAAATTACTTTTTTAAGGTGCCCCATCTCAGCTCGCAACCCAAGGATTGTCCTAAAAGACTCAAATACTGAAATTTCACTTTGCAAATTTTATCACACCCACTTTGTAGTATGAGAAGCACCCACTAAAAATCTTAGACAAAAATATTACTTTTAACTTCTTCATCTATGGTGCCCGAAATTGCAAGAACCCATTTCGGGCTTCAAGGAAGGTTAGTACGGGGTTAATAAGTGAAATTTTAGATTGGGAAGCTCATTGGGGAGTGGACAAGGAAATAAATAATGGAAAAATTTCCAAGTATGTATTACTTTGGATCAATTGGAATCTTAAATTTTGAATTTATATTCAACTGATCATGAATTTTGGAAGTGAAACCCATAAGTGTACCTAAAACCGTTTAGACAAAAATATATGTACACCATAAATACATGAAAAATGAAGGTGAAAACGATAATGTATGCTTTGTTAACTCTGGCAGGTCTAAGCCTTGCACGGTAACAATGATTTCTTGACATGCTCCGGTCTTTAACCCTTAAATGCCCAAGCAAGCCCGAGGGGCTTGATTCCAACGGAATCTCCTCCGTAGCTCTCACTGTACACAACTTGTCACCTTCTTGTGATGCATTCAAAATGTGAAATTATACAATTGAAATCACAATTTGTATGAGTGATTTTGTACTTTGAAAGATTGTGGTAGGTAGGTTGGGGTGGTACATAACCTTGTAGGAGGTTGCAAGTTCATCATTGATTGGTTCATTCATGATGCCCAAGTTCAAAAAGTGCACTATTCATGATGCCCAAGTCGAAAAGATGTTGTGATCGAATTTTGGGCTGCCCATTTCAGAGCCCATGGGCGTTTAAGGGTTAAATGGAGATTGTCCTTTGTAATTACTTGGAGATTTATGTGGCCACCATGAGTTCTCGATCAAAACATATGAGAGCTTGCATGAGAAAGAAATCTGAAACTTATCATCGTCAAATAATACTTGAGATGAAACCACTACATGTTTGATAATGAATAATAGATCCTAGTCATGCAATGCAAAGACACTCGATGCACATACAAAATATGTTTCAAAACAATGTTTGAGCAAACACTAACGAAAATTACAAGCTCACACTACATTATCATACAAGCTAACATCAAGGAATGGACAATAAGATAATTACAAATGAGTGAAGCATTTGCACATGTTGATAAAAAACATCAATACAAGAACGCAGGAGCTCTTGGGTGTGCGACAAGGCGAAGCCGTGTTGCCTTTTGCAAGGTTATGCCAATTGCCTCCGCCATATCAAGATTTTCACCATCAGGCAATGACCAATTGAAGCTGTGGAGGAGGTGAGCTAGAATAAGGTTGATCATCAAGGTACCGAGATTGTAAGCAGGGCACATGCGGCGGCCGGCACTAAATGGGATGAGCTCATAGTGATCGAATCCCGAAGTTGGAGTCACGTCAGGGTGTTGTTCAATGAACCTTGTGGGGCTGAAAATCTCTGGCTCTTCATATACTGCCGGATCGCGATGGATGGCGTAGAGGTTAAGGAGGAGCCCCATCTCATTTGGAAGCTGGTAACCAAGCAACTCCGTAGCTTGTATTGATAATCGTGGGAGGGAGAGAGGAACTGCCGGATGCAATCGAAAGGCCTCTTTGATGATAGCTTGTAGAAACGGGAGATTCTTGATGTCATCTTCCTCCACAACCCGATGACTTCCAACTACCGCATCTAGCTCCTCTTGTGCTTGCTTCATTACTTCAGGATGCATCATGAGCTCCGCCATCGCCCACTCCAAGGTTGTTGATGTCGTCTCTGTGCCTCCACTCAAAATGTCCTGGAACAATCACATCAATTGTAGCAACCTCAATCTCAATAAATTGACAATACTACATGTGTTATTTTGGCATGGAGTCATGTAGGATGAGATTACCAATTAGTAATGCACGCTTCCCCTTTGATACTAGACTGACACACCCTTAAATACGTTGCTATAACTTGATCATAATTAACTACACAACACTTTGCTCACTTTCTACTTTGGCTCACTTTCGCAGCTTGTACTAACTACACAATCTATGTCTTATGTCTTTCCATTGTTGCACAACCTACAGTAGAGTTCCTTCCTCAACTCACTTCTTACTTTCAAGTACCATCTTTCCACCTACTTAGTGTTTATTGTGACGTTTTCTGTACTGAAGTGCCTATTCGACAAAATTGAGGTTTAGCGTTCGTAAAGGACTTTATTTGTAGTATGATTGCAATGAATCCCTACCATGAAGATCATATTCAGGTCCTCGTCGGGAATATGTTGCCCGTTTTCCAGCTTTGTTTCCATCATCACGTCGATAAAATCTGGCACGTATTCAGGCTCTGACTGTCGCTGCCGTTCCTCGGCGCAACTGCGGTGCTTCTGCTTCTCGATCAGTTTGTCGGTGACAGAGATTGCGAAGGCGCGTTCATTCTGAAATTGGGTTTCGACACCCTGCAACTTGGGGACGAAGCTCAGCCAGGGGACGTAGTCACTGATGACCGGCCGACTAAACATGGCGACCATACGAGTTAGCATTTCCTCGATGTCTTTTCGGCCTTGCTCATTCGAAGTTACTCCATCGCCATAATACCTGCAAAGGTACGTGTTATCGATCATCAAACAACCAAATCTCAACTCTCAAATTGAACGCACAAGCATGCAATCTGCAATGATCTGTATGATTACCTTTTGTTGACAAGCATTCGCGTCATCTGGTTAGAGGATACACCATACAACCAAGATTTCATGTTCACGTCGGCGTCTTGCTTAGAGGATTGAAGGAGAAGCTTCATCATGTAATGGATCTCTTCGGTGCGGCTTTTCTGGTTTGACGCTTGACGCCGGCTGGAGAAGAGCTCCGTTGAAAGGAACTTCCGAAGCTCCCGCCAGTAAGGACCGTAGGGAGTATTCCCCAGGCTCCGACCTCCAGACCAGATTTTGGCTGACAGTCGCAACGGCCGCGACAGGAACGGACTGTCGATCGTTCGAAAGAGCTCCTTCGCCACGGCTGTATTCGACACGACGATGAACGGCCGCGAGCCTGACAAACAAGAAACATTCTCACATCATCCGGATGCCTGACCACCAAGAATTGATCGAACATTCGCCATGTGGGATGGGGACTGAGAGAGAATACCCATCCTGATGAACATGAGGCCACCGTATTTGGCCGCAAGGGAGCTGAGAGCTTGATGCGGCCGTTCGCCGAGATGCGGCAGATTGCCAAGAATGGGCCATGGCCGCGGGCCCGGCGGAAGCCGCTTTCTCTGCTGCCGCTCTTGCACCACATACACGATGATCAGCGTCACCAGCAGCGCCGACAAGCTGGCCACGATCACGTTTCCAGGCTGCGATCGCCACCCCCGCAACTGCTCGATCACTCGCCTACCACCATCTCCAACACTCTCACCCCTCATCTTCAGTTGCGCCACGAGCACCGATCTTCGCACTCTTCATGTAACTGATGTTTCCCATGATGCTTACTCTCGTTTATTGCAGCAGTGGGCCGGATGTGGATACCATGCTCACAGTGAACCAAGTTGACGCCTGATTCGCTCCTCCTTTACATTAAAATGGGGAGTTAAATACTGCAATAGTGATGTTTGATTCTGAACCAAAGTCAGTGCGCAAATAAACAGAAATTAAATACACAAATTTGGACGGTTAGGAAGTCACAAGTTCGAACTCTTCAAAGAATCTATCCCATGCTGTGAACGATTGCGGCAGTAGCATGTGGAAGAGATGCTTAAACCGCATCAAGTTGACGAATGATTCGCTCCTGTTTTAGGTCGAAATGGGGAAGGAAATATTATAAAAGTACGTACGTGACGTACTAGCGGGTCCAACAGTGGAGAGAGCAACTTGATCCAAGATAGAGTCCGCAGGACACAGAATCATTGCAATCATAAGTCATGCACCAGCATGACTACAACAGAAGCAGAATATTCGATCTGAGGTAAGCATGGAGTGAGGCTAGTCTGACAGCGCTCGTTTAACCCTTAACCCCTAAACGTTTCGATCCATTGGGAGTTTTGGAGAGGGGTCCAAAAACCCAGAAAATGTCAAGGCCAATAAAAAAGAAAAGTGGCAGTAAATTAAAATTCCAACCGTAGGATCTTCATCATCATGCTCTAAATAGATAGAGTACCAATTTTCATGCCATTTGGAGTTGATTTAGTGCTTCATCCACTTGATTCAAGGCTAAAATTGAGTGCTGAAAATAGTGGGGCAGTCACTATATTCTGACTTTGGATTGAAAAGTCACGTTGAAAAGGCCCCCGAACCCAAATTTGGTCAATTACAAATGGATTTAGCATCAAGCAAACAAGCCATCCCCGAAATAAAAACAAAAAAATTTCATTCCATTTGCACACGGTCCTACTTGGAATGCAAGTAGCTTCACAAAAGTGTTTTGGCTCATGTATATTTCAAGCCTGCCCACTCAAGGTCAAGTCCTTCGTGGACAAAACTTTGTGTAAGAGGGCAGAGCTTTGTAAAGAAAGAAGCCAAAAGATGATGCAAAAGAAGTGGAGAAAATTTATTCCCATGCTTAGAATGATTATTATATGCGCTAAATGCCAAAGTAGTGGCTTGCCATCATCTGACACTCAAGTACTAAAGCAATTCCAAAATGGGAAAAAAAAACCGCTACAGCGCCTGCAGCAATGCCCAACTGCCCTAATCCAATGCCCAAATGGCAAATTTTCACTCCGAAATGGAAAAAACACACTCCATGAGACCAATCTCTCCTACTAAAATTAGCATAGAAAAATATAGAAGTAAAATTTGACAGCGGGGTAAAGCTCACAGTAAACTTCCCCCAGTTACCCGCAGGGCCAAAAAAACGATGGATGAAAAATCGCGAGGATGAGAAGACGGGGAGATTTCTAAGAATGCCGCTATCATCCAGAATGTCGAAAATCGACATTCGGCCCGCTTAAGGGTTAAAGGTCCTTCCACTCTTCAATGGGCAGCCCGAAATTGGATCTCAGCATCTTTTGGACTTGGGCAACATGAATAGTGCACTTTTTGAACTTGGGCAGCATGAATGAACCTATCAATGATGAGTTTGCAACCTCCTACAAATCCCAACCTACCTACCACAATCCTTTCAAAGCACAAATCACTCATACAAATTGCGATTTAAATTGTAGGATTTCACTTTGTAGATGCATCACAAAAAGGTGAACAGAATGATATTAAAGAATAAGTGAAAAAAAGAGAATCAAATGAGCTGCAAGCAAGATTCTGTTGGAAAACAGCCCGAGGGGCTGACAGGCGCCTTTAACCCTTAATTGACATCCTTGTTTTCCACAATTTGTCAAAAAAACGGCCTCATTGTCTTTCATCCCAATTTCATCATAGATAATGAAACAATTTTGAAAATCCGACACGGTGAAGGCCACGATAACTTAATTATGTAATCATCGGAGAAAAGATCGATCCCATCGTGTAAAATCTCAAAAAATGGCACCGTTGAGAGTTTGATGAATATTTTGAGAATTGGGAGGTTTGGTTTGCATCTGCCCCTGCCTCGCGAAGGCTGAATTGCGAGCGGCAGAAGCTGCCCATGCCAACTGGACAAGCGTTTTCTTCCCCTAACTCGCATCAGCGTTGCCCCGGTCAGGCTACCGAAGAGCCCGAACCAAGTCGCAGCAGGTCATCGAAATCGCGCATGCGATGAGCTTCGATGCTCCTGCAGATCGGAAGAGAGCAGCCGATCGGGCGTGAAAAATGAGGGGGGGTCACCGTAGCACTCAGGCGCAACCTAAAGCCACTCCGCCCCCTAAAACCGCCCAAGCACCCCGACCATGCCAAATTGGCGTGGGCTGTCGATAAAGGGTTAAGGGTTAAGATCATCACGAACCATTGCAACAGCAAAGTGATGGTACTGTACACACGTCTTCAAGGACTACTGCAACTTGACCCCATTAGATACAAAAGGACCTTCACCCGTGCTACGCACTATTATAAGAGGAGTTCACCAGCACGGGAAAGGCAACGAAGATTCAGATAAACTGCATATGACTTTCCAAAGTTTCACCCATACAGACCGAAGGGTGGGACCGACCAAACATACCAGCATTCACGCGCTAAGTACAAGGTGCATGGACGCAGCGCTGTCCGTTAAATACCCGACGAGAGGCGGTATGGATGCTCGGCAACTTCTGGTCTCACATCCCTTATTACTGCAATTGCTAGTACAAATCACAATCGTCAAAGCCACCTCCGCCGGAGGACCGCCTCTGATCGTATGTAGCCTACTGCTAAACTTCTCAAAAATGTACGTCAACCCTCGACGCCCATGCAAGAATCGGTTCTCACAAAACAATCTTCATACAAGCACATCCAAATCTTCCGTGCGCCCAACATAAACTCGGTTGCACCACAAGTTCTACGTCATGCATCTCCCGACCTGGCACTCATACATATTTCCTCTCGTAGCCTGTCCGTGCGCGCCTCCGTTACTCCCGGTCTCTCCACCATGGTACCGCACCACCCATTGCCAGCACAACCTCCCCAGCCCCACCCTAGAATGCACTCCACACGTTGCTCTGCTTCGCTGTCTGCCCTCCTGCACCGAACGCTCCTGACCCCCCGAACGCCCCGAACAGGTCTGACTCGTCGTCCGACTGGAACCCGCGACTGCGCTCCCTCTCCGGCTTCATGCTGCTCGTCGAGTCGAACCTTTGCAACGATTTCTCCCCGTTGTGCCCCACTCCGTTCAGCTCCTCGCTTCCTCCTGAAACAACTCAACACCAGGAGGCCACTGCCTCACACTCACGTTCTGGACATCAACACATCTACTACCACCCCACAGCCACACTGCCTCCTAACAAGCTCGCCCTCTTTCACACCCCACCATATTCCCCAGCTACACACAACACCCTTACGAACCACGCAACTGTCTCTCATTCTCCTCAATAGCCCAGGCAAAAGACACCTCCAGGGGATGAAACCGTACCTAGAACTCTCGCTGGAGCTGCACCGGGCCCGAACGAATCGAACCGCATGAAGCTGCCGCCGTCTCGATACGGCTCGTCTCTCTTCGAACCCCCCGGACTTCCGCCAAACAGCGACGGAGCCGCGTCGAAACTCGAGTTCCCGAAATACGACGCGTTCTTCGGAGACCCGAATGAGTTCTTCGGCGACCCGAATGAGTGCCGAGGAGACCCGAACGCATTCCGAGGCGACCCGAACGCGTTCGACTTCGGCGAATCGAACGCCCCGAACGCGTTCTTGTAATCGTCGTTGCCGCTCCCGTTCCTGTCGAAGCTCCACCCGGGGCTCGACAGTCCGCCGAACCCTCTTGCTCCCGGACTCGACTCCCTCCTCGAGCTGTCGAATCCCCCGGGACTCGATACCCGGATCGATCCCTCGAACAGCGCTCCCCTTGGGCTTGACACTCGTAGCGCATCCATGTCCAGAGAGTCTGCCATGGACCCTCGTTCTCTCCCGAACCGCGTCTGCCCTCGCGAGCTCGACAGATCCATCGACGTCTGCAACCCACATCGCCACCGTCACCAATCACTCACGCACGTCATAACACCTCACATCCACGCACTAACAAGCTCACAACTCTGGTCCACGCAAAAATCTAAACCTGCAAGGAGCGCCCCATAATCTAACAACATACTGCCAACTGCTCATATTCATACACAACAAACCCCTCCCCCAAAATAAGTCCTCACACCTCTATCAAGGATCTCCATCCCTGACCGCAAAGCACACATCCGCCCTACCGCCCCACCACTCTACCGTACCTGAGTGCTGCTCCCACCCTGCCCCCACGAAGCACGGAAATCGCCGCTCGAGTCCTCGTCGTGGAATCCCCATGCCGACGCACTCTCACCGAACGGGTCTCTCGTATCGAACGTGCTCCCTCCTCGCCCGAAGCTGGACTCCCCACACAACACACCAACTCGTCAAACCACCGCAACACTCACACCATCACACCATGCACCACGCTTCCCAACTACCCGCATGCTGCTCACACGTTCCAACGTCTAACATTCTCCCGTCCTCAAGCAACACACATTCCACCTACAACCAAACCACATCACCCCACCTTTCGTGAACGGGGGTATCGAATGTTGCTTCGCCGCGGAACCCGTCCCCGCCACTCTCCGCCTCCGAGTCCATTCCACCCGAATACCTGCACCCCACCCTCCAGTTCAGACACACAGCCACGTGCCTCTCCATCGGAACCCAATATCACACCGCCTGCTCAGAACCCCATTCCGCACTCCCACTCACCTTCCACTCGGCCCACTTGCGTTGAAGGTGTACTCCTTCTGCCGAGCATCCGATGTCGCAACGCCGTGCTCCGGACTATCCTCCAACGCCTCCTTTGACTCATCGTGCCCTGCTTTGAAAGGATCGTCCGGGAGCGTCGGCTCTGATGAGAAGTCGAACCCGTCGTCGAACAGGCTCTCGCCGTTGCCCCACGGCGCCGCGTACCCGCTTCTCGTCGAAGCCGGAACGTCGTCGCCCAGATCGTCCATGATGTCACGCACATTTGTGAATCCTGCCCTCACCCACATTCACGTCCCGTCAGTGCCCAACCATCCACGTTCCACCACACCAACGTCACCAAACAACCGTCAACGCCGCCACTCCAAACATCACCACGCTTTACAATCCTCGCCATGCAAATTGCACCATGCCAAAAATTGCACCTCCGATGTTTCACAACATGCTTCTTCGCATCCTTACCGCATCACCAATTCACGACATGCATGTCCTAATCCACTCATACTCCTTACAACCACGTCACGCACACACAACGACGACGCCCATACAACCGTCACTGCTACCCATTCCCCACGCCCACGTACCTTCGTCCTCGAACTTATCCCAGTCTTCCACCCACTCCATCGCATTGTCTGGAACTCCTTCGAAACCTGACCCGCCAACCCCAAACCCGCCAACCCCTCTCCATGTTATCCCCAACACTTCTATACCCAGCAACCCGCTCCAGCCTATACAACGCAACAAACTCACACAACACATCCTTGCCCGATTCATACTGCTCCGACCTACACCTACATCCACCCGACCATCAAAACCAACTCCCATGACAACACGCTCAAGGACCAACATACCAGTGGACACCTCTATCGGAACTGCAGACTTCGGCCTCACGCCAAGAGCCCTGCCTCGTTCATACAGCGTCTTCTTCAACTCGTCCAGGTGAGCTGACAGATCATTCGCACGGTTCTGAAATCCCCAAACCCCAACTGCGTTAGAAACGCCCACCCACCCCTCTCCTCAAACACAACTGCCCATCGCTCTCTCTCCACCCAGTCCCCACGCCACTCCCACATGTTCAGCCGCGTCCACACATCATTACGTTCTTCATCCTCCACCTTACTCACCGCGTCCGCGTCTTATTCCGATACACACAAATACAACTCACAACATTCCTGCCAAACACTTCATCCCGACCAACCCACCTCAAGAGACTCTTTGCCATCGCCACCCTTGTCAAGTTTTGCAATAGCAGTATACAACTCCATCTTCTTCTCCTGCACCATCAACGCACAACACATCAATACCCACTCACATCCTCACTCCGTCTCGATCATCACCCTCACCAACTTCCTCACACACACATCGCCTCAAAACCCACCCAGGACGACACAGCATTCCTCTACTCCACGGTTTCCCCTTACCACTTCCTCACCATCAACCAACACACAACCACCCAGACAACAGTCCTTCTCAACGTCATGGCCAGCAACCCACAGCTACACTGTCAAAGCTCATCCTGTCCCACATCCCCTTTTGCATCTTACCAACACCCCTCACTCAAATGCATATCCAACCCCAACCTGTCGTCGTTCCCAACATACACATATACACTCCGACAACAGAGAAAACCCCACAACTAGCCCACAGATAAGCACACAGATCCTCTCGCACGCACCTGAATATCTCGGAACGCTGCCTCCTCAGCTTGCAGCCGCGAACTCACCTCGCCCGCTGCCTTGAACCGCTGGTCGTACTTCTTGCCCAATGCGTTCATCTGGAACACAACACATCGCCTCATCAGTCTCCCAACACTCCCGCCAATTTCCACAATCATGCATCCGCCCTCACAACCATCCACCAGTTTCAACATCTCCAATCATTTCATCACACCCAACTTCAAAGAATGCCCAGTGCTACAACCTCTCTCCTTTCCGAAGCCACCCTCTCCTTCACCTCGTCCAGCTGGTTGTCGCACCGACTCTTGAACAGAATCTGCACCACGTCCACAACCACCCTCCACGTCACTCCCATACACCACAACCCATCCACCTCAACCACACCACTCTCCACCTGCGTCCTCCCGACACCCCCAACACCCATTCCACCAACTCTACAACCCCCTCTCGCGCTCCGCCCTCCCTGCACTGCATCCCTTCACATGCGCGTCGCCTCACCATTCACTACAATAACCAACCAACCCACCCACCCACCAAATCCATCCCCTCACAAAATACTTACGATCTCTTGTAGCTTTGCTCGGTACAGCTCGATCTTCTCCTTGTAATCCTGAATTTCTCTGTCCAGCTCGTACACCTGCCTCCACACACCCAACCACGTCCACCCAATCACATCAGCCCACCCCCACCGCCGCGCCACACAACCAACCCTACACACACCACATTCCACCCAACAACATCCGCCGCATTGCCACATCATTCCTCCCAACTCCACTCACAACCATGCACACCTCACCAACTCCGACGAACCACTCAAATCGTCATCCACCACCCTGACCAACCTACCTTCTTGTCGGCTTCTTCCGCAGCTTTGTGCTTCGTCTTCAGCATCTCCTGCTCGTCGCGGCTCAGCTGATCCACCAGATTCTCCTCCAGTGCTGGAACTTTCGACTTGTATCCCTCCTCCGCCGCTGCTCCACCACCTGCTTCACCTGGTGCAGGAACGGCTCTCTCCGGCATCTGTAGCACCTGAAACTGGGGAGCCTCCACCACCGCCGCCGCGGGACCCGTCGCCGTGCCACCACCTGCCGTCTGCGGAACACCTGCTCGCCATCGCACACCACCATGTCACAAACTATACCACATTTCCTCCATTCTCCACCCTACTTCCTACCACCCAATGCCACTGCACCCCGACAGCTTTCACACATCCGCACACCTGGTATGTGTCGCCAAACTGCACCGCTCTGACCACCCGGCCCCTCACCCACTCCTCCCCGCCACCTTGCACCTCTCCGGGGTGGATGCCTGCAGGCAGCGTCGATGGCAGCGCCCGTCCTTCCCTGAACCGTTCCATGAAGTACAATGCCGTGCAGAACTCCCGCAACGACAACATGCTGTCGTTGTCTTGATCCGAAAGGTCCCAAACTTGCTTCAGAACCCCTGAAACAACCCCACACACACACACACACACAACCCCCTCAGTACTCCGCCCTCGCCGTCCGCCTCACCCCTCACCCCTCTCCACACATCCACCCACACTACCTCTTGGAAGTTGCCAGCTCAGAAACAGCTCCCGCGCTTGCTCTCCCGTGATCTTCCCGTCCTTGTCCGTGTCCACCTTCGCAAACACTCGGCTGTACTTCTCCACGTCGTTCCCAGACATTTGGGGCCACGAAGCCCCCATCACTGGACCGCCCCCTGCCCTCGCCCCAGATCCGGGCCCCACACCCGTCACTCCACCTCCCGACGACCCTCGAACCTCGCCACTTGCACCTCTCACGCCCCCTGGCGCTGCCACTCCCACGGATGCAACCGCCGGAGCGCTGAACATCGACTCCTCCAACTGCTTCACCGCACCACCACCCCCCGACTGACCCGCACCTGCCACCGGCCCACTCGTCGCAGCCCCACTCCCTGGATGCATGTTCGCGCCCGCCCCCGCTCCCGCCACACTGCTGCCCACGCCACTCGTCCCGCTTGCCTTGAACCCGCCACTGAACAGGTCCACCCCGCCATTGAACCCCGCTCCCACAACCCCCTCCTTCGCCGACCTCACACCCGCCGTCGCTGCCGGACCCTGACCTGACGCCGTCGTGCCCACGCCCGCACTCGCACTCGCACTGCTCGCCGTCGATGCTGAAGAACCAGGCGTCACGGGCCGAGACTGACCCAAGCTCGCTCTCGCCTGCACGCCACCCGGGCCCGCTGATCTCCCATTCGACTCCGGCCCCTGACTTGCCCCGCCTGGAGGATTCGACCCCTTCGCCGGCCATGACGAGTTCGTCGTGAACAGACTTCCCAGCGACGGCCTCACTGCCTGGCCCCCGGCCGCCGGTGGCCTTGCCCACCCCTGCTGTGAGAATCCCGTCGGTGCTACCTGCACCTGACCCGCCGACGGAGGGTACCGCGACAGGCTGCTCGTCTGGGACGTCAGCTGCGGCCCCCCGGAACCTCCCGTCGACAGACTGCTCGTTTGCGGTGCCAGCTGCTTCGCGGGGCCCCCGTATCCAACCCCTGCCATCGGTGCGCTCGGTGCACTGTTCGTGTGCGGGGAGAACTGCTTCGCCGGAGCCCCAGCCTGCGGCCCCGCCAACCCGTTGCCCTGCGCGCTCGGGGCCCTCGCATTCGCGCCATCGCTGCTCCCCTGCGCACTTCGTCCTCCCTGCGCGCTCCCCACACCCTGCTGACCCGCTGGACCTCCCGCACCTTGCACCACAGCAGCCCCCTGCGACCCGGCCGCCGCAGCCGCAGCTGCTCCACCAGGCTGCCCCGCGGGACTGGTGATGCGAGGGGGTGGGATTTGTGCTGCGGCGGGACCTGTCAACGCAGCCCGGACCAGTTCGGGGGTGATCTCCCTCCCGGTTTGGGCCACCGTCACCAGTTTCAGAGCATTGTAGAACTCCACCCGAGACAGAAAACCCGTCCGTCCCTGATCCGCAAATTGCCATATCTGAAGCATACCACACACATGCCACAGCCGAGTGTCAACAGGAAGGGACACAAGTGTAATGACAGATACAAGCCAACTCCGACGCCGACATCCTCCTCGTGTGGCACTAGTACCACCTGCATCCTTCTGGTCAGATATGGAGAAGCTACATTCACCCATACGGACATTTCTCTGCTCACGTTCACAGCTCTCAGCTCTCACCAGTATCATGAATCGGCTTCTCCAGTAATGACGGTGGACCGTCAAATGCTGCACCAATCAGTCAAAACGCCCTCATCTTCGTGCATGGATTCAATTATTCATTCTGTTGCTTAGTTTACAACACACTGGAACTTCCGCGGACAGCGTCCAATGCAAAGCATCATACACCCGAGACAGAGGTGCGACTACCAGACTCGCTCCTCGCACCCTAATCTGCTACAACATTACCCGCCCCTCGTCAACAGATGCGACCCAAGCCTCGCAATTGTTGGGACCCACCAAGTACTTAATATTGATGCGTGAGGCATTGGGAGGAGCTCCGGTGCAACAAGGCAAGCTCTCCCCACATCGAGGGCCATTCCAGCCCATCCATCTCATCATCCTCAACCTACCCTTCTACAAAGAGCCCCGACGACCAAATCGTGACATCGACTCCTCCATGAGTTTGACTCGTCCAAAGCAGACCGAGCTGCGTACACAGCCTGTCCCTGTATCACCTCATACCCTTAAGACAATTCTCCATACTTCCACTGACCGCGTCAACATCCAAGACCCAGCCAACACTCCACCACCAGCCGTGCACGATCCCCACGATTCATTCTATCTGTCTGCGTTTCCAAGTGTCCTCAAGCTCCACTTTCCGTCCAAAATTTTCCTCGTAACTCTGAATGCGAACCTCGCCTCTGCAATTTCATCCCCAACTACATCTGTCCCCGATAACTACAGCTCGGCTTCTCAAGAGTTCATCTTCAACAATACCGCTCCCTCATATCCACGGCCTGTTCAAAATCTCCGAGAACCAGCAATACCATTCTCACGCAATTCAAACTCGCTTGCAGCCTAAATCGCCTCTCAACCCCCAAACCCAACAATTGCGATCAAAAATACCTCCCACGATCCACCTCGTGCCAGAACGAGGCTTTGCCAGCGCTAACCAACCGCGATAACGATCTTCCGCGAGTCCCACGAACAGGGAAATCCATAAGGACGCTGCCGATCCTGCGTAACAGACTCTCCGACCTATGACGGATCAAGGACGAGAGTGGACCAACCTTGGCAAGCGTCATCTGAGGCAGTCCCGCGCCCTGGAAGAATCCCACCGCCTCCTGCCCGCTGATGCGCCCATCCTTGTCCAGATCCGCCCGCCGGAAGAACGAGTCGAACACCTCCGCATTGGCCATGCCCACCTACTGCTGCGGACTGAGGGGCCGGCTACCTGAGCACGCACCACGCATAGACGACAGAGTAAGGTGCAATCCGCTGGCGGGTAGCACGGCTCGAGGAGCGAAACCCTATGAGGAATGAAACACGCCAGCTAGAGCAACAGACGCCATGACGGATCGACTGCTACCTGTGACCTAGAAAATGCGACGAGAGGATCGCGAGAGGATCGCGACAGCCAGCAAATGAGAATGGTAGAGAGTGGTGAAGAGGAAAGCGGCCGTGCACCACTCCCCGTCCAAAAGAGGGCGGAAAACAGAGGCGGCAATGGGTGAGCGTGAGTGCAGGACCGGACGCAGAGTATGCAATTGCGCAATCAATTGATGGGGGGGACAGGGTGGGAGAGCTTCGTCACATACCTGGACACTTGGATTGTGGTCGGAGAAAAATTGGTGAATCCTCACACATCGCAATTACTGAACTCGACTTGGCAGCGGCAGCAACAGCAACGACAACAACGACATCGATTCACGAGAAACGTCAACAAGGCGAGCAGGCAAACCAGCGAAGGCAAGCGAGGATGGAGGACGCCAGCCAGCGTGCAGGCTCATCATTGTATTCTGTACTGCTACGATGGATCCAGCGCATACGATTATCGTATCTCGCACTTTCGGTAAATAGTGCGGTATTTGGAATAGTGTTGGTTTCATCTTGTAGGCTTTTATTATCATTTGATCTAGCATCTCTATCTAATACTAACTACTACTCCCATGCGACATTGACACGCTCATGCAAATAATTTATTTTCAAGGCCAAAACTCTGATATTCAATATCGCGGGGTTTAAGCGCACCCTTACAAAAATTTCCGCTTCCAACCACACCTCATGGGCCCTCATCTAACCCGTGGTCCCAGAGATCATGATGTCATAAACTCTTTTCCTTAATATATAGAGCGACAAGAAAAAAATGGTACTGTAATTGTCCTCTTGCCATTATCAAAAACTAACATGAAAATCATTTATAGATCATCAAACAATCAAATTAAAATTGTATGAGTTTAAAAAATTTGAAACATGTTTCTTTCAAACGATATAGGTCTAACTTTCTATTTTAGGTAGTGAAATTATAACAAGATAATCTTTGTGACTTATTTAAATATAAAATATCTTGATGTACCTATTTCATAAATCAATCAAATTCTGAGTATTTATGTTGAACAAAATAAAGGTAAACTCTTTATGAACAGTAGTAACATCTTTGTGCACAATAAGTTTATGAATTTGGCCCTATATTTGTCGTCATGGCCAGGAATATTTGTCCAAACATGGTTTATTAAAGAAACTATTCTTTTATTTGAGTGATTGTTACTTTTTCATATAAATTTTGGTTTGTTGTACATCTAATATATATATATATAGTTATGATTTGTATCTTCTGAATATCAACATCAAAATCTCCCAAAATAATCATTGAACATTTATGTGGTGTTTTGCGTAGTAATTGTTGTGAAATTTGATATCTGAGTATCCAAATTGAACGTAGCATCAACTAATATGAAACCATTGTATGCTTGAGTGTAGTAAGATATGCTTACCATAATGTTCATAAATCATAAAGAAACGAGTTTTAGCGAGGAAATTGTGGCAAATGTTATTTGATCGCCACAGGGTCACTTAGGTTTTGCCACATAGTAGAAAGGATGCTTTTAGTAGGGACGTGTCAAGCGGGTCCTTCATGTATTCTTTTCGAACGCCTATTCCCTCAATCAAGAATATGATTTGGTATAACATGGAATCCTGAAATTTTCTCAAAGTGCGATGGGTACAATAATGCGTATTACTCTACTCCGTCTTTGATTTTTGCATTGAAATGCGAGATAAGACTTAGCGCTTAGTTCAACAACAATATGTCTTTGTATGCGATTTTGTATTTCCTTTGCTACCTTAGAATCCGAGGCCGCATTTTTGCATGAAATTGACATACTATTGTTGTAAACACATCTCGGTGATCTACACTGCACCGATTAGCTTTTGCTTACCTTGGCATCTCCAAAGATTTCACCTAATTACCTTTTATACGATTGTATATCTATCACATGGTCATAAACACTCCAAATACAAGCAATAATCGTGCTTGCATGACTGACACAAATTTTACTCGTTAGTTCGTTTATTGCTTATCATTAAATGTGTACGGTTAGATGTGCTAAATCTTGCCCAAATTTTCATTCAATCTCATTTGTTTCTTCAACCTATTGCCAGAAACCTTTCCAGAGCCTTACAAAGCTAAAAGACTACTCAGAAGTTAAAGAGCTAACCTTGTGCTTATTTTCGACAATGACCTACATGTGTTTCATAATGAGGTTGCAGTCATCCTCATGAGGTTCCTCCTTATTTCTAGAACATACATCTTAACCCCTAAAAGTCCTTGGGGGTAATTTTACCCAAAAATACATTTTTAAAATAAGTGTTATAAATAAAAAAAAGAACCAAGAATATTGGATCCAAACCGCACAAACTTGTAAGAGAATTGTTGTAGGTCATGTGAACTAGAATCCGACTTATGAGACCTCATAGATTGCAATATCACAACGTTTTAGTGAGCAAAACATGCTACAAAATCCCATTATTATCACTTCAAAGTAAAAACAATACCAACATAAAAATTGCAATAAAAAAAATCACAACCCAGTATGTTGTTCATCTTTGTCTCAAAAACACATCTATACCAAAAGAATTCAACAAAAAATCATCTTCGCTTAAATTATAGCCTTTCAACAATGAAAACAACCAGAATAATTTCCAAAGGCAAAATTGTCCAAAACTAGACTCTTTGCACTCAAATTGATGCCCTATCTTTAATATCTCTTCGACTAGGTTAAGTTTTCTATCACTAAAACTGAACTATGATTGGAATCTATCCCGAAAAAAAGTTGAAATTAAACGGTGGATGAAAGAGATTTAGCTCCTCAAATTTCATCTGTTCTTTCACTGTAGAATCATCATTGCAAATCCAGTATCGAAGTTAAGGGCCTTGCCACATGAGAGGAAAGGCAGTGAGTTGGATGAATTGTATTGGTTCAAATGAGCAAGTGGTTGACACATGAGAGGAAGTATGGGGAGAGGCAACAATGACATGGAACAACTTTCTAGCTATGGATTTTGCTTTGGATAATGCTTCAGAATCTACATGGCAAGAAAGTAACGTGACATGGCACAATAAATGCATTTCAAAACTACCGGGCACTAGTGCTTGGAAGCCCACATTGTAAGGAAAAGAACAAGGAAAAAGAAGGCAAAGTGCCATGTTGGAGGAAGTTGTCAAACTTCCTATCCCTCTCGTGTGGCATCCACCTTATTTGGATCAACAACTAAGAATTGTTAGGGTGCATTTAAAAATCATACTCATGTTTGTGATGACTTGTAATGTAATGGAATGATACACGTACGCGCTGAATGCCCGAGAAATACTTCGTAGCAGTACCCAATACAATTATGAGCCTTGCAGGCTGCTGGAGCCCGTCTTCTTCGCTTGCCTTCGCTGCTTCGCCTGCTCGCCTTGTCGACGTTTCTCGTGAATCTGTGTCGTTGTTGTCATTGTTGCTGCTGCCATGCCAATTCGAGTTCAGTAATTGCGATGTCCGAAGTGGCACCAGATTCTCTCCGTCCGCAATCCAAGCGTCCAGGTATGCTTCGAAGCTCTCCCAACCTGCTTCCGCCCTCAATTACTTGCCCCATTGCATCCCCTGCACTCGGTCCAGCCCTTGCTGGGCAGGAGCGGTGATGGATGGTCGCTGTCCCCTTCACTCCCTTTACCATTCGCATTTGCTGGTTGTCGCGACCCTCTCATCATCCGTCTTCGCATTTTCTAGGTCACAGGTAGCAGTAGATCCGTGATGGCGTCCATTGCCCTGGCTGGCATGTTTCGTTCCTCCTAGGGTTTCGCTCGTCGAGCCGTGCCACGCGCCAGCGGATTGCACCTTAATCCGTCGTCTGTGCGTGCTTAGGTAGCCGGCCCCTCAGTCCGCAGCAGTAGGTGGGCATGGCCAATGCGGAGGTGTTCGACTCGTTCTTCCGGCGGGCGGATCTGGACAAGGATGGGCGCATCAGCGGGCAGGAGGCGGTGGGATTCTTCCAGGGCGCGGGACTGCCTCAGATGACGCTTGCCAAGGTTGGTCCACTCTTGTCCTTGATCCGTCATAGGTCGGAGAGTCTGTTACGCAGGATCGGCAGCGTCCTTATGGATTTCCCTGTTCGTGGGACTCGCGGAAGATCGTTATCGCGGTTGGTTAGCGCTGGCAAAGCCTCGTTCTGGCACGAGGTGGATCGTGGGAGGTATTTTTGATCGCAATTGTTGGGTTTGGGGTTGAGAGGCGATTTAGGCTGCAAGCGAGTTTGAATTGCGTGAGAATGGTATTGCTGGTTCTCGGAGATTTTGAACAGGCCGTGGATATGAGGGAGCGGTATTGTTGAAGATGAACTCTTGAGAAGCCGAGCTGTAGTTATCGGGGACAGATGTAGTTGGGGATGAAATTGCAGAGGCGAGGTTCGCATTCAGAGTTACGAGGAAAATTTTGGACGGAAAGTGGAGCTTGAGGACACTTGGAAACGCAGACAGATAGAATGAATCGTGGGGATCGTGCACGGCTGGTGGTGGAGTGTTGGCTGGGTCTTGGATGTTGACGCGGTCAGTGGAAGTATGGAGAATTGTCTCAAGGGTATGAGGTGATACAGGGACAGGCTGTGTACGCAGCTCGGTCTGCTTTGGACGAGTCAAACTCATGGAGGAGTCGATGTCACGATTTGGTCGTCGGGGCTCTTTGTAGAAGGGTAGGTTGAGGATGATGAGATGGATGGGCTGGAATGGCCCTCGATGTGGGGAGAGCTTGCCTTGTTGCACCGGAGCTCCTCCCAATGCCTCACGCATCAATATTAAGTACTTGGTGGGTCCCAACAATTGCGAGGCTTGGGTCGCATCTGTTGACGAGGGGCGGGTTATGTTGTAGCAGATTAGGGTGCGAGGAGCGAGTCTGGTAGTCGCACCTCTGTCTCGGGTGTATGATGCTTTGCATTGGACGCTGTCCGCGGAAGTTCCAGTGTGTTGTAAACTAAGCAACAGAATGAATAATTGAATCCATGCACGAAGATGAGGGCGTTTTGACTGATTGGTGCAGCATTTGACGGTCCACCGTCATTACTGGAGAAGCCGATTCATGATACTGGTGAGAGCTGAGAGCTGTGAACGTGAGCAGAGAAATGTCCGTATGGGTGAATGTAGCTTCTCCATATCTGACCAGAAGGATGCAGGTGGTACTAGTGCCACACGAGGAGGATGTCGGCGTCGGAGTTGGCTTGTATCTGTCATTACACTTGTGTCCCTTCCTGTTGACACTCGGCTGTGGCATGTGTGTGGTATGCTTCAGATATGGCAATTTGCGGATCAGGGACGGACGGGTTTTCTGTCTCGGGTGGAGTTCTACAATGCTCTGAAACTGGTGACGGTGGCCCAAACCGGGAGGGAGATCACCCCCGAACTGGTCCGGGCTGCGTTGACAGGTCCCGCCGCAGCACAAATCCCACCCCTCGCATCACCAGTCCCGCGGGGCAGCCTGGTGGAGCAGCTGCGGCTGCGGCGGCCGGGTCGCAGGGGGCTGCTGTGGTGCAAGGTGCGGGAGGTCCAGCGGGTCAGCAGGGTGTGGGGAGCGCGCAGGGAGGACGAAGTGCGCAGGGGAGCAGCGATGGCGCGAATGCGAGGGCCCCGAGCGCGCAGGGCAACGGGTTGGCGGGGCCGCAGGCTGGGGCTCCGGCGAAGCAGTTCTCCCCGCACACGAACAGTGCACCGAGCGCACCGATGGCAGGGGTTGGATACGGGGGCCCCGCGAAGCAGCTGGCACCGCAAACGAGCAGTCTGTCGACGGGAGGTTCCGGGGGGCCGCAGCTGACGTCCCAGACGAGCAGCCTGTCGCGGTACCCTCCGTCGGCGGGTCAGGTGCAGGTAGCACCGACGGGATTCTCACAGCAGGGGTGGGCAAGGCCACCGGCGGCCGGGGGCCAGGCAGTGAGGCCGTCGCTGGGAAGTCTGTTCACGACGAACTCGTCATGGCCGGCGAAGGGGTCGAATCCTCCAGGCGGGGCAAGTCAGGGGCCGGAGTCGAATGGGAGATCAGCGGGCCCGGGTGGCGTGCAGGCGAGAGCGAGCTTGGGTCAGTCTCGGCCCGTGACGCCTGGTTCTTCAGCATCGACGGCGAGCAGTGCGAGTGCGAGTGCGGGCGTGGGCACGACGGCGTCAGGTCAGGGTCCGGCAGCGACGGCGGGTGTGAGGTCGGCGAAGGAGGGGGTTGTGGGAGCGGGGTTCAATGGCGGGGTGGACCTGTTCAGTGGCGGGTTCAAGGCAAGCGGGACGAGTGGCGTGGGCAGCAGTGTGGCGGGAGCGGGGGCGGGCGCGAACATGCATCCAGGGAGTGGGGCTGCGACGAGTGGGCCGGTGGCAGGTGCGGGTCAGTCGGGGGGTGGTGGTGCGGTGAAGCAGTTGGAGGAGTCGATGTTCAGCGCTCCGGCGGTTGCATCCGTGGGAGTGGCAGCGCCAGGGGGCGTGAGAGGTGCAAGTGGCGAGGTTCGAGGGTCGTCGGGAGGTGGAGTGACGGGTGTGGGGCCCGGATCTGGGGCGAGGGCAGGGGGCGGTCCAGTGATGGGGGCTTCGTGGCCCCAAATGTCTGGGAACGACGTGGAGAAGTACAGCCGAGTGTTTGCGAAGGTGGACACGGACAAGGACGGGAAGATCACGGGAGAGCAAGCGCGGGAGCTGTTTCTGAGCTGGCAACTTCCAAGAGGTAGTGTGGGTGGATGTGTGGAGAGGGGTGAGGGGTGAGGCGGACGGCGAGGGCGGAGTACTGAGGGGGTTGTGTGTGTGTGTGTGTGTGTGGGGTTGTTTCAGGGGTTCTGAAGCAAGTTTGGGACCTTTCGGATCAAGACAACGACAGCATGTTGTCGTTGCGGGAGTTCTGCACGGCATTGTACTTCATGGAACGGTTCAGGGAAGGACGGGCGCTGCCATCGACGCTGCCTGCAGGCATCCACCCCGGAGAGGTGCAAGGTGGCGGGGGAGGAGTGGGTGAGGGGCCGGGTGGTCAGAGCGGTGCAGTTTGGCGACACATACCAGGTGTGCGGATGTGTGAAAGCTGTCGGGGTGCAGTGGCATTGGGTGGTAGGAAGTAGGGTGGAGAATGGAGGAAATGTGGTATAGTTTGTGACATGGTGGTGTGCGATGGCGAGCAGGTGTTCCGCAGACGGCAGGTGGTGGCACGGCGACGGGTCCCGCGGCGGCGGTGGTGGAGGCTCCCCAGTTTCAGGTGCTACAGATGCCGGAGAGAGCCGTTCCTGCACCAGGTGAAGCAGGTGGTGGAGCAGCGGCGGAGGAGGGATACAAGTCGAAAGTTCCAGCACTGGAGGAGAATCTGGTGGATCAGCTGAGCCGCGACGAGCAGGAGATGCTGAAGACGAAGCACAAAGCTGCGGAAGAAGCCGACAAGAAGGTAGGTTGGTCAGGGTGGTGGATGACGATTTGAGTGGTTCGTCGGAGTTGGTGAGGTGTGCATGGTTGTGAGTGGAGTTGGGAGGAATGATGTGGCAATGCGGCGGATGTTGTTGGGTGGAATGTGGTGTGTGTAGGGTTGGTTGTGTGGCGCGGCGGTGGGGGTGGGCTGATGTGATTGGGTGGACGTGGTTGGGTGTGTGGAGGCAGGTGTACGAGCTGGACAGAGAAATTCAGGATTACAAGGAGAAGATCGAGCTGTACCGAGCAAAGCTACAAGAGATCGTAAGTATTTTGTGAGGGGATGGATTTGGTGGGTGGGTGGGTTGGTTGGTTATTGTAGTGAATGGTGAGGCGACGCGCATGTGAAGGGATGCAGTGCAGGGAGGGCGGAGCGCGAGAGAGGGTTGTAGAGTTGGTGGAATGGGTGTTGGGGGTGTCGGGAGGACGCAGGTGGAGAGTGGTGTGGTTGAGGTGGATGGGTTGTGGTGTATGGGAGTGACGTGGAGGGTGGTTGTGGACGTGGTGCAGATTCTGTTCAAGAGTCGGTGCGACAACCAGCTGGACGAGGTGAAGGAGAGGGTGGCTTCGGAAAGGAGAGAGGTTGGTGCAGTGGGCGGTCTTTGAAGATGGGTGTGATGAGATGAGTGGAGAAGTTGATGCTTGTGGATGGATGTGAGGGTGAATGCATGATTGGGGGAATCGGCGGGAGTGTTGGGAGACTGATGAGGCGATGTGTTGTGTTCCAGATGAACGCATTGGGCAAGAAGTACGACCAGCGGTTCAAGGCAGCGGGCGAGGTGAGTTCGCGGCTGCAAGCGGAGGAGGCAGCGTTCCGAGATATTCAGGTGCGTGCGAGATGATCTGCGTGCTTATGCGTGGGCTAGTTGTGTTGTGATTTGTGTTCGTTTTTGTCGGAGTATATATGTGTATGTTGGGGATGACGACAGGTTGGGGTTGGATGTGAATTTGAATGAGGGGTGTTGGCAAGATGCAAAAGGGGATGTGGTCCGGGACGAGCTTTGACAGGGTAGCTGTGGATTGCTGGCCATGACGTTGAGACGGACGGTTGTGTGGGTTGTTGCGTGTTGGTTGATGTTGAGGTGGTGGTGAGAAGAGGGAAACCGCGTAGTAGAGGAATGGTGTGCGTCGTGTGAGGGTTTTGAGAGAACGTGTGTGTGAGGAAGTTGATGAGGCTGATGATCGAGACGGAGTGAGGATGTGAGTGGGTGTTGATGTGTTGGGCGTTGATGGTGCAGGAGAAGAAGATGGAGTTGTATACTGCCATTGCGAAACTTGACAAGGGTGGCGATGGCAAAGAGTCTCTTGAGGTGGGTTGGTCGGGATGAAGTGTTTGGCAGGAATGTTGTGAGTAGTATTTGTGTGAAATGGAATAAGACGCGGACGCGGTGAGTAAGGTGGAGGATGGAGAACGTAATGATATGTGGACGCGGCTGAACATGTGGGAATGGCATGGGGATTGGGTGGAGAGAGAGTGATGGGCAGTTGTGTTTGAGGAGAGGGGTGAGTGGGCGTTTCTAACGCAGTTGGGGTTTGGGGATTTCAGAACCGTGCGAATGATCTGTCAGCTCACCTGGACGAGTTGAAGAAGACGCTGTATGAACGAGGCAGGGCTCTTGGCGTGAGGCCGAAGTCTGCAGTTCCGATAGAGGTGTCCACTGGTATGTTGGTCCTTGAGCGCATGGTCATGGGAGTTGGTTTTGATGGTAGGGTGGGTGGAGATGTATCTCAGAGCAGTATGTGGGGCAAGGATGTGTTGTATGAGTTTGTTGCAGTGTGCAAGGTGGAGCAGGTTGTTGGGTATAGAAGTGTTGGGGATAACATGGAGAGGGGTTGGCGGGTTTGGTGTGGTCAGGTTTCGAAGGAGTTCCAGACAATGCGATGGAGTGGGTGGAAGACTGGGATAAGTTCGAGGACGAAGGTACGTGGGCGTGGGGAATGGGTAGCAGTGACGGTTGTATGTGCTCCGTCGTTGTGTGTGCGTCACGTGGTTGTAAGGAGTATGAGTGGATTAGGACATGCATGTCGTGTTGGTGATGCGGTAAGGATGTGGAGAAGCATGTTGTGAAACATTGGAGGTGCAATTTTTGGCATGGTGGAATTTGCATGGCGAGGATTGTGGAGCGTGGTGATGTTTGGAGTGGCGGCGTTGACGGTTGTTTGGTGACGTTGGAGTGGTGGAACGTGGATGGTTGGGCACTGACGGGACGTGAATGTGTGTGAGGGCAGGATTCACAAATGTGCGTGACATCATGGACGATCTGGGCGACGACGGTCCGGTTTCGACGAGAAGCGGGTACGCGGCACCGTGGGGCAACGGCGAGAGCCTGTTCGACGACGGGTTCGACTTCTCATCAGAGCCGACGCTCCCGGACGATCCTTTCAAAGCAGGGCACGATGAGTCAAAGGAGGCGTTGGAGGATAGTCCGGAGCACGGCGTTGGGACATCGGATGCTCGGCAGAAGGACTACACTTTCAACGCAAGTAGGCCGAGTGGAAGGTGAGTGGGAGGGCGGGATGGGTTCTGAGTAGGCGGTGTGATATTGGGTTCCGAGGGAGAGGCACGTGGGCGAGTGTCTGAACTGGATGGTGGGGTGCAGGTATTCGGGTGGAATGGACTCGGAGGCGGAGAGTGGCGGGGACGGGTTCCGCGGCGAAGCAACATTCGATACTCCCGTGAACGAAAGGTGGAGTGATGTGGTTTGGTTGTAGGTGGAATATGTGTTGCTTGAGGACGGGAGAATGTTAGACGTTGGAACGTGTGAGCAGCCTGCGGGTAGTTGGGAAGCGTGGTGAATGGTGTGATTGTGTGAGTGTTGCGGTGGTTTGACGAGTTGGTGTGTTTTGTGGGGAGTTCAGCTTCGGGCGAGGAGGGAGCACGTTCGATACGAGAGACCCGTTCGGTGAGAGCGCGTCGGCATGGGGATTCCACGATGAGGACTCGAGCGGCGATTTCCGTGCTTCGTGGGGGCAGGGTGGGAGCAGCACTCAGGTACGGTAGAGTGGTGGGGCGGTAGGGCGTATGTGTGCTTTGCGGTCAGGGATGGAGATCCTTGATAGGATTTATTTTGTCGGAGGGGTTCGTTGTGTATGAATATGAGCAGTTGGCAGTATGTTGTTAGATTAAGAGCCGTTCCTTGCAGGTTCAGATTTTTGCGTGGACTAGGGTCGTGAGGTTGTTAGGGCGTGGATGTGAGGTGTTATGACGTGCGTGAGTGATTTGGTGATGGTGGCGGTGTGGGTTGCAGACGTCGATGGATCTGTCGAGCTCGCGAGGGCAGACGCGGTTCGGGAGAGAACGAGGGTCCATGGCAGACTCTCTGGACATGGATGCGCTACGAGTGTCAAGCCCAAGGGGAGCGCTGTTCGAGGGATCGATCCGGGTATCGAGTCCCGGGGGATTCGACAGCTCGAGGAGGGAGTCGAGTCCGGGAGCAAGAGGGTTCGGCGGACTGTCGAGCCCCGGGTGGAGCTTCGACAGGAACGGGAGCGGCAACGACGATTACAAGAACGCGTTCGGGGCGTTCGATTCGCCGAAGTCGAACGCGTTCGGGTCGCCTCGGAATGCGTTCGGGTCTCCTCGGCACTCATTCGGGTCGCCGAAGAACTCATTCGGGTCTCCGAAGAACGCGTCGTATTTCGGGAACTCGAGTTTCGACGCGGCTCCGTCGCTGTTCGGCGGAAGTCCGGGAGGTTCGAAGAGAGAGGAGGCGTACCGAGACGGCGGCAGCTTCATGCGGTTCGATTCGTTCGGGCCCGGTGCAGCTCCAGCGAGAGTTCTAGGTACGGCTTCATCCCCTGGGTTGCTTTTGCCTCGGTTATTGAGGAGAATGACAGACAGTTGCGTGGTCCGTAAGGGTGTTGTATGTAGCTGGGGAATATTGTGGGGTGTGAAGGAGGGCGAGCTCGTTAGGAGGCATAGTGCCTGTGGGGTGGTAGTAGATGTGTTGATGTCCAGAACGTGAGTGTGAGGCAGTGGCCCCCTGGTGTTGAGTCGTGTCAGGAGGAAACGAGGAGCTGAACGGAGTGGGACACAACGGGGAGAAATCGTTGCAAAGGTTCGACTCGACGAGCAGCATGAAGCCGGAGAGGGAGCGCAGTCGCGGGTTCCAGTCGGACGACGAGTCAGACCTGTTCGGGGCGTTCGGGGGGTCAGGAGCGTTTGGTGCAGGAGGGCAGACAGCGAAGCAGAGCAACGTGTGGAGTGCATTCTAGGGTGGGGCTCGGGAGGTTGTGCTGGCATTGGGTGATGGTGTACCATGGTGGAGAGACCGGGAGTAACGGAAGCGCACACGGACAGGCTACGAGAGGAAATATGTATGAGTGCCAGGTCGGGAGATGCATGACGTAGAACGTGTGGTGTCAACCGAGTTTATGTTGGGCGCACGGTGGATTTGGATGCGCTTGTATGAAGATTGTTTTGTGAAGACCGATACCTGCATGGGCGTCGAGGATTGACGTACATTTTTGAGAAGTGTAGCAGTAGACTACATTCGATCAGAGGCGGTCCTCCGGCGGAGGTGGCTTTGATGATTGTGATTTGTACTAGCAATTGCAGTAAATAATGGATGTGAGACCAGAAGTTGACGAGCAGCCATACCGCTCTCGTCGGGTATTCAACCGACAGCGGTGCGTGCATGCATCTTGTACCTAGCTCGTCCATGCTACTTACACCGAGCTTGTCCATGCTATTTATACATAGCTCGTCCACGCAATGTCTATGCCCGTATGCTTGGTCTGTCTCACCCTTTGGATATTTGCTTCCAAATTGTTGAATGTTGTACACGTCGAGATGTTGGTTGACTGTTCTGTGCTGGTTAGTTTGTTACTTTACAGATCTGAAAAGAAAAGTACTGTTGAAAATATCCAATAAATCGGTTGAAGTTCCTTGCGCACCAGAACGGTTGAAGTTCCTTCCCACATGTTCCAAGGATGCAGATGATTCTGGGTGTGGTACTTTCAAAGTTGGGCAGTATCCTTGATCGATGTTACGTATTCTTGGCCGCTTAGTAGACGTGAGGTACGTAGGATTTATTCTCTAAAAAGCGTAGCATACAACTAAGCCTCGGATGTCCGGAGCGCCATATCGAGGTTTGGAAACTTCACAAACACCCCCACAAGAGCGAATGCAACGCAACTTGTTAACTCATCATTTCAGTAGAATTGAGCATGGCTGAATCTTTTTGCATTAAAATGGAGGGTTCTACCAATGCCCTTCCGGGGATGGAGGACATAGACCTCAGACCTACGCAATCTGTTGAGACTTGTTCAGAATCACTCCCTCGTACTTCACTTGAAACCACTTCATGGCATCCTCCTTGGTCACCCGGTGTTGGATTCCAACGCGGGACTTGGCTCTCCTCCTCCTTCCAACCCTGTATCCTGGGCGTTCGAGGACTACGTAGAAGTCCATACCGTAGATACCAGTGGAAGGGTCGTACCTACAGGAAGAGGAGGTAGCATGAGACACAGCAAAAATCTTCGGTAAGACATACAGCTCTAAGCTTTGTTTAAAGAACCTATAATGATGCTTCCGTACCATGCTGAGTAAAGCTATCACAGCGGAAATCTGAGTACGAGGCATCGAATGAAAAAGGAAATCGAAACACATGAAAATATCAAAGTTCAGTAACTCGGACGAGGCCAACTATTCATAAAGATTGTTCATCAACTGACGCTTGCTTGCATACAATCCCCGCACGCAAACAGATACATGATACTCACTTAATTCCGAGATCGATGTGCTCCTGGATACCGAACCCGAAGCAGCCTGATTCACTAAAGTTACGGCGGAGCAACTCGTATTCCTTCACCTTCAAGCCACTCTCAAGAAGCTGCATTGCCTTTTCACCACGGACGGTCACGTAGCATGCAATCTTCTCATTACGCCTGATTCCGAAGGAACGCACAGTATACCTTGCTGCATGACCAATAACAAATGAACAAGCACATTCAAAACCCGAAACTTTACATACGTTCTCCGACGCTAGCATTTACCGCAAAAGTATTGAGATGCTTACCCTTGGAGAAAACAGGGCTCTGACCGCTCAGCTGCTCCAACACCTGAACAAGCAAGAAACTATTCATGAAGAAAGACTCATCGACTACGCAGCTACAATTGGCAATGCAACTCGACTCATTAAGTGATGTAGCCGGAAGAATAGAGTAGAGGTTTACGACCTCCACGTTGTGAAAGCCAAACGTAATATCTTGTCACAAAACAATGGGTGAGAATAAGGGTTTAGAAGGTACCTTGGAAGCACGAGTCAGTCTGTCGCCACTCTCTCCGACGGAAATGTTGAGGACAAGCTTCTGGACTTTGATATCCCGCATGGAGTTCTGCATCTTCTTTTCCGAGGCCTGCGGTGATCATTTTAATCCGGTTTCATTTCATTACATTTGTGCCGCCGATAAACCCTAATTTACTTAAACCCTTGGATTCAAACCGAATCAACAACATTGTACAGTTACTGAGTGAGGGCGCTCGCGTACCATTGCGGCAAATTTGATCACAACGCAGGGCGATGCTGCCGACCTGATGAGGAGCCAAATGAGGGGGAAAGGGCGTCCTGGATCTCGCCTTCGTCCTCTTCACTCGTTGCTGCAACATTTTGAATGGATGATACGTGAACTTCTTTGGATGAAAGCGTGGTTCACGGGCACGGGTTCGAGCCCGCGGGCACGGGAGCCTTATTTTGGGCACGGGCACCCTATCACTGGCCCGTGCTCGCCTTGTTGTCACGGCCCCTGCCCTTGGCCTCAAGAGGGCGGCGAGGACCCTTGAGCATTCTCTTTGTAGGGTTTACTCCCCTCGCGTCCGCCACAGCGTCGCCCCGAAACGCGACTCCATCGCCATGGTGTCCCTCAAGCTGCAGAAGCGCTTGGCCGCCAGCGTGCTCAAGTGCGGTGAGCGCAAGGTGTGGTTGGACCCCAATGAGGTCAATGAAATCTCCATGGCCAACAGCCGTCAGAACATCCGGAAGCTCGTAAAGGACGGCTTCGTCATCCGCAAGCCCCAGAAGATCCATTCCCGCGCCCGTGCCCGCCGCGCTCTTGAGGCCAAGCGCAAGGGCCGTCACTCCGGCTACGGAAAGCGCCATGGTACCAGGGAGGCCCGTCTCCCCACCAAGGTAACCCCCGTCTACTTTAGGGTTTCCTCTTTTCACAGAGCAAATCGTTTACCGTTTGTATCTTCTATGCTGTAAGGTTTTAGTTTTTCAGAATTCGGATTTTAGGTTTTTGGATTAATTTTGGCTTCTCTTTTCTTTCTTACGGGATTTGTGATTGTGGCGCATGAATGTCTACGATGTTTTTAGTATGGAGGTACTAAGCTATCGAGTTATTTATGTTTCTCAATTGAGGTCGAGAACATGCTCCGAAAGTGGTAGATTTATGCGGGGCAGTACCCATTTTAGGTCTCAGGTGCAGTAACCCTAAAAAAGGTAGTTTGTCAAAGGTATTCTGAACATTACACTGGTTCATCAAACTGCGCTGTAATCAATCCAACTGGTTGTATGGTCATGTAGTACCTAGCTCGTACTCAACTATGTGGATTTTGTCGGAGAGGTTACAGAACCTTTGTTGCGGATCGTAGTTCACTTGCTGATTGTGATTTTTTCACAGGTCTTGTCGATATGGTCTAAGCATTCCGGAAAATAAATTAATGGAAATTGTGACTTACTGGTTGTGTTGCACTGGTGATTGTGTAGGTGTTGTGGTTGCGGCGCATGCGAGTGTTGAGGCGTCTTCTGCGCAAGTACCGTGATGCCAAGAAGATCGACAAGCACATGTACCACGACATGTACATGAAGGTGAAGGGTAATGTGTTCAAGAACAAGCGTGTGTTGATGGAGAGCATCCACAAGTCGAAGGCTGAGAAGGCTCGTGAGAAGACTCTGTCTGATCAGTTCGAGGCCCGGCGTGCGAAGAACAAGGCCACCAGGGAGCGCAAGATTGCCAGGCGAGAGGAACGTCAGGCAGCCGGCATCCCTGAGCCTGCCGCCGCTCCCGCCGCCGAGGCTCCAGCGACTGCTGCTCCTGTGAAGAAGTCGAAGAAGTAGAGTGTGACTGCCTTTTCTTATTAATACAATACCTTCTTTGTTCAACAAGGAGAGAAAGTCACCTTGCTCAACTCTTTAAGTGCTGTCAGTTCCTAAGCGTTCCGTTATTCATGTTTGCCTCATTCATCATGTCGTTTGCCTTTTCTTCCATTGTATGAAGTGTTTCAGGTGAGTTGCATCATGTGTTAGGTTCAGTCGTTTCTGTGAAGTCCTTGGCGCAGGAGTGGAGTTACGACGACTCCCTCTCACACGATCGGGTAGCTTCGTAGGATTCAAGTACGCTCTGCCTACACGCACGTAACATGCTCGCTCTCAACATATCATTCTGGAACCACAGAAAGCGAATTTTGATTCAGACTCGGACGACAGCTATACCATGAGTTCTTAGCTGATAACCAATTGACTCCTATTCCTTGGCATGACCTAATCGGCTGTTCATTGTCTTAGCACTGATGCCCCAACAGAAAACAAGGCGGTTCTGTAAATCGATTGTGGGACGAGGTGCTCTGCCGTGGCTCACCCTATTTATGAGGATGTTTCATTTCTTCGAAGTGCTCACTTAAATGCATTGAAAAGGGAAGGGCCCATGCGAGTCCCTTTTGTACAGGAACTCTCTTCTTGGGTGATACGTGTGCAGCACCTAATACTGCTTCTCCAGTTCGCACTGGTATTGCAGTATTGCATTCCTCGGTGTTGAAACTTGTACACATTGCGCTTAGTATCAATATGTCAGGTGAATGACGACACTTTGTATGTTTCAGGATCTAAGGAGGTTATCTAAACTGTTTGGTTTGACTTTGGGTCCAAAGGTAGAAAGCCCACATTGCACGAAAAGATTAGAACTGTTTGGGTAACCTCAGTGTCAAGGTTGCTTGCTTTTAAATGAAAGTTTCTTCTCTACGTGTTGATGTTGTTTGCGTGCTGAAATTGCAACTTATAGTATTCTTAGTGTGCGACCAAGTATTGATCAAATTAACGTGATTGATGTGACATTGAAAAAACTAACATGATTGAACACTCTCGTTCAAACATGGTTCAGGGGACCAAGATTTACACCCGGGAGTAGACTATCCTTGGTGTGAATTCCATGGCTTCCTTAGTAGCCCATTGATGTAGAATGTCACCATTGTTTGTAGTGCTCAAAGGCAGAAGTCAAGCTCAAAAGCCAAACTCATACGTCGGCCCATTGATGTAGAATGTCACCATTGTTTGTAGTGCTCAAAGGCAGAAGTCAAGCTCAAAAGCCAAACTCATACGTCGGCAAATGCCTGTGCATTGGACATATGGACGGAAGCAAATATCGCACATGGTTGGAATTGAACCGTAACCATTCAAATTGTGGTTGAGAGCCTTACCTATCCACGATCTAGGGATCTAGTAGGGGTCAATGGGGTATTTTGTGAGTTGTAGCATGTGTGTGTGTGTGTGTGTGTGTGAGGAGAGGGTAGGAAGCTATTTAGACTTAGACCCTTGGAGTGGCTAGAAGGCGTGGTGAAGGGCCTTTCAAGAAAAGTGATGTGGTGGATGGGCTTTTGTATTGGCTAGTGCATGCAAAGTGGGAGAGAGAGAAGGGCCGAGGGCACAACAAGTCCAAGTTGGGAAGCTATGGCTCTCTGACACGCATGACAAGAAGAACGATGGCAAGTTGGCAATTGGCAGTTTTTGGGCTACAGTACTCGCAAGGTTGCTATACTCTAGGACTGAGTATACCACTACTCACGAGGGTTGTTGTATTGTAATAAGTACACAACTCAGTATACCATAATGAAAGTTAGGTGTTTTGCTACGGTATACTCATTCAATTGTGTTTTGTACTACTGTAGTGGAAGTTACATTCTTTTGCCATGTTGGACTACCCACTCTATTACCAAGCATGCATATCCACCAATCCCGATCCATGCCATATGAATTCCAACTCTACCACCAAGCGTGCATATGAATTCCAACTCTACCACCAAGCGTGCATATGAATTCCAACTCTACCACCAAGCGTGCATATGAATCAATCCCAACTCATGCTATATAAATTTCTTATTGATAACAATATCGTAAGAATCTATTCCATGCATTTTTGTGAAGCTAAATTGTGTTTAAGGGTTTTGAATCATGGAGCATGTTTTATCACTACAAGCCACTTACTCAAATTAAAATCACCAACTAGAAAGTTGTTTACCTTAATCTTAAGAACACCCTTGCACCAATGGGTGAACAACTATATGAGCCCCTTCTAAAAATAATAATTAAATATGTAAGTGCCTAAAAATATCACAAAAACACGGAAACTTAGTCTTCTCTTTTTACTAATCCCTTAGAAATAGTAACTCACCCATTTGATCACTACGAGTATAGCAAATTCTTTAAATGCACAAAAATAAGTGCCCATACCTATATGTTTCTTGTGCTGAAGAATTGAACCATTATTGAGCACCTTACTATATAATGTAAGCACAAGGGGAAGTGACTTTTTCTAGAGGATATTGTTAGCTATGGCCAGCAATAATTTGTTCACAAGGCATGGCCAAGAAGCTGTTTATGCTGAAGGGATACCATACCACGATAGCAAAGTTCGTTCATGAATAATACTATTTTTTTAAAAATGTAAAAAATTAGAAATTACAAGCCAAGAGGAACAAAAAGTAGGGAAATTATGAGTTACTGTAAGAGTGAACTCGATGAGTTACTGCAACAGTCAGAGCCTCCAGTTCATCTCTCCTTTGCATAGGATTTTCCAAAAAAATCTATTTCCATAGACGTTCATTATGTAATAGTGTCATACTGTATCCTTGAATTCATGAAGAAGGAATCTATGCTTATAAATTACTAGTTAAAATATATGGTACGAAGACTTTCCTCTTAAAGTCCCCTTCAACATGCAGCGCTCCAGAGCTAAAGTAGAGGAATGACACTGTTGCAATATGGTGGCAACTTGCATGTAAGGGTGAGGGCTCAAAAATGGCCCAACCTCAGAGGAAGCGATTCTCATACATGGGGAAAGTAAGTGGAAGGATAGTCAAAGTGGAGTCATAGATTTTGGACTCTTTTACAATCTGCTATGAAAATTTGAAGGTGGATTTGCAGGTGTTACTAAAATGGTGCCCTTATTTGACACCCTCTGATATTTGATATGAGTACGTGGTACTATTGAAATGTGAAACTATTATGTACCCATGAGTTGAAAACCCCAGTGCTCCATTATTGGTACTGCTCCATTTTTAAGGAGTCTCCCAAATTGCAATAAAAAATATTCTCACAATTCTTATATGTGGGGTTGAGAATTGAGATGCTAGCCTTAGAAGTATGCCCCATGAGGTAGTTCTAGTAAGCCCTCTTTTTAAATTGTGGATGATACAAAAATTTCCCTCCTATCGGACTTTTGTCTTGGTTCTTGATGTTTTACTCAAATGATACATTGTTTTGTTTTTGAAAATAAATAAATAATGCACACTTGCACCGGGAAGAGGTACCTACACCCAATAGTTTCAAATTACCCCTTAAGTAAACTTCAAACATAACAAAATCCTAAAAACTGTCCTCATCTAGTGTAAGTGCAAGATGAGAAATTTACAATTTTAACGTGTTTTGAAGTATGTAGCTATAGGGTCTAGTACCTAAGTTTACATGTCTATTAGCATACCAAAACTTAGATTCAAATTTCTCATTGACTGTGAGATCGTAATGTTTAAAGTTGAAATAGATTTATTTGCACTTATTGTAGAGTGAGAATGTAATGTCGTGGGGATCTATACAACCCTTTTGAATGTGAATTTGACATGGCACTCTTGAAATTCTTATTCTTTGGTAAGTTACAAATATGCCGACACAATTTTTACAACGTGGAACTATAGAACCTAGAGAAAATTGTGAGTTTATGCATGGGGTATGTTGAAAGTCAAGTCCAAATGGTGATTTCGACAATAGATTTTATATTGTAGAGGATAAAAATCCAAACATACATAACATGTGGGTTCATATTAATTGTTTCTTTTACAAGCCTCCAAACAGAAACATGGCAAGACATTTCTCATTGGTAGTTGTGTAGCACCTATATCAATCATAGTTAAGCTTTAAAATGAGGTGAGCAAGTGCTTATAATAAAAAAAGGCAAGTAGGGTGTGGAGGTCACACGTGTTTCCCTTTGTTCGATATCTCCTATTTTAACCCCTAAAAATCCAGGGGTTTCCTCGACCTCTAGAACCAAAAACTGCCATTCAACCGTTGGATGTTTGTCATTTGTGAGATCGTAACAATCAAAGTTTGACCAACACTTTTTTTTGCCGCTGCGTGAGAGGCATTGTCTAAATGGTGCCAAGGGCAACTTGGTGATTGTTATTCCAAATATTTTTCCCTCATTTTTATTCATGTAGGTAATCAAGTTGGGTATGCTCATGCAAAAGTTTAGAGACCAATTCCACTTTTTGACCTTAATGTAAAATATTTTATGAAAGAAGGTCTAAAAACAACCATATAGTAAAACAAGCACCACGTATGATATATTTAGTTTGAGAAAAATCTCGACGGTGAGAAGGTGCATTTATGATAATGTGAATTTTGAAAAAAAAAATCTTGGAAAAAATCCAAAATCTTGAATTTTGGCAATTTTTGAAAGAAAAAATTGTAAAATTACTAGAAATTGTGAAGATTGTTTTTGAAAGTTTTGGAGGCTGCCCTTGTAAAATTGGTAAACTTCTTGACTTCGGATACTTTGGAATTTGAATAGTAATTTGGTAATGAACATATTTCTAAAAAAAAAAAAATTAAAAAGAATTATTTTAAACTGCCCGTTTAGGACTTGAAACCTAAAATTTCTAGGTGAAGGTTATAAAATTAAAATTTGACTTTGAAAATTTTACCACATACACATTACTGTATGGGGAGCACCCAATAAAAATCTTAGGCAAAAATATCAATTTAAATGCTTAAAACGAGCTGCCCGAAATCTCAGAAAACCGAATCGGTTTTCCTGGATTTTTAGGGTTTAAACCCCTAAAGGACCAAGAAGCTCAAAATGAGATTTTGTAAATTTGGGTAGCCTAGATGAAGGGGTTAAAAGTGATACTTAAGCCTAAGATTTCTACCAAGTGCGGAAGTGCCCACTGATTGCAAAGTAAACAAGGAAAAATATATGCAAAGCCAAATTTCAATTTAAAGACCTTCATTTATGAATTTTAGATTTGAAGTCCAAAAATGCAATTAGTTAGATTATATTATATTATTTTATTTTTTCTTCTTAGAATATGTATATAACTATATCACTCCTCTAGTTCCAAAGTAACCCAAGTCAAAAAGTTTACCAATATTACAAGGGTAAGCTCAAAAAATTTCAAACTTGAAATTCGAAAAATCCAAATTTCAAAATTTCTTTCAAAATTGGTCAAAATTCAATATCTTTTTTAAATATTTTTTGAGATTTTCTCTTCAAAATCAAAAACTTATAAAGGCGCCTACTCAGCATACACTTCTTTCTCAAATAAAATACAATAAATATGATGCATGCTTTTCAGAATCGCTAATCTTGTACCTACTTTTTAGAAAAGTATTACATGAAGGTTTAAAAAGCAAAATGTCTGTAAAATTTGCATGAGCATTCTCATCGTAGTTTCTACATGGAAAAGAACATGAGCAAAATGACAGGGCATCAAGTCTCTCTTTACACAATGTAGAGTATGTCTTGCAGACAATGCCCAATTACACTTTTGCATCTACTTTGAATGTTAAGATCTCACAAATGATGCAATTCAACGAACTAAATTTCCAATGGTATATTTAATAGTAGGGTGCTTAAAGATCTTACGGTTCAAAGTTCTCAACAATGGTAAAATTTTTCAAGCCTTACCATAATCTTTCCGCTGACACAAATCGCACTTTTTAAATTTGAAGATCCAAAAAACACTTCGTATTAAATAAGGTTTCTTTTGTACAATGACAAGGACCTAAGATTGAAAAGACAATCATAAATGGTCATTATCGGCGTCAAATGAAAAGTTAACGAAATAATACCGTATTACCATAAAAAAAATTGCAGCTTCTTATATTTACATCTTCAACCAATCATCTGAAATATTACAACATGAAGAAAGAGTGTTAGGGCCGCTTAACCCTTAAACGTCAGGCTATACGGATTTGGGCAGCCCAGTATTGGATCACAGCATCTTTAGGACTTGGGCACCATGAATAGTGCACTTTTTGAACTTGGGCATCATGAATGATCCAATCAATGATGAGCTTGCAACCTCCTACAAGTATTGTACAACCCCAACCTACCTACCACAATCCTTTCAAAGCAAAAAATCACTCATACAATTTGTGATTTTAATTCTAAAATTTCACTTTTTGAATACACCACAAGAAGGTGACCAGTTTGACATCAAAATATGAGTGAAAAAATGAGTACATTGAGAGCTACAGAGGAGATTCTGTTGGAAACGGCCCCCTTGGGGCCGCTCAGACGTTTAAGGGTTAACACGAGGGGCCAATTCATGGCAAATCATCTCTTGTGATTCGTCCAATTCTAGAAATTGGCTCAAACGGCTTTACATGGGGAGTCAAGGCCAATTATATCATAATGGGTGGGGGACAAGTTATGACACCGCCGCGCTCCAAAAGTTGGGAGGCCAATTCATGGCCTAGAGGCCGTTTCTTGATTTCAATAGAAAATTATCATTCCACTAAAAGTACTTTGATGTGAACAAATCAAAAGCATGGAATGTAGCTAATAATACGAATTGACCCCATGGCCTTGTTTTTCCTTTTCAAAATCAGCCCCAAGGGCTTTACACATGGGGAAATTGGCCCCCACTTTATCAATTGTTTAATGTGTTCTCCAAGTCGCCCATGGAGCCAATTGGGGTGAAAACGTGAGTGAATTGGCTTGGAGATTTGTTGGCCTTGACTCCACAAGTCCACATGTAAAGCGTCCCTCGGAAATCTATATCAAAAAATCTTCACGCCTCGATATTACATCCCTACTGCAACGGCAATAGGGACCTCAACTTCTTGAGGCAGAAAAGTCAACAATTTTACACCCACCAGTCAAATTATATGGTAAGGAAACTTTCTTCCCCGGAAGTCTGGTACTTGATTTCCTCGCGCACCGATTCCAAGTCCTCCAGATGTAACTCATGTAAGCGCTCCCATGACAGAGTCAAGCGACTGTACCCACTTGCGGTTATTTTTTAATATAAAATTTGCCTGCCACGATCTTATCTCCCAGCTGTCGTACAGACCTCTACCTCAATTATTTTTCTACATACCATATACGGTAGAGGAAGTATACAACATTCCAGCCGACTACAAGAAAGCAGTGGAGCTTCTGAGTCGTGTTTTGGCTCATTGCGATCTCTCATGCTCGTGCATCCTGGAGTCACTCTCTCGCTGTGATTCTTATTTCTGGAGTCCTGCTATCCCGTCTACTGATCTCTTGCTGGTTACTCATCACTGTCAGGTATCGTACGTTGTTTCTCACCCTGGCTCCTTTTCGAGGCTGATTCTCAAAATCTAGTTCTTGGGGTCCTCTTGCCGCTCGTCATTGTTTGTGTTATTGATGTCTGAACATGGCGCAATGGAGATCCTTGTGTTTCGATAGCTCTGTCTGGGTAGTCGTTCACCCTGGCTCCTTTTCGAGGCTGGTTCTCGTTCTTGGGGTCCTTTTGCCTCTCTTCATTGTTTGTGTTATTGATGTCTGAACATGGCGCTATGGAGGTCCTTGTGTTTCGATAGCTCTGTCTGGGGTAGCCGTTCTTGCGATCGCAGTGGTTCTGTCAGTTACTGGACACCCTGGTCTCACCCTGGTCCTCCGTATCTAGTTCTTGGGCGCTTTCTGACGCTGGTCATTGGTTGTGTTTTCTGATGTTCTGGAGGTCTGTGTGTTTGGATTGCTCCGTCTCTGTCGTTGGCAAGGTCCTGTTTGCTTGGACTATGTTGTTAGATGGATCCTTAGTGCTCTGTTCAGAGATTTGTCCTGTACTGTTCCAGATACGGTAGATGAGAATAGGTATCTGTGTTTGGATCTGGTATTATGATGATTCATTTACCTTCATGTGGTGATATGCTTGTGATAATATCTGAAGTTCCTTTGTGTGTGCCATCAGATCGAGGATTTCTTGTACCAGTGTTCGCGGAATACATTGTGTCGAAGCTGGAGGGATTACAAGCGTGGTGATTTTTTGTTTACTGCTAGCAGCTGGTGAGCGATATTTTTATTCTTCGAAGATAGGTTGCAAGGTGGGTAACATCTATAGCCATTGCCATTCTCCATCAGTTTCATCTTTACACTTAAGCTTCAGTGGAATGATCGTTTGTACTGTCATAAGAGTATATAAAATTTGCTTAAGGTGGGTCAGGCCTATGGTGCCATGGTTGGATGTTTGGTATCACGGATTGAAAAGGGGTTATTATAGAGGTCAACACGTAATTCGTTATAATGGGAATATTCAGATTATCAAATTGTGCTTGAGTTGAGCCAAATGTACTGTGTGGGTACATTTAGCTTGACTCCACCTAAACTCAGATTTCTCAAAATCAGTGAATAATAGTATAATACCATTATAACGAATTATAACGAATTACCACCAGGCAGAGAGGAAGCGGTGTGACGTTATAGAGTTCGAAGGTTTGTGGTGTTAGAGGAGGAATGTTTCAGATTGTTGAACGGATGTTTGAGATTGCATATGGAAGGCTGTGGGGTATTACAAATTCACGGATGTACGTATGTTATTATAGATGTAGGGATGTGATATCATTGGAGAGGGTTGGGTTATGATATTTAGGTAGGAATTGGATGCCATAAAGGTAGGGATGTGAAAATGTTGAGGTTTAATCTGTAACTTCCCTTGTTGCAAAACAATCTAAGTCACAAAATTTGACCTTCCTTTAGATTAAGCTCAAAAAATCTCAATCTAAGAATCATTTAAAAGATTCAACCGTAAGATCTCAAAGTTCACTTGAGATTCTTCTTACATACCAAATTTGAACCGTTCATTCTACCTCATGTGTGAGATTATAATTGTCAAATACGGTTATATTTTATTATTTTGATAACAAATTTGGTAGATATTGTGAATACATGCAAACAAAATTCTAGTTACTTAGAGATACACTAATTGCGTCAATCTAAGAAAGAATTTAAAACTATGGAAAAGGAACAATCCAAGTAAAATTATGGAAAAGCAACAGTTTAAGTGAAGACGACATGCAGATGTGCATGAATGCAATCTTACGGTTTAAAATTGAAGAATGCATACTATATCTCTAGAACAATGGGGGGATAGGTCAAAATATTTAAGATGAGATATGCAGAAATGATATTAAATCGTCTATTGATGTGGAAATTTCTGGAATGAGATTGTTTCATCATGAATTGTAGTCTCATGAAATGGAACATCTATTCAGTCTTAACATGCCAATTTTTTTGTATTGTCTCTATATGACATTTCTATGCTAGTTGATGTATTTGTTGAGTTGGAGCAAAATTCATGACAAATAATGAAGTAAAGACAACTGTGATGTGAATGGGTTGTGATGGTGTGGTAATTTATAATTGAAGGGACTCAGAATTGGAAAAATATTGACTTGACACACCATGTTGAAAAGTTATCAAGGTCATTCTATATTAGCAGATATATACTCCATATGTCCTTGAATCTTTTGGTCTTAAAATGTACACTTGAATGTTACTAGAGTAGTGGTATTACAATCTTGTCTGCAAAGAGGTATTACCTTTCATTGACCATTTAACATTAATTGGCACCTTATGCACTGTGGACATATCTAATATGTTTATAATAGTATGATACCATTTAATTACGTGTAACTCTTTTGTTTGAAGTTTGTAAAACTATAATTCATGACATGTAATCACTTGAGACAATTAATTATAGGACAACCATTTTATTTTTCTACCTCCAAATTTTCTATAGCTTGGTGGGAGCTCTAGTTGTCATATTATTCGTTAATACTAATATTGGTTTTTTGGATTTTTTACAAATGGAAGTACCTCATGCATAGTGGTCATCGTGAATATGTAACTCAATATTCACATTTTATTACATTGCCCCTTAGAATGGAACAATGATAATCATGAAATCAATGAATGAGAGAAATGTGGTTTAATGGTGGTTTATGTATGTTTTGTAGGTGTTGCAGGGGTTTTATGTTTGACGTACTTTATAAATTTGACACAAAGATTTTACAAGAAGTTTTATCACAAAATGGAGTTTTGGCAACTATCAGCTCGAAATATAGAAGAAGCTTGCTCATTCTTGAAGGAAGCTAAGCTCAACCAAAAACAATGTACTAATTTGGTGAAAAACTTCAGACAAGGGTTGAACTATATATTAAGCCTTTCTAGCGATCATCAAGGAGATGGATATGACAATGCTGCAAGAGTCTTGTACCGCATGACATGCAATGCCAAGTCATTGGTTATGGAGTGTTGTAAGGAAGAATGGCTCAATGGTGCAATATTGCAATACAATAATAGAGAAGCTTTTAGGGAACTTCTTGAGGACATGGAACATTGGTTTGGCACTATGTGTGATATTTTACAACAATGCCATCCTGATGAAATTGAAAAGATTATCAAGATTAAACGAGATGCCAGTTTTTATCCATCATCCATTAATGATGTGGATGATGATTTGTCATCCTTATCGAACAGGCTTGATTGCTTTAAGCAATCAAAAGGTGTAAGAAAACATCATTATTTATCAACCCTGCTTAAGACATTTGATATGCAATCTAAAGTGGAAAGAAATGATTTTCAGCTTGCACTCCACATTGAAGGACGGATAAGGTGTCTTCTAGAAGTTAGAGGAGGAGAGATGAACAAGGTGGTTTGTCCGTATGATTACATACCTCCCAAGGATAAAGTACTTCTTGGTAAATTTGCAAAGGATGCTCATACCAAGGTATATGCTACCAAATGGTTGGGTTTGGATAGTGTCACAAAAGTTATCTCTATCAAAGGTCAACCCCAAGAAGTGAAGAATATGTATCTCAAAGAAGCAGGCATAATGGAAGGATTGTCTCATCCAAATATAATCAAGCTATATTGTTGCGGACTTACAAAAAAGAAGTTTGAGCTTGTGATGGAGCGTGGGGAGATGACATTATCAAAGTTTGTGGAAAACAAGAAACTTTCTCAAGAAGTAAAAGTAGACATTATACTTCAGATAGCAAGTGGAATGTGTTACATGCATGACATGATGGTGGCACATCGTGACTTGAAACCTGATAATATTGTTGTAAACACAATGAATTGTGGAAGGGAGGGTGATCTAGAATATGTTCATGTGAAACTACTAGATTTTGGTGTTTCTAGTGTGAAAAGGATGGATGCTTCCGAGGTGCTTGTTGAAGAAGATGGTGCGGGTACAGTGGGATATATGGCACCGGAGGTTATTCGAAGTAAAAGTGGTGAAAATCTAAAAGTGGATGCTTTAAAAGCAGATGTTTTTAGTTTTGGCATGATCTGCAGTGAAATTCTATCTAAGGAAAAGCCTTTTGGTGGTGCGCTCACGAAAAATGAATACTACTTCAAAATCATGAATCATCAAAGGCCAGTGTTGCCACATGATTGTTCATCTGAATTGGCAGCACTATTAAGTAGTTGTTGGTGTGAAGAAGCAATGAAGAGACCTACATTTCTTGAGATTCATACAAAGCTGGTGAAGCTGAAGAAAATAATGATCCAGGGGTCAATTGTTGAAGAAACAAGTTCTTCATCAAGTACAAGTATTGTTGAGGTATTTATTGCCTTCAAGTCAAAATAAGGTTCTCAAATTGTAATAAGTGGGAAATTTTAGTGTAGATGAATGTGGAAAGTAATAAAAACAAACATGTTTCTTATCTGCAGATTTAGTAGCTCTTAACTAAAAGCTTGTGAATTGTTGTAGGGATATGACAACTTTGCCAATGGTGAAAATCGAATTGGTATACAAAGTAAAATCATTGAGGTGGAAGGCATATTACGTACCGTTGATGCTTTGGGCATCATTGGAATGGGTGGAATTGGGAAGACAACATTGGCAAAGGCTCTAAGTGATTATGTAGCTGATGAATTTGAAACAACATGTTTCATAGATGATTTCAAGGAAGGAAATTGTAGACTTTTTATGAAGGAAAAGATTGAAAACTCCAATATCCAACATGAAGTGCAGTCATTGGAAGAAGTACGCAAAATCTTGCGACGTGCTTGTTCAACAAAGAAGACTCTTGTTATTTTAGATGATGTAGGACTAGATATACAATTGAATGATCTCTTAGATACCGATTTGTTTAAGAAAGATGGTGGTTGTAAAATGATTGCAACTAGTCGCACTTGGTCGTCCTTGGAGAATTTTATTTCAACCCCAGGCAAATTTAATCTAGAAAAGCTTGATGAAGATCAATCTAAGGAATTGTTCTCCCTCCATGCATTTACACCCAATCAACAATTTCCATCCCATCTCAAGAGCATAGTTGAGAGGATTGTAAAAGCTTGTGATGGGCTTCCATTGAGTTTGCAAGTGATCGGGACCCATCTACGAGGAGATCTACGTATACGGAAGTGGGAACAAACTTTGTTCAGGTTATTGCAAGGAAGCCACGATGGAGCTGAGGACGGAAGAATATGGAAGACATTACAAATTAGCTTTGATAATCTCAACAATATTGAGAAAGACATGTTCTTGGATTTGGCATGTTTTTTTTGTAAAAGTTCAAATCTTTCCTATATAGATAAAGTGACCCTTTTGAATATTTATGATGGTGATCAAGATTTCAAATATGCTCTCCATAATCTTCAAGACAAATCATTATTGAAAATTGATGATTACGGATTTATAAGCATGCACGACCATTTGTGCGACATGGGCAACATGCTTGGGAAGACTAGAGGATCTCGGTATACCAATTTAAATATGGCTACATTCAATGAAAGCTTTCTAAAGGTAAGCACTATATTATAATAATTTTATGCTATGTTCACCCCTATGTTTTGTTTATGTGTCAATTTGTATAGTGATATCACTTTGATACGTTTATGATCATTTATGCAGGACCCCAAATTGATTGAAGGCTTGTCATTTTCAAAGTTTGGACATTATGAGAACTATCTCAAAACTACGAGGTCAATCTCAAGATTTGATCAACTTTTGATTTTGCTTTTTCACTATTCAGAGGATTTCAGTTTAATTTCAAGAATCGTGTCAAAAGCTCCTTCAGTACGATGTTTAATCATGCACTTTTCGAATAGTGAACATGCAATCAAAATCCAAAAAAGCACATCTGAAATATTTTGGAAGCTTTTTCAAGCAAATATTGTACCTCAAGTACGGGTGCTACATCTCAAAAATTGCAAATTTTTTGAAGTATTTCCTAAGAGGTCACTTAATATGATACAACTAAGACATTTGACTCTCGAGGATTGCGATCACATTGAGCTCAACTTGCTAAAACTGGCAAATATGACAAGTCAAAATGTCGGAAATTCTTCAAATATCAATACAATCAGGGGACAACCAAAGAATCTAATTGCTCTTCAGCATATGACATTGACAAATTGTTCCAAATTGAAGACTATAAAAACAAGTTTGAAAATTTTACTGCTATTGAAGAGCTTAAGTATTCGAGGATGTGAAGCCTTAGAAGAGTTTCCAAGAGGGCTTGAAAACTTGGTTGCCTTGGAGGTATTGAATATTTCCAAATGCACGAGTTTGAAGAAGGGGCCCGAATCATTTGGAAACTTGACATGCTTGAAGAAGCTATACATGTGGGAGTGTGAGGCTTTGGAAGAGTTTCCAAGTGGGCTCGAGAACTTGGTTGCATTAGAGGAATTGGATTTTGGGGATTGTAGGAGTTTGAAGAAAGGGCCAGATACATTTGGAAATCTGACATGCTTGAAGAAACTATACATGAGGGAGTGTGAGGCTTTGGAAGAGTTTCCAAGTGGGCTCGAGAACTTGGTTGCATTGGAGGAACTAAGTTTTAGAGGATGTAGGAGTTTGAAGAAAGGGCCGGAAACATTTGGAAACTTGACATGCTTGAAGAAGCTATACATGAGGGAGTGTGAGGCTTTGGAAGAGTTTCCAAGTGGGCTCGAGAACTTGGTTGCATTGGAGGAATTGTATTTTGGAGAATGTAGGAGTTTAAAGAAGGGGCCAGATACATTTGGAAATCTGACATGCTTGAAGAAACTATACATGAGGGAGTGTGAGGCTTTGGAAGAGTTTCCAAGTGGGCTCGAGAACTTGGTTGCATTAGAGGAATTGGATTTTGGGGAATGTAGGAGTTTGAAGAAAGGGCCAGATACATTTGGAAATCTGACATGCTTGAAGAAACTATACATGAGGGAGTGTGAGGCTTTGGAAGAGTTTCCAAGTGGGCTCGAGAACTTGGTTGCATTAGAGGAATTGGATTTTGGGGAATGTAGGAGTTTGAAGAAAGGGCCAGATACATTTGGAAACTTGACATGCATGAAGAAACTATACATGAGGGAGTGTGAGGCTTTGGAAGAGTTTCCAAGTGGGCTCGAGAACTTGGTTGCATTGGAGGAACTAAGTTTTAGAGGATGTAGGAGTTTGAAGAAAGGGCCGGAAACATTTGGAAACTTGACATGCATGAAGAAACTATACATGAGGGAGTGTGAGGCTTTGGAAGAGTTTCCAAGTGGGCTGGAGAACTTGGTTGCATTGGAGGAATTGGATTTTGGGGGATGTAGGAGTTTGAAGAAGGGGCCAGATACATTTGGAAATCTGACATGCTTGAAGAAACTATACATGAGGGAGTGTGAGGCTTTGGAAGAGTTTCCAAGTGGGCTCGAGAACTTGGTTGCGTTGGAGGAACTAAGTTTTAGAGGATGTAGGAGTTTGAAGAAAGGGCCGGAAACATTTGGAAACTTGACATGCTTGAAGAAGCTATACATGTGGGAGTGTGAGGCTTTGGAAGAGTTTCCAAGTGGGCTCGAGAACTTGGTTGCATTAGAGGAATTGGATTTTGGGGATTGTAGGAGTTTGAAGAAAGGGCCAGATACATTTGGAAACTTGACATGCATGAAGAAACTATACATGAGGGAGTGTGAGGCTTTGGAAGAGTTTCCAAGTGGGCTGGAGAACTTGGTTGCATTGGAGGAATTGGATTTTGGGGGATGTAGGAGTTTGAAGAAGGGGCCAGATACATTTGGAAATCTGACATGCTTGAAGAAACTATACATGAGGGAGTGTGAGGCTTTGGAAGAGTTTCCAAGTGGGCTCGAGAACTTGGTTGCGTTGGAGGAACTAAGTTTTAGAGGATGTAGGAGTTTGAAGAAAGGGCCGGAAACATTTGGAAACTTGACATGCTTGAAGAAGCTATACATGTGGGAGTGTGAGGCTTTGGAAGAGTTTCCAAGTGGGCTCGAGAACTTGGTTGCATTGGAGGAATTGTATTTTGGAGAATGTAGGAGTTTAAAGAAGGGGCCAGATACATTTGGAAATCTGACATGCTTGAAGAAACTATGCATGAGGGAGTGTGAGGCTTTGGAAGAGTTTCCAAGTGGGCTCGAGAACTTGGTTGCATTGGAGGAATTGGATTTTGGGGAATGTAGGAGTTTGAAAAAGGGGCCAGAAACATTTGGAAACTTGACATGCTTGAAGAAGCTATACATGTGGGAGTGTGAGGCTTTGGAAGAGTTTCCAAGTGGGCTCGAGAACTTGGTTGCATTGGAGGAATTGTATTTTGGAGAATGTAGGAGTTTGAAGAAGGGGCCAGAAACATTTGGGAACTTGACATGCTTGAAGAAGCTATACATGAGGGAATGTGAGGCTTTGGAAGAGTTTCCAAGTGGGCTGGAGAACCTGGTTGCATTGGAGGAACTAAGTTTTAGAGGATGTAGGAGTTTGAAGAAGGGGCCAGAAACATTTGGAAACTTGATATGCTTGAAGAAGCTATCCATGTTCGAATGTGAGGCCTTGAATGAGTTTCCTAGTGGACTTGAGAACTTGGTTGCATTGGAGGATTTGGATTTTTCTAAGTGTAGGAGTTTGAAGAAGGGACCAGAAACATTTGGGAACTTGAGATGTTTGAAGAAGTTATTTATGTGGGAATGTGAGGCTTTGGAAGAGTTTCCAGGTGGGCTCGAAAACTTGGTTGCATTGGAGGTATTGGATTATTCAAAATGTAGGAGTTTGAAGAAGGGGCCAGAGACATTTGGAAACTTGACATGCTTGAAGAAATTAAATATGGGAGATTATGAGGGCTTAGGGCATTTTTGAGGAAGTATTGAATATTTTGTGTCTTTGATTAACTTTAGCGCCTCGAATATAGCATCGTTTCGGAAAAGGCAAATAATTTGTTAGTGTAAATGGTAGTAGGAGATGTAGGAGTGTTGTGCCTTGGAGAAGTTTCTTTAGGCAGTCAAAATTTGAGTGCTTGAGAAGTTTTGCATGTTGCATCTTTAGGTAGCTCTTGTTTTTGGGCTTTCAAACGTTGGCCATGTTTTACCGTTTCTAGTCAATTATGTAAATTCCAACTTGATGTTAAAAAATACTTTTACATAACTAGGGATTTTTAACTAAATATTTTTTCAATTTGTACACCATGAAGAGCAAAATCTCATCATTTTCACTTTGAAGTGGAATGTTGTCAACAACCTTATATAATCAAAAAGCCACCAAATAGGAAAAACTTCACCTTCATCTTATGAATACTCTTGTAATACTCTTGTAGAGAAAAAGATTACTAAACAACCAGCTCAAATACTAGCCTTACAATGATGCAAACCACAGTAAATTTTATTAAGGAAATAGAGTCTCAACGTGGATCGCCTTGAAATAATATTCATGTCATGTTATCAAGATACTCTCTATCAAATCTTGATTCAAAACATAGACTTGAAATAGTAAAATATATTCCCTGTTTTGGAAAGCTCTAACTTTTGGAACCACCACAAGAATGTATGCCATAGTTTATACTACCTTGATCCAGATAAGGATCTTACCTCAAAGAAGTAAACTTCATTTGATGTCCAACCCAACAAATTTCAATAACAACAGACTTTGAGTTAAGAAATTATGGCTCTTTGAAGCTTTTTGTTGTTATCCAAAATGCTTAAACTCAACATCTAAATTATTCAAGAGTTAAAGGTAAATAACAACAAGTTTTAATACTTTTCATCTTCATGTATTTTACACATGGAACATTGTTTCAAAAACAGCGAGAAAATTTATTCAAAAAATGTATCAGGGATTTCGGTGGATTTCGGTAGCACAACAGTTGATGCAAGAAAGCGGAGGGAAGTAGTTAGGAGGTAATTCAGAAAAGGAAATTGAGGGGAGATAATATTGTGCATCCTTCCAATAAATTATCTAGAAAATGATTTATTGGCTCATACAATAGCCTTGCAATGGTGAAAACCGCCAAAAAATTTACAAAATAAAAAATAGTCCAAAATTAGACCCTTTGCAATCAAAGCTATGCCTTATCTTAAGAACACCTTTGATCTAGTCAAGGTGTTCACCACTACCACCAGGCTCTTTTTGAAATCCATCCTAAAATACAAAGTGAAATCTAGTGGTGGTGAAATCTAGGAGATGTAGCTCCCTAAATCTCATCCATTCTTCCACTTTTTTTATTATAGGATCATCATAACAAATCCAATACCAAAGTTATCTGGATAAATAATCTTCCAACCACAAAGTTGTTGAATTTAAATTTAACCCCTAAAGGTTCTTGATGCAAAACTGTAAAAATGGACATTCCCTTACTTCAGGCCTAAAAACTCTCAATCTAAGAATAATTTGGAAGATCCAACCGTAGGATCTTGAAGTTAACTTAACCTTCCACTCACTTGCCAAAATTGAACCGTTGATTCTTCTTCATTTGTGAGATTATAATGGTCAAAGTTGACTGAATTTTGGACTCCTAAAAGCAAGTTTTCGCTTTCCTGGACCTTTAGGGGTTAAGATCATACTTATGGAAAAAAAAGTTCGTGAAAATCTATTTTTGATTCCACATAATTGGCTTCCGATGGTAAGACATACCTTATGATCAAAATACCAAGACCAAAAGTTGCAGCCACTGAAATGCATTTCATTAATTCATACTTCATTGTATGAATATGCAATATTCACGGCACAACAAGACTTGATTTGGGACCCAACCAAAGGAATTTCGTTTCCATAGTCATTACTGCTCTTGAGCGGCAGCCGGAGATGGCGCACCGGCGGGCTTTGTGAACAGGTTGTTTGATGAATGGTTTTGATGATTCTTTTGACATTTATGTTGATATGTATTTTTTGTGTTTCATCATGGTCGGTAGACATCGTCTTCTATCTACATGTACGTCAAGAATCTGAGTGGAGATCATGCTCTGGTGATACGATATTCTCGATCAAAGAAACCTTGTTCACGTCATCAAGGTATTCCATTTCGAACGCTTTGATCTCATTCATGACATTCGCAAGCGTTCCGATCGATCGATTCTCATGGCCATGGCTGCAGCAGCGTTTTTGGCAGAATGAAGATCAGGCGCATACTTCTTAGGTAGCATTTCAATTCTTGCTCTTCAATTATGCTTCTGTAAGAAATTAAGCATGAGCTCCTACATTCCATTGCTTTATGTGGAAGAAATTGAAAATACAATTAGTCTCCTGCACATTTGACAGACGCCTACAGCTATCGTGAGGTGTGCGTTGAAGTGATTGTTGTGAAGGTGTGGCAATGATGGACCTACAGCCACAGGCACTTTCAAACGAAGGGCCGATTTTCAGGTGGCTTACACTTCTCTTCGTGTCGCCGGTGTGAAGATTTACAATCGGCTGATTCGTGCAATGAAAGGTATAGAGTTCGCGAGTAACGTGTGGATGAGCTTAAGTGAGAACCTGTATCTGGCTGAAGCAATCCAAGACGAATTCAAAAAGGAAAATCAAGCATTACAATAGGGGAATTAGCCTTGCACCTTCCGAGCTACGGGGGCCGCCTAGGGTTTCGTTTAGCATAGTCGGCTCATTCTGAAGCAAAGGGTTCTTTGCCTTCCGCGTGCGCACGACGTTTGTACTATAGGTAGTCCTACAGGTGCTCTTCGTTGAAAGACTCAATGATTGCGTTAGTTCCCACTGCATGGAGATATATATACATACGTGAGCACCGTCAACAATATAGATGAATGTACATCTACGGAGTGGACAGATGAATGTACGAATACGTAAGTCGAGAGTGGAATATATTTCCAACATCCCCCCTCGCTCTTGACTCTATTTCTAAGGTATCTGCTGGAGTTTGTAAGATTATGGCAATAGTAAGAAGAGTTCCTGCAACTGTAGCTCGAGAATGGAGAGAATGAATAGTATCGGAAATTCTGTGGAGTGAGCCTGAGCAGTGAGCACACTACTTTCAAGATCCGACTCAGTACTGCGACAATCGACGCACTTGGTCTAATTCACGAGCGTCAGATTCCAAGAATGAAAGAACGAGCATGCATCATGAATTGATAGCTATTATACGTTTGGCTGGGTGAAGGAGGGATTTAGAATAATGCAGCAATGACACCGGTACCTTTCCTGTCAACGGCAAACTTGCTGAAGGGAAGTGGCTTGGTTAGAAAATTTGACTGTTGAGATGCAGTAGGAACATAGCGGACCTCTATACTGTCACTATGAACCGTCTCTTTAACAAAGCTATTTTGGATCTTAATATGTTTGGTTCTTGCATGTTAGAAAGGGTTTCGAACTGGCTTGAGGTAGGACTAGTAGTCACTGAAGATTTTGTTGGTTCTCTCATGTTGATTCCAAGTTCTAAAAGGAGCCTTCAAGAATAAAGAATGTCTTTTGAAGCATCTATGAATACTCTATATTTTGTCTCAGTGGTTGACAGTCACACAGTTGATTGCAACTTGCTCAGAGATGTCAATATGAACGTTTTTTGGGGTTTTTGGGGCGAATGTCCGGCCGTCCGAGTTGTATAGTTCCAACTTTTAAGAGTGGAAGAACTTCATTGATGATTTGAGGTGCATTTGTTGAAGGGCAAAAGTCACAACTCGTTTTTATGTCCAAGGATAGAATGGTAAGGATTTTGTTGAAGTGGTTTACAATGTCAAGTTGCTCCATCTTATGAGTAGAGTGCCACACGGACTGCTTATGGGAGATGGCGTACATGATGTTCATCGTAGCAAAGTATGTGAAGAATGGAGACAAACACACCTTTTGGAGAAGCTCGATTGGCATGTAGATTCTCCTGATCTCAATCCAATTGAAAACCTTTGGAAGATTTTGAAAGATGTTGTGCAACATGGCCCAATATGTCCAAAAAATTTAGATGACTTGAAGGTAGTTATTGAAAGAGAGTGGAGGTTAATCAATGATACAAAGCTCCTTCAACTATGTCATTTTATGCCCTCTAGGTTATAAGCAGTGATTGAGGCAAAAGGAAGACATACACGTTGGTAAATTGTAAATGTTTTTTTTCATATAAATTTTTTGACCTTGAAATTTGGTATGAATGTTGGCATCATGAAGAGCATATTGTGCCAAAACATTTATGGTAAATAGACAATTTCTCAACCGTGGGGAGGGTGTCAAAGTTGGTAGCAACAAAATGGTTTCCCCCATTTGTTTCCCACAACTACAGATTGTGGATTTCTTTTTTTGGATTAATCTTTTGGCCTTGAATTTTTTTTCATATGTTCTTAACCTAAAGAAATTATTGGTCCAAGAATTTCATGGTAATAAAAAATTTATTCAATCTTTGGGATGTTGTCAAAGTTGGCAGCAGTGAAAAAAATTCCGCAGCTACCCAATGTTGGTAGATTTTGAATAACTTTTTTTCAATGAAACTTTTGGCCTTGAAATTTGGCTTACATGTAATTAACTTAAAGATAAACCTTTGTTAAAAAATTTGTGGTAAAATACCAGTTTTTGAGCTCTCAGGAGGCTTTCAAAGTTGGCAGTGCTGAAATTTTTCTCACTGCAGAGAGTCAAAAACGACATTTTGATTGGTACCCCACTGTACATATGCAGAGTGGACAGATGAATGTACGAATAAGTAAGTTGAGAGTGGAATATATTTCCAACACTCTTTGGATTCTGCGCGTCGAGGTTATATTAGAACCATGTGAGCGGTTTTGGAGCACACCCATGGCACAGGCGGTCTAGCTAGCGGCTTTGTTAGGTTGCCCTTTGAATTGTCTACGAAGGACATGTCGGAGGCTCAAAGGATCACTGCCTCGTACGATTAACTTTGATTGCATGAACTGCCATGAAGAACCACATTACACACATTGCCCATCTCTTTCGAGAGCCCACGTCGCTTTATTGATGCGGTTGCAAGCCTCATGTTCATGTTCTCTATTTGATTCATCAAAAAATTCATAGTCCTCATCACCTCAAATAATTCTCGGAGCAGCACATGTTGCATGATATCAAGGGCTCACCCCAAGCACAATATACATCTGCAATATACATTATTGTTCTGGCACCAATGGCAATACTTGTATTCATGGGATCCTTATTTGGTGTCTTGACCGAGTCAATGATTTAGCTAGATGCCGGTGCACATGAGTCCGGGAAGCTGTTTCCTGGTCATGGTCTGTTTTCGAATCTGATATTCTGAAAGACAGTTATATGGTAAACAGCAGCATTCTGATCATACAGCCATCTTGTTTAGGCTAGGATGAATACAACTCAGATCAAACTGTAATCTGTACTAATGCAAATTCAGCCAGCATGTTGAAGTTGTTCTTCATGAGTTTCTACAACAGCAATCATAATGGATTGGTGCGACTATTGGCAGCCAAGTGCACGTAGCTATGAGACGATAGCTATACTTCATTCAAGGTTAAGCCCATGCACTTAAAGGTGTTTTCATTATAATCTCACCAGCAATGTTGTGTTCATGTGCAGTTGATTCGGCAACGGGGACGAGCAGTGGACTAGGCACTCCTGTCAAGATTTGATCAACGACTTGTCGGTAGAATGTACCATCAAAATTGGATCGGGGACTTGCCGGAATAATGTTCTGTCAACCTGTCTGAAGCTGAATGGAGAGTTCCCAGCACTGAATCCTTACAGATTCTTAATTACTCTACCGCAAGGTCAGTTTTGGAGCAAAGGTGCAAAAGAAGCACCGAAACTGACATGGTAGTAGAGCGACTAGGGCATCTGTTTTAAGTGAAAGAATTGTATTTTTTCTATCGAGGCTCAAGGATACTAACAACGCCACTATTGTTGTTGCTGCAAGCAGAATTGCTCCGCTGCGAGTTCCAGGATCGGCTCTTGGACACCGTGATGTTGCTGTTCGCGGAGCCGGAGAATTTGAAGTTCATGTCGCCATATTTTCGGACATCGGACCTGGGCACCTTGGGGATGGTGACCTCGCTGCCGCCGCCCAAGATGGACACCACATTCGTCATGGTGGGCCGTAACGAGGTGCTAGAATGTGTGCACAATAGCGCCATCTCCACCACTCGCAGGCATTCCTCTGTCGTCTCTGGGGACCACGTGATGGCCGGGTCTAGCAGCTCCACCAGCTTGTCTTCCCCGTATAGTTGCCATGCCTGCATCACCTCGAACACCGCAATCAGAACACGACCTCATACAGTGAATTAGCTTGATATCATACAGTGAATTTGCTTGTAACTTCAGATTTGAGAGCTTGGCGTACCCAATCGAGGAGATAAAAAGCATGAGGCTCCAGATGGAGGTCGAGGTTGCCGCGACCACTGACAAGCTCTAAGGCAACGATGCCATAGCTGAATACATCTGCTTTCTCAGTCAGTTGTCCTCGCAATGCGTACTCCGGGGCCATGTAACCTCTGCATATGCAGGGAGTACATAGATGTCAGCAAATCACACTCAACTTAATCAAGCTGTGGAATCTCCAACTTCGGTTCTCATCATTCTTAGGATTTGAATTCTAGAGATTCCGTGTTTCCAGAAAAAACACCAACAATGACTTACGAAGAATCTTAATGATGATAAAGTCTATGGGTACGAAACGCTCGTCGTTGCAAACTAGAAAAGTATCTTCGTCAACATGAGATTACGGACTTGGAGATGGGAAGAGATTTTTACGCTGTTCCGGCGACACGAGTGCTGACATGAGTGTCATTTGCCGAGAAGATGCGTGCTAATCCGAAATCAGCGATCTTAGGGTTGAGATCCTTGTCGAGAAGAATGTTGCTCGCTTTAATATCGCGATGCACGATGCGAGTGTGGCAACCATCGTGCAAGTACGCCAAACCACGGGCCGTTCCGTCCAGAATTTTCATCCTCGTTTGCCAGTCCATTTGCACGTTTGTCTTATCTGCAGTAAGACAACACGTCCATAGCTCAAGAATTGCACTCCAGGCTAACATCCTGACTTCCTGAGCATATGATAGTGAGATCGAGGTCGCACCGAACAAAGCTTGGTGAAGGCTTTTGTTTTCGAGATACTCGTAGACAAGCAGGCGCTCCTCGGCTTTGAGACAACAACCGCGAAGCTTGACGAGGTTCCGGTGCTGGACGCTTGTGATGAGCGTCACCTCGTTGAGGAACTCGTCGTTTCCTTGTTGTGATTTGGCTGAGAGCTTCTTCACTGCCACTTCCATTCCATCCGGAAGTACTCCCTGATATGCCATCAACATGATCAAAAACTCCCGTCCTACATCGCTGCAATCATATCAGAATTCAGCTAACCTAACCATCAAATGGTGGAACTTAGGGGATCGTGTATGTACTTTGTAGACACAGCCAAATCCGCCTTCTCCTATCTTGCATGTGATATCGAAGTTCTTCGTCGCATGTTTGAGAACATGGTAAGGAAATATCGTCGGCCTTCCTTCGATGTTCTTGATATCTGATCAAAGATGTCAGTCAAGAAGTAGTTTCAATCAAAAAGATCGAAAGATTTTGAGGCAATGTTGCGTACCGTTACACTGCTGAGCATATGCTTTATCCTCGTAATGCCGGCTGAAGACTCTCTTCCGATAGTAAGCCAGAAGGAAACATCCAATCAGCAAAAGCACGGCAACTATGCCTCCGACGATCGCAGCTACTGACGCGCTCGTCTTCGAACTGTGACCCTTCACTGTGATACTCTCAATCGTAAGTATCTACACTGATTTTCAACTAACCAGCAGAGATGGTTCCAGCACTTCGTAACAATCCATCAGCATTTCTAATTATTATGGAGCAATGTCGGATAGTTCATGAGGTTGCATGATTGTGGGGGAGTTAGGAAGTACTACCGAAGAGTCCGGGGCAGATATGGCATAAATCATCTGTGATGTTGCACATTCCGGGGCGCGCAAGTGCATTGTGAACGCCGATCGGCTGGAATTTGGAGAAGAAGGTGACCTTACAAAAACAAGCTGGATACTTGGACCAGACGCTGTGAGCGCTGGTGCAGCATTCGCCTGACGGAACCGTGTTGTTGCCATTCATAAAGTCCGCGCATTTTCCAAGCTCTGAGTATGCAGATGTGTTGGAGCAAGGGTCTGGTTCCGGGGACTTGATTTTGAATGTGACTTCTGCAGCGCAGGAAGCGACAGTGGGATCTGTGAAGTAAGAGGGGCAGGTGTTGCAGAGGTCGTCTGTGATGTTGCACAGCAGAGGTCGAGCTCGGGCGAGAGCAGGGCCGGGGCTAGAGAACTTCGATAGGAATGTGACTTTGCAGAAACAAGCCGGAGACTTGGACCACACATTCTTCGCGCTGGTGCAACACTCGGCAGACGGAGTGCTGACGTTCCCCGACATGAAAGTTGCACATGATCCGAGCTCCGCGTATGCCGTAGTCCCGGTGCACGGGTCATGTACTGGCGACGGGAGCAGGGCGATCCTGTCGCTGCAGTTGTAATCCCGACGCGTCACAGATGGCGCAGGTGCCTGAGCTTCGGCCATGGCCAGAAACATCGGCACCAATGCAACCACCACCAACCTCTTAAGTTCCATCGTCACCGATCCCTGAAACGAAGACGTCGAACTATATCGAATCCGTCACGTCCCATCTAATCCAGTTCGCGTTCCCAGCAACTCAGAGCACGTCGTAGCCCATGAAATGGCACCATCCAAGCCGTCGAGAGAACTTTACTGCTTCAACCTCACAGCTTCGTGCATGAAGGGCTTGCTTCCTTACTGCACACCCACAGAGCCCTGCAGCGACCAGGGCAACTCCACGTTTACAACATCAGTCGTCTCGCACCTCCAACACACCAGTCTGCATTCTGCAATACAAACGCCTACACGAGTAAACGACAGCAAAATGCACTCCAAGTCCTCACCTAGAACATCATTGACATGGTTAAGAACACTGTGTATCACAACCTTCTGCAGCAAGCAGAAGCCACTACTCAATGCATGTTCAGCATCTCACCCAGCTAGGAGTCACTGTGATGAAGATGATCGGCTAGCTAAGCTAGATATCGACGAAACCAAGTCGTTGCACTCAGTGCCAAGCTCTGACCTGCAATAATTTTCAATTGGTCGTCACGAGGTTGTCCGCATTCCGAAAGCATAACTACAGTGGACTGCAGTGGCTCTCGTCAGCGGTTAAGTAGCCGAGCCTGCGGAGAAGCTTGAATACCACAGTAAGCACCTACACCAGTTCGCCGAAGTTGCAACGAAGCTACCAGGAAGTTGCTTCTGTACTCAGCTCTGGCGAACTCATCAGTGAGATCAACCTTGAATCGCAGTTGGTAACCATTTGTGATGTCGGTATGAATCAGTACACCCTGTAATTGAATTGATTAAGGTGGGTTGTGCTTCCACTTACGAAACGTTTTATGTTGGTGAACTTTAAACTGTGGAATGGTGTTATTAAATACACGAAAAAAATGGTCATTCTTTCAAGTGGCATCTCTGTGAAAGCCTTTCGTCAAGTTGCCGATCGAAGCGATTTCAAATAATTACTATAATTTGAAATTTATAAGTCGTAGAGATCAAGAATGATGATTCTAGAAAATAAAATGAAGGTGGTAAGATAATTAGTGACTACATTTGTAAGAACCACCTTATGTACATGTAAGTTTGCCGCTGCCATGCATGCTTGATGAGGTTATGGTAGGATCAAAGAGCAGGCGGAGCTGAGAGCCACCATGGAATGACGGCCGTTGCATGGTTCCCACGAGCTTCACTCGAATGCCAGTCGTATGTACACACACTTACTGTCTGCGGCCTGCCTCAAGGCACTTGACTTGATTAATTTGCAGTGAGTTAGCAGTTGAGAAGATGTCTAGCGCTGCTCGGTCGCCTTTATGAAGCTTTCAGACTTGAGACATCGAATCCGAGCCTTTGCAGTCATGTGGCGTGATGGAGAGCCTTAACTCCCTGCAGATACTGGATCCGACGGAGTTATTGCAGTACCTTACCCCTGCTCAGTTGCCGGTTTTGGGTGGCCAGCCATATTGTGATACCTTACCCGCCCACTCCCTCACATTAACTTTACGTCCTCAATGCTCAACAGAACCTTCTCCCTACTCACTGTGCTTTGTAAGAGGCCTAGGGCCATGGCCATTGGAGAATGGAGGCCAATCCATCCCATTGTTGCACGCGAATGGGGCCATGAATAGAAAAAAGTGACTGAAAGTCCATTTAATGTCCTGACATGGCCTCAAAGGGGGGAGTTTGTGTTCACCATTTTGGGAGCCTTGAGGCCATGACAGCGCCTCTTATATGCTAATGTAAAACTAAAATGGTGTAAGAAGGATATTATACAATAATATTGGTCTTCACTGTTGCTATAAACTCAATGAGGTTATGAGGCTGATCTTAACTCCTATACCAATGAGGGAGCTTCATTTTCATGGCCCTAGCCCCAAAATTGGCCTTGACCCGTGTCTAAACTCGCCATAAGCAAAATGTAAGTCTCGTTGAGCTCACTTAGGTAAGTAGGTCAAACTTCAAGATTATTTTTTTTAATTTTTATTTTTTTCTCAAAAAACTGTATTGATCAATTAAGAATGGAGCATGGAACTTAGACTTTATATTGGCAAGCTCGTTGAGGAGTGGCCAAGTGTATCAATTCACGAGATTCAACCAAACGAAATCATTAATCTCGGATTAACCCCTAAAGGTCCAAGAAAGCGGAAATCGCTTTTTGGAATTTCCGCAGGGAGAAAATTCAGCCAACTTTGACCATTATAATCTCAAAATTGGAGAAAATTTAACGGTTCAAATTTCACATTCAAGAAAAGGGTCGAGTTAACTTCAAGATCCTACGGTTGGATCTTCTAATCAATGCTTAGATTGAGTTTCTTTGCACCTAAAGTAGAACAAGGTTCTTTTTGATAATTTAGACAATTTTGTATCAAGGACCTTTAGGGGTTAAACTTTAAAGTAGTTTTGAATTTTTTTTGGACTAAAGCTCATTCAGAATTAATCTTCGTTCCGTACTCTCTATTCTTGTTATTACAAAGATGTAGCATTAGAGAAGGAAGGATACATATGTATTTGCGAGTGCACAAGGCCTTTCCTATTCTAAAGACATTATCGTGCTTTTTCAACTTTTGTTAACCAAATGATGTCTAGACATTTGAAAAAGTATCAACCAGTTTTGATACATTGCTCCCAATTGTGATTGAGAGCTACTCAAACATAAGACCACAGACAATTCCCATATGACTATTGTAAATCTATATCTGGTAACACTAACATGACTAGGGTTCAGAAAATAATTCGAGCTTTATTTTCTGATAGCTGGTATTCTCCATCGTCCACCACCTTTTTATGAAGCTTTTCCAACAATTGTCTCAATTTATATTGACAATAGAAATTTTCTTATAATTTTCCATTGGTTTTAGCCGGTGGTATCAAGAATCAACCGGAATTTCATCATTTGATAATAAACTAGCCTTTCCGGACATATCAGTTCCCACCGATTGGAGGACCATTGGACTTGGCTTGCCCATAACCACCTCCTTCAATTATTTGTGCACCCATTAATGACTGAAAAGAAATCCTTGTTTTCTGACACGAAATTTATGAATGTCCATGGCTTCAGAATGATTACTGCTTACCGGTCCAAACTAAATTGCACTGTAGAATAAATTCAAAGAGACATATACTAACTGACTCACAATACCAAACAATGTACTAATCATTTCAACAATTTTCATGAATGCTTTAACTCATTTTTTTTACTCCAACTAGAAAGGTATGGTAGCAGTGCCAAAAATGGCGCAGTGCCAAAAATGGCGCAGTGCCGAAAATGGAGCCCTAGTAATCTTGAGTCAGAGGTACATAATAGATTCCCCATGCAATAGTATCATGTACTCACCGTAGACATTATAGGGTATCTTTTTAGGGCACCATTTTAGGAACACCTATACTCTCAACTTCAAAAATTCATTACTCATTGTAGAAGAGTCCAAAGATGATGATTCCACTTGCTCTATTCTTCTACTAGTTTCCCCATGCACGAAAATTGCTTGTACTGGTAACATCCCTGTAGATTTCTCGTGCTGAAAATTGAGCCATTATAGAGCACCATACCATATGCTCTTTTTTTGTGCGGAGGGTAATCACCCACACATTCAACGAGGGTGTTTTGCAAATAAATCCCCTGACAAGGAGGACGGGAGAGGGCAGGAGCCCGAAGAGGAGGGAGATTTATTTTTAGAAAACCTAAGGAGGTGGAGGTTGCACAATGTAAACGCATGGGCGGTCAAGGAGAAAAATGAAGGAATCATTCAAAAAATCAAATGCAAATGGATTTGAATCATTTGATGAATGAAATTCACGTGATTCCTTGTTGCGGGGAAATCTTGCATAACAAGGGCATTATGTATTGTAATCCGCCCCCCAAATGTATGCAAGAATTCAATGCATGTGTTTACAAAGCATTCTAAAGGAAGTACTTTCATAGTAGTAAGGCCCTCATTAGAATAAAACATCAGACCTTGGAGCTAGATAGGATGTAGCTTCGTGATAGACTTACTTATATATAGAAAAGACATAAATGCATTCGCTACCCACGCTTGTATTGAATGTTCCATTGTGTAATACATTTATTTTTTATTTTCTTAAAGTGCACAAAATTTTCTATTCGCAGATCAATGAAGAAACTTGCCTACATGAGGAAGAAAGGATAATTATTTTCTTGCCAGACTCTAGTCTGTAGTATAAGTAACTCATTCTTTTCTTGGCAGTAAAAAGAGAAGAAAAATATCACACATAGGGAGAGGCATCAATTAAGCGGTGTATGTCAGATGACAGAATTTAATGCCGGATTGAGAACCATGACGGTCTACCTCAAGATGAGTGCAAAATTTTTAAAAAATTAATTGCTCAGAGCTGACACCTCAACTACCATTTCACTGACTCCGAAGCATGCTCATGCCATTTATCATAACGTAAACTGCAACTTGTCAGAAATTGCTTGAAACTGATACTGCAGACAGACAGACCCACACTGAATCTTTCAAGCGGATACTGAGATATTTGACTGTCTTTCTCTTTGTTCAATGTTTCGATATTTGCAAGCTCTAACATGTATGCTCTAACATATACATAAAACTAAATTCCTCGGAAGCACTCTTGAGGAGCTTTTTTTCCGCATCAATAATCAGATCCGAGGTTCAAGATGAGAAAATCACGTTCTGAATACTCTCTACAACAATTCAATAACCAGATATGCAGATATAACAAACTCAGATGAAATTTTGTATAGTGAAACCAGAGTCTATCTTCCTCTGTATTGAGCCCAGAAGAAAGGCGTTTCGTTTCATTCCAAATTTGCCTCGAACAAACTCTGGTTGCATGTAGGATTACACCACATGATCTGCTTGAAAGTCGTTGTGCATCAGAACTTTGTTCTATTAGCAAGATGGAAAGAAGCTTAGAGTTTGCAATTTGCCTACCTACAAAAGACTGAGGATTGAATATGTACGTAAGAAAAGCGTTAGCGGGAATACCGACGTATAAGCTCCCATCAGTCAGTCGATCGCAATTTACATCCAGTTGTGAGCCCACAAAACTGCGAGATGCAAATTGATGGTGAGCACTACTACACGTTATTGAACTGGGGTACAAATGTCTTAGTACTCTGACTGGGCTTCTTTTTCTTGCAGCAGCAGAACCACCCAAGCCACGCAATTCCTACAATGACAAGAGTGACGATCACACTGATGGTCACTACAGAAGCTGTGTTGAGTTTAGACTTGCTGTGCTCACTGCCACTTCCTGCATGCACATGAACTTATATCAGCTACAAATTCCTGCCACATCCATGATTTTTGCAATGTGTGTAAGGCTATGGTGTGATACATACCTGATTGATGGAGGGTCATGTAGTGTGGGCACGTGGTGCAGAGGTCGTCGCTGATGTTGCAGAGCGGAGCGCGGGCGCGAGCGCGAGCAGGGCCTTCACCGGCGAACTTGGAGAAGAAGGTGACTTTGCAGAAACACGCCGGGAACGCGGCCCAGACGCTGTGAGCGCTTGCGCAACACTCAGACGATGGAGTGCTGGAGTTTCCTGCCATGAAGTTGGCGCAGGAACCGAGCTCGCTGTAGGCCGTGGTGTTAGTGCACGGATCTTGCTCCGGGACTGCGAGCTTCGCGATGCTTTCGCTGCAGTTGAGATCCGGCAGAGCAGCAGCTCGCGCCACCACCAGGACCAACACTACTGCCATCATCACCATCGTGCAGTTCCACTTCGCCATAGCTCCAGAAATCACACTGCTCCACCAACCTGCAATGCGCACAAACACGCAAGCGACATCCTCACTTGAAATCCCATGAAGAAGAACCTTCCTCTTACAACAAAAATAGTGTTCCTCACGGAAGAGTGGACATAAATCATGAAACTACCTAGAAGTATGATTGTACTCTTTCTTTGACACAACAACTTACTCAGGGAAATCTTGAAATCATGAAGCTGAGCTATCCGAAGCTAGATTCTTGCAATTGCTCAGAACGTCGATCGAAGTATTCATGTGAAAAAAGAGCATTCTTGCTGGAAAGACGGACTTTGAGGATGAGTCACACGTACTTACCTTCTTATAATGTTGATATCAAGAATTTTGTGGCATTACTCCCATCTGACAATTAAGATGGAGCTCATTTTTAATTTATAGTTGCAACCTGAATGTAGATTCGAGCTCCGGCACTGGCTGGCTGGGTACAGTATCATGGTGAGTGGGGATCGATCTTCTGCAAAGTGAAGTTATGAGCTGGGTTGACAATGTGTACTAATCTACCCAACTCCTGCAGCATGTCATTCTCTAAACCACCTCGACTGGTAATAACCAAATATTTACAGCATGGCAATTTCTGTACATTGGGAGGCCTCTCCATTAAAAGTTTCTGATAAATTAAATAACGGTTCAATTTTGATATTACTCTAGGATGAGATATGTAGAAAAATTTAACCATTCAAACATTATAATTCGATGCATTTAATCTGAAATCAATTGACCACTTAAGTATACATGCATGTAAATAATGTAGCTACCAGATTACAAGTCAAGCAATGTAAGATAATTTGAGAAAGATCGAGATCCAAATAAAAACTCACTTATGGCGATAGTCACTCAGATAAAGCAATGAATGCTAAAAATTTGGCACGTACAATTGGTCTATTCTGGGTTTGATTTTTTGGGTGAGTTTGTTCTTGGCCTTCATATTTAAAATGTCTCTTCATTCAATGCACATTATGTATGTAGATTGAGCAAAATGGTTTTACTGAGATCTAGTAGAAAGCAAGTAGAAGGAACTACTCTAGAGAAGTTGAGTCCTGAGTGAGAGTACTAGAAATGTTGCTAGAGAGTTAGAACTATCTCAAAGTTGGGTTCGAAATTTTCGTAAGCAACATTTGAGTGAATTGAGTGATGTCAATTAGAGTTTTGGTGGCATGCAAGAAGTGTATAATGCATTTGATTGAAAAGCTTGTATCACTGCAATCACTGTGGGTGGCTTAGAAAGTGCACACGAAGTTAGAATTTGCTTGAGGGAAGAGCTTGATGTGAGTATGAGCGAGACGACAGTGTTACAAATTGCAAGTTTGATATGTACACTAAAGCAAATGAAACCAAAATTCACACTTCTTTGAATTAAGCCACGGTTAGAATTTGCTAGTCAGAGGTCATTGTCATTGGATTGATGATATGATTGGGATTGTGTAGAAATCTCCAGTAAAACATAATTAACCGATTTGGCTTTGATGGTCACAATTGGTGTTGGTTTTGTGATAAACAAAAGTAGAAGTGCATGAATGGTACAACAAACCATCAAGTTTGGAGGTGGCCCAATGATGATGTGGGGTGCATGACTTCAAGTGGCCCCCATATGATGTGTAGGATTGAGGAGGCACCACAAGCCTTGGCTTGCTGGTTAGGGCTTATGCCCCCAATGAGGGGGTCGTAGGTTCTATTCCCCATGCCGGCGTGGTGCTTACCACTATAGTCCACCCAACTATTGTGGGAGGTCTTTGGACCTTGTTGTATCGGTACCCCAAAGCCCTTTAGGGGGATACTATGTCAAGTATCTTCAAGGCACTAGTAACTAGCCGCTAGAAACTAGCGTAGTTATAGTGTTCACCCTTGAGAGGGGGAAGTAGTATTGTTCTAATTTCACCTTGACCGGTAGCCATCGGGATATTTGCATTACGAACGGACACTTCATTCACGCCGGCCCCTTAGAAAGGACAGGAGTTTCTATCTATCTAGGATTGAGGGAAGAATGGATGAGTACATGTATAGAGAAATTTTAGAGGGAGAGTTGATTTGTGCACTCCATGTATACGATCTGGATCCTACCAATTTGATATTTTAACATGATAATGACCCAAAACATAAATCCAAGAGTGTGCGTTGAATTTGCAAGAATTTGTTGTTTTGAAGTAGCAAACGCAATCTCCGGACTTGAACCTAATCGACCACCTGTGGGCAACTTTAAAACGCAGATTAAACCAAATGAATATGAGAGACCTCCTAAAGGAATGTTAAAATTGTGGGAGCGTGTCGAGGATTGTTAGGCTTCAGTTACTCCCAATGAGTGTCAGAATTTGTATAGAGGCATGCCTAAGCATATTGCAAATGTCATAGCTAGTAGGTGGATAGATTTTAGCTTTATACTAACTTGTGTAAGCCAAGCGGAGTTTCAGATTGAACTTCACTTTATTTTTATTTGTACATGCATACTTATGTGTAATAGGCCTCAATTCCATGGAAGTATGACTAATTGCAGTAGTTATCCTATACAGTTTATGGTTTCATTTTTAGTGCATCCAATTTCCTTATCGTTGGATATAGATATAATTTCTTCTTTTTTGTTCACACTTACAATTATTAAGCGTGTGCTTGGCTCTGGATAGTAAATATCAAGCAACCACTTGTTTGAATCAAATGTTTTTTAAAGTTTAGGAATTTACCCTTACTTCCTTTCACTCATTGTTAGTATGACACTCTCGTCCTCCTTGCTAAAAGTGATACGGAAAAACTCGAATATGAGTACAAGTTTAACTAATCTTAAGCATTATTTGAGAGAAATGATGACTGGCTGGCGCTTGTACTCACAGATGGACGAGGAAGTCAAATATCAGTGAATGGCATTGAATCATCCACCTACTGCTCTGAGTATTATCTTGATTCCATTACCTCAAAGTCACGCATTTGACTATTGCGTCTTCCTTTCAATGTAATAATATGTATCTACTAAGTTCTCTATCTTTTCAGATTCGTGCACCACTTTCTGCCATATCCAATTAGAGAACATTACAAAAACGAGTTATTTTTAAGACAAGAATTTTGCATAGAAGGAAATTAGTTGTTGGTCATTATCGAACAAAGCTTGTTAATACGTAAATGTAGCAGTAAATTCATCAAAGTTGTTCTGGGATACGAATCATCACATGACATCCAGAAAAAAATTGCACTTCTGAGATTGAAAAGGTTCACATGTATACTGCCGTTCACATTTATTCTGAGTTGATTGACCTTGTTCACCTCACCCTCTGTAATCACAAGCAATCTATACAGCCGATTTGAGATTGAAGAGAAGAATTTCACCTCTAGAATGATTCTCATTAGAGAAGGTAATGCCAGCAGTTTCTGATAAGGTCCGGGACATCCGTCTTGAATTTGAGGCAAATGGTGGTCACGGAAATCGAGGCATTCGTTTTGAGTATCAAATTCAGTCCCAGAGTTGCAACTTTTTCTCCTCAGCTCGCGATTACAGCTCCAACACCAAAATTGGTTCAAGAACACCAAAATTGGTTCAAGAACTAAGCTGTTGCGGCAGATTGAGTGAGATTTGCATCATATATGGAGAGGCAATGTTCAAGTCTGTTTGACATACTATTGGCTAGCTTCTCAACTTCATGAGAATCTGCGTTACATGAAGTCTTTAAGGGTACTTTGATTTAGTCTGGCTTTGTTTTCATTATTGCAGAGGGCTCTCACAGAAAGCCATACCGTCACTACAACGTGTTCAGTGGAGAACAGTAGATGAGCATGGGCAAGACAACAGGATTGGGATTTTGTGGTGCCAATGGTATGTTGTAAGTAAAGCCATGTGGTGGAGTATCGTGTCGAGGACATGGGGACGCCGCCTTCCACCGCTAAAGTGCATGAGTCCGTGCGTTCGGTGATGGCAGCGAGCGACTCTCAGCGCGAGAGACTGGTGAGTATGGTGGACTACGATCAAATACATGGTTGAGCATAAGTCAGGGTCGCGAAAAAAGCCGTGGCCTTCGCCGTTGGTATCATGATCTCGCTCTTTACGGAATTAGAGTGATTATGGTAGCTCGGTGATCAACTTCGCACTGGAACTGTGTTCATCGGCCGAGAGAACTCAAGCTCTACACTTAATGCTTGCGACAGTCTACATATGGTACAACGTGCTGTCAATGATCTCCTGAAAATGAGAGCGGAAGACTACAACGCCAATAGTAGGAAGCGACTTCCATTACCAGTGATTTAACGTAACGACGTAGATGCTGGAAATGGCGTTAATGATCTTATAGACAAAAATTGGTCGTGAAAAACTCATCGAGGATCTTCCTAGTGAGCAGCAAACTCAAAACGAGCCATCAACAACTCTTGTGAATGAAGAAAAATAAGCCCAGGAACTGACAGCACTTAAGACTTGGGCAGGGTGACTACATCCCCTCGTTGAATCAAGAGCATATTGTATTGATAAAAAAAAGGGTAGTCACACTCTACTTCTTCGACTTCTTCACTGGAGCAGCAGTCGCTGGAGCCTCGGCGGCGGGAGCGGCGGCAGGCTCAGGGATGCCGGCTGCCTGACGTTCCTCTCTCCTGGCAATCTTGCGCTCCCTGGTGGCCTTGTTCTTCGCACGCCGGGCCTCGAACTGATCAGACAGAGTCTTCTCACGAGCCTTCTCAGCCTTCGACTTGTGGATGCTCTCCATCAACACACGCTTGTTCTTGAACACATTACCCTTCACCTTCATGTACATGTCGTGGTACATGTGCTTGTCGATCTTCTTGGCATCACGGTACTTGCGCAGAAGACGCCTCAACACTCGCATGCGCCGCAACCACAACACCTACACCACAATCAGAGCAACACACCCAGTAAGTCACGATCTTAGATAATTCAATTCTCCGATTTCTTGCACCATATCAAACGAGATCAAGATCAGCAAATGAATTGAGATCCACAAAAAGGTTCTATAACCTGTATAACAGAATCCACATAATTATGTACGAGCTGAAGACTAATTGACCATACAACCATCTGGACTCACTACGTATGCACCTGTGAAAAGATCAGTACAACTTTGACACATGTTTTAGGGTTGGAACTCCTGAAACCTAAAATGGGTACTGCTCCGCATAAATCTACCTCTTCAGGAAACAAGTTCTCGACCTCAAAAGGGATCACAAATACCTCGACAGCTTAATGACTGCGTACTAAAACCCTCGTAGACATTCATACGCCACAATCACAAATGCCATAGAAAAGCAGAATAGAGCCAATATAAATCCAAAACCCTAACTTCGAATTGTGATCGACTAAAACCTCACAGCATAAAAGAAACAAACGCTGATTCATTTGCACTACGAAAAGGTGAAACCCTAAAGTCGGCGGGGATTACCTTGGTGGGGAGACGGGCCTCCCTGGTACCATGGCGCTTTCCGTAGCCGGAGTGACGGCCCTTGCGCTTGGCCTCAAGAGCGCGGCGGGCACGGGCGCGGGAGTGGATCTTCTGGGGCTTGCGGATGACGAAGCCGTCCTTGACAAGCTTCCTGATGTTCTGACGGCTGTTGGCCATGGAGATTTCATTGACCTCATTGGGGTCCAACCACACCTTGCGCTCACCGCACTTGAGCACGCTGGCGGCCAAGCGCTTCTGCAGCTTGAGGGACACCATGGCGATGGAGTCGCACTGTTCGGGGCGACGCTGTGGCGAGACACACGGGGAGTAAACCCTACTCGAAAGAGGGTGTTTGAGGGCCCTCGCCGCCCTCTTGAGGCCCTTCGCTCCCTATCACGGGTTCCACGCACCGGGTCGTTTCCTTCAGACCCCTCTCACCCGACCCGTCCCAGCTTTGGGTCTTGTGACACCTCAAAAGAATACATCTTTTTATACTTTTCAAATTTACTTTTTTCTTCTTTACTTCACATTTACTTCAATTGTTCTTAACATTGAACTAAACTAGTAGCACATAGAATCCCACGTATAAAATCTCCTTAACCACTAAACGTGTCGAGTGTTGAAAAACAACATTTTGGATGACAAGTTGAAACTCTGAAGAGCCTTAACTTCTTCATGTGTTGTTCGTTTCATGAAATTACTTGGGTTGGTTTCAAAATTTAGTCTAGTCTCTATGGTACAAATTGCGGACCCACTTAAGAAATTTAGAGCATGCATTTTACTCAAAGCAACTCTGGTTTTAGGGTTTTTAAGCATGGAGCATATTTACCATTGCAAGCTAATGATGTGAAATTTAATTTAGCTTTTCATGGTTTATTTTTGATAAAATCCATGAACTGACTAGTTGAAAGATTTTTGATTTGAATATTTTAGGTCTTGGGGTTTACAATGATGTATCCATTCATGGTTTGTGACGAGTTGTTTCTTCATCATCCACTATTGCCACAGATATATTATCAAATATTGTATATTTAAGTATTACAATAAAAACAATAAAATAATTCTATATTTAGGTCATAAATACTTCAAAATTCTATATTGCGGGACCTGTTGACCCATCTTGCGATCCAATTTCCACAACTCTTTAAAAAAACCCGCTTCCAACAACACCTAATGTGGTCTAGTCCGACTAGCGCTCCCTTACATCGTAGTGTCACAAAACAAAACCCTAAAAGTAGTACCTCCCTTAACCCCTAAAAATCCAGGGGTTTCCTCGACCTCTAGAACCAAAAACTGCCATTTTTCACCTTCGTTGGGAAATGGGGAAATGGAGAAACTTTTTTTTCCGGTTTTAGACTTTGAACCGTAAGATCTTGTACCTAACTTGTATACAAAGGACTGGTCAAAATTCAACCGTTGGATGTTTGTCATTTGTGAGATTATAACAATCAAAGTTTGACCAACACTTTTTTTTGCCGCTGCGTGAGAGGCATTTTCTAAATGGTGCCAAGGGCAACTTGATGATTGTTATTCCAAATATTTTTCCCTTATTTTTTTTCATGTATGTAATCAAGTTGGGTATGCTCATGCAAAATTTTAGAGACCAATTCCACTTTTTGACCTTAACGTAAAATATTTTATGAAAGAAGGTCTAAAAACAACCATATAGTAAAACAAGCACTACGTATGATATATTTAGTTTGAGAAAAATCTCGACGGTGAGAAGGTGCATTTATGATAATGTGAATTTTGAAAAAAAAAATCTTGGAAAAAATTCAAAATCTCGAATTTTGGCAATTTTTGAAAGAAAATATTGTAAAATTACTAGAAATTGTGAAGATTGTTTTTGAAAGTTTTGGAGGCTGCCCTTGTAGAATTGGTAAACTTTTTGACTTCGGATACTTTGGAATTTGAATAGTAATTTGGAAATGAACATATTTCTAAAAAAAAAAAATTAAAAAAAATTATTTTAAACTGCCCGTTTAGGACTTGAAACCTAAAATTTCTAGGTGAAGGTTATAAAATTAAAATTTGACTTTGAAAATTTTACCACATACACATTACTGTATGGGGAGCACCCAATAAAAATCTTAGGCAAAAATATCAATTTAAATGCTTAAAATGAGCTGCCCGAAATCTCAGAAAACCGAATCGGTTTTCCTGGATTTTTAGGGGTTAAATAATAAATATCACTCATGATAGAGTATTTCACACCAAAGTATATGATGTATATTTTACCAACCAGCTCATATTTCACTACATATGCTACATTTAAATACTTCTATTTGGAGTAGTACACAAATAACACATCGGGGGCTCTTAGTTAAAATCTTAGTTAAAATTACTAAAAAGTGAGTGTGCAACAAATAATAGTTTTTAATGATTTTGGAATTATTTTTTTCAAGAAAATTTAGAATTTGAGATTTGGAATTTTCAAAACAAAATCTTCTTGAAAGTCACAAAATTCATAAACTAAGGCACCCACTCACAGCTCACTTTTTTCCAGTTCAAAATTGTCATTCCACAATGTTTACTTTGCCAATTTTGCACATCGAAGGCAAAATTTAACCTCCCTACAGGATTATTTTTTTTAGTTTTTGCCTTAGGAACATGGTGGAATCTCAATTTCTTGCACGACTCATACTCAACTTAGTTACTTGTATGAAAAAATATATAAGCAAAATATTTTGAGTAACAAACATCGACTTGCCCTTTGCATCACTGAGAACACACATCCCATGTAATGCCCAAAAAACTTTTGTTGCAAATTTGAATGTTTTGATATCACAAATGACAAACATCCAAAGGTCAATTTGTTTGAACAATATTCAATTCTAAGGTTATATACAAGATATCATGGTTGGAAGTTTAAAAAAGTAAAAATAAGGTTACATACTCCCAAAAGTCCACAGATGTTCAAAAATGCAGTTTTGAGATTTCGAGCTTCTAAAAACACAAGGAAATGTAGAAGAGGAAGAACAAAACACAAGGAAATGTGGTATAGATATTTCTACAAGAGTTTTGTAAAATACAAAACAAATAATCAATATATGAGTTAAAGCACTTAATTACACCCTTGATAATATTAAAAAAATATATATATATATATATATATAACATACCATCAATGAGGTGTGTAGATCATGTCTAATATTTATGGTAAGTAGTTTGTTTTGTTTTGGGAGTGACATTATGATAAGGGGGTTGTCGGTCGGATGTAGCTGCATGAGGTGTTGTTGTAAGCCGGTAATTTTGTGGAGTTGTGGAGAACAATTGGATCGGAAAATAGGTTGACGGGTCCCGAGATTTTTTACTTTGAAGTATTTATGGCCCCCAAACTACTTGAAATTGTAAAAGTTACCTGATTATACAATTTTTTTATTAATTTTATACTTTTTATTATTGCTATGGTAACTTACTTGAGTATACAAAATTTGGCAATATATCCGTGGGAACGCAGTGGGCCATACTAGTTCATTGTTGAACCACTAATGGAATAGAAATGGTCAAACCCTCCCTTACATCATATCCCTCGCTTGAGCACCTAATAGCGTTCTCAATGGATTGGCTAAAGAGACAAGCCTAGGTACATTTAGCTGAGGAAACATCATTATCCTTTCTCAACGGACTAAAAGGACTTGTTTTCTTTGGCGGCCCGCCATAGAAACGGCTCTAGACCAACAAGCCGCCACCTACCCCTTCATGGTTGCGACGCTTCATCATCATTTGAGCATCTTTCTATCTTCATTATTTTAGCATATTTCTAATGTTTTCATCTTTTTAAGCGTATATCTTCATTATTTTTGTTTGGCATCTTTCTATTGTCTAAATCTTTTAAGCATACTTTCAATTTCTTCGACGCCGTGAGAATACAAAACGCAGTATGGTCATTTAGCAAGGTTCTTTAAGGAGTCCGTTGGAAAAAGGTGTGAATTCAAAGGGTTGCTACATTTAACAATTCCACCTCCCTCGCTACCTTTAGCAAGGCCGTTGGGAATGCTCTAAGGCTCAATTGTACCCAATATCCACTATCCCATATTTCATGAATCATATTTTTATCCTAAAATTTTCCTTTGACAACTATGATCCGGAAATCAACACCAATCATATTCTAAACAAAAAATATGTTCTCATAACATTAGATAGACAATAAAATGATTCTCGAATTCGACTTTGTTAAGAAAACAAACTCACACATTTCATTATAATTGATGTTTCCACAATCACCTCTACATTCATCACCTCACGTCATTAAGGTACACTGCTCAACAATGGCACAAATTTGAGCTGGGGAAAATCTGTGATGGTGTAAAAAATGTGAGTATTTTTTGAACAATTGGGAAGTAAGTGAAAGACTAGCTCAAGTGGGATCATCAATTTTGGACTTTCCTATGATTGGTTATGTACTTTTGTAGTTGAATTTATAGGCTCCCCTAAAATGACACCCTCAAATCTTCACTACCTATTCATGGAGAATCGAACTTCAAAGTTATATTGTACCTTTGGGTTGAATACACTAGGGAGCCATTTCTAGTACCGCGTTATCTTTGAGTATTGCACCTTAGCTTGTTCCAATCCTTGATTACGTACCAATTTAGCATAAGAAAATGGCAAATAACACACGTAAAGATGATGGATTTCAGCCGGAAACAAGTTGGCAAAATATTACAAAACGGATTTCACTAGCACGTCTTCTTCGTCTCTACATCAACCTTTAAAATTACTCCGAACCTAATGTAGAGTTGATTTAGATATATCCTCTGTACATCAACTTTTGCTACTCTACACTAAACCACATGATCAATACATATGAAATGCATAGTTGAAACCATCGAAACATAATCAATCCAACACAATCTTAGCGCGAAATCAATCCATAACACACAATCAATCCAAAACCTTCCGAAGAAATACGATTAACACGATGCACTTTTATACAATAAATGAGAAGCAACCACATTACAAACGAGGAGTCACAAATACTATACTATTATCTTTCTTGTATATTACTGTACCTTGTCCTCTGAGACCGGGCCATTCGGCGTCCGTTGTCGCTCCCTTCACGAGCCTGAATGTGGTCCGGCACATTCTTGCTATGGACATCCTCCTCGTAGATGCTACGCAACGGCGCTCCCACGATGGGTTGATGCGGCGGACTCAAAGCACCCACATCGGAGCTATCTATCCAGATGCCTTCCTCAGCTTTCAACGTCACTTGCGATGTCGCAAACTCCAGCTCGTCTTCATCATCGTCCATCTTCAAATTTATCCTCTTGAACTCGATCTCTGGCTCTTGCCCTGATGTGCTCTCGTTCGAGGTTGCAGGGGTCTCTGATATTGCAGTCTCGTACGAGGTTGCAGGGGTCTCTGATATTGCAGTCTCGTAAGAGGTTTCAGGTGCTGGGGCTTCCGTGGTTTTCTTGAGCTTCTCTTCCTGGTACTTTTTGAATTCCAGCCATTCGAGGAACTCGGTTTTCATGGTGGTGTTGAGTTTTCCGAGCGTTGGGGTGGGCTTGCTTTCTTTCTCGGTCATCTCAGTTTTGTCGGCCTTATCAGTTTTGTCAGCCTTGTCTTTCTTCTCGCCTTTTTCAGATTTGTCCTTCTTTTCGCCTTTTTCGGATTTGTCCTTCTTTTCGCCTTTTTCGGATTTGTCCTTCTTTTCCTCTTTGGCGCCGTCTTTGTCTTTGTCTTTCTTGGCTTCGAGGGGTTGCAGGCGCTCCTCGATGTCGCCACTGAAGCTGGCCATGCGGGTCTCGAAGTAGCGGCTAGTAGTGAACGTGCAGTGGATTTGGCCCTCGATGCTCCATCTCAGCTTCTTGCCTTCTCTTTCTTTCGGGAACCGCCACATCATGGTGTCAGCGAACTCGTTTCCTGTGAAGATGACGCCGCCTTCGCTGGTAAACGGGAGCTCGTCCAAGGGATTGCCTGGCACTCGTCGCCCCCACTTCCAAAGGGAGTTTGTCTCCGCCATGCGGTGGGGATTGGAGCGCTCGAATGCGATTCCTCTCATGGATTGCAACGTCCACAGAAAACTGCCTCCCCGATCGTCTGCCAGTGGGATCTGCTCGAACCGCCATGGCGTGGCCTTCATCGTAGAGTTCACTGAGACGCCCGCACTCGCTCGAAGTCCCCCGCTCAATCCTCGCGTCGCACCGTCACCTGCCCCGGCTCCCAGTGAGAAATTCTCCGCCTTCCCGACCTTGAAGGCGTTGTTCGAGGAGGAGTTTGTCATCGTCACGCTCGTGCCTTCGCTCGTCTGGGGTAACACGGAGAGTGATACCACGCTTGGGAAGTGCCCTATGCATTGGTCATCCCATTTTGAATTCTCGCATTTGAATCTCACGTGCTTCACTCCCACTGTCACCTGATGCGTGCATGAAAACCAGCATCATCAAGCACATGTCATTGCAGAATTGCTGAAATTTACGAACAGGTCGTGTGTGAATTTTACCTGCAAGAAGGTTGGCTGCGCTTCCACGGTCGCGACGAGCTGGATGTTAACCTTCGCCTTTTGTGGGTACAACAACGTCAGCTGTTTGTACCTTCGGAAGGGCTCCTCGTCCTGGAGCGCGTGCTCCACGGGCATCAGCAGCAATGGTACCTCCAGTTGCATCTCCCACACGCCAGCATGCGCCTGGGCGACACAGACTGCTTTCCCCGCGCTTGGCCCGGAGGGTCCAGCGCGTCCGCCGCGCTCTATGTGTCCCCAAAGAGTGTAAAGAATCGCATCGTGATAGTTTTTCGTGCTGTACTCTTCCACCAACTGGTACATGAGCGTGTCCATCTTCGCCCTCTCCGCAACAATCTTCTTCGCATCGTTACCCAAGCCGCTCTTCCCCTTCATCATCTCCATGTCTCCCAACACCTCCGCAAGCATTTTATTATCCGTTGCTCGCTTATCCAATATGACTCGAAACACATCGGCATGACATTTCGAAACTGCAACGATCGAAGTTCGCCATAACAGGTACGTCGTGTAGTATGCTCGCACAATGTCGTGCAAATTCTCGTGAAGCCCGGGCAAGCCCCGCAAATCCCACCCTCCAGATTGAAAGGTCGGACTGCCGGCGGGTAACATGGCCTTGGCGCTCGTCAGCTTCGTCATCCAGCTCCCGCTCGGGTAGTTACTCGGGGGCTCGACGAAAGGGTACCCGGAGGTATCCTTGTCTTTCCAACGAGTCGCGACCATGTAGCCCATCATCGCCGTGCTCGTGCTCATGATAGGCGTGGTGAGAATCTCCTTCACGATGTCGTCGTGACCGGCCTCGGCAGCTTTCAGCAACGCGAACGCGTTGAACAAACTCACGAGCCTGCTCCCGCCCAGATTCTCGTTCATAATCCCACGCAATCGACGGACGCAGAGCAAGTGACCCCCGCGGGCAGCTTGCACCAACGCGTGCCCCACGCCTTGCGGTGCTATCTCCTCCTCCAAGAGAAGCCCTGCCACATTGAGGCTCGGAAATAGAGCATTCCCCTTCCCCTCCTTCACGTCGACGCTGCTCCATGCCTCCTTGATGGCTGGGTGCTCGGACTCCGAAAGCGCGAGTGCGAGCGCGGTGTCGAGCGCCGGCGGTCGTTTCGCCTTCGCTGCCGCTTTCTCTGCTGCTTCCAGCGACTCTGCAAGGGACATAAGCCCTGCGGAAGGGGAGTTGTACCCCATGGCTCACAAATCTGCAAATCAATCAACTCAGAGTGAATTCTTCTAAAAGATCAATGAACTGTGCCGGAACGAAAGAGGTCCGCAAGGACCTAGGTCAAATTATACAAATTTAGGAACGTGCCTTGTGAGTCGCTTTAAAGCCAAGGCCTTAGCTGGTGATCACGTGGTTGTTGCAGGTCAAATGGACCCAGCTGGTGATCAAGTGGATGCTGTAGGTCGAATGTAGCCCGGTTGAATGTGATTACGTGAGGGTTCGCCTAAAGTATCAACACCTGCAAACAAGTCACATGGGTTCAGACTCCCACATTTGCGAAGCCAAGGTTCACGAAATGAGAACAACGAAGAGGGAAAGATCATACGGCAGAAGCTCGGACACATAAGTTGCAAATCTGCTCGAACTTCGTGCACGGAGAATGATCGATCAATTGCAAGAACTAAGCATCAAATCCTCTTACCAAAGAACCTCATGAAACTCAGAAACCCAGCAACACTACTCTCGAAGGCTGTAAAATCGAAGGCAAATTTTCCAGACGACAATTCACACTCTCTACATTCTGAAGTATCAAATTTCAGGACCTAAAAGATACTGAATATCGGCAGGTATAACGGACTCGCAGATTCTCTCCAGTATATGCGGATGTGCTCGGAAACAACAGAATTGAAGACAAACCTTCGAGAAGGATGCAAACCTGGAAATGAAAGCAAAGAAAGTCGGAGCTCGCAAGCGTCTGAACCTCTTACAGGTCCGTTTCTGAGTGAAATTGTCTAAGACTCTCTCGGCTCTAATAGAACAGAGAGAGCTGAAAAATCCATGACCGAACGCCAGAACTATCATTCAAAATTCGACTGCTACCGACACGAGTTTTAAGCACGTGGGTATGCGCGCGAGGATCGAAGAGAACAGTGGAGATGATGAGCACGCGCTCTCGTTCCAGAGGCAAGAGAGACCGCGAACGTCAGGAATGTCTAAGCTTATGCAAAAGAGCGTGACAAACCCCCAAAAAGCAGTGCTCTGTCATTTTTGGCTCCTTCACCAACTTGAGAGCAGCAAAAGCTCAAAGCCCCGAGCCGAACGCGACGGGCCAACGCGCTGCCTTGTCAACGCTTTTGCGGTGAATCCGTCTGTATACGTATGGGCAATTTGTCAACGCTCTTAAGAGTCCAAGGTCCGGGAGGTTCGGGAAGATCCAGGGTCCGAGAAGTCCAGGGTCCGGGAAGTTCTTTGTGATAATCCGGTTTAGTCCCTCTCCTTTACATTATCATCCGGCATGTTAAATTGATACCTAGGTTCTAGTTGGGCAACACCCATGTGATAACCATGTGCTACTTGGGTATATTTCTAGAGTTCTAACCATCAAAATGCCGGAACTTTCAAAGTCATAATCAGTTCAAAGTCAAGTTCCTATGGGCATCTCTTGGGTCGTTTACACATCCTGGTGCCGCAGCAGGCAGCCCCTAATTTAGTTTGAGTTAAGCAAGCGGATTTCGTTCCCGGCAGATCGCCTAGCAGTCCGGAACAGCCATCTTCAACTAGCAGGCACAGCAGGCAAGACCATTTTCCCACCTACACAATACAGACCCGCAAGGATTGAATCTCATTGGACAGCAAGTCAGCAGGATGTGGGAACGAAATTGCAGCTGGTGGCTACCTACCAAAATTGCTGGCCGGCAGTGTAAACAACACATCTACTCCCCCTTGCTAAAAATGGCTCACTAAAGCCGTGTTTGACGAACTCCTTCAAGAAGTTCTTAACTAGTTAGTGCGGAGGCCATATTTTTGACAACTTCAGTTATTGACCCTTGACAATTTTCCTTTATATATCTAGCCAATTCTTCCAAAAATTCACCAAATGAAGCTCTTACTATTTGGATGATAAAATTATACCCTTGGAGTTTAGGTCAGCACTTTGAGGGTGCTTAACAATAAAGGACATTTTGGGGAGCTTGTATCTTCTAAGTTTTATAAAATGGGTAACCTTATTTCTATGAAGTATTGATTTTTGGAGTTTCATCTATTAAATTGTACAAGAGTTGTTAATAATTGTTACAATAGTAAAATTTACACATCACCATAGTGTTACAACATTGATTGTCAAACCATGACACTAAATGTGAGAGCATGCATTGTTTCTTGCTAAGTAGTAGAATTTATTGGAAATGGTGCAATTGGTGGCTTGAAGAAAAGACAAGGAACATTGATTGCAATGACAACCCAAAGTAAACACTAATCTTAAGAGAGTTGAGAGATAGTGTTATTTACTAAGAGTCACCCATTACACTAATCTCCACAAATCATTAATTAACAACTCTTGTGAAGTGTGCTTGAAGTAAGAATGAGTTAACACCATCAATTGTTGAAAGAACCTTGCATATGTTTGAACAAGATTGTGTCAAAATAGCCAATCTATCTCAAACAATGAAACGATACTAAGTAAATTTGTTTTTTTGAGGATTTTACATGTTTGAACATGACTGTTATAGACCTAGATTTACTGCCTATTATAGTAGGTAAATTTTTAACACCCTTTGCAACAAGTCTTCTAACCACTCCACACATCGAAGGTACAAACGCTACACACGGATCTACATACAACTGTGAGATGCTTGTCAGCAATAAGATCATCATAATCTTCGTAAGAACACCATCACAGAATTTCGTACAAATGGTCGCCTAAGATTGCCGTTGCACTTTGAGTTCCAGGAAATGTACACTAACGGAGCAATATACATTGATGCGGCTGGAGCTACTCCTTCGGGCCGCTGGTTTTCGAAGGGCCAGCACGCTCCACCATGACATCGTACAACTGCTTTCCATTCTGCACAGTCCCACCATCACCACTAAAATGAGAAGGCACATTCTCGGTCTTAAAGAAAGAGCAGAAGTGGAAAGATCCTGAGAGCGTGAGAGAATGACTTACAAAGATGACTGGGAAGAAATGGATCTGGCCTTCTGGTTTAGTCTGAGTCTCTTTGAAGTAGACAAGGACAGGGAAGTTCGGCCACCAAAGCTCCCAGTTTACGAACGATGAAAATCTGTCGGCAACAATCAATCACCGCGATCAGAAGAAGCAGGCACAAGGCTTTCACCCCCCCCCCCCTCAATAAAGCCATGTTAGATTCTATTGAATATAACCAGTTTGGATGCGGCTTACTTCCACTTATTCTTCCCCCCAACAAACACATTCTCTCCGGATTCTTTTAGATCCTCGCCAACCTTCACTTCCTGCACAATCACGCAACTTCTGAGCACGACATTCCGAATGATACAGAGGATGTCCGTATGTCTGAAGGTAATCTAACAGAGTACAATATCCAGATAATTTAAATCTAGAGTCAATGTATAATCATGCATCGCAGATACGGATATCGAACTAATAAGCAGAGTGGGCAAAGCAGTTCAATGACTCGCAAATTTCATAATAACATTTACTGCCTCCTTTTTTAAGTAGCTGCATTGCGCTTCGCTGAAGACCAATGCTTTCAATTCTTTAACTTCAAAAACGAAAAAACACAATTTCACGGGATTTGCTATCACTTTCAAGCATACTATGCCCACAAGAAACGAGCAATCCCAACTGCGGGTATTGAACAGTTGGAGAACTTACCAAGCTATCGTCGTCGAAGACGAATCTCACTCGCGTAGTCTGTCAAGATCAAGTATCTCCGTTACAAGCAATGTAGCGGTTTACGTACTCAGCAAGCTATGCAAAAGTCAAGAATCCGAAATGTTGGAGGAGGCCAAAACCTGAACCAAGAGGAGTAAGCCCAGAAGCCCAATTGGCGCTGCAGGAAGTAAATTGTCACCGTAAACTAATGCTCCAGCCGTTCCTGCTCACACAAGCCAGACAAATCAGGGCTAACAATCACCACAACATCTAGCCTTCTATCACTTTCAGATCCATAAGGCAATTAACCAATTTATATGCTATCTAAACAATGCTGACTCCGCCAATGGTCCTCTACATTCGTTGCAGAAAATATTACCCTCAATTAACATGTCGAAACCCTGTGCACGAAACCTTCATGTTGATTAAAAATGTGAACTCACAAGCATTTCGGTTGAGAAGGAATGCGTACCCAAGAGCACGAGAGGAATGCGGTAATCAGGATCGGGAATTACCATTTCGCGAACGACTTTTTTCGCAGCTTTCCTTCCTCCAAACTACAACAACAAAGAGCATGATTCACACAAGTGCAAAGAACGATAGAAAGCAATCAAGATGAGAAAGATTCAGAGCGTACAAAACTAAACGCATGAATGGTGACATTCCGAGGCTGAACCCGCGTGGTGGGTTGATAGGGTTTGAGTGAGCGCAATTGGTGATGATGCAGCGAGGGCGCCCCCAGCCGGCTCGTCGCATTGCCTGAAACAAAAGAGAGAAGCTATTAAGAATTGGGAGAGGGATGTAACATTACAAATCGTATGAGCTGCATGCCAAGCATACTTAGAATCTCCGCTGCAATACCGGCACTTTCAAAAATGAGTGAAGGAGATAGGAATGTCACATTTTAGAGCAGGCAGAGCTAGCGAGAGCATCAAAGCGGAGGAGGCTGCCATAGCTGAAGCTGATGAGCAGCATGCACTGAAGAAGACGAACAATGCAATGTGAGTGATGATTGTCACCGATGGAAATTGGGTCCCCTCCTCGAATTCTATCGCAGGCGCGTGTTGGACGCTGGTGGCTTGGGCTCAGAAAAGCGAAGTGAGTGACGGAGTGCAGTAGTATGTCATAATAGTGTGACGCCATATTAGTGTGTCTGGTAATTGTGCGTGATTGAATGATTCCATATCCGGATATTCAAAGGAGGCAAAGGCATAGCACCTATGATGTTTTCAAATATTTTTCAGTTTATTCAAGGATTTTTCTAATGTTTTTGGTCATTGAGAAATACTCATTCTAGGAATATTGGTGAACTTTTTATTATCATAAAAGTTATAACACGCTTTTTAACTGCACTTTGATTAAATTGGTGTGTGACGAGCAAGTAATGAACATCAGCTTGTGGAGATTGATTTATCAAACGAATTAGAGAGATAGAGTACTTCGTTTCATTTGAGAGTTTATCGGATTGGATTGAAGGTATGTCATATGCTTCTTTACTCCTTGAGCTTGGTATGATTATACTGTTGTAGTATTGGGAGGATAAAAGCATGGCCACCAGCTCCCAAGAACAAGGCATTTGCGTGCTCCAAGGGTCACCACTCACCCTTACAACACCATGTCGCCTCTGAACTAGCTCAAAATTCAAAGTCCAATGTGGTTATTCCGCACTCTATACGTCTGCATTTGCCTTGATATATTCATTTTAGCTCTGCTTACATCACTAGCATTGTCATCCACTTGCAACTAATGGTTGCTAAAACCAACTAAAGGCCTGTTCGCACGTGGCCTTAGAGGAGGTCTTAGGAGGGGGTCTTAACTCTATTAAAAAGTGTGTGTTCCCACCTACATTCATTAATAATTACCAATCCTACATGGATGTCCACATGGCACACTTTAAAGAATAGGGTATTAGTAACCATTTAGGAGGACAAAAGAGATTTGAGCAATAGTAGGCAATACTTAAGGGAGCACGAACATTGGAAAGATTCTCAAATTTTCCACACTTAAGAGTGGTCTTATGTATTGTCCCACTTGAGGGGCCATTACGTAATCCCCTCACTATTGATTACATCTTTACGAACCTCATTGATAACACCTTTCCTCAAAAGAAGGTATTCCTCCCCAAATTGTGGGGGTGTTAGATTTTTATCAACGCTCTTTGCAAAGGCCAAGTGCGAACAAGCCTTAAGGCACTATAATGCAAGTGAACACTAAGGCATGGGACATTGATAAACAAACATAATAGAAAATCTCCACAACAATGGGTTGAGGTGTTGTACTGACCTAGATATCCGGCACGTCAATACAACTAAAACACCCATGCAACATCTAAGGTTTCTTCAACTTAACACAATTACATAATATCATCAAAACACCCACTCTTACAATGCTAAATGATATCAGAATGTCTTCTCATAACTGAAGCCAAATACATCTCTAAGCTTATCATAGAGCTTTTAGATTAGGTGTGGTACGCAATTAACGACTTATCTTAACAAAAGTTACATATGTGAGTTAACCCGTCCATGTTTGCAGACCTTCACTCTAGAACCTCTTCATGTCGGACTTGCATCTTCAGCCAAAAGTCAAAGGAAGAGATATGATACATACAAGAAATGAATACGAGACACCATCAAAATCGTCACATTGAATAGTTTATTAAGCTCTACATCCAACTGATATAATCGAAAATTGCTCCACTATTCCTCCGGAACAGCAACATCACATGATTCACATGGAACGTTGCTTACAATACAGCTGCACTAGAGGCAATTGACTGCTTCCCAGTTCAACCACCAAAAGGGGCAACCTGATCACGTCAACACGAGGTGACTTCCGCAGCAGCTTACTACTCGTACCAGACTCGGCTCAAGTCTTGTAAATTAGCTACGTTGAATGCTGCTAATAACAATCTATGCACATGCGCGAAGAGCTATGGTTCGATACGACAAGGAAGGCTTAAGGAGTACGAGACACGGAGGGACCGTCCCAGTGAGCATCATCATGCTCATGTCCCTCCGAGGCAGCACTTGCGGATGGTCGACCAGCTTCTGCACCATTCACAATGAAGAATGGATGGACCTCCTCAAGCAGAGACACTACCGTGCTCATCTTTGGCCGCTTCTCTGGCACCGTATCTACACATTGCATCGCCACTTGCAGCATCGACACCATCTCCCCTTCGATGTTTTGGTACCGCATCAGCTCCAAGTCGAACACCTCCGCTGTCCATTCTTCTCGCACTGTGGACTGCACCCACCGTGGCAGGTCTATCGCTTCTCCGTTTGCTGCTGCTTGGATCGGTGCCTTCCCTGTCAGAATCTCCAGGAGCAGCTGCAAAAGGCCAACAAGAGAGAATCAATTGAATGGTCTCAATCGAGATAGTGTAGCAGAGTAGAAAGGATCAGAGCGTACCACTCCGAAGCTGTACACATCTGTCTTCTGGGTCATTTTCCGAGTCACGGAGACCTCCGGTGCTCGATAGCCGACCACTTTTGTGGCAGAAGTGGAAGCAGGGCCCAGTAGCTGTGAAAGCCCGAAATCGGCAACGCAAGCTTCACGGTCTCTGTTGAGCAGAATGTTGGAAGACTTGATGTTTCCGTGTACGAAATGCGGTCCTCCTTGCGAGTGCAGATGCGCTAGCCCCTTAGCTGCTCCTATTGCGATCCTCACTCTCGCAAGCCAATCCAGAGGAATGCGATTCGGTCCTCGGTTACCTACAAAAGAAAATTCAATGTCACTCCTCATTACTATGAAAGCGTTTGTAGATTTCAATTCATCATGTAGCTACCAAAACTTCAAGTTCACGCAGTAACACTCGCTGAACAAGAGTGCCTATTCTAAGATCGTACCCTCTTCGGTCGAAAATCCATCAATGAGCTAGCGTTATAGTGTAGCTGCGATAGTTAGTCTCGTTAAAACCTGGGAGGTCCAGTTTCTAGAATCGAAATTCATATTCATGTACGAATCTACTCTCCAGCTTACGACAAGGTAGAAGATGAAATTGAGATGTTCTACTTTCAAATCACAGACGTCAAGGTTAACAAGACAAGAAATTAGGTTTGGGAGCCAGGCTTACCATGCAAAGCTGCAGCGAGGCTGCCCATGGGCATGAAATCAGAGACGAGGAGCTTCTCGTCTTTCGAGTAGTAATAAGCGCGCACAGGCACGACATTCCGATGCTGCAATTTCCCCACAGCATGAATCAAAGCCTCAAATTCTTTCTTGGTCGTGGCGACATCTTTCAATCTCTTCACCGCCATGACGGTCCCGTCTTCCAGGATCGCCTTGTACGCAGTCCCAACACTACCTTTCCCCAGCACCTCGGCGGAAGCGCGTAACAGGTCCTCCAGATCAAACGAAACCAGGGAGAATGAGACCAATTTGCTAGCGCTCGTGGGCTCCCCTGCAACTGCGATAGCGTACTCTTCGCCGTAATGCTCAACACCTCGTCTCTCACGATTCTTGTCCTGAGCCGGTCCAGCCACATCACCGACTGACCTCGCAATTTGTCCTGAATGTGCTGGTGTACTCTCAAGCTCGCTCTCCCTTGCACACAGACAAATGAGCACTCCTATCACCAGGAACAGGAACACCACTCCTCCCACGACGATACCCGCGATTGCACCTTTCGATAGACCGTGGTGCTTCGAAGATGAGTGCTCGGAAGATGAGCCAGGACACACTAATCCGAGCGGAGCTCCACACAATCCAGGATTCCCAACGTAAGAGTCTGCTGGAAATCGAGAGAGCGTCGCTGGTATTGTTCCAGACAAATTGTTGTACGCGACGTCGAAGGTCGTCAGATTTGCCAAATTCAGCGACGGAATGCTCCCGGAAAACGAGTTGTTGCGAAGGACCAGCACTTGCAGCTGAGTGAGCTGCCCTATCGACTCTGGAATTGTCCCATTCATGCTGAAAAACACCCATCAAAACATACATCAGTCGATGTACAGCATTGAAAGACAAAGCATACACGGAACAATGTGAAATGTTGAGCACTGACTTATTGTAATCCAATCTCAAGCTCGTGAGTTGCGGCCAGAGCGCTGGAAGATTGGGTAGAGATCCGGAGAACTCATTGCCTGTGAGGTACAACTGCTGCAAGTTTTTGCAAGCTCCAAACTCGTCGGGGAAAACGCCGATCAGCCTGTTGCCGCGCAAGCTCACGGCCTGAAGCTCAGTGATGTTGCTCAAGCTCCCTGGAGGTATGACCCCTCTGAGGCCTTTCCCTGGTAATCGGAGCTCTGTAACCCTATCATTGGCACAAGTGATGCCAAACCAACTGCACGTCGGAATCGCGGTCGTCCAGTTCAACTTCAATCCTCTCGGATCATGCAATGAACCGAATGTTAGAAGCGCTGCTGTGTCAGATGCAAGGTCTTGGCCTGCTACTAGAACCACGCCCAGCACCACCATGACCAAGGTCCGTATCTTGTTGGCCATGATCGACTTCGATCCATGCTTCCTTCTAGTCATTCTGAAGCCCTATGAGTGCCAGTGGGACATTCTTTTGTCCGCAGGAAAACCCTAATTTTCAAATGTGGCGGTCGTTCTCTTACCTGAAACCACCACTACCAACAACTTAGTGAATCCTTATCTAATCCCCGGGTCTAGTCATTCTCAAAACCACCAATGCTAGAGTTCAACATAGCTGAACGCTGCAAGTGGATTCGAAGAACACAGAATCAAAAAATCAGATACTAATTTCAAAGATGAGAATGAAACTCCTCAACGGACATTCCCGAACAGATGCAGCACCTAGAAGTAGTCATCCCCGGGGGAACTGTAATCATGGCCTCACTGGCCGTTATAAAGCTCACACGCGACAATGTGAAGTCGCTACACTTGGAAGAGTGACCAAATTCTAGGTCTCGAACCTCGTGAGCTTCGCTGCAACTGGTGATCCCATAGTATACAGAGATCGAGCGGCATTCGAACCAAAGCACCACCAAGGCACTAACCATACATTCCAGTCAAAGTGCATGCTCTGCTTCTGCATCGCCCATCTGCAGAAACGAGCTGCTGCTACAGCAAGCACACGATGCGAACCCACAGGAGCTACCCATGGCCAAGAATCGAGTACGCTGTTGAGAGCCACCAAGGGCATCAGCGATTGCGGAGCGAAAGCGAGAGAATGCGAGTGCGAATGATGAGCCATTCGAGGATCGGAGTTAGGCCGTTTTCCAAACAAAGGCAACGGTTTTGCGGAAAAGCTTGGCGCCGGACACTCATGCGTCCGCCAGATCTGCACAAGCATGGACAGGAGTAGCCTTAAAATAGGAGGGTGTGCTAGCTAGGGCGCCCGCGAGTCTGCATTGACGTGGAGACCATCCACCATAACTGCGGAAAGCAGAAACTGAACTGCAACCAACGACGGAGGACATCGACCGATCGATCGACTGACGACTGACGCTGTACCCACTAATCTTACTGTAGCTGGGTACACTACATTACAACTCTGCGCCTCACAGTCCAAGCATTCTCCGTGTTTCATCCGGCCACTCGCTTGTTGTACGGGTATTCCGTTATTCGCGTCCGTGTGAACAAGACTCCGTTCGTGATGGCGCGTCCCCATTCGTTCATTGTTCATCAGCTGGTGGCCGTCGCCATGGCTCAGATGAGTCCCGTCCCTGTTCGGTTTCAGGCTCATTTGAAGCCGAAGCGTCTGTTGGGGATAAACCCTGGTCAGTAGGTAGATAGGTACCTAGGTTTCATACCCACCCTTTATGACATCCGAGAATTGATGGAGCACCTCCAGCCATGAATGTAATACCGGTAGGAAACCAGAGGTAATCAATTTTCAATTTGTTCCCTCCAAATGTTCCCTCCCATTGATACCAACAACTGAAAAGTGCAACAGAATAAAGCTTTTCACCACTCAAGTACAAGACAAATACAAGTACATGGGACAATTACATGAGAGGCCTTAACCCTTAAACGTCAGACTCAGCCCGAGGGGTTGGGTTTTTTTTTGAGAGAATCTTGCTCATAACTTACACTCCATTATACCAAATGGAATTTCTAGAACTCCAAACTGAGCACCTTAAAGAGATCTATACTTTCTTAGAATAGAGCTCAAGCAAATTAAAAATTCAATAATGCTAAAAATGGAGTTTAAAAGAGATCTTGGGTGTGGTATCAGGAAAGCATATGACGTTTAAGGATTAAGGTATGTTCCCACTTGGCCTTGGAGGTGGTGTTAGAAGGTGGTCTTATCTCTTTTTTTTTCTTTTTTTTAATCAATAAATGTATCAATTAATTGCGAAATCAATACATACATGTACCAGGATATTGAGTATTCGGAGAGTCAAATTTTTGTATTTTCTAGTATCTAAGTATTGTCTAGAAGTTACCCTGTCTAGCTCCCAGGCCTGAGAGTTCCTCCTTCTCAACCTACAGTGTCTTCATATCCTTACATCCCCTCTTGCAAGTTGAGGTTTTCAATCAAGTAGTGTGCCCATTGGAACTTGCCCCACCTTCCACCGTAGTCTTATTCTATCACGCTCGACAAAATGCAAAGCAGGTAACCAATCATTGTCAAAGCGATCAAGGAAAATAGAGGAGTGTTGCGGGTACTTCTGGATGAGTTGTGTCCTCCAAAACCACGTGGTATTTAGTGCTTCTACCAGTGATTCCCATATCCTCATTTTGCATTGATGAGGAGACCACGGCGCGTGAGCGCGTCTGGGAATATTCCCGCGCAGCGGTTCAACTAGATGATCCAAATTACTGAACAACGCAAAGTCGACAAGAGAACTTGTGCATCTTGTAGCCGTCTGGAGAGCTTTGAGCCCAAGAAACACTGTAGCCACACTATCTTGGGCCATGGACCACGCACCTGCATGAAAGAATAGAACAAGTATTGTGCATAGTTCCATGCATGGGTAGCGCAAGGACACTCTTCAAAGCAGCGCAAGACCGTTTCCTAGCTACCTGCGGAATAGGAGCTGCAGTCAGCACTGATTCTCGGGCACATTTGCCTCACCTACGTATTTACTGCGATGGCCTTGTGATAGACTGACCACTAAAAGCCCGCCTCTTTCTGAGGCTTAAACTTCGTCCACACTTCAGACCAATCCGGTATATAAGTTGCAGGCAGTATTCCCACCCATTTCTCATGCATCTGCCGGTGTAAGGTTGTCCGAGGGTGGATGACTCGTCTTCTCAATTTCACTGAGTAAAAAAACAATGGTTCATCTTTCGACCAACGCCACCGCCCTGGGTCAAAGGCGAGCGTGGCTACGTGTCCCACATACCATAGTCTCGCACTCGCATTTGTCCTCCCTCGGTACGACACTTGGACAACTCGGACGCGCGTTAACTGCCCAATCATGAGAGGATTGCCGCCAATCTCATGCACGAAAGATGACATGGTTCATGAGGAGCCAACTGTGAGCCTTAAAAACCACCATGTAGGTGGCCTTTGGTCACAAGGGATGAATTGAAGGAAATCACAAGAAGAGGGAACAAAGAAGAGGAGGAGACAAGAAGAAGAGTAAAAAACAAGAAGGTAAATGAGGAGAAAACTCCCCCGCCGGATGACCTTAAAAGTGCCCCTTGGTTTTTGGGCCACCAAGTCGTCATCCTAGCTCGGAATCAAGCGTGCCATAGCTTTTTAGAAAGCTTACTTGATTTCCCACCTACCCCTAAAATCTCAAGAGCAAAGAGTGAAAATCCTAGGACTGATTCCACTTTGACTGTGGCAGTTTTTGCCACTGCCGGGGGGAAAAACTTTCCAACGCCTCGACTTTGGGAGCCAATTTCTCCTTCTCTACAACTCAGATTTGAGCATGCTTATTATCGTTGGAAAGCTCTACTGGAGCTCTATCTACCTTAAAAATTGCAAAGGAGTTGAAGTAGAATTGAGTGAGTTATGGGGGGAACAATCTGGCTGGCTTTCATGGGGCAAGAACAAGCTCATATCTTAACAAAGGAACTCAATAAGGAGGAAGTTGAGTGAGGCAAGACAAGCATTTTGAGAAGGTCTCTCCTTCTCCTGACTATTAACACTCCAAAAGCATGATCATTTTGAGAAGGGCTCTCCTTCTCCTAACTACTAACACTTCAAAAACAAGATCATTTTGAGAAGGACTCTCCTTCTCCTAACTACTAACAATTCAAAAGAGATGATTAAGGTGAACAAAGAGGAGAAGGAGGCCCATAGCCTTCCTCCTCCTAACTAGATAGATGGATAGGTAGGTGAACAAAATAGAGGAAAAGGAGGCCCAAGGCCTTCCTTCTCCAACTCTAACCTAAACTAAGAGGAGATGGAAGAGGTAGACAAACAAGATATGAGACAAACAAGATGGAGGAGAAGGAGGCCCATGGCCTTCCTTCTCCTACTCTAACTAGATTGAATGGGTCATTACAAAGAGATGATAAACAAGCTTGGGAGCAAGGCTTAAATACCCTTGCTCTCAAGTTTTAATCCGGCCATTTACTTGGCCGGTAACTAAGGGTAAGTACTAACAATGGAGCCAACTTGCCACCCATGCAAGGGAGCAAGTCACATGCCCATGCTCTACCTACCACTATAAATATATAAAAGTCCCATGATCCCTCCACCATGCCACTTGGATGGAGGGTCAATGGTGGCTTCCATTGCCACAAGGTGATAAATAATCACCATGAAAGCCAACCAACAAGGACTAACAATTTTACTAACATACAAGATATTAACCATGAGAGACCTATTGATTGTAGCTTGATCTTATTTGTCAAAGGAGTGCCGGCTTGAAGGAAAGGGATAGCCCCCACTCTTCCCTCACCATTTTGGGCTTCAATTGTGGGGCCTTCTACTCTACTCATCAAATCCCCCACTCTTCCCTCACCACTTTGGGCTTCAATTGTGGGGCCTTCTACTCTACTCATCAAATCCCCACTCTTCCCTCACCACTTTGGGCTTCAATTGTGGGGTCCCTAATCTAATTTTTTGATTTTCCTACTCTACCAACTACCCCTTTTCTTCTTACCCTACTCCAATCTTCAAATTGACTCCACTTCCTCTAAAAAGTCTTCTCAAAAAGTTAATACTTTCTAACCTTCCAATTAACATTTAAGGGTTTTCATTCAAAACCCTTAATTCCTCATACTTATATCACAATATTCAACTAACATTTAACAAAACATTAACATTGAGCCAAACAAATGAATGTTGCACATTTGTTGGCTCACACCAACCACACAGCTGGGGTGAGCTTCTAGGAGCTGAACCGTCACCCATCCACGCTCCAGTTCAGGTCGATAATCATCAAAAGTCTGAAAAATGCAGAAAGGCCGGTTGTCAAGGGAGGCATCGAATATCCCCACAAACTCATGAGGGTTTTTTTTTCTGCTTCCAGTAACTAGGATTGCCGGCCACAAAGGTGGAAAGGATTCCAGCAAGTTGATATAGGCCGAACCTTCATCCAATTTTAGTTGGAACTCCTCTTGGGCATCCTCCCATGACAAGAACCGTGCTGCGTGACTATCCCAGATATCACAAACTCTCTGCATGCCCGCGCGCATAATTCCTTGCAGACATGAGGCCGTGAAGCTGTGTGGCCGCGGAATTCTCCTAGCTAGGAACCAGAGAGGTGAAGATGAAACTTCCTTCGCGTTATGTGGAAGTACGTGTTGAATAGCCGGGGACATCAACTTCCATGCCTTAATAAGGCGGTTCCATACACAAGATCCTCTCGGTGCTCGAAACTTAGCAAGCATAAGCCAGCAGTAAGAAGAGGGCCATCTGTCTGCATCAGCTAGCTGAAGCATAGCAATTTTGTACCGCAGAAATAGTTGTAGGTTTGATTGCCAGGAAGCAATGCCCGTAGTATCCATTTTCCCATCAAGGCATGCATTGCATCTTCCATATCGATGAGCCCCAAACCTCCACTGCGACGCAACAAGTCATCCCATGAAACTCGCATTCTACTTCTATTCATGGTGATGGACCAGAGGAAGTTGCGCACCACTGCTTTGATCCGCCGGATCACATTCAGCGATCCTCCCCATATCGAGACAAAATAACATAGTGTTGACAGTAGCTTGGTGTTGACTACGATTGCTCGCCCGGTGAGGGACAGCTATGATGAGTGCCAAAACGTCATCTTCTTGTTGATTTTTTGGAGTAAAAACTCATCAGCGTCCGCAACGTCGGGGTTTACTCCAAACGGAGTGCCGAAAAGCTTCGAGAGAGAACGTTCCTGGGCCCACGGGCATGGGATTGTGCAGAGCCAGGGTGGAGGAGGATCAATTGACACCCAGTAAGCAAGGCTTTTGGCCCAGTTAAGATGCAGACCGAACGCATGTTTAAACTTTTCCAGCAGGGATGTTGCAACTTCCAAGTTCTCGGCCGATCCATGCAAGGTAAAGCTCGTATCGTCTGCGTACTGCAGAACTAGCTGCTGCTTATCTGATGCAAGGATTTTAATGCCTTGAAGCGAACCCACATCCACTAGGTACTTTGCCGCGGCAATAAAGACCTCGCCGATGTAGAGAAATAAGTATGGTGCTAGAGGGCACCCCTGGCGTACCCCCCTCGCCAACTCGAACGGTGTCGACTAGTGCCCGTTGCAAAGAACTGGGGCTCTCCCGTGTGTATAAAGCATGCCCATAAGATTGATGTAGTATTGGGGGATTCCAAACCGCTCAAGTGCTCTGAACATGAAGGAATGATTAACCATGTCGTACGCTTTTTGGAAGTCGATTTTAAGCAGCACCATGGCTTGCGCGGACCTAGTGACTCAGTCGACTGTTTCGTGTGTAATGAG